>CM055741.1:3311524-3458002 GCA_029465975.1 Dallia pectoralis
TATTTTACTGACAGTTTGTTCTGCCTCACATCACTGCTAATTCTGTAATGATACATTTTAATAATATACATTATTCTTATTGCTCAGGTAAAATACAATGACGAGTAGCTGTCTGAAATATCAAAATAAATGAAATACATTATCCTACGCAATAACCCAGATCAACGTAGCAGTCATGATAATGTAGACGACTCATAGCAGAGCGACAATAATGTAGATGACTCATAGCAGACTGATGATAATGTAGACGACTCATATGAGATATTAAATGACAGGATAAATCACTTGCCCAAGCACTCTTCGTTTTAGCTCCAGGTACTTTACAATCTGAGCCCATAAGACATATCAATGTGGTAAAAACACTAAACACAACAATACAAACAGCTACACAATTACAAACTCAAAACAGTGGACCCAAATCACAGGCCTTCAAGAAGAACAGTTCTATTAATCAACAAGCAGGTCACCATCGGATATGTAAAGCACCCTATACACACTTCAACAATATATACACAAACTATAGTTAGTGGAAAAAGGAAAGGGAAGTTTGGGGTCCCCTGCTAGAGCTGCTACCCACATGACCCGACCCCGGATAAGCGGTTGAAGATGAGTCGGGAAAAACAGGTTGTGTTTTCAACCCCAGGCGTTACATCAGACCAACTAATTGTGCGTCATCACCTTGTGTTGTTAGATTAGACATAAATCTGCAATGTGGTCTGTCAGGAAGTTCCCATTCCTGGTGTTCAGTGTCCCGTCACTCAGAACTGACTAATCAATCTGCGTCCATCTCAAGAACTACCGTCAATGTTTGATCAGTCGGGGCTTCCATTTTTTAACATTAACATTTAATGTTTAAGTACAGATATTAGAGATTATGAATATTATTATATTATAGATATTATCTTCCAGTTGTTTCCTAAACTCAGTCCCCAGGTTCTGGTGAGTTGTCTAGATAAACATTACATGTTCAACGATTCAATTACACACCTGTCAATAGATTTGAGAACATTTTGAGGTCAAATACATTTATTTACAGGTGTTAGTAATCCCAAATATTTATTGTTGCATCGTATGCTTGAATGTCAACAGGCCGAGTATCAACAAAACATTTACTCAATATTGTGAAACATTTAATTAATGTTTGTTTCTGTATATAATATAAGCAGTAAGGTAGTAAGGTTAAATACTCACTGTGACTGTAGTTGAACAGATCTGTAGTTGTAATCCTCTGTTGTATGTGTGTGAGTTACAGTAATGTGATGCTCTTTACAGTCTGGGATGAGTTTCGTTTCACCTGTGAGGAGTCATTTATAGCCAATGAGAGCTTGTTGCTAGGCAAATAAGACTCAGTCTGCATTTTGATTGGGTGTTAAACATTGGCTAAATACCTGAACAGGAAACAGGCCACTACAATTCTGTTGGACACTTTTGGGAGTAAAATGCTGAACAAGATCACATATAGTAGCCTAAACACGCATGAGTGTCCCCTATTGTGGAACGTCTTTGTCTCCCTCTGGGTATGAAAGTAATAAACATCCTTTTAGCATACTAACCTCTAAACAAAACCCAGTAAAATATGACCATATAGGACATTTTAGGCTTTTAGGATGTCTAGTTTTAGGATGTCTAGTTTTAGGATGTCTAGTTTTAGGATGTCTAGTTTTAGGATTTCTAGATTTAGGTTGTCTAGTTTTAGGCTGTCTAGTTTTAGGATGTCTAGTTTTAGGATGTCTAGTTTTAGGATGTCTAGTTTTAGGTTGTCTAGTTTTAGGCTGTCTAGTTTAAGGCTGTCTAGTTTGTGACAATAACGTCAAGTGAATTAAAGACTGGTTGTAGTACAGTTCTTTATTTATCCCAATGTATCTCTGGTATGGTCCTTGTGTATTTGTTTTACATACAGAACTAGTTAATCGACATTCCATTAAATCTCTGACGTTCAGATCACTTCAACCAAACATTCCACACCCACAAAGTCAACGATAGACCTCAACTCTGAAGGCTGCATCTCAAATGGCAGCATAATCCCTTCATATAAGTTCATACCATTTGACCTGGACCCTATTGTACTTTAAGGGTGAATATGGAGCTATTGGAAGAAATACCAATCCAGTTCTTAAAACAGAAACTCCTGCCTTGAAGATGGCAAATGACATAACCTGGAAATAAATATGACTCAATTTAATGAAAGTAACTGTCACGATTGTTATTGTTTTTACGTTCTGGCTTGATATGTTTTTGCCACAACTTATCTTTTCACCAACTCTCTGCTGCCAGATGAACGAGTTCGATAACATGGCTTCACACTTTATCCTTTGGGTGGATCTACTGTGCTGCTTCTTTAATCGTTATTTAATTGCTATGCTTACTTTTATTTATTTCTGCTGTTATCGTCAGTCAAAAGGCAGATTGGGGTATATGTTAGAACTAGGATTTATTTTATTTTTCACACCTAATTTCACACAAGCACAGCCTGGTTGTAAGGGTTCGTGTATGGGTTCTTATTTTGTGTGCTTGTTTCTGTCTCCCCCTGGTGGTTGTTCATGTATTAAGTTTTGGTCTGGTACTTTTCCGTTTCCCCATATCACTAATTTTCCCGCCCTTGCTCACCTCTCGCCTATTAGTCCTCGTTATGTCTGTATATAAGCTCCCCAGTGTTTCTTGTGTTTGTTGGTTTATTGCTTCGTGTTTCGGTCCCCAGTTAAGCTGTTCACGCTTACCAAGTTATATTACTGCCTGTTTTTCGTCATGCCTGCATCTCATCTGTCATTCTTCTCCTGGTTAGCCATCTAACCTTATCATCTAACTCTAGCTTTTTGTCTTTGAACAGATGTTCTCTATACTGGAACTTGAGTTCCAATACCAAAAGGCTCAGAGAAAGCTTTCATTTGCAATATGTTTATTTCAGTGTTTTATTTGACAGAGCGTGTGGAGAGAAACATGACAGCGTTTTTTGCTAAGAACAGCAGCAGCAGTGATTTCCAAGATCGCCCTAATAATGTAATTACAACATAATATCACATCATAACATTCTTCGTTACATGTTACAATGACATCACATTATTACATGTTTTATAACACTCTATATAATAATCTGTCCAAAGTTTAAACCACAATTTAAACGTGACATTGTTGCTGTTCACAAATGTAACACAATATTCAGGACAACCGTAAATTTTACAGTAGAATTCAAAATAACAGTATTATTACAGAACCATTACTAAAAAGAGTAAAAACAATGAAACACCAGGATTTTTAAAGTAACATTTGCTAAAAGAGAACTTGCATTACGGTAGAAATCTCAAAAGAACACACACATTTTGTACCATAAAATAGCGTTTCTTGTTTTACCACTTAAATATTTCCATACAGTTGTAACCTTCCACCACTCCTCCTACAGCTCCAGCTAACCACCATAGTGGACCCCCAGAGACAAACCCCAACCCCAATGCTCCTGTGCTGAGTAACCCAGACAACGTGCATCGACTTAACAATTCCTCCCTACGCTTCCTCTCTTCCTTGTCCTTTAGGATCTTCTCTTGCTCCTTGTCTCTTCTCTCATTGTCTTCCTGTCTTCTCCTTATGTTCTCCTCGTTGATCTTCCTCTGGACTTCCTGGTACATCTCGTTGGTGTAGTGGTTTCCTCCGTTCTCCTTCACCATCTTCTCCGTCATCTCCAGTAGCTCTGTGACCTGGGTGTGGTTCCTCGTCCTGTTCAGTGAGATATATCTGCCCCCACAGTCGTTGATGAGTTTCCGGAGCTCTTTGCTCTCAGACAGGAAGTCCTCCACGGATTTCCCCCCTAGTTGATCTCCATGTGTAAACAGTAAGGTGGTGTACATGGAGGCTTCTTCTCCAAAGTTCTCCTGGATCCACTTCACAGCGTTCTGCTCCTCCTCTGTGAACCTTGCCAGCTTTATCACCAGCAGGAACACGTGAGGTCCTGGGACAGACTCCTCTATACATCTGACGATTTCCCCCTTCATCTCTTCCTGGGACTTATTTGTGTCAAAGAGTCCTGGAGTGTCGATGACATCAATCATGCTTCCGTTCACCTCTCCAGTCTGTTTCTCACTCTGTGATGTCACAGAGACGGGAGACGCCTCCACTCTAAACGCGTCTCTCCCCAGGATGGTGTTTCCTGTTGCACTCTTTCCTGATCCAGTCTTCCCCAGCAGAACTATCCTCAGATTGTCGGCATCTATGAGAATAGACATGGGTTTCAGTTGATATACCAATCACCACAAGAACAAAGTCAAATTCTGTCTTAGGGCTTCAGTTTAGGGTCAAGTAAGGGCTAGAATTCTTTTAGTGTGTGTGTGCGTGCGTGTTTCTAGTCAATAAGCAATGTTTCTTCAGCAACCACCTGAATGCTTTGCTTTACTGAACCTTGAATCAACATTGATATGAAAGGATGTGTGTGCAGATGTGTGTGTGTGTGTCTACCTTGGCATTGACCAATCAGGTCTTGCAGACAGAGTGTCAACATGAACAGAATCCAATTGGCCCCTCCTCTTCCTTGTGCCATCTCTGCTACAGCAGCCAATGAAAAGCATGAAAAAATATGCAAAATTACCCAAAGTCCCATCACAAACCAGCATGTTTTACAGACAGTTTGTTCCCCCACCTCTGTTTCAACAGATGTAATATGTTATACATTATTGTCAGAGCTCAGATGCATGTTACAATGATTAGTACAAGCTGTGCAGTTTTACTGTAGTTGTTCAACAGCATAACATAGGTGACCAGAGTGCGGTAAACATCATGTAAAAACTCCCAGCCGACGTTGAGTTTAATGGGCTCAGTCGGCTTAGGACGGGATCCCACCACAGGGCGCCCTTCAGGGGGTCCTCCTCCACTCTCCCTCATAGACCACCTCCTCATTATCCAAAGTAAGGGAGTTGGACCCCCAACCGCCCTGCCAGGAGTAACGCCGCTCCCACTGCCCCTGAGCCGGGGCTGAGCTTCATTCCTCAGGGAGCTGTAGCGAACCTCCCCGAGGAATCCACTCACCGTCATGCTTTTCTGGCTTGGCATTCTGTCACCAAACCTTCAGGTACTTGTGACAAAATGTTTATTGTTGTCTCGTTTACTTTAATTGCAACAGGTCTAGTAACAACAGAACACTTACTCATTATTTTGAAAAATGTATTTAATTAGTGTTTGTTTCTGTATATAATATAAGCAGTAAGGTAGTAAGGTTGAATACTCACTGTGACTGTAGTTGAACAGATCTGTAGTTGTAATCCTCTGTTGTATGTGTGTGAGTTACAGTAATGTGATGCTCTTTACAGTCTGGATTCAGTTTCGTTTCACCTGTGAGAAGTAATTTATAGCCAATGAGAGCTTGTTGCTAAGCAAATAAGACTCAGTCTGAATTTTGATTGGGTGTAAAACATTGGGTAAATACCTGAGCAGGAAACAGGCCACTACAATTCTGTTGGACACTTTTGGGAGTAAAATGCTGAACAAGATCACATATAGTAGCCTAAACACGCATGAGTGTCCCCTATTGTGGAACGTCTTTCTCTGACGCATAGGACAGTCAGTCTGAATTCTTCATTATAAACATTCTTCAGATAACTATAGCTATTAGCAAATTAAACAGGTCGGTACAACTGTGTCAGATTCCTTAGGAGTGAAGGGCAGAACCAGATCACATAACATGGCATTTTGAATTCTCTAGCTATTTGTTTTCCTGGCTTGGATCCAAATCTGCCCGTATGTTTTGCTCACTGTCAACCCACAAAACAGAGTAAACAGGCGTAGGAATATCAGACGAACACATGATGTTTGAAAAGCAGTGACGAGCAGTTGTCTAATCAGTGAATACAGGTGAATGCTGAGTGTGTTATATTATAAGGAAGTGGAACTACACACCTGTAGAACCTTATCAGGTATTATTGCTTATGTTTTCACAGCAAAGTTGTCACAACGTGCTTTTACAAACACCCAGACATCGACAAGTTGAACAAGATGAACAACTTGATACACGGTGGCTAGGAAAAACTTCCTGAAGGTCAAATTTAGGAAGAAACCTAGAGAGGAACCAGGCTCGGGGGGGGTGACCAGTCCTCTTCTGGCTGTGCTGTGTGACCTTATGATAGTTTAATTTAATAGTTATATAAATGCATTTTTTTTAAGTGCAAAGAGTCTTATACAATATAATAGTCCACGTCAAATTCAGTCGGAAAGGGACAACAGGGAGGGTTGAGGGTTTGGCAGGTTAGCATCAGCTGCTCAGCCTGTAACACAACCAGGGGGTCCTTATACTATATATATATATATATATATAAACTGTCAGGTAGCATCAGCTGCTCAGCCTGTAACACAACCAGGGGGTCCTTATACTATATATATATATAAACTGTCAGGTAGCATCAGCTGCTCAGCCTGTAACACAACCAGGGGGTCCTTATACTATATATATATATAAACTGTCAGGTAGCATCAGCTGCTCAGCCTGTAACACAACCAGGGGGTCCTTATACTATATATATATATATATATATATATATATATATATATATAAACTGTCAGGTAGCATCAGCTGTTCAGCCTGTAACACAACCAGGGGGTCCTTATACTATATATATATATATATATATATATATATATATACTGTCAGGTAGCATCAGCTGTTCAGCCTGTAACACAACCAGGGGGTCCTTATACTATATATATATATATATATATATATATATATATATATATTAGGGCTGTGATATTTAACGCGTTAATCTGATGCGTTAATTTCAAATGTTTAACGCGTTAAAATAATTTATCGCAATTAACGCACCACTTTATTAAGTTTCGGTTTCGGTTTGCAAAGCCGAATTCAAATACCATAGAAGCAGCTAGTCTTTAGTTTATCATATAAAAGCAAACACATGGTCATTATTTACGTTACTAGAGAGTATATAGGACAGAAACACCCGATCATTATTGATGTTGCAATCCGCCAATCCGCGTTACTGCAGTAATGTGCGCCAAATCGGGCTTTTGACCAAACAAGTAATCGTTAACCGATGTTTTAGATAAATAGATAGAAACTGCCGCCCAATAAACACAGTAGAAGACGAGGGACTGAAATAAATCATTCCAATTGCATTGGGATCCCCATCATACAATCTACCCTCTAAAACAATTGTTTTGAGACATAACCTGCTGGAGAAAGCAGAGAACGTCACTCTCATGGAGACCCTAACCAACCCGACATAACCAAACTTAATTTCACTTCATTCTGTTTGTCATTCATATTACAAAGGCTGTTATAGACTTCTTTAAAATTAATCTGGCATCTTTACATATAGTGCAATTATTTTGGCCTATAGGCTTAAGTTCTAAAATAATCTATCTTTGACATTGATGGTTTCACCTTACACTTTGTCATTTTGTTTTTGAAAATGTTTTATTTCATTTGGACTATTGCCAAGATGATCCAGTATTTTTGATAACCTTCAGGGTTTAAATATATAACTTGCACTTCAACACTTTGTTTATAAAGTTGCTATATTTGATAAGAATGACCATTCTGTATTGTTCACAGGAGAGACTATCATAAAATAATGTATTTAAAATATACTTCATTGTGTTAATTGATTTATTTCATTGTTTCAAACAACTTGGGGAAAATGCGATTAATCGCGATTAATCACAGGATTGTGCGATTAATTAGTTAATTTTTTAAAATAAATTGACGGCCCTAATATATATATATATATATATATATATATATAAACTGTCAGGTAACATCAGCTTCTCAGCCTGCAACACAATCAGGGGGCCCCAGGAGGGGTCCAACACATGTGCCCAGGGCTGATTGGTCCAACACATGTGCCCAGGGCTGATTGGTCCAACACATGTGCCCAGGGCTGATTGGTCCAACACATGTGCCCAGGGCTGATTGGTCCAACACATGTGCCCAGGGCTGATTGGTCCAACACATGTGCCCAGGGCTGATTGGTCCAACACATGTGCCCAGGGCTGATTGGTCCAACAGAGTGGCCATCAGGCACGGGTCCTCCTTAACGGAAGTGGACACAAACACAGGGAAAGGTGTAGACAGTAGACACCCTAGTTCCCGGCACAATATTATGGCAGCATACATCTTTAAATGACACAGGGGGATCCAGTGAAACTGTGGCCCTGGATAGGGGCCCAACAAGCCGGAAAACACACCACAGTTCTCTGTAATGATGGACCGCAGAAAGGGGAGAGTTTTAAAAAAATTCAAGTGAAAGTGATTCAAGCTGAACTTATTAACCAAACTCACTGGTTTAAGAAATAGTATACTGCTAGGTCTACATCCTTATTTGTACAAGCCCAGAGTGGACTGGGGAGGTCTACATGCTTTACTGTACAGGCCCAAAGTAGACTGGGGAGGTCTACATGCTTTACTGTACAGGCCCAAAGTAGACTGGGGAGGTCTACATGCTTTACTGTACAGGCCCAAAGTAGACTGGGGAGGTCTACATCCTTAGTTGTACAAGCCCAGAGTGGACTGGGGAGGTCTACATGCTTTACTGTACAGAACCAGAGTAGACTGGGGAGGTCTACATGCTTTACTGTACAGGCCCAAAGTAGACTGGGGAGGTCTACATGCTTTACTGTACAGGCCCAAAGTAGACTGGGGAGGTCTACATCCTTAGTTGTACAAGCCCAGAGTGGACTGGGGAGGTCTACATGCTTTACTGTACAGGCCCAAAGTAGACTGGGGAGGTCTACATGCTTTACTGTACAGGCCCAAAGTAGACTGGGGAGGTCTACATGCTTTACTGTACTGGCCCAAAGTAGACTGTGGAGGTCTACATGCTTTACTGTACTGGCCCAAAGTAGACTGGGGAGGTCTACATGCTTTACTGTACAGGCCCAAAGTAGACTGGGGAGGTCTACATGCTTTACTGTACAGGCCCAGAGTAAATTGGAGAGAGGTGTACATTGGTTTGTCTAGTGTTCTGTCAGGAGCGAAGATAATGGCATTAGGGGATTGGCTGGCCTTGTGACATTCACTGAACCATAACAGTTGTCTGGTGTTGTATTCCATGTCACCACCAGAGGGAGCTAGTTTAGATAAAGGGAACACCAAGAGAAACAGCAGTTGTTAGAAGGGCTTTAATACACATTTTACACATTTTTGTACACATTGTTCTTACAATGCCTAGTATTTGGCGACATACATTTTCACAAAGAATAATCTTTATAAAATTAAATTGATCAAAGGATGCATTCTGATTAGTCACATTCTGTTGACTCATTAATTGTTGCTAAAGATATTATATATCAATTTGTCACATTTATTTTTGATTATGGTCGTTTAAAGGATTTAATTACACATTGCATAAAATGCCATGTATATGGTAGCCTGCATTTTCATTAACATCAATCTTTACACAATAAAAAAGTATCAAAGTATACATTCTGATTAGTTAGGGCCAATCCGAATACTCCCACTTACCCCTTCCCCTTAGCCCTACCCCTTAGTTTACCCCTACCCCTTGGCCCTCGAAACCGAGTGGTAAGGGCTACGTTCCCCTACGAATTGGGACACCACTCGGTTTTGGCTACGTCATCATACATCGTCGCTAGCTGGCTGCTACGTCACCAGAGGCGACACAAATGTTGATCTCAAACTTCGGAGACGCAGTCTGGAAAAGTGTGTATGTTGTCGATTGCGTGGATTTTAGTTATGTTTTTGCGATTGTCTGCAACAAATCGCAAAAATCAAGCGAGAAGAGGTCTACGACGCCTACGAATGCTGGTAGTTTAACTTATGGTATGTATCGATTGGTTGCAAACAACATTGTCGTATTGTATTTAAAGTTCACGGAACTAACCAACAAGGTAGCAAACATTTTTCCCAACTCAGCCATTAATGGTGTAAAATTGTTTTATTTTCCAGACTGGTGGTCCAACAAGATACTGTGCCATAAACCCCAACACGTCTATACTGCGCATATGGTTCGATGTATGTAGTAGTTATATGTTTGGTGGCGGTGCATATGGATGCAGATGTTCTTCTGTGTACTATTGTTTTTAATGTTTTTGTAAAGCACACGTGCTATATAAATAAACCTGCTTGCTTACTACTGAAGGCTGTTTTCAATAAATAATTTCATCCACATTGCATTGTGTTTTGTATATCTGTTTCAGTGATCACTGTTTTGAATGTCATTGATCGATGTTCAGAAACCCTTAATCAAAAACAATGTGCAAAGTGCAACAACAAACAAACTACAGTTTATCAAACATTTTTTTTAGATGTCCAATAACCTCTATGTCTTGGCCTCATCAGTGTCCTGTATCATATCCAAATTATGTTGTACACCTTCATAATCTACAGTCTATGGTTGTACAGCATGAAACTTCGGTTCATTTTCTGCCCGAAAGCGAATTATTTGCCGGGTTTCCTCCGGCGTCCTGTGTGATTCGGGACGGTATGTAAAGCACTTTTATCGCTATTCCAAAAGCAACATGTTATGCACTGATATGAATTATCTGCTAAAAGAGTCAACTGTAGACAAACATGCATTGAGTAAAGGTAGTCAGAGAAATACGGGACAAATTAGCAATGTATCTTTGGCGTTGAAAACTGGCAAAAAGTCGCGATTTAAAAAAAAAAACTTCAATTAAAATGGTTAAAAATATATATATACAGGACTGCGTAGGTCACAAAACAATTGTGTCGTAATTTTTAAATTCGTTATTTAATCCGAAAATACTACATTTATGGGTCTCTTTTGATGATCTAGCAGCCATTGTTGACGTCTCGCAATGTGTTCTGGGTACCCCTTGGTTTCAAGTGAGCTCTCGGAAAATCTTGGTTTCAAGGGGTATACAGCCCTTCGTCTTACCCCTTCGTCTTGATCAAAATGAGTATTCGGACAGCACTTGGTGTCGCGCGAACGCGCAAAACTAAGGGGAAGGGGTAAGGGGGAGTATTCGGATTGGGCCTTAGTCTTTTGACTCATTTATCAGAATATTTTTGTTTTCAAAAATGTATAAACGATATTGGCTAGTGATCTAAAAAAGCAGGAACTGAGGAAGAAACCTACAGAGAAACCAGGCTCCACATGGTGTCTAGTTGAATTCAGGTGTTACCAGGTGAAGATAATTACTAGTTAAACCACTCTCAATCCAACTAAAATCCCTCTATTAATGCACAGGCCAGCTGACAAATAGGCTGTATAGAAATATTGTGTATTGCACACATAAGCATGTCTATATAGTACCTCTAGATATAATAACATGTTTCATTGTACGGCAGCACTACATTGAACTGTGCTTTTGTATCCGACTCAGGTCTTCAAAACAATCATTGTCTAACTAGAGCACAACAGCTCCACAAATATACATTTATCCCATCGTAGACACGACTGCATACAGGAACACGGCCAATATACAAACCAAAACAGCTCCCACTATCAGATGTACTGATCCATGTGCAAAGGATGGAATGGGGATGTTTATGGTGTATGCAATGTTGTCTGGGCTAGAAGAGGCTGGGCTAGAAGTGGCTGGGCTAGAAGAGGCTGGGCTAGAAGAGGCTGGGCTAGCATTGACTGGGCTAGTGGTAGATTGGATTAAAGCCCCTGGGACTGATTCTGTGCCAGCTGCAGTTGATAGAGAAACATGACACTCTTTATTGTGTACTGAATCTGTAACAACGTTCTCTGGGGCTGATGATGTGTCATCCCTTCCTCTGATCTCCTCCCTCATTATATTTGTTCCCCACATCAAATCATATACTTTTTTATGAATGCTAATCATTTTCCCACGCTGGTGTACCAGAAATGCCCCAGCCCAGACGGGTTGTGTTACAATGCGCACCGGTTTAGGTAATGATTTGACAACTTTTACAAGTAGACTATTTTCAAACTCCAGAATCTCTTGTGCCCTCAGGAACATCTTGTTGGTGTAGTATTTCTCTGCATTTCCCTTCACCATCTCCTTTATTTTATCCAGCAACTTTATGACCTGAGTAGAGTCCTTTAAATCAGCATTATTAAAAGAATGATATCTACCACCACACTTTTCTATGATGGCAGTGAGTTCATCACTTTCTTCCTTAAACTTTTCAATTTTTTTTGAGCCCAACTGATCTCCACCAGTGAACAGCACTATTGTGTACATGGAGGCTTTTTCTCCAAAGTTCTCCTGGATCCACTCCACAGTGTTCTGTTCCTCTTTAGTGAACCTCCCCAGTCTGATCACCAGGAGGAACACGTGGGGTCCAGGAACTGACAGCTTAATACATTTATCTATTTCACTCTTCATCGTTTTAACATCCACTGATGTGTCAAAGAGCCCTGGGGTATCGATCACATGAATCGTCTTCCCATCCACCTCTCCACTCTGCTTCTTCGTCTCCGCGGTGACAGACACAGCAGACGCCTCTGCTTTAAAAGCATCTTCTCTCCCCAGGATGGTGTTTCCTGTTGCACTTTTCCCTGCTCCAGTTTTCCCCACCAGAACTATCCTCAGTTCAGAGGGCTGCCTTGGATCTGGGGAAACACACACATTTGCAAAAAAAGATAATACTTTACTGTTTAACATTTGCAGAAATGTATTGACAGCAGATTATGTCTCTACTGACACGCCAATAAACTGATCAGTTCATGGTATTTTTATTTTTATGTGGCAGGTGAGGAGGACATTTTTTATTTAATGCTTAAGAAGAAATGTTCACAATCAATGAATCTGATTTATTAAAAAAAAAAAAACATGTTTACAACTATGGTTACAGATAACAGTTTTTACAACTACGTATAGAAATTACAGTTTTTACAACTGCATATACAGATACAAGTTTTTACAACAGTGTTTAAGAATACAACTTTTTACAACAACGTTTATAGATACTGGTATTTACAACAGCATATACAAAAACCCATCCTAAATACAGAGCCTAGTGATGACAGTTCAGTCCCCAACTCAGAAAACGTTGTCTCCCCATTATATATTTTGGATATATATAGACAGTGCATCCGTAAAGTATTCACAGTGCATGACTTTTACCTCATTTTGTGTTGTTAAAGCCTTATCGCAAAATGGATGAAATCGTTTTTTTCCCCTCAAAACTCTACACACAATACCCCATAATGATAACGTGAAAAAAGTATTTTTTTTATCTTTGCAAAATGAAAAATAATCACATGTACATAATCTATTCACAGCATTTGCCATGACACTCGAAATTGAGCTCAGGTGCAAACTGTTTCCAATGGTCATCCTTGTGGTGGTGCATTCAGTTGACTGGACATGATTTGGTGAGGCACACATCTGTCTATATAAGGTCCCACAGTTGACAGTGCACGTCAGAGCACAAACCAAGCAATAAATCCAAGGAATTGTGTGAAGACCTCTGAGACAGGATTGCATTGAGGCACAGATCTGGGAAACTGTACCGAAAAATGTCTGCAGCCTTGAAGGTCCCAATAAGCACAGTGGCCTCCATTATCCGTAAATGGAAGAAGTTTGGAACCACTAGGACTCTTCCTAGACCAAAACTGAGCAATCAGGGAAGAAGGGCCTTAGTCAGGAAGGTGTCCAAGAACTTAATGATCACTCTAACAGAGCTCCAGCGTTGCCTTGTGAAGAGAGGAGAACCTTCCAGAAGGACAACCATCTCTGCAGCACTCCACCAATCAGGCCTGTATGCTTGAGTGGTCCATTGAAAGCCAAGACATGAACCCGATTGAACATCTCAGGACGGATCTGAACATTTCTGTGCACTGATGCTCCACATCCAACCTGATGCAGCTTGAGATGTCCTGCAAAGATCGGTGTTCCTAGGTTGTAGCATCATACTGTAGTGTTTTAGAGTTTGACTGTTCCAGCAAACTTTTTCCTTTCTTTTAGAAGTGTATCGAAAATATTTCTGTTTTATTTTTTGGTGTTTCTGGGCACATTTTACTGTTTGTATACTTTACGGAATCAGAAAAATATAAGTTTTTGTTTTAAAATGCTTTATTAAGTTTATTAGTTTAGTGACGTCATTTCCTCTGCCGGGTCCTCCAATCGTGTCTCGCTCAATGCGCTTAATGCTCAGAACAACTTTGGGCTTGAGCGAGACAGACAACAGAATTGAGAGTGTTGAGTGTATTAATCCCTGTCCTGTGTTTAATAAACTGCAGACGTGACCCCCACAAGAGACCGGTGTCGGTGGTTCTTTTGTGCCTTTTTGGTGCCGGAAGAAATCCGCTACAATACTCAAAAAGAATTAATTAGATCGCATGTCGTAAAACAGGAGAAAACATCGCCACGTAGTTCCAGTAGCTAACTACAAAACTAGATGGCAATAAAACATATTTAACTGCTGAAAACACAGGCAACAGAAATCTATTTTTGTATTTCAGCTACCACCAGGCTTCTGCAAAATCTAGTTTGATTACTTCTCCCCAAAACACAGATAATCATTTGATCTTTCAATGATGTCTCCTTGGCCATTTTTTAAACATGTCGGTCCTTTGTTTCTTTGCCGCCACCAATGATACGCTGCATAGAGAACTGGAACTACACTTAGAGCGGCTAGTCTTTTAGACACGACCCATAATAATTCTTCCCAGTTGGGTCCATCTGCTGCTTGCCACATTACCATAAACACCACGGCTCCGACGACACCTTTGACAGCCTTTTCCAAGACTTCCCGGCGTTTATACATGAACCATTCCTTTATATCGTCACTGATCGTGCACACCTGTTCCAGGCAACGGGTTGGGGCTGAGAAAAAGTTGTAAATTGTCTTGATGAATTTGGGGGTTTTCCGCCATTTCTGTGTTTGCTGGTACATCTCGCTGGTGTAACATCCACCACCGTTCCTTTCTACCATCGTCTCTATCATGGTCACCAACTCTGTGACCTGAGTGCGGGAAACTTTCTTATTATTCACGGAGTGCCATCGATAATCACACATGTTGACAAGGACTTGAAGCTGTTGGCTTTCTAGCAAAAAGTCCTTTATATATTTACCATTTAACTGATCTTCACCAGTAAACAGCACTATCGTGTACCTCGACGCTTGTTCTCCAAAGTTCTCCTGGATCCACTTCACAGCGTTCCTCTCCTCCTTCGTAAACCTCCCCAGTCTGATCACCAGGAGGAACGCGTGGGGTCCCGGTGATGACAGTTCAATGCACTTCGCAGTTTCCTTTTTCACGTCATCCACAGTCAGTTTTGTGTCAAAAAGTCCTGGTGTGTCAATGATACTGATCTTTCTTCCGGAAACTTCTCCACTCTGTATTATGGAGTGTGAGGTCACCGACTGTGGAGAAAGTTCAGATTTGAAGGCTTCCTTTCCCAGGATGGTGTTTCCTGTTGCACTCTTCCCTGCTCCAGTCCTGCCCAGCAGAACTATCCTTAAACCAGTGCCTCCAGAATCTGTGCAACACACAATGAGGCAAGGATCATACAGGCACCCCCACCCCAAAATATACAAATGATAATTATAATAAACAATAGAAATAAAATATAACAGGTTTGTTGGTATAATATTCATATCACACTATATTATTCACAGTTTGTTTACCATTATTATTATTATTATTGAAGTCAATTCAATTGGTTTGAGTAAAAAACTCAAAAGTAAAATAAATAAATGAATAAAAACACTCCTGGAGCAGAGGCCATTATAGACCCATACATTTTTATAACTGCATTTTTAAGCTACTGAATTGAAGAAAAAACGAAACACACAACAGATGGGTTAACAGTAAATATTTTCCTCAGAACGGATGCTCGTTCATCGTTTGCCTAGCAGATTTAATATAAGCAAGAGCACTCTAAACAATGGTGTTTGGTGTACACTGTTGCTGTGTGCGTGCTGTATGCGTGCTGTGTACATGCTGTGTACGTGCTGTATACGTGCTGTGTATGTGCTGTATACGTGCTGTGTACATGCTGTGTATGTGATGTATATGTGATGTATATGTGCTGTATACGTGCTGTATACGTGCTGTGTACGTGCTGTGTACGTGCTGTATACGTGCTGTATACGTGCTGTATACGTGCTGTGTACGTGCTGTGTACGTGCTGTGTACGTGCTGTGTACGTGCTGTATACGTGCTGTGTACGTGCTGTGTACGTGCTGTGTACGTGCTGTGTACGTGCTGTATACGTGCTGTGTATGTGCTGTGTACGTGCTGTGTACGTGCTGTGTACGTGCTGTGTACGTGCTGTGTACGTGCTGTATACGTGCTGTATACGTGCTGTGTACGTGCTGTGTACGTGCTGTGTACGTGCTGTATACGTGCTGTGTATGTGCTGTGTACGTGCTGTGTACGTGCTGTGTACGTGCTGTGTACGTGCTGTGTACGTGCTGTGTACGTGCTGTGTACGTGCTGTATACGTGTTGTGTACGTGCTGTGTACGTGCTCTGTACGTGCTGTGTAGACTAGACCCACAACAGTTGCAAAAACCATTAACACCTGTGTACACGTTTCCAATGATCAATTAATTTTGACAATGTTTTTTTAATAAGTTGTTTTGTGAATGTCAAAGTTTGTTCTACTAAATGTTCATTAGCCAGAATAATAGCAAATTGTCAGAGTTTGCGTTATTTATAAAGCTGTTAAAGGCAATTAAACTCACTTCTGCTCGTGTTCAATATACAATAGACTGGCAGGCAGATCCTCGTCTATCAATCATAGTTAGCCAGGCAAATACTTTTTCCACCAAAGTTGAAATCACCTTGATGTTAACATAACTAAAGTATGTATGTTACATTTCCAGACACATATCTCAAGAGTGAGAATTGAATTCCACCGTGACTACGCACAAAACAACATGTTCCATGAATAGTGTGAAATGGAGGCTGTGTGAAGTTAAAGAAAACATTACTACATTTGTTTTTCAGATCTCACCCACCCACCATTCAGTACAAGTCCTGACATGATAGCGTGTGTCGTTTAGCAATCAAAACAATTATGGCCGCCACACCAATCACGTCCCCCACAATATATACAAACAATCATTTCAATGGTAATAAATATATCTTCAACTTCTAACCTTCAATGACCTTGGCTGTGGTGGGACTTGGTGGCTCCGGACCAGATGCTGGATCCATGGATGGAGTTGGATCATGAATTGAATCACAATGATCATTGTTACTGGAGGCTGGAAATAAAATTATGGAATAATGTTATTAAAAGAAATTGAGGCATTACCATTATCAGGGTAGGCTAGGTTACTGTTTGAATGTAAGGTGGTTATGAGGTGAGAGTTTTGCATATTATCAGCCAGCATGTCTAACCCGTGTTGGTGCCATTGCATTTATCTGGTTCTATTTGGATTTATTTTTAGTTCACTGTGTCTGAAAATTACATCAGATCACTAGTATGCCCGATCGTGGGATTTGGAACGGGAAACCTAGCTGTCAATCAAATTGGGCTGACGTGGAGTAGAGTTGAAGAATTGGCTGCGTTGTTTCTCACATCTGAAATACTCTCAAAATCCTTCCTTGTGCATAATTTAAAAGTGAATTTAAAAAATCAACAGCACCTTCCACAAGTCCTATTTTGTGGCTTAAAAGGACGCGGAATATAATTTGGCCACACCCACAACCACACCCCCACACCATTATAGTTCAAACAAATATATTGCAACACATGCTTACTGTTTTCTTCTGCTTCTGATTCATAACCATGCTAGGTCAGTAAACAGGTTGTACAGGTTGCCATCCCTCAATCTTTTGTGGACATCTCAGAACTTCTGCTTGCCACGTTACCGTAGATCCCACGGTTACCATGGATACACTGTCAATTACCCCATTATAGTTCTCATTCACATTTCCATTTAGTTTCTCTCACTGCCGGGATGAAGTTACCTGATGAACTCTTCCCTGCTCCCATCGTCGTGACCAGGAATGACCTTTGAACCCCAAGCTGTAGTTGTGATGCTGTTGAACCACATATGTTGTTATGTATCATTACTAACAGTATCTAACAATAGCTGGATGTGTATATATAAGTGGTTAAAGGGCGATTACTATACAATTCATGCCCAATAAAGACATTACTGCATATTTAAATACATCGAAAAATGCGAGTTAAAGACTATATGTAGCGAGGGATCATGAATATGAGGTTGACAAGTAGTGAACATTCCCTTTTAAAAATGCTGTCACTCTGCCATTGTAACAACACTTTTTGTTTTTGTTTCATTTTGTTTAAACAAGCTTTTGTCTAAAAATATTTGTTGACAATCTCAGGTTGAATATAACTGGGTGTGTCATGACAGGGAAAGAGCAGTTCTAGTAAAACTGGTAGTGGAAACTGAAATTGAGATATAATTAACTCTTTGTCTAACACATTAATGGAAGGTCTGGAGGGACAGTCTGTAAAACCTGGTCATCATTAGCCAATGAGAGAGCTGTTTGAAATGTCACCACCATAGGTAGTAGTTTAACTGCCTTATTCTGCCAAAGATGAATCTCCCACATTACCTTTACCCTAATTGTACAGTTGATACCTTTACCCTAATTGTACAGTTAATACCTTTATCCTAATTGTACAGTTAATACCTTTATCCTAATTGTACAGTTAATACCTTTATCCTAATTGTACAGTTAATACCTTTACCCTAATTGTACAGTTAAACCTTTATCCTAATTGTACAGTTAATACCTTTACCCTAATTGTACAGTTAATACCTTTATCCTAATTGTACAGTTAATACCTTTACCCTAATTGTACAGTTGATACCTTTACCCTAATTGTACAGTTGATACCTTTACCCTAATTGAACATGTAATAAATGTGTAATAAGGCACTAGCTGCTTAACTTACCTTTGAATTATGAATAGGCTAGCAAAGTATGGCACCAATTTATGTTGCACAGTAATTTGAAGTTGTCTTTCCTTACTCAATTAACCTGGTACAGCTCGTCCAGGGTGGTCCATAAATGTGTATAAGTCAATATGTGCAAAATTATAAGTCAATGCAAAATGATGAATACTTTTTTGAAACATTAACTGAAAACTGTTGGTCACTGTTGTGAAACATCTTTTCAAATAATGTAAATTGTTGAACATAATTTAAGCAATAAGGTGGTTAATTTGAATACTCACTGTGACAGAAACAGGTCTGTAGTGGTTTTCCTCTGTTGTATGTGGTGTGCTGCTCCCATCTGACTTTGCTCACTTTCACCTGACTTTCGTTTTACATATAACAAGTCACGTATAGCCAAGTAGAGAATGTGTTTTCTAGGCAAATGAATAACTGCATTCTTATTGGGTCGAGTGTCATCATCATATTTTCCTTGACAACATAACTTTGGCTGTTAGCCAGAAGCATAAAATGTATCAAAACAAAAGTGATCCTGCACCTCTGACTCTACTACAGGACTACACCAGTGATCCTCCACCTCTACTACAGGACTACACCAGTGATCCTCCACCTCTACTACAGGACAACACCAGTGATCCTCCACCTCTACTACAGGACTACACCAGTGATCCTCCACCTCTACTACAGGACTACACCAGTGATCCTCTGACTCTACTACAGGACTACACCAGTGATCCTCCACCTCTGACTCTACTACAGGACTACACCAGTGATCCTCCAACTCTACTACAGGACTACACCAGTGATCCTCTGACTCTACTACAGGACTACACCAGTGATCCTCCACCTCTACTACAGGACTTAACCAGTGATCCTCTGACTCTACTACAGGACTACACCAGTGATCCTCCACCTCTACTACAGGACTAGACCAGTGATCCTCTGACTCTACTACAGGACTACACCAGTGATCCTCCACCTCTACTACAGGACTACAGCAGTGATCATCCACCTCTGACTCTACTACAAGACTACACCAGTGATCCTCCACCTCTACTACAGAACTTAACCAGTGATCCTCTGACTCTACTACAGGACTACACCAGTGATCCTCCAACTCTACTACAGGACTACACCAGTGATCCTCTGACTCTGCTACAGGACTACACCAGTGATCCTCCACCTCTGACTCTACTACAGGACTACACCAGTGATCCTCCACCTCTACTACAGGACTACACCAGTGATCCTCTGACTCTACTACAGGACTACACCAGTGATCCTCCACCTCTGACTCTACTACAGGACTACACCAGTGATCCTCCACCTCTGACTCTACTACAGGACTACACCAGTGATCCTCTGACTCTACTACAGGACTACACCAGTGATCCTCCACCTCTGACTCTACTACAGGACTACACCAGTGATCCTCCACCTCTACTACAGGACTACACCAGTGATCCTCTGACTCTACTACAGGACTACACCAGTGATCCTCCACCTCTGACTCTACTACAGGACTACACCAGTGATCCTCTGACTCTACTACAGGACTACACCAGTGATCCTCCACCTCTGACTCTACTACAGGACTACACCAGTGATCCTCCACCTCTGACTCTGCTACAGGACTACACCAGTGATCCTCCACCTCTACTACAGGACTACACCAGTGATCCTCTGACTCTACTACAGGACTACACCAGTGATCCTCCACCTCTGACTCTACTACAGGACTACACCAGTGATCCTCCACCTCTGACTCTACTACAGGACTACACCAGTGATCCTCCACCTCTACTACTGGACTACACCAGTGATCCTCCACCTCTGACTCTGCTACAGGACTACACCAGTGATCCTCCACCTCTGACTCTACTACAGGACTACACCAGTGATCCTCCACCTCTGACTCTACTACAGGACTACACCAGTGATCCTCTGACTCTACTACAGGACTACACCAGTGATCCTCCACCTCTGACTCTACTACAGGACTACACCAGTGATCCTCCACCTCTGACTCTACTACAGGACTACACCAGTGATCCTCCACCTCTACTACAGGACTACACCAGTGATCCTCCACCTCTGACTCTGCTACAGGACTACACCAGTGATCCTCCACCTCTGACTCTGCTACAGGACTACACCAGTGATCCTCCACCTCTGACTCTGCTACAGGACTACACCAGTGATCCTCCACCTCTGACTCTACTACAATCAGACTGTAAACTTGCCATATTAGCTACATTGATCGTTGGCGCACAAGCATACTGAATAGTATTATCAGCATAAAAGTTAAATGTACAACTATAAACAGATTGACCAATAGCATGTATCTAAATAGTAATCTCAATGCAACACCAGACAAATACATGTTATACAGCCCAAATTTATGGTAACATTTTGGCAAATGCTCTGTTCTGTTCTGTCCAGTATCACTGTGCCTCTGTGGACAAGGTTTATAAAGACATGGTTGGACATGGTTTGGTGTGGTGGGGCTTTTACACAGTCCATATTAATGGCCATGGTTTTAGAATGGGATGTCCAACACGCTCATATACATACATATGTGATGGTCGGGTGTCCACATACTTTTGGTCATATCGGATCCTAACACCAGGATATAAACACAGTGAATTTCAATTTTATGAAATGTGACCGATTCATATAATTTGTCTTCTACTCAATGCTGACTAATCATTTGCTCAAAATAATTCAAGTGTTTATTTTAGTCAGTGTTAAATGTTAAAACTGTCAGGTACATCTTCACATATCTGTTTGATTTTACATACTGATTGAATTGGAGCTGTGTGAATAATATATCACTATATAGGCTATTGCTGTGTTTTTCACTGATCTTTCTCTGGGCATTAAACATGTTATAGGTCATCTCCCTCCCTTAAATAAACTGCATTTTAAAACTTGAACTAAACAATGAAGGGCTGGTATAATAATAGAGTACCAACATACATCTCTCAGATTTAGGGCTTCTGCTGCCTTACCAATAACCACTGATGCTACGAACCATTTCAGAAACCGTATGAGAATCATATATTTTCTGACCACGTCCCAACCTGACGCTACGTTCTCGTCATCCCAGGTGTGCCACAGATTCCACAGAATGTACGCCCCAAAACAGCAAGCTGTAACCACAGCCACTGGAAAACTGACTATGTCTATAGCCAGAACTGCAGCTGTCATTGCTACCCCAACTGTCACAGCTTCCAATCCAATCCATATCAGTGCATTTTTATGTCCAGCCAGCCTTCTTTGGGCGTTTGTGAACATCTCGCTGGTGTAGAAACTTCTTGTTTTCCTCCACCATCGTATCGACCTTTAACAGCAGCTCGGTGACCTGTTTACAATCGCTAATGTTTGCTCATGACCTACCAAAAAAAACATTTAAAAATGTTACTAATATTCCACAATTATAATTTTCGGGTCATTTCTGTTCCAAGGATCTGTTACATATTAAATAAGTATCGTATGGTTAGCAAAAAAAAACGTTACCCAAACAATACATTTTTTTGTTAAAAGCTATCTGATACCATAGGTGTAAAAATGCACTATTATAATTATATATATTTTTTAAACATATATATTTTATGAAAATGTTGGCCCTCTGAAATGCTCATAGTCAGTCATAAAAAGTAACCCCTGTCTCATTTCCTGGTTGAAGAAATGGTGTGAATGCTACTGAAGCATTGGTAGCGTTTTAATATCTTAAAGGTAAAAGAAATCCTGGCATCATGGGATGATGTAGCACTAATTCCTGTATTGGCTTATTAAGCAGAAACCATGACAACAGTTAGGCTGATAGAATAGACAGAATACTCACCTGACATTCTTCTTACTTGTAGATGCACTTAAAATAGTTGCAGTCTGTTACTCTGACTGCACTTATAATAGTTGCGGTCTGTTACTCTGATGTCTCAGTGTCTGCGCTTCAGAGGTGAGTAGCAATAAATATTAGACCCGGCTGGTTTCTATCCGTTTTCTGTATGGAGGAGCTTTTAAACTTTTGACCTTTTGAACTAGAGGTGTGGCTTCAGTATGATGAACACTGTAACTCTCAGTCCTCATCAGGGGCATTTCAAATACAACATTGGAGAGAGCAAACATTTTTCTTTAAACTTTTCATGTATTTTTAGCTGTTTGTTTACTAGTAAGTATGACTTACAACACATTATTATTTACAGCAAAGGGAGCAATAAACTGACTTACACAGGGACAGACGAATGGTTTTGAAGGCTTATACAATTTCCCGTAAATGGTGTGACAGGAAGTAAGTGGTCGCATGCTTTTAAAGTAAACTGTTTCGGTTTCAGACCTTGAACTCTCAACTTAACCTTGAACTGAAACTTACCTTAAACTTAATCTAACCTCAAACTGCTTGTTGTTGTCGAGTGATGAATGAGGTCATCAACGCCCCAGGAATCTTTGACACAACCGTGTCAGAGGAAAAGTTAATATACAGTGCCTTCAGAAAATCATCATACATTTTGATCCTTATCCACTACGTAGTTATGTTGGCGATGTGTTTAAGGTCATTGTTGCGCTGGAAGCCTTTTTATTGGAGCCATAGAAGCCAGCTTTGTGTAAAGCTTGTGAGATTGTTGTCACATGCACAGACCGACCAATCTCTGCCATTAGGACTTGTAAGTCCTTCAAAGTTCTCATTGACCTCTTGGTAGCTTCCCTGGTCAATATCCTACTGGCCCGGACATCCTGTTTAGAGGTGCCACCCTATCTAAGGTGTTGGTGGTGCCAGACACTTCCCACTTCTTAATAATGCCCTGAACGGTACTCAGAGAGATAAATAATTACTTTGAGATCTTTTTGTATCCTTCTCCTAACATGTTCCTTTTCACAACTGTGTCCCAAGTCCTTTTGAAAGCACCTCTCCAACCATGGAGTTGTTTTACTTGTGTTGCCATGCAACTAGCAATGGAATCCTCATGGACCAGCCGGTTTTCTTATGAAGTAATCAACTTTTTTTCAACTCAAAACCACTACAATTAATGTCAGGTGTGGTGCAATTAGCACGGTAATGACTGGTGGTACCAACAACAGAAATGTGTCACAATAGATTATCAACAAACAACTCAATAAAAATTAAAAACAATAACAACGCTGGCAGAGCACACATCAATTGGGTGGCAGCTGTTGGTGTACAGTGAGAAGAGTAGGCGGGACAGGATGTTCAGGGGGTGTGACAGGTGCTTCCCCAGCCTCACATGCTGCCTCCTATTGGACAGGATGGTCAGGGGGTGTGACAGGTGCTTCCCCAGCCTCACATGCTGCCTCCTATTGGACAGGATGGTCAGGTGGTCTGACAGGTGCTTCCCCAGCCTCACATGCTGCCCCCTATTGGACAGGAGGGTCAGGTGGTCTGACAGGTGCTTCCCTAGCCTCACATGCTGCCTCCAATGGACAGGAGGGTCAGGGGGTCTGACAGGTGCTTCCCCAGCCTCACATGCTGCCTCCTATTGGACAGGAGGGTCAGGGGGTCTGACAGGTGCTTCCCCAGCCTCACATGCTGCCTCCTATTGGACAGGATGGTCAGGTGGTCTGACAGGTGCTTCCCCAGCCTCACATGCTGCCTCCTATTGGAGAGATGCTGGATATTAAAATGGAGGGTCATGTTAACGCAAACTGCAGTTGTTCTAGTAATGGGTCAGCACTAGGGCTGTCACGATAACTACTTTTGGTTGTGCGATATATTGCAACAAAATTAATTGCGATGAAAGATATTATTGCGATTTTTTTCAGAATGTCGTCTTTTACTTTAATGTACATGGATGGAATGGCAGTTTGGGGGATGTACGTTTACTTTGGCAATTCGTACTGTTTGTCAAAGGTTTGCATCATATTTTTAAATGCTGTTTTTTCGACTGTGTTTAATGGCTGCATCTCTTTGGCCTAATAGCGAGTTACGCTATATGAGTGAGTATCGCTGTTATATTTACACTGAAACAGATAACTCTCTGGAAGACCCCGTTTCAGCTGCAGTTCTTGTTCCCAGGTTCAAAAACTGGGTTGGGTGGTTGTGTTTTAGGTGAGATTGGAGGTTAGTTGTTTTGCCTTTTTTCGTTGCTGCTGTTTTTAAACCAAGTCGACATACCGGCTCGTTAATTGTCTCTCCTTTCTCATTCGGCTTAAAGCTAAATGTTCCCACACCGGCTTTGAAACCAACTCCATTTTTACTTATTCTTCCCAACTGGCTGTATGTCACTATGAAACAGTCAACTTCATAACACAGTGAGGTCACGTGTGTGTGTGTGTGCGCAGCTCCGCTGTGTGTGTGCGCGAGACTCTGCCTTGAGCCCCGCCTCCTCTTTCGACACAGGAGACCAGATAACCGGCAGCTCGATCGACTAAAATGTTGTTGACATTCATTTAAAAAAATTAATGTAATATATCGCAGCACCAAAAATGATTGCGCTCATTTCCATATATCGCGCGATAAGTCAATATATTGCCTATCGCGACAGGCCTAGTCAGCACCAGGTCATAATCACAGAGGTCAGGGTGACACGTTTGTAGTCATTACGACCTGTGATCCTTAACTTATTGAGGACTGGGATGATGGTGGAGAATTTGAAGCAGACCGGGACACAGCATGTCTCAAGAGCGGTGTCTGTAAACACAGCAGACAGCTAATCGGCACAATGCATTATGGGAATGGGGAGACCGACATATCCTTATTGCCAGACCATCAGGGTCCCCCAGCCAATACGGTAGGAGGGCCCATGTCATATTGTGCTTAGGGACATAGGAGCCAAATATTAAACGCTGCTTCAGAGAATTCCTTGAGATCATGTGACATTTTCTTAAGGGAAGTGACTCTTGGTTAACCAAGTGTGGTTCAGCTAGTTCCTTTAGTTATCATTTGAACCTCAGAGAGAATTTATTTGTTAGTCTTGTAACCTTTATGTTATATTTGGTGAAGGTGTGCATGTGGTCGTGTTACATTTTATATATTTTGTTAGTTAGACGGCTCAGACTAAAAAGAGAAATGCTAAGCTCATTGTTGCCTTTGTCAGATGTTATGCTAGGCCGGTTTAGCATTTCATGCACAGCATGACCAATCCAACACAAGCACATTGTACTTTTATATTTTAAATATATTCGCTAGTGCCTTATCTATGCTGCTCAACAGAACCACATACACCTGTGTTGTGTACTTATGTAACTCTATGTTGTCTTTGCACATTTTCTGGCCAGGTCGCCGTTGTAAATGAGAATTACTTCTCAATCGGCCTACCTGGTTAAATAAAGGTTAAATAAAATCCAAAAATAAAAAAGTCTGTCCCAGGACCCCACGTGTTCCTGCTGGTTATCTGGGCTGGAGGGAGGTTCACACAGGAGGAGAGGAACACTGTGAAGTGGATCCAGGAGAACTTGGGAAAGAAGCGTCAGAGTACATCATAGTGTTGTTCACTGGTGAAGATCAGTTGAAGGAGAAAACAGTTGAGGAGTGGCTGGAACCTTCTGCTGCACTTCAGGAACTGATCAGAATGTGTGCGAGAAGGTACCATGGTTTTAATAATGACGAGACGGTTGAACGCTCTCAGGTCAACACACTTCTAGAGAAGATAATTATGACACTGGCGATAAACAAAGAAAAATACAACACCACCGATATATATCAGCAGGGGTAGAGTAGATTAAGTGAGGAAGAGAGAACAAGACAAGAGGAAGAGAGGAGACAAGAGGAAGAGAGAAAGAGAAAAGAGGAAGTAGGGAAGCAGGAGGAGGAAGCGACAACGTGAGAAATGAAAGATGCGTTTAACTACAGCATCTGTTGCAGGAGCTGTACCTGGAACAAAAACGGGCAGGTGTCGCTGGCATAGAAACAGGTGTCGTTGGCATATCTTACTGGGTTTCAAAGAAACGATGTCAGCAACAAGTTCATGAGAACCAAGAATAGAATAGACCAATATTGTCAGTTGTTCAGAGAAATGTGTTCTCTGCATTTTACCCAACCCTGAGGTGCAGGGGGCAGCCCTAATCAGTTACCTGATTTGACTTCCATGTCATTACCATTCTTATAAAGGATCAAACATGTAATAATTACATATACACTACCGTTGAAAAGTCTGTTTTAATTTGCCTTTAAGGGGAACCTTTACACATGGTGAATTGTTATCGAAGTCATTTTACTTTTTCTTATGTTAGAATATATCAATGTCATGAAATGCATTGAGAAATGTTAATTAAATAATAATATAATTAAAAACTTCTTGTTACAGGCAAACACATCATTGTTTTAGTTTTAGTCCCTTTAGTGGTAACAATATACAACAACAGCTCTGGTTATTTGTTAACCATTAGTCTACTAAGGCCCTCTAGTGGTGACAATAAGCAACAACAGATCTAGTCCTCTGTTAACCATTATGGCCTAATTATGCTTCTGCGTCAACTCCACGGCGTAGCTACGCCGTCACTCCTACGGCGTCATGGCCGTTTTATGGTTCTGCTTCAGATGTATAATCTGACCAATCACAGCCCTTGTGATCTGCGTCGCCTCGACGTGTAGTTACAATTTTTTGGAGGTGCACGTCGAGCTACGGCGTAGGGGTCGGAGAGGGGTTCGCGTCAACGCAGAGGGGTCTGCGAGGGTACGCCGTCGATTCGACGCAGAAGCATAAAACAGGCATTAGTCTACTGAGGCCCTCTAGCGGTGACAATAAGCAACAACAGTCAGATCTAGTCCTCTGTTAACCATTAGTCTACTGAGGCCCTCTAGTGGTGACAATAAGCAACAACAGTCAGATCTAGTCCTCTGTTAACCATTAGTCTAATGAGGCCCTCTAGTGGTGACAATAAGCAACAACAGTTAGCTCTGGTTATTTGTTAACCATTAGTCTACTGAGGCCCTCTAGTGGTGACAATAAGCAACAACAGTCAGATCTAGTCCTCTGTTAACCATTAGTCTACTGAGGCCCTCTAGTGGTGACAATAAGCAACAACAGTCAGATCTAGTCCTCTGTTAACCATTAGTCTACTGAGGCCCTCTAGTGGTGACAATAAGCAACAACAGTCAGATCTAGTCCTCTGTTAACCATTAGTCTACTGAGGCCCTCTAGTGGTGACAATAAGCAACAACAGTCAGATCTAGTCCTCTGTTAACCATTCGTCTACAGAGGCCCTCTAGTGGTGACAATAAGCAACAACAGTCAGATCTAGTCCTCTGTTAACCATTAGTCTACTGAGGCCCTCTAGTGGTGACAATAAGCAACAACAGTCAGATCTAGTCCTCTGTTAACCATTAGTCTACTGAGTCCCTCTAGTGGTGACAATAAGCAACAACAGTCAGATCTAGTCCTCTGTTAAACATTCGTCTACAGAGGCCCTCTAGTGGTGACAATAAGCAACAACAGTCAGATCTAGTCCTCTGTTAACCATTAGTCTACAGAGGCCCTCTAGTGGTGACAATAAGCAACAACAGTCAGATCTAGTCCTCTGTTAACCATTAGTCTACTGAGGCCCTCTAGTGGTGACAATAAGCAACAACAGTCAGATCTAGTCCTCTGTTAACCATTCGTCTACAGAGGCCCTCTAGTGGTGACAATAAGCAACAACAGTCAGATCTAGTTCTCTGTTAACCATTAGTCTACTGAGGCCCTCTAGTGGTGACAATAAGCAACAACAGTCAGATCTAGTCCTCTGTTAACCATTAGTCTACTGAGTCCCTCTAGTGGTGACAATAAGCAACAACAGTCAGATATAGTCCTCTGTTAACCATTCGTCTACAGAGGCCCTCTAGTGGTGACAATAAGCAACAACAGTCAGATCTAGTCCTCTGTTAACCATTAGTCTACTGAGGCCCTCTAGTGGTGACAATAAGCAACAACAGTCAGATCTAGTCCTCTGTTAACCATTATGGCGCTTTTCCACTACACAGAACTAGCTCGCCTCAGCTCGACTCGACTCTGCTTTTTTGGTTTTCCACTGGGTAAAAGTTGTACCTGTACCTGCTTCCAAGTACTTTTTTTCGTACCACCTCAGGCGAGGTTCTGAGCGAGCTGAGGCGATACTAAAATGTGACGTGAAAACAAGGCAGACTGCTGATTGGTCAGAGAATCGTCACTATTCACTGCATCATCATTGCACGCGCCAGATGTAGTATCCTGAGTAATCCCACCATATCTATATATAAATAGTTTGGCCAGAGATTGCGTGAGAGCTGTACATATTAACCATAACCATTATCCATGATAAACCAGCCTTTTGGCATAAGTAAAGTTTTCCAGCTTCTAGTCATTTATTGTGCATGCTACCTTATATTTACCAGTTGTTATTTTACTTTAATAAAATTGAGATATGTCATGCATGGGATTGCTACCATAGGGTTTAACCAAAATCTAAATGTAAATATCAGCAATATTATTTTGCATTAAGTTAGCAAACACTTGCCAGTCTGTTAACATTAATATTAGCAAGCCTCCAAGTTTAGTAGCAAATCTATGCATGATTCCATGGTAAACCAGAGATATTGCATTCGTTGTTTCCCAGATTCTTGTCATTTATTGTACATGCATCTTACATATTTTTCAGGTTTCAGCTCAGAAACCTCAGCTTTGCATGTTCTAAGCTAGCTAGCTACATTTTCTGGCTGCTACATTCCCAGTGTTAGCAAACGCTAGTCTGTTAACGTGAATATTTGCAAGCCTCCTCCAAACACAGACGTCACTTTAAATCCTACCTGTTGCCTTTCACCATCCATCCACTTATTTAGCTGATGTCGCATCCCTTGACATGCAATCTCCTTTTCCCTCTTTCTTTTTCTATTTTTAGCCCCAAACAGCTATTTTGCTTTATCCATCTTTTACGAGTTAACAACGACAACTCACTACTGTGATGCTCACTCAGTGCTCACAGTCCCCCGCCCGCTCGCGTCTCACGATATTACCATTCTATGTCATTTTATGGAATCTTATGAGGGCGCCGGCGCCTACTCAAGCCCGTTATTCCTCTAAAATGTATATAACTTTTTTATATTTAACTTACGTAACTTTTATATAAATGTATATAAATTAGATTTCCTTTTTTTAAACATCGCTTTGGTGCCCCCATGATGCGGCGCCCCTATGCACCACATATAGTGCATACCCACTTTTTGCGCCACTGCTCTTGAACATTGTTATTCACAAATTAAGAACAGTTACAAACCCCGCCCCCGGCCTGCATTTGGAAGGAGCGATCACTCGTCCATTCTCCTCCTACCTACAGACAAAGGCTAAAGCAGGAAAAACCGGTTCTCAGGGCAGTTCAGCGCTGGAGTGAGGAAAGCATTGAGACCCTCCAAGACTGCTTTGAGACCACCGACTGGCAGATGTTTTGGGAGGCAGCAAATGGAGATATTGACGAACACACAGACTCCGTCTCAGCCTACATCACAAAGTGCATCGATGATGTTGTCCCAAGTGTCAATGTCAGGACCTTCCCCAACCAAGAGCCCTGGTTTAATGGCAATGTCCGTGCGAAGCTCAAAGCACGGTCATCTGCCTTTAGCTCTGGGGACCCGGAGGCCTTGAGGAGATCCAGATACGACCTACGGAGGGCCAGCAGAGATGGTAAAAGGGATTACAGGGATAAGTTGGAGTCCAACTACCACAGCTCTGACCCCAGACGCATTTGGTGTGGCTTGCGACACATCACTGACTACAAAGGGAGTAGTAGTAGTGATGCTTGTCCCGCCGCCTCGCTCCCTGACGAGCTCAACACCTTCTATGCACGGTTTGAGATGGCTAATACAACTCCTGCGACGAGGCTTACTGAGGACCAGGACGTCTGCACTCTGTCTCTGGACACGGCTGATGTGAGGAGAGTCTTTAAAAAAGTCAACCCTCGGAAGTCACCAGGGCCAGATGGCATTCCAGGCCGTGTTCTCAGGGGATGCGCTGACCAACTGGCAGAGGTTCACCTCAATATTCAACATCTCCCTGACTCACTCAATTGTCCTCTCCTGCTTCAAGCAGACCACCATTGTCCCTGTGCCAAAGAAACCTACCATCACCTGCCTGAATGACTACCGTCCTGTAGCACTGACCTCTATCATCATGAAGTGCTTCGAGCGGCTGGTCAGAACCCACATCTGCTCCTACCTCCCTGTCACCTTAGACCCCGTCAATTTGCATACCGCTCCAACAGATCTACAGACGATGCCATCGCCCTGACCACACACAGCCCTCTCCCATCTGGAAAAAGCCAACACTTACGTGAGGATGCTGTTTGTGGACTACAGTTCAGCATTCAACACTATTGTGCCGCCAAGCTCATTCCCAAGCTCAGGACCCTGGGTCTCAACACCTCCCTGTGCAACTGGATCCTGGACTTTCTGACGGGCAGACCCCAGGTGGTGAGAATGGGCAACCTCACATCCTCTGCCTTGACCCTGAGCATCGGAGCCCCGCAAGGTTGCGTACTCAGTCCCCTGATGTACTCACTGTTTACGTATGACTGTGTGCCCACACACAGCCCCAACATCATCTTCAAGTTTGCTGACGACACCACCATCCTTGGTCTCATCTCCAACAACGATGAGTCTAAATACAGAGAAGAGGTTAAAGACCTGGCTACATGGTGCCAGGACAAGAATCTCTCTCTTAACGTCGGGAAAACTAAGGAGATGATCATCGACATCAGGAAGCGGCAGGGGGGGAACATGCCCCCATTCACATCGATGAAGCTGACGTTTTTGATTATACTTAATTGCCTTGTGTGAAACCTGGCTTAAGCCTGATGAATTCCCAGACTGATGCACTCCCAGACTTGCTTTAAATGAGGCTTCTTCACCTGGTTACACTAGTGATCAGATTCCCCATGCATCCCGTAAAGGGGGGTGTTGCTAATATCTATGCTACACAATATAAACTTTCATTAAAACAAATCACTGGGTTCCAGTCTTTTGAAGTATTACTCATGAGAACGAATCAGGGCAATACCTCGTTTTTGATAGCTACTATTTACAGGCCTCCTGGGCCATACACAATGGGCCATATTCTTCAACCGTTCTTAAGAAGAAATTCGTTCTTAAAACCCACTTACGCAGTTTCCACAAAGATTCTGACATTCACCAATGTTTACTTATCTGGAATTTGTTCTTAGGAAAGAACAGAATCTACGCACAGTGAAAAGCACTCTTACGCAGATTTGCACGCTGACTTTTTCGTGACAAATCATTAGTCTCTGCGTTTTCATCAATTGTACAGTGATTTAAATATTATGAAGAATAACATTATGAATAATATTCAATTATTTCAAATATTTGCATATATTTAACTTTTCTGTGGATGGCACCCCCGAGATTGCGGTTATTCCCATTATGTCCAGCCCGACATTATTCAAATGTTCTATTGCATTTCGTCAAGAATGATTCATTTAGTCTATACATTTGTTTTAAGACATTTATAATAACAAAAACATTAAATACTCTGTTACAACATAATACCACTGGCTAAGTATAAATTCTAAATTAATATTGGGAGGGTAATAAGAGAAGGCTCCACTTGGTTCGCCAATACGGTGAACAGCAGCTGAAATTAAAAGAATAATGGCAACATTAGCCTATGTACTCTGTCTCCAATTTGCATTTAAGATTCAAATAATATTTATTTGGAAAAACCTTTACTCACCAAGATTAGGCTACATGTTTTAGTGTAGGATAAGCATGTAATCCCCAGTATATGGGTTCAGCCAGTCCTGCGCTCTAATGGTGCGTCCAGCAGCTCTGATTGGCCACTGGCAGGTGTTGAACAAATTAACATGCATTTACAGCCACGAATTCCCTGTCATTTTGCTGTCATATTTTAAGAGACCATCAATTTTTTTGCATTTGGCATAACCCACCGGTTCATTTTTTTCATTAAAAGTGAGATTGTAATCTTTTTGCCGGTCCAACCAAATGTATTCACCACAGTCCTGCCTGCGCGTTTCACCTCCTCAGCATCCATTATTACGCTAAATGAAACGCATCGTCTGACCCTCTACATTTTCGTTTCGACATTTTTGCATTCTCCACATTTTTACGATGAGTTTCCACTAATTAGGAACAACGGACACGCGCTTTGAATTTACGAAGACGTGGTATTCATCATTATAGGAACGTAGGTACGAACAATTACGCAATTTAAGAACACGTTCGTGAATTTGAGTAAGACTTTTCTTAGGACCTTTCTTAGGAACGAATTTAAGAAATAACTTAGGAAAACATTGAAGAATTTGGCCCATTGTTCCTAAGTGAGTTTCCAGAATTCATGTCCAACATCGTAGTCATGGCAGATTCTATTTTAGTCTCTGGGTATTTTAACATCTACATGGAAAATACCAATGACCCTCTTCAAAAGGCTTTTAATGCCATAATTGATTCGGTAGATTTTGTCCAGCATGTCTCAGGACCTACGCATTGTCACAATCATACTTTAGATTTAGTGTTATCAAAGGGAATATATTTGATATAACTATTTTTCCTCAGAATCCTGGTCTGTCTGACCATAATCTCATAACATTTAGCATCAAAACAAGTGACACTTTTGATATTTAAGACCCGCTGCATAAACTCTATGACTACTAATACATTTATTGATGCACTCCCAGACTCGTTTGGCCTGCTAAATGATGGTAGAGTTACATCATCTGTACATAATCAAATAGAGGATCTTAACGATATACTGCGTAAGACTTTAGATGCTGTGGCACCCCTAAAAGCAAAAGCAATACAAAATAAGAAACTTGCTCCCTGGTACACAGACACTACTAGAACACTTAAGCAAGCCTCCAGAAAATTGGAGCGAAAGTGGCGCTCCACGAAGTTAGAAGTATTTAGACTAGCCTGGATTGATAGTACTGTGCAATACCGGAAATCACTTACAAGCGCTCGATCAGCCAACTTATCTAATCTAAACGACACAAACAAAAATAATCCTACATTTCTTTTTGACACAGTTGCAAAACTCACTAAAAAGCAAAGTTTAACCAATGAAGTGGGTCTTCACTTTAGTTGTGATGAATTCATGAACTACTTTGATGAAAAAATAATCAAATTGCCTCAGTTTACAAAAACTTTGTCGTCCTGAGAGCTCGCAGAGCTGCCCTGATTTATCGGCAATGGCGACTCTTGAATCTTTTGTACCTGTGTCTCTTGAAACATTTACAAAATTAATAAATAGTTCAAAATCAACCAACTGTCAACTAGGCCCAATCCTAACTAAATTACTTAAGGAGTTACTTCCTGTGCTTGGCCCATCAATGTTGAACATAATAAATTGCTCCCTATCCTCCGATCTGTGCCATCCTCACTAAAAATTGCAGAAATTAAGCCTCCGCTAAAAAAATCTAACCTAAATCCAGGCATCCTAAAGAACTACCGAATAATATCGAACCTTCCATTCCTGTCAAAAATCTTTAAAAAAAATCTGTCTCACTACAACTTACAGCCCTTCTAAAGACAAATAATATATATGAAAAACTCCAGTCCGTTTTTAGACCTCAACATAGCACTGAGACTGCACTTGTTAAGGTGGTAAACAACCTTTTACTGGCTTCTGACAAAGGTTCTGCATCTCTCCTATTGCTTCTTGATCTTAGTGCTGCCTTTGACACTATTGATCACTCCCTTCTCTTGGAAAGATTGGAGACCATTGTTTGGGCTACGAGGACATGTTCTTGACTGGTTTAGATCTTATTTATCAGATAGACGCAAGGCTCAGTCTTAGGACCACTTCTGTTCTCACTCTATATGCTGCCTTTGGGTGATGTCATCCGAAACCATAATGTTAATTTTCACTGCTATGCCGATGACACGCAGCTGTATATTTCTATGAAACATGGAGAAGCTCCTAAGTTAGCTACTATGGAAGCATGTGTTTCAGACAGAGAATTTTCTGCTCCTAAATTCAGATTATATGAAAGGCTAGTGTTAGGACCTAAGAAACAGAGATTTATTGACAGACCTTACACTGAACCTAAACGGATGTATGGTCATTTCACAGAAAACTGTGAGAAACCTTGGCCAGGCCCGCATTAATGCACGGGCTTACTGGGGCTGAAGCCCCAGGGCCTATGAAGACAAGGGGCCTATCATAAGCCAATAAAAAAATCACAATGTTTTGTAATTTGTCAAATATTCTGTCAATCACTTGATATTCATGTTTTGGGCTGCTGATTGATCCAATTTACAAGTGACCAACGTGGGAAGCATGATATGACAGCCTTTCAGAATGTAGATGTCACAATCCAGACAAGATCAAACAGGTCTGCCAAATGAACGACATGCACAGGTCTCCTGGTGCCAAGGTTTATTAATCTACAGACATACATGTCAACATAGGCTAGACAGGCAGCACCTCAGAGCGCACAGTAGAGGGACAGGGCGAGATATTAAATGTTAGTACTGCACTCAAACACTGTGAACTCACTCAGAAACAAACCCTGCACACGTGAGAGGGACTAGTAACCAATAGCAGATGGATAATAGAATTAAGACACTACACACAGTTAGTCACAAAGAAACCAAACAACGATGTCTCGCCTCCGTCCTCTACTCGCCTGTCACATGCCCGGGTGCAGCCACACAGAGGACCCCTAGGGAAGTGGTGACAGAAACAAAATACAAACAAACAGAGAACATAAATGAAAAATGAACTAGTCCACCCCCCAGGACAACCCCATATATTTTGTCCGCGTTACCGCCCACTGGCCCGGGTGGACTAGACAATAAACATATACCGGCACTGAATAACCATTACTGTAAGGGAAAATAAACCTCAAAGTGAGAGCAGCGATGGCTATTCCCAGTTCACTGCAAAACAACAATACATTTTATTAAGCATACATCTTTAAAACCACTATATTAAACTAATCATTAAAATAACATACCTTCCACGCTATACATAATAGCAAATCCCTGGACCGACCGTCATTCGGAACAACAGCTTCCGGGACACTGCCAATACATAAGTATGCCCGTTGTCAACATACCGACTCGTACGCCACAGTATTTCGTCCTCCGCGAGCAACAGCTTACCCTCAACTTAGTTCCCCCCTCCTTTTATGTGCTAGGGACACCGCCCCCCTCACACCACTCGGTACGACCGGCTACATAGAGAAACAGTCATCTTCTCTAGTAGTCTATTCAAATGTATGCTAGTCACAGAGGCTATATCAAAATGTTGAGAAAAAAAAAGTTTGAGAGTGGTGCTCATAAACGAAAAATATTGCGACAGAAAGAAAACAGTGAGAAGGAATTGTTAAAAAAGATTCCAAAGCTAACAGGATTTTTTAAATCTGAAAATGAAGGTGAGTCGAGCTCATTCAACGGAGCACCGATGAACAGTGGAGAGGACCAGCAAACAGACGGGCAGTGTTAATTTTCGTAATTATTTTTGTCAACGAAATTTTTTCACAGACGAAAACGAGACGATACGGTCCCGACCCGAAGCGTGGTGCAGCCCTGCGCATAGACAGACAGGGCGCGAGGACTGAATTGAGCTCTCTTTCGCGTCTGAATGGACAAATACACACAACATTATGTATAAATGTCCGTTTTGTAGAGTATTCACGTAAACACAGTCGGTTATGTCTTTACAGAACGTACAGTTGTGAGAATATCGGATGTGCATCAGTGCAACTGGATCTGCACACTCGGTCTTAAAGTGACAGTGCGTAATAAACCTAATGCCGTCTGTACACTTAATATTAATCAAACAACAAAATAAAAAGAGAAAAGCATTCACTGGTCTTTAATAGCTTTAATAAGGATTACTTAAATTATACAAATAAATATGTCTGCTTGAAAGAATATTTACATTGCTGTTGTTGTGGATTTCTTTATGGAATACTGTCTTCGTTAGGCTATATCTCCCTGAGAAAAACTTATTTCTGCTTTTGTTGTATATAGACATACGTGATCATTAGACTTTTTTTTATTGTGGGCCTACAAAACCTCTCAGCCCCAGGGCCTAACGGCAGGTTAATGCGGGCCTGACCTTGGCGTGACCCTCGACCCGGATCTCTCGTTTGACAATCATATAAAATACATTTCAAGGACAGCATTTTTCCATCTTCGGAAACTATTTATCACAGGTTGAAATATAGAACACAGGTTGATGTATAGGACACAGGTTGAAATATAGGACACAGGTTGATGTAAAGGACACATGTTGACATACTTCAACCTGTGTCCTATAATTCAACCTGTGTCCTATACTTCAACCTGTGTCCTATACATCAACCTGTGTCCTATACATCAACCTGTGTCCTATACGTCAACCTGTGTCCTATACATCAACCTGTGTCCTATATTCCAACCTGTGTCCTATACATCAACCTGTGTCCTATACATTAACATGTGTCCTATAATTCAACCTGTGTCCTATACTTCAACCCGTGTCCTTTACGTCAACCTGAGTCTTATACCTAAATCATCGCGTGACAACATACAGCAGTTTGAGGTTAGGTAAAGCTAGGTTTTTTTAGCTCTGAAACCGAAACTGTTAATTCTATTAATGTGCAACGAGAACACAACTTCCCTGTCACAGGGAAGTTGTGGTCTCGTTGCAAATTGTTAGAGTTAACAGTTTCGGTTTCGAGTTAACAGTTTCGGTTTCACCTGCTGTATGTTGTCACGCGATGATTTAGGTATAAAACACAGGTTGACGTAAAGGACACGGGTTGAAGTATAGGACACAGGTTGAATTATAGGACACATGTTAATGTATAGGACACAGGTTGAAATATAGGACACAGGTTGAAGTATAGGACACAGGTTGAAGTATAGGACACAGGTTGAATTAAAGGACAGAGGTTGAAATATAGGACACAGGTTGATGTATAGGACACAGGTTGAATTATAGGACACAGGTTGATGTATTGGACACATGTTGATGTACAGGACACAGGTTGAAGTATAGGACACAAGTTGAAGTATAGGACACAGGTTGAAGTTAGGACACAGATTGAAGTTAGGACACAGGTTGACGTATTGGACACAGGTTGACGTATAGGACACAGGTTGATGTATAGGACACAGGTTGAAGTATAGGACACAGGTTGAAGTATAGGACACAGGTTGATGTATAGGACACAGGCTGAAGTATAGGACACAGGTTGAAGTATAGGACACAGGTTGAAGTACAGGACACAGGTTGATGTATAGGACACAGGTTGATGTATAGGACACAGGTTGATGTATAGGACACAGGTTGATGTATAGAACACAGGTTGATGTATAGGACACAGGTTGATGTATAGGACACAGGTTGATGTATAGGACACAGGTTGAAGTATAGGACACAGGTTGAAGTATAGGACACAGGTTGAAGTATAGGACACAGTTTGATGCATAGGACACAGGTTGATGTATAGGACACAGGTTGATGTATTGAACACAGGTTGATGTATAGGACACAGGTTGATGTATTGGACACATGTTGATGTATAGGACACAGGTTGAAGTATTGGAAACAGGTTGAAATAAAGGACACATGTGGAAATATAGGACACAGGTTGAAGTATAGGACACAGGTTGATTTATAGGACACAGGTTGATGTATAGGACACAGGTTGAAGTATAGGACACAGGTTGAAGTATAGGACACAGGTTGAAGTACAGGACACAGGTTGATGTATAGGACACAGGTTGATGTATAGGACACAGGTTGATGTATAGAACACAGGTTGATGTATAGGACACAGGTTGATGTATAGGACACAGGTTGAAGTATAGGACACAGGTTGAAGTATAGGACACAGGTTGATGTATAGGACACAGGTTGACGTATTGGACACAGGTTGATGTATAGGACACAGGTTGATGTATAGGACACAGGTTGATGTATAGAACACAGGTTGATGTATAGGACACAGGTTGAAGTATAGGACACAGGTTGATGTATAGGACACAGGTTGACGTATAGGACACAGGTTGATGTATAGGACACAGGTTGAAATAAAGGACACATGTTGAAATATAGGAAACAGGTTGAAGTATAGGACACAGCTTGATTTATAGGACACAGGTTGATGTATAGGACACAGGTTGAAGTATAGGACACAGGTTGAAATTTAGGACACAGGTTGAAGTACAGGACACAGGTTGATGTATAGGACACAGGTTGATGTATAGGACACAGCTTGATGTATAGAACACAGGTTGATGTATAGGACACAGGTTGATGTATAGGACACAGGTTGATGTATAGGACACAGGTTGAAGTATAGGACACAGGTTGAAGTATAGGACACAGGTTGATGTATAGGACACAGGTTGATGTATTGGACACAGGTTGACGTATAGGACACAGGTTGATGTATAGGACACAGGTTGAAGTATAGGACACAGGTTGAAGTATAGGACACAGGTTGAAGTATAGGACACAGGTTGACGTATTGGACACAGGTTGACGTATAGGACACAGGTTGATGTATAGGACACAGGTTGAAGTATAGGACACAGGTTGAAGGATAGGACACAGGTTGAAGTATAGGACACAGGTTAAAGTATAGGACACAGGTTGATGTATAGGACACAGGTTGATGTATAGGACACAGGTTGATGTATAGGACACAGGCTGATGTATAGGACACAGGTTGGAGTATAGGACACAGGTTGATGTATAGGACACAGGCACAGAGCTTGAGTAAAACGTAAGGATATTTAATAAACCAAGCTTTACAAAAACAATAATAGAACCATCAGCAGAAAATTATCACAATAGATTATTAACAAATAAGAACACAACTAATTAATTTTGTAATAATATTTTAATTTACATTTTTAATCCAAATTCAAAAAATAGATTATAGAATAAAAACAATCATGCCTTTCAATTAAAACAATAACGCTGGCAGAGCACAGATGAATTAGTGGCACGACCACTTTACCAATATTAAACTCAAATGTTCTCTGGTGTGCACATAAATCAGCAGTAACTGTGTAAATAGTAATTGTGGATTTTGATGAAAATAAATGTATTGAAGCCATTTTGGAATAAGCCTGTAACATAACAAAATGTAGAAAAAGCACGGCATTTCTAGTAAATGGTGTGACAGGGAAGTTGTGGTCTCGTTGCACATTGTTAGAGTTAACTGTTTCAGTTTCAGAGCTGAAAAAACGTAACTTAACCTAACCTCAAACTGCTGTATGTTTTCACACGATGACTTATATAAAACACAGGTTGAAGTACAAGACATGGGTTGAAGTATAGGAGACAGGTTGAAATATAGGACACAGGTTGAATTAAAGGACACAGGTTGAATTATAGGACACAGGTTGATGTATAGGACACAGGTTGAATTATAGGACACAGGTTGATGTATAGGACACAGGTTGAATTAAAGGACACAGGTTGAATTATAGGACACAGGTTGAAGTATAGGACACAGGTTGAAGTATAGGACACAGGTTGAAGTATAGGACACAGGTTGATGTATAGGACACAGGTTGAAGAATAGGACACAGGTTGATGTATAGGACACAGGTTGAAGTATAGGACACAGGTTGATGTATAGGACACAGGTTGAAGGATAGGACACAGGTTGAAGTATAGGACACAGGTTGAAGTATAGGACACAGGTTGATGTATAGGACACAGGTTGATGTATAGGACACAGGTTGATGTATAGGACACAGGTTGAAGGATAGGACACAGGTTGAAGGATAGGACACAGGTTGAAGTATAGGACACAGGTTGAAGTATAGGACACAGGTTAAAGGATGAATGCTCTGAGGTTCTCACGCTTCTAGAGAGATAGGATGTTGACCATAAACTGAGGAAAACCCAATGCCAACAAGATATACCTGAACAAGACAAGAGAAAGAAAATATAAGAGGAAACAACGTAGAAAAAAATATAGTTTTATCTACAGCAGCATCTGTTGCAGGAGTATGAAACCGTAGTTCTTGTTTTTTGTCCGCACAAGTTCTGTTTGGTGTGGCAGGTGTTAGTCTAGTAGGCTTATCTATCTGTGTGTTGAGTCATTTTGAGGAGACTGCAAATGTACAATGTTATACAAGCTATAAACTCACTACTTTACATTGTAGCAAAGTGTCATTTCTAAAGCCTGTTTTATGCTTCTGCGTCGAATCGACGGCGTACCCTCGCAGACACCTCTGCGGCGACGCAAACCCCTCTCCGACCCCTACGCCGTAGCTCGACGTGCACCTCCAAAAAATTGTAACTAAGCGTCGAGACGACGCAGACTACAAGGGCTGTGATTGGTCAGATTATACATCTGGCGGTGAAATGCAACGCAACCCAACGCAGAACCATAAAACGGCAACGACGCCGTAGGAGGAGGAGTTGACGCAGAAGCATAATGAGGGCTTAAGTGTTGTCACATGAAAATATAAAAACATAAAAATGTTTTTTGAGCAAATCTTGCCCCTGGGGGTAAAAACTGTTTGTGACTGTAGTCAGGTGCGCCGCCAGGAATCTTGGGCCCCATGAAAAAAATCTAATTGGGCCCCCTCTGCGCAGCTGTTGTCACCAGATCTCATCAAAAGCTTTACATAACTCTAATCAAAGGCTTGCAACTGTCTTGCATCTTGTAGTTCAATACTAGTACCAGCACAATATTTACTGCTGGTGATTTGTAAATGCAAGTCTGCATACAGTATGCAGTTCACTATTTGATGCAAGATTTAAAGCCACCATAAAAAAGGCAATCCTTTACTGTCTCAATGTATTTTTATTGTAAAATTAATGACAGATTTAAAAAAAAAGAAAAACGAAAAAACCTAAATATATATTAACTTTTTAAATATTTCATTTTATTTTTGTTATGGTGAAAAGAGCAAGAGAGCCAGAGAACCCCACACAGACTCCCTGGATGATGCTAAGCCATTAGCACAATGTTGCTCACGTTCTTCACTGGGACAGGGAGAGGTGCAGTTATCGGGAGACTGGAGTGCTGCTGACTAATCTGTTGTTAAGTCTGCTAAAAGGGGCATGGACAATGATTTAATATGAATATATTCCTGACGTTTCCCTGCACTGATTAAATGTTGATGAAATGTAGGCTAACACCTGCAGCAGCTATCTATCTTATTTCACTATGGACAGCAGGTTAATACCACTCAAAGACTAAAGGCTACCCAGCTTTCTTGGTGAAAAACTGGGTTACAGATTGACACCCTTTACTTTGTCTTTTCTCACTCTCCTCTCTTCTCTCTTTCCTTTTTAAAAAAAATACAGATTTTCTATTCAACATTGTAATCTTGGTTTCTGGCGCATCGTCTAACGTTAACTGTCTGCAACTAATCACGTCACTCACTGTCACTGATGAGCGCGCTAAAGCAGGACCAAACCATTTTATGCAGATATAGGGGGGTGGTCAGACAATATGGTTACTTTTTGGTCAATGGGGATATTTAACTTTTATTGCCAAAATAAGTAAAATCAGACATCATTCATTTTATTATTATTTGAAATATACTCAATGATTATTGTTTATATATTGTATAATATAATTTAAAAAAATTTTTTTTACATATTTGTTGGGCCCCCCTGTCAGTCAGACTGTAGTTATCCCCCCTCTTGCTCTTGAGTCTGCTCTGTATAGGCACTTTTGGCAATTTTTTTTACCAAGTCTGCTTGTCTAGACTGGGAAGCATGGTGGCCAATACCTTCCTGACACATAATTTACAATAAATGCTTCGCCTGAATGCAAACAATGATGTTTACTTTTACTGCTGCGGGAAGAGAAACATCCTAAAGGAACCGATCTTCATGCATCTCCAATTAAGGACTGGGAGTTACAATGTTAACTTATAATTAAGCCACACCTCTAGACATTCAAATGTTCTCCATACAGAAACCTGATAAAAGCCAGTAGCGCATAATATTTCTGGCACTAATCTCTGAAGCGAAGATACTGAGCTGAGGTCGACAAATTACAGACTGTAGCCATTTCAAGTGCATCTGAAAGTAAGAAGAATGGCAAGTGAGTATTTGGTCTATTTTCAGCCTTACTCTTGTGATGGTTTCTGCCTAGAAAGCCAATATAGGAATCTATGCAACATTATTCCATGATGCCAGCGACAAATGTATCTCCCCTCTCAACTCTGATTGGCTCTGTTTACGAGCTCGGGTGGGACTTACAACTTCATCGGGTCCATCTAATGTTTGCCACTAACTGAATAACTATATACTTCTGATCGGACTAAACCATTTTAGGGAGGGGAGATGAGATGAGCAGTTATTTGGAAAACATCTGTAACCACATTTCATGTTTCTGTGGTTTTCATTAAAATCTCAGGCGTAGAACTAATATAAATATTATAATTTCACATAACAGGGGTCTCTATAGTATAACTGTTGGATTTTGTGGGGTCCCTTGTGCAGTGGGGGGCCCCTATAATTGTCACCACCTTTCACACCACTGGCGACGGCCCTGCTGCACCACAGTTATAATCCCTCATAAAAATTGTTTCGGGGGGAGATATTCATCCGTCGCCTTCTCTACCTGCCGAGTCCTCTTTAAAATTGTCAGTCATTCAGACACAACAAATGTATTTATAATATATATTTCTATACGTTATTTTATAATTTATTTATATATTTGTAGATATTTTTAGGAATACAATTATTAACAAGAATAACTATAACGAACGAAACAATAAAAAATAGACGTGACAGAGGACATTGTAACAATAACCTTACAGCAAACAAAGACTGACAAAACACGCTGAGGAAAAAAGTAACTTAAATAACGACAGAGTTAATGGAAACAGATGTAGGCGATAACGAATGAAACAAGTGCATGTGATCCAAACGATCTCACTGGCACGGCCTTACAGCCTTCCAGGACGTGACAGAAATAAACCATTTGAGGCCCAAACAATTTTTCACACACCTTTATGGCTTCACAGGATGACATAGGCGTTTTTATTCTCTTCAATAAACGACGTCCAACGTATGAAGGTAAAATATGAAGGTAAAACAGCGACATAAGTTTTTTTCTTGTAATTATTTTTTTTCTTTTGAAACTCATTTTGTACTTAGGTTTTCTTTCTTGTAATTGTTTTTTTTCTTTTGAAACTCGTTTTGTACAAAAGTTTTTCTTTCTTGTAATTCGTTTTTTTCTTTTGCAACTCGTTTTGTACAAAAGTTTGTCTTTCTTGTAATAGGTTTTGTACAAAAAACCAACGCGCAGAGTTTTGTCACTAAAATTCCACCAGCACTGTGACAAAGGTTTTTCTTTCTTGTAATTCATTTTTTTCTTTTGAAACTCGTTTTGTACAAACGTTTTTCTGTCCTGTAATAGGTTTTGTACAAAAAACCAACGCGCAGAGTTTTGTCACTAATATTCCACCAGCACTGTGACAAAAGTTTTTCTTTCTTGTAAATCAGTCTGTGCCCAAACGTTTCACTGCGTTTCCAAACAGAAACCCCAAACGTGTTCTGACCAATGAACGGATAGCTATCTTAGCGTGGCCCTTTGAACTTCAACCAATCGTTACTCCTTACAAAGAGGAAAAAAGCCATGGCTCGGCATGGTCAGCATCTGTTACCTCAAGTAAAACTTATTTTCATGTCCATGCAGTATTAAATAAAATAATATTTTAATTACTACTGCATGGACATGAAAATACGATTATGTAAAACGTATTTTCATGTCCATGCAATATTAAATAAAATAATATAAAATAATATTTTAATTAATACTGCATGGACATGAAAATACGTTTTACATAATCGAAAACTTACTTGAGGTAACAGATGCTGACCATGCCGAGCCATTGCTTTTCTTCTACCCTTTGCAAGGAGTAACGATTGGTTGAAGTTCAAAGGGCCACGCTAAGATAGCTATCCGTTCATTGGTCAGAATACGTTTGGGGTTTCTGTTTGGAAACGCAGTGAAACGTTTGGGCACAGACTGATTTACAAGTAAGAAAAACTTTTGTCACAGTGCTGGTGGAATTTTAGTGACAAAACTCTGCGCGTTGGTTTTTTGTACAAAACCTATTACAAGAAAGAAAAACTTTTGTACAAAACGAGTTGCAAAAGAAAAAAACGAATTACAAGAAAGAAAAACTTTTGTACAAAACGAGTTTCAAAAGAAAAAAAACAATTACAAGAAAGAAAACCTAAGTACAAAACGAGTTTCAAAAGAAAGAAAACAATTACAAGAAAAAAACTTATGTCGCTGTTTTACCTTCATACCAACGAGCCATTTTAACTTTTTCATACCCTGTTGTTAATCTATGAGGGGTTACTAATAAATGCATGAAAATAGGGTAACACTTAACAATAATAAAGGGAACGTTAACGTTTATTTATCTTCATTAATATTGACCAGGTCTGTTATATTAAGTATCCATGTGGCTAAATGTATTAGTTTAAATAAATTAAAAGATTTTAAATGTCGTCACTGAATGAATGTTAATGCTGAATCATAATGACAGACCTTGTGTCCTATTGTCTGTTACTGAGTCATACTGACAGACCTTGTGTCCTATTGTCTGTTACTGAATCATAATGACAGACCTTGTGTCCTATTGTCTGTTACTGAATCATAATGACAGACCTTGTGTCCTATTGTCTGTTACTGAATCATAATGACAGACCTTGTGTCCTATTGTCTGTTACTGAATCATAATGACAGACTGCCTCCTTTTGGCTGAGTGGACAAATACAGAACATGTTATACATTTTTTTAGTGCCGTAATTAACATCCTTCTAATTAGTGCAAAGTGCAAAACATCACATTGCATCCAAATGCAAATCACAATTATTTCCAAATAATGTGAAATATATCGAAGTCCACGAAAACCAGTTCACTTAACTTATCTTAAATGAGATACCCTTACTTTAAAATGTTAACAACATGAGTTCATGGATCTTCACTAGCATGTGAACTTAATTACAGGAATGTGTTGAAGTAAGATCAGAATAATTAACGTTGCTATGCTTTGTAGGCTACTATATAATATAATGTATTAACAAACCTGTTCCTTTGTTTTTATTTAAGCTATCTGATCTTTTATACCACACTCCATGGGGTATTGCATAGAAAAAAAATATTTCATGGAAGGTCAGACTATGAAAGGTGTGTAGGTCAAACGGTTGGGACACTGTAGATGTTTTTGTATTTTTACTGAACATTGTCATGCACCGAGCGGCGTAGTGTGGTTGAAGCCATTTGCAGAGCCAGTAATCCGTTTGATACAGGTTTATTTACACAGCAACATAAAACAAACCGTAAACGGTGGAAAAGGCTAAACTGTTGAAAATGAAACAAACTATGCGCATATAGCGTCTTATAATATAATACACGAACAACAGCAGTAGACAACGACTAACACTCACCTCTAACTAAACTGTGTGACATGAAACAACAAACAATGCTAAGCAACTGTGAATAATCCTAGATCCCCTTTATAGCCCGGACTAATGACTGAATGAAAACAGCCGTGACTAATAAACCAAAACCCAGGAAGTGCTTCAATGAAATACAAACAGTGCAGCAACGCCCCCTAACCACTCGTGACAAACATTTACTCCAACTAAACAATCCATTCGATAAGCATACCGCCTGTCTTCCTCTGGCAGACAAGGACGATTTAGGTGGACACAGTCAAAAGAAAGAGTAAAAGCTGTCTTGCAGACAACATACAGTAATAGATTTCTGAGGATTAAAACTGCAATTGTTTATAACAACTTTTCACCATTCATATTAGACCACTTATCTGGTTTTACAGTGTGGGACAAGCAGTCCAATCTGAGGATAGTTCTGCTGGGTAGAACTGGATCAGGGAAGAGTACAACAGGGAACACCATCCTGGGGAGAGACGCATTTGAAGCCAAATTTTCTCCTCAGTCTGTGACTTCTCATTGTAATAAACAGAGTGGAATAGTGGCTGGAAGGAAGATCAATGTGATTGACACACCAGGTCTCTTTGACACAAAAACTACGGTAAAGGAAAGAAAAAAAGAAATTGCAGAGTGTATTAAAGTGTCAGTACCTGGGCCTCACGCGTTCCTGCTGGTAATCAGGTTGACACGGTTCACAGAAGAGGAGCAGAACGCTGTGAAGTGGATCCAGGAAAACTTTGGAGAAGAAGCCTCTAAGTACACTATAGTGCTGTTTACTGGTGAAGATCAGTTGAATGGTAAATCAATTGAGGAGTTTGTGGGAGAAAGCAATGAACTTCAGAAAATTGTCAACTCTTGTGGAGGCAGATATCATTCTGTGAATAATCACACAAAATACAACACTCACGTCCCGGACCTGTTGAACAAGATAGTAGAGATGGTGGAGGAGAATGGAGGGGGGAATTACACCAATGAGATGTACCAGAAGGCCCAGAAATTGATGAAAATCCCCACATTGTTTAAGAATATTTGGACTGGTTCATCACAAATCATCACTAGTTCAATTGTAATGGTTGGTAGTCTTTTTCAAAAACAATATCAAAAAATGGTATCTAAAGTTCAAAGATTTGTCATAGGAGCTGTAATACTTATGGTATTGGGGAGTTGTTTAGATGTCCAGACCTGGGAAGCTGCGTTTTGGACTTTTGCAATGAGACTAATACTTATATTTTTAGTTATATGTTCTTATGTTGTTTATCAGTGGTGGACAAGAAAAAGAGAAAAACATAAATCAATGTGAATAAAAGTGAAGCAATTAAAGAGATACAAAAAAGAAACAATACTAAAAACTGAAGAGATTTTACGGAGCTATTCTTTGTAATTGAGTTTAAGAATTCAAATGTAATGAATATCTCAATCAATATGAACAATTTAGTAGCGATTTGACATAGTTATTATCAATATAAAATGTTCTCTTTTTGTACTATAATTATTTAATTCAATAGTTTCCTCCATATGCATTGGGACAGAAAAGTAAAAATTGCAAATGTATTGTTATTTCAAGGAATTGAAATACAATTTAAAGATGAATACAAAAGTGCAGACAATCAACTTTTATTCATCTATTTCAACACATATTTTACGAACTAGGAATAACAATACTGAGTTCCAAACCAATTTTTTGTGACACACAGTTACATTTCAAACAGGTACATTTTAAGGAAATCCATCCATCTAAAAAATATGCCGAAATATCAGAAAACTTTGGCTAGATTGTCATAGTTAGAGACCAGTGTGAAAGTGAGATCCTCAGAGCTTATATTTCTGCTATTAACAGTTGGTGAATTATTACTTATTACTACTTAGTTTTTTTTACTTTTTAGAAAATTCCAGTAGATTGCAATAGTTATGTGAAGGCAGCATAAACTTTAAACCTGGGAGATGCATGTTGGTACTTGATAGTTATACTAGGTCTAATGTTTAGGACTAATATGTTTAGTTAAAAATTTAAATGCAGAGGGAGGGAGAAACCCTAAAACGCAATGAATGACCAAGGAACGATCAGTGAAAGAGACTAAAGACACAGCAATACAGTTTTTAGTTATTCAAACAACTTTAATTAAATCAGCATAAAGAATCAAACAGACATGTAAATATGTACCTTACCGTTTTAACATTTCCAATGACTTGTAAGACAAACATTGTTTTTATCTGGATTTTATGCACTTGTGTTATGGTCATACGGTTTTATAATGTGATATTATAAGTATTCTCTATTTAATTTTACTTTACAATTATTATAACATTATTTAATCTTTTGTTCAGAATTCTGTTTCAAATTCAAATTAACTTTAACAAAAATATATTTAAATAGGGAAATAGTAAAACATTGTAAAACATTGAATAATTAAGTCAATCATCTGAGTATGTTTATTTCATGAATAGTAGAGATGGTTTGTGCTTTTTGTACCATGTTTGTATAGACTATTGTATATATACGAAATGGAATTTCTATCTGATAATAATGCTTAAATAATGTTTATGTTTTCAGCTAATAAACTATATGATTAACAAAAACGTTTGTTTGTGTCACAGTGCTGGAAATAGAAGGATGCAGATGTAGAGTTTTCCCTGAACATGTTCTCGCTATTGTTCAAACTTTAGAACAAAACCCCAAAACATTAAAACAACAAAACAACAAAACAGACTGAGACCTGGATCTCTCTCGCGATTCTACAAACAGCATTAAATTTACAGTCAACAATTGTTTTTAAAACATCTGATAAAATACAAATAAAGAATAATAATGATAAGAGAGAATCATACTTCAGAACACAAACAAATTAAAAAAATACACGCATCAACACAGGACACAAAACAATGAACAACACAGACCAGGGGCCTCATTTATAAAACTGTGCGTACGATTTGCGTCAGAAGTGGCGTAGGCTACGGACGAAATGTGGGATGTAGCCTACGTACGGACAAAAATATTGGGATTTATTAAACGTCCTACGTCCTACGCCGTTTTCGCTTAATAAATCACAATGAACTCTAAATGTGGCGCAGCTTTTTGCGGCTTCATATCACGCCCATATTTGCCCATAAATAGTCAAATAAACGCCCTAAATTAATATTCATTAATTGAAACGTCATGACAAACTCCGAAAAGTAACGTCACTCAATGTGAAGTTTTCTTTTGGGGAGGTGGAGATTGCGCTTTTTTGTTTGCCTGTTCACCCGCAGTGAAACTTTATGTAATTATAAGACAAACCTTTTATACATACTAACACATCTGACATAACCCGGATAACGGTTGGCTGAGATATGTGTTGCACCTTTCAAAATATGGGTTAAGACATGCGATGAAACACATTTAAAATAGAACCATCTAAAGGCACATACATGAACACTACATCTATACTATGAAATACACTTTCCCCAGTGGATATATATATATATCCATATCCCCATATATATATGTAATATATCCATATCCCCATCTATTTATCTATCCATCTATATATATATTCATTTATCCATCTATCTATCCATCTATATATATATCCATATCCCCATATATATGTCATATATCCATATCCCCATCTATTTATCTATCCATCTATATATATATTCATTTATCCATCTATCTATCCATCTATATATATATCCATATCCCCATATATATATGTAATATATCCATATCCCCATCTATTTATCTATCCATCTATATATTTATTCATTTATCCATCTATCTATCCATCTATATATATATCCATATCCCCATATATATATGTAATATATCCATATCCCCATCTATTTATCTATCCATCTATATATATATTCATTTATCCATCTATCTATCCATCTATATATATATCCATATCCCCATATATATATGTAATATATCCATATCCCCATCTATTTATCTATCCATCTAAATATATATTCATTTATCCATCTATCTATCCATCTATATATATATCCATATCCCCATATATATATGTAATATATCCATATCCCCATCTATTTATCTATCCATCTATATATATATTCATTTATCCATCTATCAATCCATCTATATATATATCCATATCCCCATATATATATGTAATATATCCATATCCCCATCTATTTATCTATCCATATATATATATATTCATTTATCCATCTATCTATCCATCTATATATATATCCATATCCCCATATATATGTCATATATCCATATCCCCATCTATTTATCTATCCATCTAAATATATATATATTCATTTATCCATCTATCTATCCATCTATATATATATCCATATCCCCATATATATATGTAATATATCCATATCCCCATCTATTTATCTATCCATCTATATATATATTCATTTATCCATCTATCTATCCATCTATATATATATCCATATCCCCATATATATATGTAATATATCCATATCCCCATCTATTTATCTATCCATCTATATATATATATTCATTTATCCATCTATCTATCCATCTATATATATATCCATATCCCCATATATATATGTAATATATCCATATCCCCATCTATTTATCTATCCATATATATATATATTCATTTATCCATCTATCTATCCATCTATATATATATCCATATCCCCATATATATATGTAATATATCCATGGTGGACCACGGTGGTCAGGGAAGCTGTCCGACTGAAGAAGGAGGCCTTCAGGGATATGCTATCCCTGGGGACTCCGGAGGCAGTTGCAGGGTACCGACAGGCCCGAAGGGCTGCAGCCGCTGCCGTGTCAGAGGCAAAGCAGCGGGTGTGGGAGAAGTTTGGAGAAGCTATGGAGAAGGACTTTCGGTCGGCACCAAAATGCTTCTGGAAAACCGTTCGGCACCTCAGAAGGGGAAAACGGGGAACCATCCAAGCTGTGTACAGTAAGGATGGGACACTGTTGACCTCAACTGATGATGTGATCGGGCGCTGGAAAGAGCATTTTGAGGAGCTCCTGAATCCGACCTACACGTCCTCTAGTACAGAGGCAGAGCTGGAGGCTGATGGAGGGTCATCGTCAGTTTCCCTGGGGGAAGTCGCTGAGGTAGTCAAACAACTCCACAGTGGCAAAGCCCCAGGGACTGATGAGATTCGTCCAGAAATGCTAAAAGCTTTGGGTGGGGAAGGGCTGTCTTGGTTGACACGCCTCTTCAACATTGCATGGAAGTCTGGGACAGTGCCAGAGGAGTGGCAGACCGGGGTGGTGGTTCCCCTCTTTAAAAAGGGGGACCAGAGAGTGTGTGCCAATTACAGAGGTATCACACTCCTCAGCCTCCCTGGTAAAGTGTACTCCAAAGTGCTGGAAAGGAGGGTTCGGCCAATAGTCGAACCTCAGATTGAAGAGGAACAATGCGGTTTTCGTCCTGGCCGGGAACCACGGACCAGCTCTTTACTCTCGCAAGGATCCTGGAGGGGGCCTGGGAGTATGCCCATCCAGTCTACATGTATTTTGTGGATCTGGAGAAGGCGTATGACCGGGTACCCCGGGATCTTTGTGGGAGGTGCTGCGGGAGTATGGGGTGAGGGGGTCTCTTCTCAGGGCCATCCAATCTCTGTACGCTCAAAGCATGAGCTGTGTCCGTGTCCTCGGCAGTAAGTCGGATTCGTTCCCGGTGGGGGTTGGCCTCCGCCAGGGCTGCGCTTTGTCACCAATCCTGTTTGTAATATTCATGGACAGGATATCAAGGCGTAGTCATGGGGGGGGGTTCCGTTCGGTGGGCTGATGGTCACATCACTGCTTTTTGCGGATGATGTGGTCCTGATGGCCTCATCGGTCGGTGACCTTCAGCACTCACTGGATCGGTTCGCAGCCGAGTGTGAAGCGGCTGGGATGAGGGTTAGCACCTCTAAATCTGAGGCCATGACTCTCAGCAGGAAACCGGTGGAGTGCCTACTCCGGGTAGGGAATGAGTCCTTACTCCAAGTGAAGGAGTTCAAGTACCTCGGGGTCCTGTTTGCGAGTGAGGGAACAATGGAGCGGGAGTTTGGTCGGAGGATCGGAGCAGCGGGGGCGGTGTTGCATTCGCTTCACCGCACCGTTGTGACGAAAAGAGAGCTGAGCCGAAAGGCAAAGCTCTCGATCTACCGGTCAATCTTTGTTCCTACCCTCACCTATGGTCATGAAAGCTGGGTCATGACCGAAAGAACGAGATCGCGGGTACAAGCGGCCGAAATGGGTTTTCTCAGAAAGGTGGCTGGCCTCTCCCTTAGGGATAGGGTGAGAAGCTCAGTCATCCGAGAGGAACTCGGAGTAGAGCCGCTGCTCCTTTGCATAGAAAGGAGCCAGTTGAGGTGGTTCGGGCATCTTGTAAGAATGCCACCTGGGCGCCTCCCTAGAGAGGTGTTCCAGGCACGTCCAGCTGGGAGGAGACCTCGGGAAGACCCAGGACTAGGTGGAGAGATTATATCTCCACACTGGCCTGGGAACGCCTCGGGATTCCCCAGTCAGAGCTGGCTAATGTTGCCCGGGAAAGGGAAGTTTGGGGTCCCCTGCTAGAGCTGCTACCCCCGCGACCCGACCCCGGATAAGCGGTTGAAGATGAGATGAGAGATGAGATGAGAGATATCCATATCCCCATCTATTTATCTATCCATCTATATATATATTCATTTATCCATCTATCTATCCATCTATATATATATCCATATCCCCATATATATATGTAATATATCCATATCCCCATCTATTTATCTATCCATCTAAATATATATTCATTTATCCATCTATCTATCCATCTATATATATATCCATATCCCCATATATATATGTCATATATCCATATCCCCATCTATTTATCTATCCATATATATATATATTCATTTATCCATCTATCTATCCATCTATATATATATCCATATCCCCATATATATATGTAATATATCCATATCCCCATCTATTTATCTATCCATCTAAATATATATTCATTTATCCATCTATCTATCCATCTATATATATATCCATATCCCCATATATATATGTCATATATCCATATCCCCATCTATTTATCTATCCATCTATATATATATTCATTTATCCATCTATCTATCCATCTATATATATATCCATATCCCCATATATATATGTAATATATCCATATCCCCATCTATATATCTATATGTATATCTATCCATCTATATATATATATTTCCATCTCCTTATATATATATTCATCTTATCATCTATCCATCTATCCGCTCCTTCAGACGGAGACATCAACAAGAATATCAGTTTTACACAGTTTGGTTCTGTTCGCCGTATTTTTTATGAGGATGAATTGCACAACATGACAATATTACACAACATATGAGTTATTTTCTGGAAATATATATTCATTTTAATTGACGTTATATGTTGTTTTATATATAGGCTATCTTGTTTCATATATATTTGATTTGATTTGGCAGATCGATCAAACAGGTGTTTGTGTAGGCTGTTAAATGTAAGAATAGCTTTGTAAATTCTTCACATTATTAATGACAGGAAATATTTCGGTTTATTTTAATGGTCTGCATTTAACACAGTTTAATGTATTTCATCTATCTGCCGACGATGTCGCCATTTCTCATTTCACCCGTTTCTGTGCGTACGCATGGGTCAGAGCTTGCGTGGAGGATCGCACATTTTCACGTCAAGTTTGCATGCTTTTTATAAATCCCAACTATTGCGTAGAGAGCGGCGTACGCATTCTTTTGTGCGTACGCAGCGGTTATAAATGAGGCCCCTGGTGTCATACTTCCGAGGTGTAGTGTCAATAAAAGTCACTTGCAGAGCGGATAATCACGTTTGTGGTGTTTATTATCAATAAAGCAAACACTCAACAAACAACAAAAAACGTAAACTGTAGAAATTAAGGTTTGAGAAAACAGCGATTTATAAAAACATGCAATACAGTTAGAACAATTTACCAGACCACTCACCATATCCAGCAAGTGACACTTAAATAACCCCATGAATCACCAAACTCAGTACTATATACCCATACAGTGCATCCAGAAAGTATTCACAGCGCTTCACATATTCTACATTTTGTTATGTTACAGCCTATTTTTTCTTAAATATTGTACACACATAATGACAAAGTGAAAAAAGTTTGTTTAATTTGTTTAATAGATTTGGGAAAAATGTTGATAAAAATATAACATGTTTTTCCACCTTTAATGTGACCTATAATGTGAACAATTCACATTGAAAAACAAACTGAAATCTTTGAGGGGGGAAAATATAATCGTATAATAAAAATAAAAACCTTGCAATAACATGCATGAGTGTGCACACGCTTAAACTAAGACATTGCTGGAGCACCATTTGATTTTATTAAAGCACTCAGTCTTTTTGGGTAGGAGTCTTAGCATGACACATCTTGACCCGGTATTTGGAACTGTTCATAATTCCCTCCACCCTGACTAAGGCCCCGGTTCCAGCCGAAGAAATACAGGCCGAAAGCATGATGCTGCCACCACCATGCTTCACTATGTGTATGGTGTTCTTTGGGTGATGTGCAGTGTTGTTTTTGGACCAAACATACCTTTTGGATGTATTGGAGGTTTCATCAGACCATAACACATTTATACACATGCTTTCATGAAAACTTGATGTTAGTTTTTGCAAACCTCAGCTGAGCTTGGAACTTTTTCTACATAAGACAATTCTTCTGTCTTGCTACTCTACCCCAAAGCCCATACATATAAAGAATACAGGAGATTGTTGTCACATTTAGCACACAGCCAGTACTTGCCAGATGTCACGGTGGTGTATGACCCTCATTGGGTCATTCAATGCTGCAGACATTTTCCAGATCTGTGCCTCGATCCATACAATCCTCTCTCTGTGGTCCACAGACAAATCCTTAGACTTAATGGCTTGGTTTGTGCTCTGACATTGTCAACTGTGGGGACTTATATAGACAGATTTGTGTCTTTCCAAATTATGTTCAATCAACTGAACTTACCACAAGTGGACTCAAGTTGTGAAACATCTCAAGGCTGTGAATACTTATGTACATGTGATTTTTATTGTGTTTTAATTTTAAATAGATTTGCAAAGATGTAAAAAAACGTTTTTCATGTTATCATTATTGTCACGGCAAAAAGGTGAAGCGGAAGAAGAGATCCAGAGGCAGAGGAACAGTGAAATAAGTCTGTTTAAAAATAATAATAACCCTCTACGGGTACCAGTCACAGCAGTGACTAATGTAGTTAATCAAGACATGTAACAAAAAACAATACCACACAAGGACAGGACCCAACACAGGAAGCCTATATACGATACTAATCGGGAAATGGACACCAGGTGTGTGCAATAGACAAAACCAGATAATGTGAATAATGGGGGGGGGCGGTGGCCGCTAATAAGCCAGTAACAACGAACGGCAAAGCCTGCCCCCAGATGGCGATAGAGTTGTTTCGGAGGGAGTCGTGACAGTGCTCCCCCCTTGATAGGCGCCTCCAGCCGTCCGTCGACACCGACTCTGTGGCCGTCCCACTCCATGAAGTACTGGAAGCCTCCTCTCCTGCGCCAAGTGTCCCTGACATTGCTGACGATGCACGCCGGAGCCCCCTTGATGTCCAGGGGGGGCGGAGGGGCCGGAGGGACCTCCCTCACCTCAGACTGCTAGAGGGGACCACCGGCCACCGGTTAGGAGAGACACATGGAACAAGGCATTAATACGCTAATCAGGTGGCAGCTGTAATCCATAGGTTACCTCGTTCACTTTCCCCAGGCAGGAGGGGAAGGTTCCGAGTCCAGAGCAAGACCCGATCCCATGGCTGGGGTCTCGGTCTCGGGCTGGCTCTGCTGCCAAGGGGCCAGGACCGGCTGATACCCTAAGACACACTGAAAGGGTGACATGTCAGTAGAGGAGTGACGGAGTGAGTTTTGAGCATATTCTGCCTATGGCAGGAACTTGGAAAAAGTTTCCTGGTCTGATGGATCTCGTTTAAACACTACAGCCAATCCCAGTATTGTTGTTGACCATGTACATCCCATTATGACCACAGTTGTCACGCTTTGGCACGGCCTGTAAGTTCCTCCTCTCAGTGTGTGTCGTCGGTCTTTGTGTGGTTTTTACCAACGTTACGTTTGCTTGTCTTGTTTAGTGTTTATTCAGTTATAGTTACTTTTTTATTCAATAATTGTCATTCGTTTGCCCTGCGCACGTGTCCGTCTACCCATTCTAGACAAAAGTTCACCATCATCTAATGACTTCCAGCAGAAAACTCACCATGTCACAAATCTCATCTCCACCGGGTTACTTGAACATGACAATGAGTTTGCTGAACTCAAAGTAAAGTCGACAAATCTGCAGCAACTTAGTGATACTTAGTGATGTCATTATGGATCAAAATCTCTTATCTATCTCACGGGTATCTGTAGACATTATTGTAATAACTAGTATCTGTGTAAGTTGTTATATGCAGATAATCGATAAGAAAATCAACAACAATGAACATGTCGTCCACAATCACCAAGCAGTAACATTTTGGAAAATAATAATAACACATTTTACTTAAAGACGCCTTTCTCGGCACTCAAGGACACCGTACAGGAAGACAATAAAAGAAAAAAAGAAAAAGAAAATAGCAAACACAACACATTAAAGACAGGACAGGTAGGCAGAGCAATTTACTTTATATGGGATAGGCTGTTTTAAAGAGATGTGTTTTGAGTTGTGATTTAAAAAGGTCAAATTAATCAATGTTTTGGGCTTGGTGTGGTAATGAATTCCAGAGACGGGAAGCAAAGCGGCTGAATGCTCTACTCCCCATGGTGGTGAGACGGGCAGGAGGGACAGACAGGTGTATAAGAGGATCTGAGGGAGCGGCTGAATGCTCTACTGCCCATGGAGGTGAGACGGGCAGGAGGGACAGACAGGTGTATAAGAGGATCTGAGGGAGCGGCTGAATGCTCTACTGCCCATGGAGGTGAGACGGGCAGGAGGGACAGACAGGTGTATAAGAGGATCTGAGGGAGCGGCTGAATGCTCTACTGCCCATGGTGGAGAGACGGGCAGGAGGGACAGACAGGTGTATCAGAGGATCTGAGGGAGCGGCTGAATGCTCTACTGCCCATGGAGGTGAGACGGGCAGGAGGGACAGACAGGTGTATAAGAGGATCTGAGGGAGCGGCTGAATGCTCTACTGCCCATGGTGGAGAGACGGGCAGGAGGGACAGACAGGTGTATAAGAGGATCTGAGGGAGCGGCTGAATGCTCTACTGCCCATGGTGGTGAGACGGGCAGGAGGGACAGACAGGTGTATAAGAGGATCTGAGGGAGCGGCTGAATGCTCTACTGCCCATGGTGGAGAGACGGGCAGGAGGGACAGACAGGTGTATCAGAGGATCTGAGGGAGCGGCTGAATGCTCTACTGCCCATGGAGGTGAGACGGGCAGGAGGGACAGACAGGTGTATAAGAGGATCTGAGGGAGCGGCTGAATGCTCTACTGCCCATGGAGGTGAGACGGGCAGGAGGGACAGACAGGTGTATAAGAGGATCTGAGGGAGCGGCTGAATGCTCTACTGCCCATGGAGGTGAGGCGGGCAGGAGGGACAGACAGGTGTATAAGAGGATCTGAGGGAGTGGGACCATGGAGAAGATCAGACAAGTATGGGGGTGCAAGATTGTGGATGGCCTTAAATGTGTATAGGAGGACTTTAAATTGAATAAGGAACTGGACCGGGAGCCAATGGAGCTGTTGAAGGACAGGGGTGATGTGGTGGATAGAGGGGGTTTGAGTTATGATACGGGCGGATGAATTTTGGACCAGTGGGAGTTTATGGACATATTTTTTGAGGGAGCCCAATAAGCAGAGAGTTGCAGTAATCTAGGCGGGAAGTTACAAGACTGTAAACAAGAATGGCAGCAGTGTGGGGGGTAAGGGAGGGGCGCAGATGATTAATGTTTCGTATATGGAAGTATGCAGACCGGGTAATGTTATTGATGTGCGGTTGAAAGGATAGTGTGCTGTCGAGGATGACACCCAGACTCTTGACCTGGGGGGATGACACCCAGACTCTTGACCTGGGGGGATGACACCCAGACTCTTGACCTGTGGGGATGACACCCAGACTCTTGACCTGGGGGAAGACACCCAGACTCTTGACCTGGGGGGATGGAGAAACAGAGGATTCATCAACAACAAGAGAGAAATTATTGGTTTTAGATAAAGTGGATTAGGTGCCAATGAGGAGGACTTCGTTTACTACTGTAAATACTGGTATATACTGTCCTTGTACTGTAAATACTGGAATATACTGTCCTTGTACTGTAAATACTGGAATATACTGTCCTTGTACTGTAAATACTGGTATATACTGTCCTTGTACTGTAAATACTGGAATATACTGTCTTTGTACTGTAAATACTGGTATATACTGTCCTTGTACTGTAAATACTGGAATATACTGTCCTTGTACTGTAAATACTGGTATATACTGTCCTTGTACTGTAAATACTGGAATATACTGTCTTTGTACTGTAAATACTGGTATATACTGTCCTTGTACTGTAAATACTGTAAATACTGTCCTTGTACTGTAAATACTGGTATATACTGTCCTTGTACTGTAAATACTGGAATATACTGTCTTTGTACTGTAAATACTGGTATATACTGTCCTTGTACTGTAAATACTGGTATATACTGTCCTTGTACTGTAAATACTGGTATATACTGTCCTTGTACTGTAAATACTGGAATATACTGTCCTTGTACTGTAAATACTGGAATATACTGTCCTTGTACTGTAAATACTGGTATATACTTTCCTTGTACTGTAAATACTGGAATATACTGTCTTTGTACTGTAAATACTGGTATATACTGTCCTTGTACTGTGAATACTGGAATATACTGTCCTTGTACTGTAAATACTGGTATATACTGTCCTTGTACTGTAAATACTGGAATATACTGTCCTTGTACTGTAAATACTGGTATATACTGTCCTTGTACTGTAAATACTGGTATATACTGTCCTTGTACTGTAAATACTGGTATATACTGTCCTTGTACTGTAAATACTGGTATATACTGTCCTTGTACTGTAAATACTGTTATATACTGTCCTTGTACTGTAAATACTGGTATATACTGTCCTTGTACTGTAAATACTGGTATATACTGTCCTTGTACTGTAAATACTGGTATATACTGTCCTTGAGCATGTTAGTACCATTTATTTCCCTTAAATCAAACTAGAGGAGTGTAACGATTAATGTCAGGTGTAGTGTAGTAGCAAGCCATTTGCAGAGCCGTAGAATCAACAGGTTTATTGAGGCACCACTCAAAACAAACCGAGAACGGTGAAAATGCTAACTGGTGTAAGGAAAACAAAAGTGCGCATATCGTGTCTTATTATAATAATACGTTCGCTACAACCACAGAAGTATAAACATACACTCACCTCTAAGACAATAAGTGACATGGAACAATGCTAAGTACCAGTGAATACTACTGGCCACCCTTTACAGCCCAACTAATGACAAAAATGCTAACAGCTGTGACAGAAACGTAAACAAGGGGAATGTGCGCCACCGAATACAGTCCGAGTGGAAACGAAACCTCACCACTCGTGACAAGGAGTGGACAAAATGACATATTTTGTACAGCTACTTTTTATCTGTAAAAGTTTGATTTCACATTTGAATAACAAAGTCCATAATAAATCTGTCTGTATCCCAAATATCAATAACACAGAAGTGAAATTACCCATGAACGTCCCAGCTCATAGACACTTGTCAGTAGAGACACAATCTGTTGGTAATGCATTTCTGTTATTGTCACAGATCCAAAGCAGGCCTCTGATCTGAGGATTGTTCTGGTGGGGAAAACTGGAGCAGGGAAGAGTGCAACAGGAAATACCATCCTCAGAAGCAGAGTGGAGAGGTGGATGGGAAGATGATTCATGTGATCGACACCCCAGGGCTCTTTGACACATCAGTGGATGTTAAAACGATGAAGGTTGAAATAGATAAATGTATTATGATGTCCCTTCCAGGACCCCACGTGTTCCTCCTGGTGATCAGACTGGCAAGGTTCACAGAGGAGGAGCAGAACACTGTGGAGTGGATCCAGAAGAACTTTGGAGAAGAAGCCTCACAGTACACGATAGTGCTGTTCACTGGGAAAGATCAGTTAGGCTCAAAATCTCTTGATGATTTTGTGAAGAAGAGTGAAAAACTCAAGGCCATAATGGATAAGTGTGGCGGTAGATATCATTCTTTTAATAATAAAGCGACTTCAAAGGACCATAATCAGGTCATTGAGTTGCTGGTTAAAATAAAGGAGATGGTGAAGGGGAATAAAAAGAAACACTACACCAACAAGATGTTCCTAAGGGCACAAGAGATTCTGGAATGGGAAAATAGTTCACTTGTAAAATTTGTCAAATCATTACCTAAACCAGTGCGCATTGTAACACAGCCCGTCTGGGCTGGGGCATTACTGGTACACCAGCGTGGGAAAATGATTAGCATTCATAAAAAAGTTAAAGAATTGATGTGGGGAACAAATGGCATTTGGGAGGAGGACAGAGAAAGTGATGACACATCAGCGCCAGAGAACGTTGTTACAGATTCAGATCCCAAAACAGCCTCTAATGTTTCTGTATCCACATCAGCTGGCACAGAATCAATCCCAGGGGCTTTAATCCAATCTACCGCTAGCCCAGCCTCTTCTAGCCCAGCCTCTTCTAGCCCAGCCACTTCTAGCCCAGCCTCTTCTAGCCCAGACAACATTGCATACACCATAAACATCCCCATTCCATCCTTTGCACATGGATCAGTACATCTGATAGTGGGAGCTGTTTTGGTTTGTATATTGGCCATGTTCCTATATACAGTCGTGTCTAGGATGGGATAAATGTATATTTGTAGAGAGTAATGAGATGAGGCTGAGAGGTCCTGCACAATAATACAGTTGATTATCGTGCTCCAGTTATATAATGATTGTTCAACCGTTTTGAAGACCTGAGTCTGAGATAAAAAAGCACAGTTCAATGTAGTGCTGCCGTACAATGAAACATGTTATTATATCTAGAGGTACTATATAGACATGCTTATGTGTGCAATACACAATATTTCTATACAGCCTATTTGTCAGCTGGTCTATGCAGTAATAGGGGGATTTTAGTTGGATTGAGAGTGGTTTAACTAGTAATTATCTTCACCTGGTAACACCTGAATAAAACTAGACACCACGTGTTCCTGGTTTTTCTGTAGGTTTCTCTCTTAGTTCCTTCTTTTTTACATCACTAGCCACTATAGTTTATAATTCATACTAGCTCTTTTAGGATTTAGGCTGGCTATCTGTAAATATCTTTGTGACAAATACTATCTAAAAAAAATACTTTGAAAATGAAATGTGATTTTTTTTATGCATAAGTCATTTTTATTCTGATAAATGAGTCAAAAGACAAACTAATCAGAAGGTACACTTTGATCCTTTTTTTATTTTGTAAAGATTGATTTTATTGAAAATTCAGGCTACCATATGCAATGTGTAATTAAATCCTTTAAACAACCATAATCAAAAATAAATGTGACAAATTGATATATAATATTACTGAGTCAACAGAACGTGACTAATCAGAATGCATCCTTTGATCAATTTAATGTTATAAAGATTATTCTTTGTGAAAATGTATGTCGCCAAATACATGGCATTGTAAGAAAAATGTGTACAAAAGTGTGTAAAATGTGTATTAAAGCCCTTTTAACAACTGCTGTTTCTCTTGGTGTTCCCTTTATCTAAACTCGCTCCCTCTGGTGGTGACATGGAATACAACACCAGACAACTGTTAGGGTTCAGTGAATGTTACAAGGCCAGCCAATCCCCTAATGCCATTATCTTCGCTCCTGACAGAACACTAGACAAACCAATGTACACCTCTCTCCAATTTACTCTGGGCCTGTACAGTAAAGCATGTAGACCTCCCCAGTCTACTTTGGGCTTGTACAGTAAAGCATGTAGACCTCCCCAGTCTACTCTGGGCTTGTACAGTAAAGCATGTAGACCTCCCCAGTCTACTCTGGGCCTGTACAGCAAAGCATGTAGACCTCCCCAGTCTACTCTGGTTCTGTACAGCAAAGCATGTAGACCTCCCCAGTCTCCTCTGAGCTTGTACAATAAAGCATGTAAACCTCCACAGTCTCCTCTGAGCTTGTACAATAAAGCATGTAGACCTCCCCAGTCTACTCTGGTTCTGTACAGTAAAGCATGTAGACCTCCCCAGTCTACTATGGTTCTGTACAGTAAAGCATGTAGACCTCCCCAGTCTACTCTGGTTCTGTACAGTAAAGCATGTAGACCTCCCCAGTCTCCTCTGGGAACTGTGGTGTGTTTTCCTAAATTTGACCTTCAGGAAGGTTTTCCTAGCCGCCATGTATCAACTTGTCGATGTCTGGGTGTTTGTAAAAGCACTTTGAGACAACTTTGCTGTGAAAACATGAGCAATAATACCTGATAAGGTTCTACAGGTGTATAGTTCCACTTCCTTATAATACAACATACTCAGCATTCACCTGTATTCACTGATTAGACAACTGCTCCTCACTGCAACCAGGGGTTTCACCTCCTTATAGTACAACATTTTTTTATTTTTTTTACTTTCTGTAAAATATCGTTGTGACTAATACTGACAAAAAAAATATTTGGATACATGAGCAGTTTTAATTCTGATAAAAGAGCCAACAGACTAACTAATCAGAATGCATACTTTAATCCTTTTTTCTTTATTTCATATAGGTGTTCTTTTATGAAAATGCAGGCTTTTAATCCTTTAAACAACCATATTCAAAAAATGATCAATATTCATTATTTGATCAATGTCATTAAGTAAAGATCATATGTAAACATAAATGTGTATTAAAGCCCTTCTAACAACTGCTGTTTCTCTTGGTGTTCCCTTTATCTAAACTGGCTCCCTCTGGTGGTGACATCGAATACAACACCAGACAACTGTTAGGGTTCTGCAATGTACAACTCTCCCCAATTTACTCTGGGCCTGTACAGTAAAGCATGTACACCTTCTCGGTCAACAAGTAGTGAGAAGTGAAAACAAAATGTTAAAACCTCCTGGCAATTCAATATAGATGGCCTAAAAGTGTCCACTATTATTTAATAAGTGCACATAGATTTTGACTTTTATGGTACCATATTACCATTTTCATTACTTTAAATTAAACCAAAGTAATCTCGAAATGCTTTCGAAAATATTGACAGGAAATACAATTTACATTATAAAAACACGGAAATAATGGATTTTATAATAAATAAATAGAAGAAAGAAATAACCAAAAAAGACCAGCATGTCAAGTGATTTTTGTTGCGCCACTGTTAACGGCAACTGTCTGATTTATTGGGCTCAATGAATTTGGGCTAAAGAATTTTATTCATGTGATGCACACGTGGTGAGAAATAACCTATTCAGTGCCTTGCGAAAGTATTCGGCCCCCTTGAACTTTTCGACCTTTTGCCACATTTCAGGCTTCAAACATGAAGATATAAAAGTGTAATTTTTTTGTGAAGAATCAACAACAGGTGGGACACAATCATGAAGTGGAACGAATTTTTTTGGATATTTTAAACTTTTTTAACAAAAAAAAGCTGAAAAATTGGGCGAGCACATATGTGTGTGTCTGATCTAAAAGGTGAAAGCTAGGGCACATACAGAAAGACGGCCTAGAAAGGGGAAGTGAGATAAGCTGCAGAGAACAACAGGCTATCTTGAGCAATAGAAACCAGACATGTTCAAGAAAATAGAGGTTAAGTGAAAAGGTCAGGTCAGAAGGGGGCCAACGGAAAATAACCACGATTACACCCTGAGCTCAAAAAAAGATATGAAAACTCTGTGAACCAGTGGAGAGTCAGATCTCACTGGGCATGATTTGACTGTACTGTGTGATCTCCGAAGATATCTTTGATTATAACTAGGTGAACGGACTTCTTGACTCTGCGATTCTTTCTCACATCAACCAACTTGGGGAAATAGTTATACTTTAACATTGTTCAGAAGTTGCTCTATAGCACAATTTCATTTCATCCTAGTGTTTTTTAGTTCAGTGTTTTTAAATTAAACAACCCATCTGTGTTTTATATGGAGGACCAAACCTGACAAAATTAGAAATGAATGGCTCATTTCCTGCACTACACCCATGGATTAGTGTGTTTCCTGTTGCACTCTTCCCTGATCCAGTTCCCTATAAGAACCATCCTGATCTCAGACGGGTTCTCCGGATCTAATGAAATGATAAATTTGTTGAATTTCATTTTAACAAATTAAAATGTTTTGCTCAAAAACAATGAACAGTCACTAATTTCCCTTTTATCATTATATGTTACCTGCAGGTGTATCTTCCTCACTTGGTGGGTGAAGCTATATCATCATCAGAACCTGTAATGGAATATGACATGTGTGTTGTTGTAACTTCCCAACATGGAAACGTATAGTCTGATATCTTTACTACTGATGATGGAAATTGTAATGGCAATTCAAAAAAGCCTTTTAAAGTGAATCCGGAAGAAAGAAGAGAGAAAACCTCAGCGTGCACAATTAACAGTATTTATTAATTACTCGCAAGGAGAATCACATTACACTGAAGCCTCTACAATATTGCAATATAATTCTGAAATCTTTGCACCAAACCTCAACCTATAAATACACCCTTGTTGGTATTAAAGGGAAGAGTTAAGTTTAAACACATTTAACCAGTTGACCTTATAATGACACACCTTATCTACTACTATCACTCACACCAGACAGACATGAAAACTGGTCCCCCACCCCATCTCCCCTTCCTGCTGAGGGCCATATAGTAAGGCCCCCTATAACCTAGAAGAGGAAAAATGATTTAATTTACAATCTAGGGTTCTGTGATTTAAATTACAATCTTACAGAACACCCCTCAATCAGCAGTTACAAACCCTCTCTTGGCTTAAAGGTAAACACATTGTCTAGAATCAACACACTCTGCATCTCCATCTGGCTTTTATGACCGTCCCTTCAGTAATTGATATACCCTGCAGAAGTGAAAGATAACATTTGTTTCACTTCACCCACTCGTTAACTAATTCTCTAAACTTCACACACACAAACATACATACTTGCATTGTAGTAACAAGGATGTGTGCCAGAACTGTGACTATAAAGATCAGTCTGATTAGATAGATACAACGTTACGTTATGTAGGCTGTTATAAAACTGAGCATTAGTTTGTTCAAACATGGCATCTGTTTTGTGAAAGGTATTACCGCTTTTAACATATTTCTTAACTGTTTGCTTACCAAGCACCTTATTGTCTGCAAAGGTAGCAACACAGGACAGAAAAACTGGGCTTGTACAAAATATATTTCCATGATGGTGTGATGGTAAGGAAGTGGTCTGGATTACATATTCTTTGTTAGATGTTTCTGTTTTACAGTTAGAACAACTGCCTTTGCCTAACCTCTAACCTAAACTGCTGTATGGTCTTGGCCACCGAGCTGCAGCTCAGTTCCAGGGTCTTGGAAATCTTCTTATAGCCTAGGTCATCTTTATGTAGAGCAACCATTCTTTTTTTCAGATCCTCACAGAGTTCTTTGCCATGAGGTGCCATGTTAATCTTACAGTGACCAGTATGAGTGTGAAAGTGATAACACCAAATTAAACACACCTGCTCCCCATTCACACCTGAGACCTAGTAACACTACTGAGTCACATGACACCGGTGAGGGAAAATGGCAAAATAGGCCAGTGGGGTGTACTCACTTTTGTTTGGATGTACTCACTTTTGTTTGGATGTACTCACTTTTGTTTGGATGTACTCACTTTTGTTTGGATGTACTCACTTTTGTTGCCAGCGGTTCAGACATTAATGGCTGTGTGTGGAGTTATTTTGAGGGGACAGCAAATGTACTCTGTTAGGCTGTCCACTGACTACTTTACATTGTAGCAATGTGTCATTTCTTCAGTGTTGTCACATGAAAAGATATAATCAAATATTTACAAATATGTGAGGGGTGTTCTATCATTTGTTAAATCCAAATGTACTATTGTGCATGGAAAGTGACCAGAGCATAAACATGTTTGTTGAGCAAGTATTTTTTTTCTGGGGTTAAAAACTGTTTGTGAGTCTAGTAATCCTCAAGTTGTTCTTGAGTCTTCTCTGTATGGGCCCGTATCGGTGCTTTTGGGCAGTTTTTATCACCAAGTCTGCTTGTCTAAACTGGGAACCATGGAGGTCAATTCCCTCCCGTCACATGATTTCCAAGAAATGCTTCGCCTGAATGCAAACAATGATGTTTACTTTTACTGCTGCGGGAAGAGAAACATCCTCAAATCCCAAAGGAACCAATCCTCATGCATCTCCAATTAAGGACTGGGAGTTACAATGTTAACTTATACTTAAGCCACACCTCTACACATTCAAATGTTCTCCATACAGAAACTCCAATCACCTGTGTCCCTTTATTCTCAACTTCTCAGATAATCAGACAATAACATGAATTGTTTAACAGGGTTGAAAATAGATGCATCTGTAACGTCTTTATTAAAAAAAGAATAAAAAACGAAACAAATTTAAGACTTGAAAAAAAAGCATAAAACCAGGCAAGATCTAAGACAACGTACGAAAAACAAATACATGAACAAGGATGAACAGGTTACACGAGGGAGACAATAACTTAAATAGGGTCTGTGATCCTGAAGCAGGTGCAGGCAAAACAAAACAGGTGTCTAAATGAGGGAGCCCAAGAACACATCATTTCAAATAATTAATCTAGTTTAAAATAGGCATGTTATTATAGCGTAGTACATATTATTACAATGCATCTAAAATATAAACCAAATCAGAAAACTCAAGTAGGCCTATAAACAATATTTTAAAATGCATAAATAAATAGTATGTTTTTGCCACAACATACATTTTGATGCCCATTTGTAAAATCCCAGAAGAGTCAAATAAAAACACGTTTTTCAAAGCTTCTTCTAGTCTCAAATCCAACGGCGGCTGCCGCCAATCCTGGACCTCCACCGAAGCCCACAGATCTGTAGGGAGAACTTTGTGGGAGCAGAAACATTCGACCCAGGGCCGGTCTTGTATGTCGCTCTCCTAAGACATGGAAGTCTTAAGAACTTCCAGGTCTATGAGAACTTTATGTTTACATTACAGGTTTTCATTTATGCCATGCATCAGAGTAAAAACAAATAAAAACATCAAATGGGCAATTCAATGAGGAATAGAAAATAAAAATAGACTTAAAAGTGCGATAAAATGTAAGCGCTCAGTCATACGCTTGTGAAAAGAGAAATGTTTTTAGTCTGGCTTAAAAAATGGATACACTTTGATATGACCGGTGAACGTGAGATCTGAGTCTATCATTACAGCTAGATTACGCACTTGGTCCTTGGTTTTTAGGGCTTGAGAATCCAGTTCTTTCCTAATATTAGTTATTTTGTTTTTATTTAATCTCTGTTTTATTTTGGCTTAATTGTAGACAATTTTGGTTCATCCAGTCATTGATGTGCTCTATACATTGATACAGTGAGTCAATAGAGCTGCAGTCAGATGGTTCGAGAGCCATATATATTTGAGTACCATCTGAATAACTATGGTAGTTAATGTTGTTGTTCTGTAAAATTTGGCTCAGGTGTGGGTAGAACCTAACCAATTAGTGACCTAATTAATCAATCAAGAACAAGGTGAGTGCAAAAACCTGTAGACCCTCGGCTCTCCATGGAACCGGGTTGACACCTGTGGGTTAGAGGGTCAGGTGAGGGGGGGTGGATCCTCTTTCTATATGCGCACTGTCCTTCATGCTTATCTTGTTTAGAGATGGCATTCCAAGAGCGTGACGTAGGACGGCACCAAGCAGCCGGCATCCCATGATGTTTGGATGAACCCCATCAGGTCTAAAGCGGTCTTTACAGTTCCAAAAAAGATTGAAATTGTCAATGAACTTTATCCTGTAGTTGAGACACGTCGACATCAGCCATGAATTCAGCCCAAGAAGTCTGCTAAAAGATTCACTTCCTTTCTGCAAGGTTGGAATGGGTCCTGAGATGAAAACATCTTGCGCTTGAGAGTAACTTACGTTTTCCAGTAGCAGAGAAAAATCTTAACATTTGGGTTTCACTTCAACCGGCACCGTCATTTTACAACAGCCCGGTCCTTCTGGTGCAGACAAACAATATGCACCACCTACTGGTCATTGTGTGTCAGCAACACCCTCCATTTCATAACATGCATGGATCAAATGACACATCACTGCAAAGGAGCTAGGTGTCAATGCCTAACCGCTTCTAGTGTTAATCTATGGAGTCCCTCTAGTGGTGACAATAAGCAACAACAGTCAGATCTAGTCCTCTGTTAACCATTAGTCTACTGAGGCCCTCTAGTGGTGACAATAAGCAACAACAGTCAGATCTAGTCCTCTGTTAACCATTAGTCTACTGAGGCCCTCTAGTGGTGACAATAAGCAACAACAGTCAGATCTAGTCCTCTGTTAACCATTAGTCTACTGAGGCCCTCTAGTGGTGACAATAAGCAACAACAGTCAGATCTAGTCTTCTGTTAACCATTAGTCTACTGAGGCCCTCTAGTGGTGACATTAAGCAACAACAGTCAGATCTAGTCCTCTGTTAACCATTAGTCTACAGAGGCCCTCTAGTTGTGACAATAAGCAACCACAGTCAGATCTAGTTCTCTGTTAACCATTAGTCTACTGAGGCCCTCTAGTGGTGACAATAAGCAACAACAGTCAGATCTAGTCCTCTGTTAACCATTAGTCTACTGAGGCCCTCTAGTGGTGACAATAAGCAACAACAGTCAGATCTAGTCCTCTGTTAACCATTAGTCTACTGAGGCCCTCTAGTGGTGACAATAAGCAACAACAGTTAGCTCTGGTTCAGTCTGCTATAACAACTATTATTTGGCATTTTTAGCATTTCTGAACTAGCCACGATCAGCTCTGATACGATAGACATTGGTGGACATCCTGTACTTTAACTGGACATTTGAAAAACTGTATATACAATTGCATATCGGTCACAATACTGCTTGTTGCACATTTTGAAATCTGCTCACACATCCAGACATTGCTTCTTTGCACAACACGGATAAATATGACACACGATATATTTTTCCATTACTTTTGCCAATAGACAGGGTCTCTCGTCAACCGGTTGGTGTTGTGTGTTTTGCTGTATTTGCACTGTTCATGTACGTTTTAAAAATGTGTGTCCTTAATGTTGCAGCTATGGGTCAGATCAAATTCCTGGTATGTGTAAACAGACTTGGTGAATAAACCTGATTCTGATACAGGCCCACAAACATACAGCTACACATACATGCCCAATGTTTCCAGGGTCGAGTCAGAACACGAGAACACACGATAACTAAAAAAAATTATTTGTCTACTAGGTTTTCTTTTAATACATACTTGAAGGCGTTCGTTCACACCAACATACAGAATATAAGTCAATATGTTAAGTACAGTGATGCTAACAACTCCTCCACACGTGTTACGTACAGTGATGCTAACAACTCCTCCACACATGTTATGTACAGTGATGCTAACAGCTCCTCCACACATGTTATGTACAGTGATGCTAACAGCTCCTCCACACATGTTATGTACAGTGATGCTAACAGCTCCTCCACACATGTTATGTACAGTGATGCTAACAGCTCCTCCACACGTGTTATGTACAGTGATGCTAACAACTCCTCCACACATGTTATGGACAGTGATGCTAACAGCTCCTCCACACGTGTTACCTACAGTGATGCTAACAGCTCCTCCTACTGTTCACCATCCATCCTAATCTAGAAGTTTCTTCAATGCCGTGACGTTTCCTTGGGTGCAGTCTTCCATCATTATAGTATTATGCATTTACATTCATTAATTTATACATTGTTATATAAAAGCTGATTTAATCGCAAATAAATATGAATTTATAGTACTTCGGACACTTATAGACTATTAATTATTAATGTCTTTCTTATTAATAATTCAGGGCTGATGGGAATAGGACTTCCTGCATGCGCTGTTTCTAATTTTCACGTACTTTAGTCTCAGGTTCGGATCATCAGGATGTTGAGCTGGAATCTTCTGAAGTTTCTCTTCCATCTCCTGTCTCTTATGCTCTGCAGACAACATCAATAAAACATCGTAAATGATGCCATGTTATTCAGAATATTCTGCATATCGTTATTAGCTGTCATCAATGTTTAAATGTGAATGTATTGGTGAACCAAGTTGAATAACTGCTTATTTTTGCAAATAGGCACGAGGGCTCCTTATATATAGCCAATAGTCCACAGCTAACAGCTGTTTTTAGGCACGACGCATCGCAGAGTGCCTGAACACTGCATTTGTCTGTGGTATTTTGAAACTACAGACCCAAAAGACACCGATTGTCTATTACCATCGCTTACAAATACAATTACAACACCAAAACATGATGTGACATCATACTCATTGTTTATGGCCTCATATATGGCCTCATATACGGCCTCATATACGGCCTCATATATGCTTTACAGTTGTTCAGAACATGTGTGTGTGTGAGAGACTGGCTCACCAAAGCGTTCGTGCAGATGATAATGCCCGGTAGATTGGCGCCGGCACACCGAGTTCTTCAGGGTCTCCTCACAGCACGAGTATCTGCCGTCCTCGTAGCGACCCTCGTGGTTGATCACGGTCTCGAACTCATACTCCAGACTGTTGGCGTTGACCTGGGCCAGCTCTTCCCGACAGTGCATCTTCCCGTCATCGCCTTCGACGTAACTGGACTTCCCGAGCAGCGTTCCGTAGAGTTCGTAGAGCTCCACCGTGAGGTGTTCGTAGGTGATGTCGTCCGTTCCCAACAGGTGGGACGCCTCGTGTATGAGCGTGCCCGGTTTTGAATCCTTGCACAGATGATTGGGTGCCCGCCAGAATTCGGCGCACAAGTAGACCACATCGTCGTTTGGATATACATAAGCAAAAGTGTCACTGTTCTCAGGGTCCGAGTCCTCTTTGAACAGGACCTCCTCTGTCTTCTGCAGAAGGTCCCTGAGGATCTTCTCAGTGGGAATGCAGCTGAACTTGTAGGAGTCCACAGGCTCGCTACAGCTGTAGTAGAAGCTGACCGGGTGACCATAGAAACCCTTCCTCAGAGCATCTTTCAGTATCTCCATGGTGGCCTGTCTGGTCTCCACTGCGACCTGTAGCTTCTCTCCTCTGAGCTCGGTTATGTAGGAAGACTCTGGTGGGGCAGCCATTTTGTAAGTCCTGTTTAAAAAACACAACTTTACAGCATTTATAGACTCTGCATTTTTAGACTCTGCACAAATACAACTGTAATAACTAAGTAATAACTGGCTTAGTGAATAACGGGCTTAGTGAATTTGATCTCTTTTTGCTCTTATGCGGAGCTAAACGACCTTTTGCCTAATTGGAAGGGTGAATTATTATGAACGCTCTGCCTTCCTCAACGATCTGGTTGGCCACTCCCAGAAGATAAATGCTGTCAGACGATGACACAACATTAAGGGTTGAACGGGCGTTAAAAACCTAGATAAACTCCAAACCGAATTGAACATCTGGAGGCAGACTAAAGAACGAGACACCTCATGTCTTTACAAACTGGCAGATGAGACGGTTTCAAGGACAGTGTGCACGCTTTTGTTTTGCTTTTTGATACATCAGATTTTTTGGACCTAGAGCTTAATTAAAGATTAACTTCCTGATAATAAGGTTAACTCCTTAATCACTTCCACAGTCACTTTACATGCCTTGTGCATTCATGTTTAGCCCTGTCTTATCCCAGTATAGCCCAGTGTGCATCTATGCTTAGCCCTGTCTTATCCCAGTATAGCCCAGTGTGCATCTATGCTTAGCCCTGTCTTATCCCAGTATAGCCCAGTGTGCACTATGCTTAGCCCTATCTTATCCCAGTATAGCCCAGTGTGCATCTATGCCTAGCCCTGTCTTATCCCGGTATAGCCCAGTGTGCACTATGCTTAGCCCTGTCTTATCCCAGTATAGCCCAGTGTGCACTATGCTTAGCCCTATCTTATCCCAGTATAGCCCAGTGTGCATCTATGCTTAGCCCTGTCTTATCCCAGTATAGCCCAGTGTGCATCTATGCTTAGCCCTGTCTTATCCCAGTATAGCCCAGTGTGCATCTATGCTTAGCCCTGTCTTATCCCAGTATAGCCCAGTGTGCACTATGCTTAGCCCTATCTTATCCCAGTATAGCCCAGTGTGCATCTATGCCTAGCCCTGTCTTATCCCAGTATAGCCCAGTGTGCATCTATGCTTAGCCCTGTCTTATCCCAGTATAGCCCAGTGTGCACTATGCTTAGCCCTATCTTATCCCAGTATAGCCCAGTGTGCATCTATGCCTAGCCCTGTCTTATCCCGGTATAGCCCAGTGTGCACTATGCTTAGCCCTGTCTTATCCCAGTATAGCCCAGTGTGCACTATGCTTAGCCCTATCTTATCCCAGTATAGCCCAGTGTGCATCTATGCTTAGCCCTGTCTTATCCCAGTATAGCCCAGTGTGCATCTATGCTTAGCCCTGTCTTATCCCAGTATAGCCCAGTGTGCACTATGCTTAGCCCTGTCTTATCCCAGTATAGCCCAGTGTGCACTATGCTTAGCCCTGTCGTATCCCAGTATAGCCCAGTGTGAACTATGCTTAGCCCTGTCTTATCCCAGTATAGCCCAGTGTGCACTATGCTTAGCCCTGTCTTATCCCAGTATAGCCCAGTGTGCACTATGCTTAGCCCTGTCGTATCCCAGTATAGCCCAGTGTGCACTATGCTTAGCCCTGTCTTATCCCAGTATAGCCCAGTGTGCACTATGCTTAGCCCTGTCTTATCCCAGTATAGCCCAGTGTGCACTATGCTTAGCCCTGTCTTATCCCAGTATAGCCCAGTGTGCACTATGCTTAGCCCTGTCGTATCCCAGTATAGCCCAGTGTGAACTATGCTTAGCCCTGTCTTATCCCAGTATAGCCCAGTGTGCACTATGCTTAGCCCTGTCTTATCCCAGTATAGCCCAGTGTGCACTATGCTTAGCCCTGTCGTATCCCAGTATAGCCCAGTGTGCACTATGCTTACCCCTGTCGTATCCCAGTATAGCCCAGTGTGCACTATGCTTAGCCCTGTCGTATCCCAGTATAGCCCAGTGTGCACTATGCTTAGCCCTGTCGTATCCCAGTATAGCCCAGTGTGCACTATGCTTAGCCCTGTCTTATCCCAGTATAGCCCAGTGTGCACTATGCCTAGCCCTGTCTTATCCCGGTATAGCCCAGAACAGCCCAGAGCAATACCATTTCTGTGGATAGAAACTTTCAAAAGTGAGCGGTTTTGCTGCTCTTGCTTTTGGTGAACCAACAAGGAAACATATACTGAAAATAAAAACACATCCAAACCGAAGTAGAAATAAAGGACCCCAAGTCCCTTTTGCTTCAATTCGAAATCAGTAGTATTACGTATTACGCTTGAGAGAACCCCATGAAATTGTTTCCGTAAAAAGAAATATCTTAAATCATTGCTTAAAAAATAAAAATACATCTGACTAATCTGTAAAAGGCAAAAATGTAGTTCTTACTCGTTTGTAATGATTGCCACTTATTATTTGTTTAAGTAAAGTCAGGACACTTTTCCGTTGTTAACTTCTACTATTCATTAAGTTGGTTTTATATTATATATATTCAACAGTAGTAAAACTCACCTTTTCCGTTATTTAACTTGAATGTTGAAAATAACGTATTTCTTCACAGATTGCGGATCATTTAAAAGCGCATTGTAGTAACCGTTGGTATGTATAAACAATGTCCCGAGGTCAGAGGTAAAAAGCAGACAGGAATGTAAATAATTACCAACTTTAATGTAGTCTGGCTTTAGTCAAACTTGATCCAAAAGCTATAAGCTGCGGACACACGAACATCCACAAGTGTAAAAAATGACAATGTATAATAATGCAACTATAGTGAGCATGCGCAGTAAGAACGGGGGACAGCTAATAAGAGAAACAGAAAGGACAGAAACCATAAAGGAACTAAGACAAGGACAAAATAAAACACGGAACAACGTTACGTTTGTGGTAAAACAAACACCGACGGGACACAAAGGGAAAGCAGGAAGGAAAACAGGTGTCAGTGATAAAGTGACTGTGACAATCAAAATGGCTGATGGGTGTTTCTGTGGGCTTATCTCTCCAACTGATCTCGTCAGTGCCCTTGTGAACCGCTGGCTAATTACAGCGATAAGTGACGTTGTCCTACCTCACGGGGACCACCTTTAAGATTAGGTGTACTGTTAAAACAAGGCCCCCTTGTGGACTGTGCGTGCGTGCGTGCAACAAGGTTCGGGTGTTACCAAGTACATGACACATGTTTACCTTTGGGGCCGGAAGGGAGTCCCTACAGCAAGCAGAACAGAGAGACATATCCTGGACCCCTCAGTCAATTATTGACCAATCACAGACCAGAAGGTGACCTATCCAATCAGAGTTAACCAGCTCAGAGCTGTTGTCAAATCCAAGTGCACTCTCTGAAGGCTGAACTGTGTTGTCAGACAGAGTTGACTTACCTAGGCTCATAAAAAAAATTCTAAGTGACCCCAAACTCCTGAATGGAAGTGTAAATAAACATGGTATTTAAACCTCCTCAACCAGTCGGTACAGATATTATTACCAATAACTTTTAGATGACATTCAAATAAACATATATGGCACCATGTAAACACTCCTTACAACCTAGTTCTAGTAAACTACGACTAATTTGATATTTGTGTACGTTTTAATGACCAAATAAAGTCACTTCAAAATTAAAATAAACAAATAAAATATCTCTCATACCACCTCGATCTTGTGCTCTGACCACTCTGTACTTGACAAACAAGATGTTAGAAGTGGTAGAAAATGAAACGCGTAGCTTTCTTCTACATTCCGACATATATCTGCAATATCCGGTTTGTCAGGAAGGCCGCCATCAACTCTGAGGATTCTTTGTGTGTACGGAATGTATCCTTGAAAATAGTGAGAATGAAGGAAATAAATAATGAGGTTATTGAGTCACACGACATCACTGCAGTGCACACGCATGTAAACGGCACACAACTAAACACCCTGAAACCAACACAGAAAGGCACACATGTAACTGGTGTCTATGGTAACTCATATGGAAGCAACATCCGTCATGTTGACAGACATTCAACAACACAACGGACACACACATACACACTGTCACGCACACATAAACACACTCACAAGAGACACACAATGTCGCTAATTCAAAGAACAACGGTGCACTGATTGCATGAGACAGATGCCCAGACGTTAGCCGCGTGGAAATTGCTCCTTTTCATCAACAACTTCCCAATGTTTATCATAATCATCACACCAGATGTGGATTGGATTGGGCTCAGAGTGTAGGAATATGAGTTGACGCATGTGTGTGAATGAAATGTGACATATTAGTTCGTTTAAAAGCGTAATTTGGCTTTAAAGTTGAAACGCGGAGTAGGCAAAGTCTAGTAAATTGTGTATGCTCCTACACTCTCTGGTCGATCACGACTCCACTGGAGTCAACGCCTGTCAGACACACACACACACAAACACACACACACACACACACACACGCTCTCTCCCTCTCCAGCGTTTCTCTTCTCTGTGAATCTGTGGGATCCCTGAAAGGTTTTATGTAACAGCCTCTGCAGTCAAGTCCTTGACTCAGTGTCCTCTTTTGCCCACTCCTTCTTCAGCATCTGACAGGCTCACAAAATAATCAAGGCTGGAACACGTGTTATTATATTATTTTATTTGTTTCAAAATCCATATCTCACATTTGTACAATAGACTGAACCACACGATATAGGCAAACATTCTCATAAGTATTATGTACAATGACAGTTAGTCGAAGGCATTTGGGGAAATCAGATAACAAGTTCCGCATGCGTACAGCATTTCCTCGCTCCATAGACTGGGTTCTGCCCGTCTTCGGTGAACTCATTGCATCTGGCACTTCTCCAGCTGCTTGCCGCGCTTCCCCGCCAAATTGGGGCCCAGGACTTGCCGGAGATCCGTACTGAAACTCGGCCTTCGAGCAAGAGGATACAGCACGCCGCACGGGCTCTCTGAGCCGGCCACCGGGCTCCCTCTACCGGCCTGGTAGGAACGGATCGAGACCTTGCGGTGCTGCGAGGGTCCCGTCTCCGCCGGCAGCCCGCCCCGTTTTGCCAGAGCCTCGAACACTTCTTCTAGGTTGGTGCTGTCTTTGGCGGAGGTTTCGAAGTAGGCGAAGTCCTCCCCGAGAGCTTGGTGTACCTCTTCTCGGGAGACGGCTCTTTCTTCTGGGGACAGGTCCACCTTGTTGGCGCAGACCACCGTAGGAACCCGTGCAGTCTGACCTAGACCATTTGGATTGAGGAGCTTGGTCTTGGCGGCGAGGATCTCCGCGCGCAGGGAGCACACCTCCTCGAACGAGCTCCGGTCGTCCAGACTGAAGACCAGAAGGAATATGTCTCCTGTATACAACGAAAGAAGGAAATGTGCATATTATATTTTGTTAACAATACGCTTAAGGCAGCAATTTCAACTGGTGTTCCTCAGGGGTGGAAATAAACCTGTTTTAATCATCACTACAGGCTCAAGTTATTCAGTAACTTTATATCGTAAGCTATTGTAATAAATATGTTTTATCCAATGCCATATTATTTGTATTAGACTATTTATTAATGTTCTCTAATCATGCATCAAACATACCCAGTTACAGTATGTCTGTATACCTGTTCAGTGTGGAGAGACGGGGGCTGGCCTATTTTAATCATATGCATTTATCAGTCAGACACAATGTTATATGGTAAAGGCCACAGCGGACATACTTTGGGCTTTTTAGCTCTGACCATGTGGGTCCCAGGTCTCAATCAGTCCCAAATTGGAAGAGAGAGGATGATAACACTGAATGTTTCAGCCCTGCAGGACTACACTTCAATAGCCCTTCAGTTCATCTAATGCATTTAGTAAAACACTAATTCGTCTGGTCTGTCCAATATACCAGGTTAAGGACCCAGAGTCACTGCATGGAAACAGCCAAACCGACCTGATACGGACCCAAATGTTTTGTCTTTGCTATTATATCTTCAACGTAATTATAGACCTATAATCTGTATTTTTGGGACCTGTGTTTTGATACCCTATATACATGTGTTTAGATCTTTATCACGTTAATCACAAACAAAAACAACAACAAAAGATACTTCAACAAATAGGAGTCAGCCCAGGCAAATTGCAACCAACGTTTAAACATAATAAGGGTTTCCGTTACGCACCGGTGAGGATAGACAGTCTACGTTTCGCCGGGAAGCTCCTCTCTCCGGAGGCGTCAAGGATGTCAATCTGGTACGTCTCCCCGCGGATGTGGAACATTTTACGCAGGAAATCCTCATAGGTCGGCTGGTACTCCTCCGCGAAGCCGTCTCGGAGGTACCGCCGGAGGATGGAGGTCTTGCCGACACGCGGCGCACCGAGAACCACAATCCGCTTGCAGTTCTGCGGCTTAGTGGACTTGATCGGGTCCAGTCGAGAGTCCTGGCCGACCCGCAGGTCGTTCACGCCGAGCTGACGGAGACGCGTCTGCCCCTGTAGAACCAGTGAGGCAAGCTGATCCAGCGGGGACCTTTTGCCGGGATGTTCGCCGGAGAAAGGTAGAAGTCGGCTTGCTGTGGCCGGGGACCGCACTCTACCCTTCTCCTGGAGCTTCCACTGTGAAGTGGCCAGTTTTAGGATGCCCATGCTGGCTTTGAACGCCGGTGCGTTTTTATACGCAAGTAGCACCTTAGAAGAGAGCGGGCACACTGATCGTGTCCCGACCGGTAACTGGGAAGGTCCACTGTCCGGGTTATGTGTAACGGGTGCGTGGGTGGTGTTAGAAGCCGGTATGTGCATGGTGGAACATTTCCCTTTTACCTCCATAATGTAGTTTCTCCTGAGTGTCATGTGAAAATATACAATAGCATGTACGGATCCTATAAGATCCCAGCCTGTAGTGAGGTGTGGTGGGTCTGGGTGGTCTGGAAACAGAAGGCGTGATGGTCTTTTTATACGCGTGCATGTGCCGGGCTCGTCCGCGTCACACAGCAGATCATCTGCTTAATACCTTCCCAAAAAGCTCGTTGCCAGCAGCACTATACTGACTGACAGACGTCCAGATCCTGTTTTGTTCTACAGGAGAACACAGAGTTTTTGCTGATCTGTGAACAATGGATGCTGTAGCTGTGCTACTATACTAGTGTGCATGTTGTTTGGAAACTTTATGGTGTTATATTCAACATCACCATACAAAATCTGTCAAAGCGAATATCGGTGTAATCCATTTTACAATTTGCTAAATAGGCCTAAATGCAAAATATGCCTTTTAAAAGACACTATGCCTATTAGCCTAATTATAGATATAAATGTGGTTTTGTTTCCATTTATTTAGGGAAACATCATCAGAGCACACCACTGGTTAAATTTTTATATTTTGTCTGATTATTATAATTGTTATTTGAATATATCTCTGATATACGGATGTTCCTGTTCCGCCGCGCGCGTGGCCAAAGCGTCCGTTGCCATGGCTACAGCCTGGTAGCTGCTGAACGAACCTGGACAGCACGTCCATGCTAGCCGAGCAGCTAGCGTTAGCATTGTTTTCTAGGGTGATTAATGAAATTACATGTATTTTATGAATGCCACTAAGTTGCTATTCGTGCCACGCGTTTAGCTAAAACAACGTGCTCGCGTGTGAAGCTAAAGTGAGTGCCTTTTACGTTAATATCGTTAGTGGGTCAGTAGCTGATTACTGCTGTGACCTAAACATTGACATGGCCAGTGTGAGCAAGTCCACTGGAAAATATCCTAAAAAGGAGGCTAGGTCCCAGACTCCACAAGGTATGTTGAATATAGGAAATGTCTTTTGTAAATTTGCAGCTTACTAAACAGACACACACACACACGCACGCACACACACACGCGAGCAGACACGAGTGCTTTATTTCTGTTCCTCGTTGAACATCCTCTGATTGGTTTTTACATAGCGAGTCTCAATGCCCTCTACGTAGGAATGAATAGAGAAAGGAGGAGGAATATTGACGTAGTCATGAAAAGTGAATAAAAGAGAGTGAGTGAGAGGGAAAGAGAGGGCGTGGATGAGGGAGAAAGTGAGTGAAAAGAGAGAAAGTGAATGAGTGAAAGAAAGAGAGTGGCAAAAACAAGACTTCCAAGGACACAGTGACATCTGAATTCCTGTCTTTACACTAAAAGTAGATTTTTTTTAATGGGGATATTTCTTGTGTGTATGCGTGTGCGTGCGCGTGTGCGTGTGCAGTCATGAATATGAAAAATAACCTAGAGATTTTTCATTTCAAGTCATGCCATTGGCCCAATACCAAATGGGTTCTGTACTCTGTGTTCTCTAACTTAACTCACATTCTCGTGAGGATATGCCGGTTCACGTAAATGGGTAAAACTATTGCCATCCATCCATCCTGTCACAGGTATATCAAGTTAACAGTTTTGCAGTTTATTTGGGTCCACATCTGACACTGCACAGACTGTACTGAGCCTCAGGAGAGAATAGAAAGAGCAGGAGGTGAGCCAGAGAAGGGAAGGAGTTAGGGAGCCGCCTCCTCTAGGACATCCCTGTTGATAATGTCTGCCTCCTCTAGGACATCCCTGTTACTAATGTCTGCCTCCTCTAGGACATCCCTGTTGATAATGTCTGCCTCCTCTAGGACATCCCTGTTGATAATGTCTGCCTCCTCTACATCCCTGTTGATAATGTCTGCCTCCTCTAGGACATCCCTGTTACTAATGTCTGCCTCCTCTAGGACATCCCTGTTGATAATGTCTGCCTCCTCTAGGACATCCCTGTTGATAATGCCTGCCTCCTCTAGGACATCCCTGTTGATAATGCCTGCCCACTCTAGGACATCCCTGTTGATAATGCCTGCCTCCTCTAGGACATCCCTGTTACTAATGTCTGCCTCCTATAGGACATCCTTGTTGATAATGTCTGCCTCCTATAGGACATCCCTGTTGATAATGCCTGCCTCCTATAGGACATCCCTGTTGATAATGTCTGCCTCCTATAGGACATCCCTGTTGATAATGCCTGCCTCCTATAGGACATCCCTGTTGATAATGTCTGCCTCCTATAGGACATCCCTGTTGATAATGCCTGCCTCCTATAGGACATCCCTGTTGATAATGTCTGCCTCCTATAGGACATCCCTGTTGATAATGTCTGCCTCCTATAGGACATCCCTGTTGATAATGCCTGCCTCCTATAGGACATCCCTGTTGATAATGTCTGCCTCCTATAGGACATCCCTGTTGATAATGTCTGCCTCCTCTAGGACATCCCTGTTGATAATGCCTGCCTCCTATAGGACATCCCTGTTGATAATGCCTGCCTCCTATAGGACATCCCTGTTGATAATGCCTGCCTCCTATAGGACATCCCTGTTGATAATGTCTGCCTCCTATAGGACATCCCTGTTGATAATGTCTGCCTCCTATAGGACATCCCTGTTGATAATGTCTGCCTCCTCTAGGACATCCCTGTTGATAATGCCTGCCTCCTATAGGACATCCCTGTTGATAATGTCTGCCTCCTATAGGACATCCCTGTTGATAATGCCTGCCTCCTCTAGGACATCCCTGTTGATAATGCCTGCCTCCTATAGGACATCCCTGTTGATAATGCCTGCCTCCTATAGGACATCCCTGTTGATAATGTCTGCCTCCTCTAGGACATCCCTGTTGATAATGCCTGCCTCCTATAGGACATCCCTGTTGATAATGCCTGCCTCCTATAGGACATCCCTGTTGATAATGTCTGCCTCCTATAGGACATCCCTGTTGATAATGTCTGCCTCCTATAGGACATCCCTGTTGATAATGCCTGCCTCCTATAGGACATCCCTGTTGATAATGCCTGCCTCCTATAGGACATCCCTGTTGATAATGTCTGCCTCCTATAGGACATCCCTGTTGATAATGCCTGCCTCCTCTAGGACATCCCTGTTGATAATGTATGCCTCCTATAGGACATCCCTGTTGATAATGCCTGCCTCCTCTAGGACATCCCTGTTGATAATGTCTGCCTCCTCTAGGACATCCCTGTTGATAATGTATGCCTCCTATAGGACATCCCTGTTGATAATGCCTGCCTCCTCTAGGACATCCCTGTTGATAATGTCTGCCTCCTCTAGGACATCCCTGTTGATAATGTATGCCTCCTCTAGGACATCCCTGTTGATAATGCCTGCCTCCTCTAGGACATCCCTGTTGATAATGTCTGCCTCCTATAGGACATCCCTGTTGATAATGCCTGCCTCCTCTAGGACATCCCTGTTGATAATGCCTGCCTCCTATAGGACATCCCTGTTGATAATGCCTGCCTCCTATAGGACATCACTGTTGATAATGTCTGCCTCCTATAGGACATCCCTGTTGATAATGCCTGCCTCCTATAGGACATCCCTGTTGATAATGTCTGCCTCCTATAGGACATCCCTGTTGATAATGTCTGCCTCCTCTAGGACATCCCTGTTGATAATGCCTGCCTCCTATAGGACATCCCTGTTGATAATGTCTGCCTCCTCTAGGACATCCCTGTTGATAATGTCTGCCTCCTATAGGACATCCCTGTTGATAATGCCTGCCTCCTATAGGACATCCCTGTTGATAATGTCTGCCTCCTATAGGACATCCCTGTTGATAATGTCTGCCTCCTCTAGGACATCCCTGTTGATAATGCCTGCCTCCTATAGGACATCCCTGTTGATAATGCCTGCCTCCTCTAGGACATCCCTGTTGATAATGTCTGCCTCCTATAGGACATCCCTGTTGATAATGCCTGCCTCCTCTAGGACATCCCTGTTGATAATGTCTGCCCACTCTCGGGTGATGCTAGCCAATTTCCACTGCACTTTCCATTGCATATGGGGCTTACTAGCTGACTAGTCAATTATCAACTCTCTTCAATTGTGTGGCGGTCAGCTTTGGTGCTCCAATAAGGAGGGAGGGAGAGGGAGGGAGGGAGGGAGGGAGAGGGGGAGGGATAGAGGAAAGGAGGGAGATGGAGAGAGGGAAGGAGGGAGAGGGAAGGAGGGAGGAAGGAAGGGAGAGGGGGGATAGTGGAAAGGAGGGAGATGGAGGGAGAGGGAGGGAGAGAGAGAGAGGGAAGGAGGAAGAGAGAGGGAAGGAGAGGGAGGAAGGGATGGGGGAGAGAAAAGGAGTGGGAGAGAACCTTAGAGAGGGAAGACGAATGGGAAAGATAGAGCAAAGAAAACAAATGCAGGTAGGGTGCATGGGAAAGGTAGAGCGAAAGATTAGTACTGGGTTCTGTGGTGGTCATGGTAACCAGGGACCGACTCCGTTGGAGTTGGAGAAATTATAAACACCAGCTCATCGAAACCCCCGTTCTCTGTGTGTGTGTGTGTGTGTGTGTATGTGTGTGTGTGATCATACTCTTCCTCTCATAGTCAGAGGGTCAGCAGGGCATCATGAGTCATTAGCTGAGTGGTCTTCATCATTCCTCTCTCAGAATGGGGTTTTTATTTATAATTATTTATATTTTACTATATTATACTTATCCTTTTATTTCAAATTCAATTGTGTTGACGGCCCCGTCTCATCGGAAAACCTCAGAAGAGACGGAATACGGGATATGCAATGAGTCGTTCTGCTAATGGCTAGAGAGCATTCAGCGGGAAATCCCTGCGGAACCTGTCTCCCCTCTAGCCTCACAGCGCTTCCTGTCTGCTAATCTCACAGCCATGTCTCCCCTCTAGCCTCACAGCGCTTCCTGTCTGCTAATCTCACAGCCATGTCTCCCCTCTAGTCTCACAGCGCTTCCTGTCTGCTAATCTCACAGCCATGTCTCCCCTCTAGCCTCACAGCGCTTCCTGTCTCCTAATCTCACAGCCATGTCTCCCCTCTAGCCTCACAGCGCTTCCTGTCTGCTAATCTCACAGCCATGTCTCCCCTCTAGCCTCACAGCGCTTCCTGTCTGCTAATCTGACAGCCATGTCTCCCCTCTAGTCTCACAGCGCTTCCTGTCTGCTAATCTCACAGCCATGTCTCCCCTCTAGTCTCACAGCGCTTCCTGTCTGCTAATCTCACAGCCATGTCTCCCCTCTAGCCTCACAGCGCTTCCTGTCTGCTAATCTCACAGCCATGTCTCCCCTCTAGTCTCACAGCGCTTCCTGTCTGCTAATTTCACAGCCATGTCCCCCCCTGTCTGTTCAGCTGTTCAAGTGCTTGTCAGCTGAGATGTTCAGGTTGATAAGTCTGTCTGTTCAGGTTGATACGTCTGTCTGTTCAGGTTGATACGTCTGTCTGTTCAGGTTGATACGTCTGTCTGTTCAGGTTGATACGTCTGTCTGTTCAGGTTGATACGTCTGTCTGTTCAGGTTGATACGTCTGTCTGTTCAGGTTGATACGTCTGTCTGTTCAGGTTGATACGTCTGTCTGTTCAGCTGTTCAGGTGGCTGTCAGCAATGCACCTTATTGTAAAATGTGAGTTCTCCCTTTAAGAGGGAAACCACAGGTAAAGGTTTGTATTTTTCAAACACATACACGTAATCAAACACACATGGTTTAGGATGACGAATTTGACCCCTGTTGGTCACAACGAGATTTGGAAAGGCATCGAACAGTTTGTGACCTCTGATGGTGGAACCTCTCCTCTCCCAGAGAAGAAGCGTCTGAAGGCGTCAGAGGAGTCTTCGTCATTTACGTGTGAAGAGCAGCTTCAGACTCCCACTCTGAAAGGAGACGTTATCCAGGCCTTGTCCATTAGACTAGAGGACCTGGAGAAGGTGTGTGTTACTGCCTAAAATAAATAGTGTGTATGTGTGTGTGTGTGTACATAGATGTGTGTGTGTGTGTGTGTGTACATAGATGTTTGTGTGTGTGTGTGTGTGTGTGTGTGTACATAGATGTGTGTGTGTGTGTACATAGATGTGTGTGTGTCGGGGGGTGTACATAATGTGTGTGGGTGTGGGTGAATAATGTGTGTGTGGTGTACATAATGTCTGTGTGTGTGTGTGTGTGTGTGTGTGTGAGTGTGTGTGTGGATAATGTGTGTGTGGGTGTACATAATGTCTGTGTGTGTGTAGATAATGTGTGTGTGAGTGTGTGTGTAGATAATGTGTCTGTGTGTGTATATACATAAGTATTTCCTGTGTATGTACATAGTTCCGGGTACCCCAGCCCCCTAATGAACCCCAGAGACATTCGTCAATGACCCGGGTGCTGGTGCGTAAGACACGCCCACCTGCTGACACCAGAAAGGTGAAAACAGTATTGGTGGCCCGACCTCTGACCCCAGACAACACGCCACAGTCTGTGGAATACACGGGTGAGCCGCACTCTACCGCCCCCTGTGACCAGACGAATGAAATACAGGCGTGGGTTTAATTGGTTGGGAGTTTCACGATGTGGTTGGAAATATAACAGGATATAATTGGATTGGGGAAAAAATAGATGAAGGAAATGTTATTTTATTTATGTATCACTACACACATAATACTACAATTTTTAATCAACGCCTGAGCAATCAAAAAAATAAATAAGGCTCTTATTATATATAAAAAGGCTAAATGTATGTATATATGGCTCTTATTATATATAAAAGGCTAAATGTATGTATATATGGCTCTTATTATATATAAAAGGCTACATGTATGTATATATGGCTCTTATTATATATAAAAGGCTACATGTATGTATATATGGCTCTTATTATATATAAAAGGCTACATGTATGTATATATGGCTCTTATTTCATATAAAAGGCTACATGTATGTATATATGGCTCTTATTAATTGGTCTTGTCAGGACCAGGAGGACCTCGCTTCGACACCCAAGGGATGGTTCTCCCCCACAGCATTCTGGGTAGTCTGGAGGACTTTAGGAATGAGATGGAGATCAGGGGAGAGACTGAGGTGAGAGAAGATGCCATGATTGGACATCCCTTCTAACAACATTTGGTTTTGAAACATTCAATGGAACCATGACATTGTCTCCTCCCTCTCCTCTCTCCTCTCCACCAGCTGGTGAGTCGGCTGCCACTCCCCCAAGGAGACCTCCCCCCAGTGTTGGGTGAGGGGCCGGGTCAGAGGGGTTCAGAGACGCCTCCTCCTCACCCACTGGGTCGGAGAGATGTCCAGACCAACGCCCTGGAACACTGGCGTTCACAAATGGCTGACAGACGACACCAGCAGAACCTCATCTCCAGTAAGTCCACCATGAAAACGAGCTCTAGGACTACAACTATACCATCTGTGCACAGATATTGAACTACCATCTATACACTGCTATATATTTACAACTACCATCTATAATATGATATGGACCTACAACTAGCGATGACACCATGAACATCATCAGAACATCAGTCTCTGTCTCTGAATGTAGACCTGCTGCAGAAACCAGTAGAGTGTTTATTGATGACCCAGACCAGCCGCTTCAGAGAGATCCAGGAGCAGAGGGAATTCATTTCCCGTGTGCTGCCAACCAGACACCCTGGGCAGGTAGGAGAAACCTCACCCTGTCTGTCTGACCTGTGTGTCTCTGTCTCTATTGTTAACATATAACCCGTGTGTGTGTGTGTGTTGTTGTATGCGTGTGTATATGTGTGTTGTCGTACACGTTTGTGTGTGTGTCAGGGCTATCGTGTGGGCAGTGAGTTCTGGAGTCTGCCCCAGCGATTTGGTGACGAGCTGAGTGGCATCTCAGCCACCCTGACCAGGACACAGAGAGGAGAACAGGAACCAGTCACACATATCACTCAGCCCCACAGCATCCGCAAAGAGACAGGTAAACACGCACATCCACCCACACACATACACATCTACACACACACACATCACTCAGCCCCACAAACACACACATCCACCCACACACATACACATCTTGTCACGATTGGTGTGGTGGCGTTGCTACACTTACATTTCGGTGATGCACTTCCTTGTTTCACTTCCGTGTTTACGTTTGTCTCACGGCTGTTTGCACTTTTAATCAATGGGATATAAGAGGGTCGCGAGCAGTGCACTCGTTGCTTCGCATTATTTGTATGTCACGGTTGCTTTAGAGGTGAGTGGGGATATTTACTGTTGTTAGTGAACATTTTGTATAAGACGCTATATGCGCACTTTGATTTCATTTTCACAGTATAGTCTTTTCGCCGTTTACGGTTTGTTTTGTGTTTATCATTAAATAATACCCGTTAAACGGATCCTACGGCTCTGCACTTGGCTCAACCTGCACTACACCCATCCAGCATCGTTACAGAATGCGAAGCCAACAAAGAAGCCAGCGGAGCCAGCAGACGGTGAGTGGATTCCTCGGGGGGGCAAGCTATAGCGCCCCGAAGGATGAAGCTCACCGTCGCACCACGGAGCAGTGGGACTGGGGTAAGCCGGAGACGCCCGAAGAGGAGTATAGGCGCCTCCGTGCTTACTTCGGGTATGAGCCACCGATGCAGCTATCAGGGCCGATTACATCGGGTCCGCGGTCCCTCCCGGAGGAAGGCAAGAGGGCACCCCGAAGGCGTCCCAAGAAGGTTTTTGGGGGGGAGCTAAGGAGGTGTTCCGGGAGGACCGCGGAGAGAGCACCCACGGTCCTGGTGCTGCAGGAACGGCCACCCACTGCTCCGGGGCTGCAGACAGGGGGAGGAAAACCCCTGGAGCTACAGCCACTACCCCCGCCGTGGGAAGACCCTTTTCTGCCGCCGACGTCAGGGACAGAAAAACCCCCGGAGGGGTTAGATGAACAGCCCTCAGCTGTTATTAGGACGTGGTGGAGGACATGGCTGGAGCTACAGCCACAAACCCCGCAGTGGGAAGACCCTTTTCGGCCACCGACGTCAGGGACAGAAAAACCCCCGGAGGAATTGGATGATCAGCCCTCGGCTGTTATTAGGACGTGGTGGAGGACATGGCTGGACTTCCAAGAGCCAGCGCTCAAGATGGCTGCCGTCGTCCCGCCAGCGCCCAAGATGGCTGCCGCCGTCTCGCCAGCGTCCACGATGGCTCCCGCCGGCCCACCAGCGCCCAAGATGGCTACCGTCGTCCCGCCAGCGCCCAAGATGGCTACCGTCGTCCCGCCAGCGCTCAAGATGGCTGCCGTCGTCCCGCCGGCGCTCAAGATGGCTGTTGCCGTCACGCCAGCGCCCACGATGGCTCCCGCCGTCACGCCAGCGTCCACGATGGCTCCTGCCGTCCCGCCAGCGCCCAAGATGGCTACCGTCGTCCCGCCAGCGCCCAAGATGGCTGCCGCCGTCACGCCAGCGCTCAAGATGGCTGTTGCCGTCACGCCAGCGCTCAAGATGGCTGTTGCCGTCCCGCCAGCGCTCAAGATGGCTGCCGTCGTCCCGCCGGCGCTCAAGATGGCTGTTGCCGTCACGCCAGCGCCCAAGATGGCTGTTGCCGTCACGCCAGCGCCCAAGATGGCTGCCGCCATCACGCCAGCGTCCACGATGGCTCCCGCCGTCCCGCCAGCGCTCAAGATGGCTGTTGCTGTCACGCCAGCGCCCAAGATGGCTGCCGTCGTCCCGCCAGCGCCCAAGATGGCTGCCGCCGTCACGCCAGCGCCCAAGATGGCTGCCGTCGTCCCGCCAGCGCCCAAGATGGCTGCCGCCGTCACGCCAGTGTCCACAATGGCTGCCGCATCGCCGCCCACAATGGCTGCCGCATCGCCGCCCACATTGGCTGCCGCATCGCCGCCCACAATAGCTGCCGCATCGCCGCCCACAATGGCTGCCGCATCGCCGCCCACAATGGCTGCCGCATCGCCGCCCAAGATGGCTGCCGCATCGCCGCCCACAATGGCTGCCGCATCGCCGCCCACAATGGCTGCCGCATCGCCGCCCACAATGGCTGCCGCATCGCCGCCCACAATGGCTGCCGCATCGCCGCCCACAATGGCTGCCGCATCGCCGCCCACAATGGCTGCCGCATCGCCGCCCACAATGGCTGCCGCATCGCCGCCCACAATGGCTGCCGCATCGCCGCCCACAATGGCTGCCGCATCGCCGCCCACAATGGCTGCCGCATCGCCGCCCACAATGGCTGCCGCATCGCCGCCCACAATGGCTGCCGCACGCCGCCCACGAAGGCCGCGCCACGACGCGCTCACGATGGCCGCCGCCACGCGACGCTCACGATGGCCGCCGCCACGACTACGCTCACGATGGCCGCCGTCACGACTACGCTCACGATGGCCGCCGCCACGACTACGCTCACGATGGCCGCCGCCACGACTACGCTCACGATGGCCGCCGCCACGACTACGCTCACGATGGCCGCCGCCACGACTACGCTCACGATGGCCGCCGCCACGACTACGCTCACGATGGCCGCCGCCACGACTACGCTCACGATGGCCGCCGCCACGACTACGCTCACGATGGCCGCCGCCACGACTACGCTCACGATGGCCGCCGCCACGACTACGCTCACGATGGCCGCCGCCACGACTACGCTCACGATGGCCGCCGCCACGACTACGCTCACGATGGCCGCCGCCACGACTACGCTCACGATGGCCGCCGCCACGACTACGCTCACGATGGCCGCCGCCACGACTACGCTCACGATGGCCGCCGCCACGACTACGCTCACGATGGCCGCCGCCACGACTACGCTCACGATGGCCGCCGCCACGACACCGCCCACGATGGCCGCCGCCACGACTGCGCCCCCGATGGCCGCCGCCACGACGGCGCCCACGATGGCCTCCGCCACCACGTCGCCCACGACGGCGGACTCTGAGCTGCACAAGATGGCGGACTCTGAGCCGCACAAGATGGCGGACTCTGAGCCGCACAAGATGGCGGACTCTCAGCCGCACTAGATGGCGGTCTCTCTGCCGCACTAGATGGCGGTCTCTCTGCCGCACTAGATGGCGGCCTCTCAGCCACCGAGGCCTTTTCAGGGCTGGACCTGCGGTCCTGGACTGACCCTTTTGGGTTTGACTGCGGGTTCTCTCCCTGTTGCTCCCTTGTTTTGGTTTTGTGTTTCCGTTCGGCTATCTGGGGAGCTAGCCTTTTAGTGGGGGATACTGTCACGATTGGTGTGGTGGCGTTGCTACACTTACATTTCGGTGATGCACTTCCTTGTTTCACTTCCGTGTTTACGTTTGTCTCACGGCTGTTTGCACTTTTAATCAATGGGATATAAGAGGGTCGCGAGCAGTGCACTCGTTGCTTCGCATTATTTGTATGTCACGGTTGCTTTAGAGGTGAGTGGGGATATTTACTGTTGTTAGTGAACATTTTGTATAAGACGCTAAATGCGCACTTTGATTTCATTTTCACAGTATAGTCTTTTCGCCGTTTACGGTTTGTTTTGTGTTTATCATTAAATAATACCCGTTAAACGGATCCTACGGCTCTGACACTTGGCTCAACCTGCACTACACCCATCCAGCATCGTTACACATCTACACACACACACATCACTCAGCCCCACAAACACACACATCCACCCACAAACACACACATCCACACACACACACACATCCACACACACAGTCATCCTTTGAGGAACAGGCTAGCATCTGTCAGGAACCAGGGCTTTGCAACAAATTGTCTGGTAGGTCAAAATGTTCAGACACATTTCTAACCCTCTCCCTCCACCCTCTGTCTCTCTCTCCCTCCACCCTCTGTCTCTCTCCCCCTCCACCCCCTCTCTCTCTCTCCCTCCACCCTCTGTCTCTCTCTCCCTCCACCCCCTGTCTCTCTCTCCCTCCACCCCCTGTCTCTCTCCCCCTCCACCCCCTGTCTCTCCCTCCACCCTCTGTCTCTCTCCCCCTCCACCCCCTGTCTCTCTCTCCCTCCACCCCCTGTCTCTCTCTCCCTTCTCCCCCTGTCTCTCTCCCTCCACCCCCTGTCTCTCTCTCCCTCCACCCCCTGTCTCTCTCTCCCTCCACCCCCTGTCTCTCTCTCCCTCCACCCCCTGTCTCTCTCTCCCCCCACCCCTGTCTTTCTCTTCCTCCACCCCCTGTCTCTCTACCTCCACCCTCTCTCTCTCCCTCCACCCCCTGTCCCTCTCTCCCTCCACCCCCTGTCTCTCTCTCTCCCTTCTCCCCCTGTCTCTCTACCTCCACCCCCTGTCTCTCCATTCTCTGTGTAATGTCTCTGTATTATGTGTTACAATTATGTGCTATTATTATTTAGGCGTCGTGACACCAGAGAACGTTTGTTTGGTCGGCAGAACCTGGGATCAGAGTCAGTACCTACAGCAGCAGCAACATGAGCTCAGAGATGTCCTGAAAGACTTCAACCAGCCTGTAAGACACACACTGACACAGACACATACACACTGACACACACACACTGACACAAGCACACAGACACACACACTGACACACACACACACACACTGACACACACACACACTGACACACACACACACACTCACAGAAACACACACACACACACACACTCACAGAAACACACACACACACACAGACACCCACAGACACACACACACACACACACACACACGTACACCACTGAAACAGCTATATAACACCTGTGTGTGTTCAGTGTTACAGTAACCCAGGCTACCATTAGACCTATTACTGAATCAGCCCTCCGTCTTCCTGGACTTTACGTTCCATTGCCCCGCTGGGGTTAGTTTGTCCTGCCTGTCACAATGAACCAGTGTGTGCGTGTGTGTGTGTGTCTGTATGTGTGTGTGTGTGTTCTGGGGCTCTGTGGACCTCTTTCACTTGCCTGACTACTCCGCTGGGGTTATTTTGTCCTGCCTGTCACAATGAACCAGTATGTGTGTGTGTGTGTGTGTGTGTGTGTTTGTGTGTGTGTGTGTGTTCTGGGGCTCTGTGGACCTCTTTCACTTGCCTGACTACTCCGCTGGGGTTAGTTTGTCCTGACTGTCACAATGGACCAGTGTGTGTGTGTGTGTGTGTGTGTGTGTGTCCAGGGGCTCTGTAGGCCCCTTCCACTTGCCTGACTGCCCCGCTTCACGAACTAGGCTTCTTACGTTCGCTCTATATTTCAGTAGGAGATGGCCTCCATTACGGTCGTTAAGAAGGCGTCAAGACAAGGGTTGTTTTGAAAAAACGTATTATTTACATGCTTTTAGAGCTAATCACACACTTTCTAAATGTCTCTCTCTCGTTCTCTCTCTCCCTGTGTCTGTCTAGGAGATGGATGGATTGGAGGTGATTGGCTCAGGCCAGCCCTTCTCATCTGTCACAGTGAAACGGGGTGCCCTGCTGGAGGAGGAGGAGGAGGAAAAGGAGGACATTAGGGATGAAGAGCAGGAGAATAAGTAAACACACTAATCTGGCTCATTTGACGAGAACCCACAACCCAAACTACCCAGTTCATTGGTCTGTTTTAGTACCCTATAATACCTGGATAGGGAACCCTTATTCCCTCTATTGATGACTGAAGTAGTGTATAGTGTGCAGGGCGCATTAGAGACTCTCACTCTGTTTCCTGCAAGTGACCCGCTGTCGCAGTTTGATGATGTCATGCTGGACCCAAAGCTGGTGCCCCTGTTAAGGTTCTGTGGTCAGCCGGCCCACTGGACCGGGAGTGCTGCCTCTCACAAGGTACACACACAAACACACACACACCAATACACACACATGTAGATATAGACACACAAACACACACCAATACACACACATGTAGATACACACACACACACACACACCAATACACACACATGTAGATACAGACGCACAAACACACACAAATACAGATACACACACGTAAACACACACATATAAACACACACAGATACACACTCACACACATACAGAACACATAACGTGTATCTGCCAGAGTACTAAACCCTGTGTTGGTGATGTGTTGAGTGGGTGTTTAATGATTTAACATGTAATTAACATTTATGGGGCCCTATAATACACTTACTTTATCTGCCCAAAAGCTGATAATTCCTCTCACACACCTTTCTCCCATCCACCTCCTGCACCTCCCCCTTCTCTTTCCCCCAAGGGGGAGGTGGGCATCAGTGCCAGGGTGATGTTTGAGGCGCTGGCAGGGCAGAGGGCCTGTTCCCACCTGGTGGTAGAGAACGAGGGCAGAACGGCCGTCTACTACAGCTGGCAGCGTCTGCCGGTGCTACACAGCTTTACCGACGCCAGGACACACACACACACTCAACACTTCTACTTCAACACCTCCACGGGTACACACACACACACACACACACACAAACACACACACACATACATACATACATACACTCAACACTTCACTTCAACACCTCCACGGGTACACACACACACACACTGTTTTTGTTAACACAGCTGGCCTGTACGTCAGTATCATTATTCTGACCTGTAACTTTATCTCCCTTTTTGCCCTTGTCACGCTCACTCCCCTCTAACCCTCCCCCCACCCCTGTCCCTCCCACAATCTCTCCCCCATCTCTATCTTGCCCTCACCCTCCTCCCTCCTCTTCTCCCAGGTGTGATTCTCCCAGGGGCCAACCAGCGGGTAGAGTTCACATTTAAGTCAGAAGTGGCGGGCATCAGTAGTGAAGTGTGGAGGTTTAACACACACCCTGTCCTACTGGGCGGAGCCTCCATACAGGTGAGAATTAGAAGTACTGGTAAACCTGAGGGCCCTCCCCCCCGTTACCTCACTAAACACTGCTGTCCTATCAGGTCACACTAAGGGGCGTGGCCATCTACCAGGATAAGACAGCAGACCAGAGACTTGCCTTGGAGGTAGGAGTGTGTGTGAAGTACATATATGTGTGTGTGTGTGTGTGTGTGTGTGTGTGTGTGTGTGTGTGTGTGTGTGTGTGTGTGTGTGTGTGTGTGTGTGTGAAGTACATATATGTGTGTATAATCTTACACTGGTATTGACTCCCTGCTGTGCAGTGAAGGAGCTTTCTGTTCCCCCGAGTGTCTGAATCCTCAGTGTCATTTGGTGTGTGTGTGCGTGTGCGTGTGCGTGTGTGTGTGCGTGTGTGTGTGTGTGTGTAGAGAGAGCTGCAGCAGAAGGAAGCTGCGTCTGTGTGTCGGTCGCTGATGTGTGAGGTGTTACGTGGTGTCCGTACCCCAGACAGACCCGGCTCACCTGCCGAGCTCTACACCACAGAGGAAGAACAGTTCCACAACGTGAACCCAGAGGTACGTGGAACCTGATGAAGGGAACTATATCTCCCTGATTCTGTAGTGGGAGGTGCTCTGATTCAACTGGTCTCTGTAGAGAATGGGGGCATGATTCAACTGGTCTCTATAGTGGGAGGGGCCATGATTCAACTGGTCTCTGTAGTGGGAGGGGCCATGATCCAACTGGTCTCTATAGTGGGAGGGGCCATGATTCAACTGGTCTCTGTAGTGGGAGGGGCCATGATCCAACTGGTCTCTATAGTGGGAGGGGCCATGATTCAACTGGTCTCTGTAGAGAATGGGGGCATGATTCAACTGGTCTCTATAGTGGGAGGGGCCATGATTCAACTGGTCTCTGTAGTGGGAGGGGCCATGATCCAACTGGTCTCTATAGTGGGAGGGGCCATAATTCTGTGTCCTTTCATGCGATATTGAAACATGTTCTAAGGGTTATTACTGTAATCTGTTACCTCGTTAGTGTTTTCTCCCCTTCCCTCTGCCTTTAACGAGGGCTTATTATTAGCAGCAACGCCCTGGAAGCTGAACTGTAATTGGGTCAGTTAGCAGGCCAATTTAACTGATCAAGCCGTGTGGGGGGGAGGTGGTGGTGATTATCTGGCACGACGACTGGGGAAACTCCTGAACACACAAAGGACACATACACATGCTAAAAACATGTTGTCTTTCCAATTAATGAGGAGATTAAGGCAATTACCAGAGCGTCGGAGCCAGCTAGAGATACCCTAACGTTAAGCTTAGGAAGGCTTCTCCACCGCGTTCTCCTCTCAGATTCTGTAAGGTCTGTGTGCTGGCCAGGGGGGGTGGATGAACTCCAGTCATAACAAAACTAATTACATCATCAACCGATGCTGGCATAATGGCTGTAGTCATTCATGTCAATGGTTTTTTATCTCTCCCTCTGTGTCAATAACATATCTAACAGGGTAATTACATGGTAAACACATATCAATCAGGGGTTATGAGGATATTGTTGGTTCTTGCTCGGCTGTAAATATTTTCTCCACAGAGTTTCTAAATCAAATGGCACCTTTTCTCCGTGGGGTTGGAAGAGAGTAAACTTGTGTGTTTCATTTTGGAGGGATGAAGTGAAAGTTACATCCGGCAGGAAATGTGCTGTCTAATGAAGTCCTCCAGATTACACTCAGCTGGTCCATAGGGGGGTTGTATTAGTGAAACTCCTGGGGTTTGTCTCTGTCCTAGTTGCACTACCATCAGGAGACTGTGGGGGTGCTAAAGAGCCTGTGGCGGGAGGTGTCAACTGATGACAGAGGAAAAGCCTGGGACATCTCCATGTCCACACTACGACAGGTATATTACACACTATGACAGGTATATTACCCTCTATGACAGGTATATTACCCTCTATGACAGGTATATTACCCTCTATGACAGGTATATTACCCTCTATGACAGGTATATTACACACTATGACAGGTATATTACCCTCTATGACAGGTATATTACCCTCTATGACAGGTATATTACCCTCTATGACAGGTATATTACACACTATGACAGATATATTACCCTCTATGACAGGTATATTATACACTACAACATGTATATTATACACTACAACATGTATATTATACACTACAACAGTTATATTACCCTCTATGACAGATATATTACACACAACGACAGTTATATTACCCTCTATGACAGATATATTACACACTATGCCAGGTATATTACCCTCTATAACAGGTATATTACACACAACGACAGTTATATCACCCTCTATGACAGGTATATTACACACTATGCCAGGTATATTACCCTCTATGACAGGTATATTACACACTATGCCAGGTATATTACCCTCTATGCCAGGTATATTACCCTCTATGACAGGTATATTACACACTATGACAGGTATATTACCCTCTATGCCAGGTATATTACCCTCTATAACAGGTATATTACACACTCTGACAGGTATAATACACACTCTGACAGGTATATTACCCACTATGACAGGTATATTACACACTATGCCAGTTATATTACCCTCTATGACAGGTATATTACCCTCTATGACAGGTATATTACCCTCTATGACAGGTATAATACACACTATGCCAGGTATATTACCCTCTATGACAGGTATATTACACACTCTGACAGGTATATTACACACTATGCCAGTTATATTACCCTCTATGACAGGTATAATACACACTCTGACAGGTATATTACCCTCTATGACAGGTATATTACACACTATGCCAGGTATATTACCCTCTATGACAGGTATATTACCCTCTATGACAGGTATAATACACACTATGCCAGGTATATTACCCTCTATGACAGGTATATTACACACTATGCCAGGTATATTACCCTCTATGACAGGTATATTACACACTATGCCAGGTATATTACCCTCTATGACAGGTATAATACACACCAGGACCCCTTCCTGTTTCCCTGTCCAGGCGGTGCTGTCTCTGCCCGAGGGAGAGGAGGAGCCAGGCGGACTTCAGCAGAGGCTCACCAGAGAGGGGGCTCTGAGCCACTACAACACCCTGGTCCTGGAGCTCAGCAGGCCCCAAATACAGTACACAGCTCTACCACCCACCACTATGGGGTAAGGAGAGGGAGGGAGAAGACAGAGGGGGAGATGGGAGGAGATGGAGAGGGAAGGGGGAGATGGGAGGAGACTGAGACGGGGACTGGGAGGAGATGGACAGGTAAGGGGGAGATGGGAGGAAACTGGGACGGGGAATGGGAGGAGATGGACAGGTAAGTGGACATGAGAGGAGATGTTAAGGGGAGGGGGTATGGAGAAGAGGGAGAGAAAAAATGGAGATAGAACATAGAAATAGATCAACCGTTATGTGTGTGTGTGTGTGTGTGTGTGTGTGTGTGTGTGTGTGTGTGTGTGTGTGTGTGTGTGTGTGTGTGTGTGTGTGTGTGTGTGTGTGTGTGTGTGTGTGTGTGTGTGTGTGTGTGTGTGTGTGTGTGTGTGTGTGTGTGTGTGTGTGTGTGCATGGATGTGTTGATCTCAGGCTGCAGCTCTGGAGAGAGCTGGTGGACAGTCTGGTCAGTGAAGCTCTGTGGCTCAGAAACAGACTGGGTCTACCTGAGAACAAAACCTGGGAACGACACACACACAACCAGCAAGACAGCTGTGAGTCTAATACACACACACACACACACAACCAGCAGGACAGCTGTGAGTCTAATACACACACACACATACACACACAACCAGCAGGACAGCTGTGAGTCTAATACACACACACACATACACACACAACCAGCAGGACAGCTGTGAGTCTAATACACACACACACATACACACACAACCAGCAGGACAGCTGTGAGTCTAATACACACACACACATACACACACAACCAGCAGGACAGCTGTGAGTCTAATACACACACATACACACACAACCAGCAGGACAGCTGTGAGTCTACACACACCCACATACACACACACACACAACCAGCAGGACAGCTATGAGTCTAACACAGACACAACTACTACTAATAATACTACTACTAATAATAGTACTAATACTACTAATACCATTGATTAATATACTAGAATATTAATACCACTCTTCAGGGAGCAAGTTGGAGAAAGAGGAGAAGAGTGAGAAGAAGGCGGGACCACCCACGAAGGAGGAGAAGAAAGTAGGAAGTGCCAAAGAGAAGGAGGAGAGGAAAGGAATTAGGACTCCATTAAAGGGGGAGGTCAGGATACGAATAATCCCAAAATCATCCTTAACCCAAACTCAAGGTTATGTCCATAAGTCTGACTCCCTGAAAGAGGTAATAGGTTCTGAGGTGTGAACTCTTAACACACTATAAAACCACCGGCTAGTGAAGGTGAAGCCAATCAGAGGACAGATGATAATCGCAGCCAATGAGAACCATTGTCAAAATAATATGGATGGAGAAACTGTCTGTGGTGACCATCTTCCACCACTAGATGGCAGGAGACGCCTGTGTATCTGTGAAACCTCGTTCCCATGAATCATAACTCACCGGGGTGTCCTTACAGTGTTTTCCGTCTATCTTCACTCTTTATTCTATGTCTCTCTTTGGCCATTTCTTTCTCTATCGCTCTCTCTGTCTATGTTTCACTGATTCTGCCTCTCTCTCTCTGCCATTCACTGTGTCTGTCTGTCTCTCTATGTCTATTTCTGTCTGTCATTCTCTGTATCTGTCATTCTCTCTATCTATCTGTCATTCTCTCTATCTGTCTGCCATTCTCTCTATCTATCTGTCATTCTCTCTATCTGTCTGCCATTCTCTCTATCGGACTGTCATTCTCTCTATCTGTTTGTCCATCTCTGAGTCATACAGTAGATGAGCAACAGGCTATTGTCACTGGGCTCCATGGTAACAGAGCAGAGTGAAAAGGTGCACATGCTCTTAGTGTGTCCAGACACACACACACACACACATGGCCATCTCTACACACATACACACACATATGGCCATCTCCACACACACACACACACACACATGGCCATCTCTACACACATACACACACACATTACCATCTCCACGCAATGTGTTACATCTGCTGAAAAAATATATATAATCTTTATTTAAAAATGATTATCTTTATAAAATATTTGGATTGATTGACATCTGTATACAAAACACATATAGATAATGTCTCCCCCTTTATCCCTTTGTCTCCCCCTCTATCTCTCTGTCTCCCCCTCTATCTCTCTGTCTCCCCCTCTATCTCTCTGTCTCCCCCTCTATCTCTCTGTCTACCCCTCTATCCCTCTGTCTCCCCCTCTATCTCTCCGTCTCCCCCTCTATCTCTCTGTCTCCCCCTCTATGAGTCTGTCTCCCCCTCTATCCCTCTGTTTCCTCATCTGTCTCTCTCCTCACCCTCTCTCCCTCTCTTTAAATTCTTCCCCTCTTGCTCTGTAACCCCTCCCTCTACATAATGTTTTCTTTTAACCCACCCCTCTATCTATCCGTAGGAGCGCCCCGGCAGTAAGAAAAGGGCCCGTGAGGAGGTGGTTGGCGTGAAGCGTCCTGGAAGTAAACCCAGTACAGACCCCAGTGGGGAGGCCTCGTCTGAGGCAGCCAGTCCTGAGAATGACTCCCTCGACCCTCACACAGACTCCGTCCTGAAGCCTGAAGTACAGGACAGATACAGGAGACAGCTGCACCAACAGGCTAGTACACTGACTCACACTGCTCGTATGATATGAGTTCTAGTACACTGACTCACACTGCTCGTATGATATGAGTTATAATACACTGACTCACACTGATCGTATGATATGAGTTATAATACACTGACTCACACTGATCGTATGATATGAGTTCTAGTACACTGACTCACACTGATCGTATGATATGAATTATAATACACTGACTCACACTGATCGTATGATATGAGTTCTAGTACACTGACTCACACTGCTCGTATGATATGAGTTCTAGTACACTGACTCACACTGCTCGTATGATATGAGTTCTAGTACACTGACTCACACTGATCGTATGATATGAGTTATAATGCACTGACTCACACTGCTCGTCTGATATGAGTTCTAGTACACTGACTCACACTGCTCATATGATATGAGTTCTAGTACACTGACTCACACTGCTCATATGATATGAGTTCTAGTACACTGACTCACACTGCTTATATGATATGAGTTCTAGTACACTGACTCACACTGCTCATATGATATGAGTTCTAGTACACTGACTCACACTGCTTATATGATACGAGTTATAGTACACTCACTCACACTGCTCGTATGATACGAGTTCTAGTACACTGACTCACACTGCTTATATGATACGAGTTATAGTACACTCACTCACACTGCTCGTATGATAAAAGTTATAGTACTGACTCACACTGCTCGTATGATACGAGTTCTAGTACACTGACTCACACTGCTTATATGATACGAGTTAGAGTACACTGACTCACACTGCTCGTATGATAAAAGTTATAGTACTGACTCACACTGCTCGTATGATATGAGTTCTAGTACACTGACTCACACTGCTCGTATGATATGAGTTCTAGTACACTGACTCACACTGATCGTATGATATGAGTTATAATGCACTGACTCACACTGCTCGTCTGATACGAGTTCTAGTACACTGACTCACACTGCTCATATGATATGAGTTTTAGTACACTGAGTCACACTGCTCATATGATATGAGTTCTAGTACACTGACTCACACTGCTTATATGATACGAGTTATAGTACACTCACTCACACTGCTCGTATGATACGAGTTCTAGTACACTGACTCACACTGCTCGTATGATATGAGTTATAGTACACTGACTCACACTGCTCGTATGATATGAGTTCTAGTAAAATGACTCACACTGCTCGTATGATACGAGTTCTAGTACACTGACTCACACTGCTTATATGATACGAGTTATAGTACACTCACTCACACTGCTCGTATGATAAAAGTTATAGTACGACTCACACTCCTTACATGATACGAGTTATAGTACACTCACTCACACTGCTCATATGATACGAGTTCTACTACACTGACTCACACTTCTTGTATAATACTAGTTATAGTACACAGTTTTATTGACACACACTACTCGTATAATACAAGTTCTTGTTCTATATGGTTTTACTTAATAAACAAACACGTATGATATGAGTTCTACTACACATGACACAGGCTACATAGAAAATATGAGGTATATTATGTTTTTTTAATTATTTTGTCTTCCAGGTGTATATTCTGGTGGAGGGTCTGGTGGACTCTCTGTGTGTGATGTTAGATGAGGCTGCAGTGAAACCAGTCTGAGCTGACCCGCACACTTCTGACCCCAACATTACAACCCAACACATCACACCCCACATTACACCCGACATTACACCCAACATCACACCCAACACCACACACCCAACACATCACACCCAACATTACACCCAACTCATCACACCCAACATTACACCCTACACCACACACCCAACACATCACACCCAACACCACACACCCAACTCATCACACCCAATATCACACCCAACACATCATACCTAAAACCCTTTTGTTTTGAGAACTCATCATAATAAAGTCTATCACCATGCTTGTCTGACCTTGAACCAAACCAATAATGCCTAAACTCTAAGATATGTTTTTTTTATTCCATCCTAATCAGTCTATTTAAGACGCATACACACACACAGACACAGACACACACACAGACACACACACGCAGACACACAGACACACAGACACACACACAGACAGACACACACACACAGACACAGACACACAGACACACACACACACGCACACACACACACACACACACAGACACTCGTCATCTGGATTGAACTAAACTGCATTCTCCTGCATCCATCCCTCCACATAATTAATCTATTTAGCCTATATGATGCTGTACACATGTCTATAATACTGTACACATGTCTATGGTGCTGTACACATGTCTATGGTGCTGTACATATGTCTATGGTGCTGTACATATGTCTATGGTGCTGTACACATGTCTATGGTGCTGTACACATGTCTATGGTGCTGTACACATGTCTATGGTACTGTACACATGTCTATAATACTGTACACATGTCTATGGTACTGTACACATGTCTATGGTGCTGTACATATGTCTATGATGCTGTACACATGTCTATAATACTGTACACATGTCTATGGTGCTGTACATATGTCTATGATGCTGTACACATGTCTATGGTGCTGTACACATGTCTATGGTACTGTACACATGTCTATAATACTGTACATATGTCTATGGTGCTGTACATATGTCTATGGTGCTGTACATATGTCTATAATACTGTACACATGTCTATGGTGCTGTACACATGTCTATGGTGCTGTACATATGTCTATGGTGCTGTACATATGTCTATGGTGCTGTACATATGTCTATAATAATGTACACATGTCTATGGTGCTGTACACATGTCTATGGTGCTGTACATATGTCTATAATGCTGTACACATGTCTATAATACTGTACACATGTCTATGGTGCTGTACATATGTCTATGGTGCTGTACATATGTCTATGGTGCTGTACATATGTCTATGGTGCTGTACACATGTCTATGGTGCTGTACACATGTCTATGGTGCTGTACACATGTCTATGGTGCTGTACATATGTCTATGGTGCTGTACATATGTCTATGGTGCTGTACATATGTCTATGGTGCTGTAGTGTACAGCTCCCATCCGCGCCTCTTTCTACTAGTAACCCATCTCGAGCTTGCTCCCTCACCGCTGCGTGCACCCGCGCCTGCCAAACGTGCGTGCGTTGTGTGAGTGAGTGGGCGCGCGAGAGAGTGTGCGGTCTCTGCCATGCGGTTAGTGCTGTTGGGTCGTCCGCGTCCAACGCGTTTTTCACGGTTGCTGCTTTACTCGTCCAACTTCAGCCGACAGCGGTACCCCCCTCCCATCCCCCCTAATCCACCGGGTCCAGTGCGGCTGACACCGACGTAAGGAGCCTGCAGGGGGAATACCAACACTGCACTGAGGGGGTGAGGAGGACAGGGTGATGGCAGGTGTAGGAGTCGGGGAGTGATGACCATGGCGAAGGTAAGCAGTGACCACCTCGACTCAATATGCGGTAAAACCCGGTCACGCGTGTCCATGATATGTTAAACTGCCCTTATAGGTCATCAACTTTACATTTTAGGGGGCATGTGTTTATGTGTTGTAGACTAGTAAGGCTTTTCTGTGGTCGGTTGTGTCCACGTTTTAAGCCCGGATCAATGCACTTATTGCGCCTCAGAAACACCTCTCATCCCTGGGTCGTGTCCGTGTGCTGCGAGGACAAGACGGAAGACACGCATCTCATTTCCACATGCCTCTGCCTGCCTCCCAAATGCGCATGTGCAAGGGTTGTAACCATGGTGACTAGGGATGGGAATCGAGAACCGGTTCTTCTTTAGAACCGGTTCCCAGTGAATCGATTCCTTGGAACCGTTAGTGTACCTGCTTAACGATTCCGCTTAACGGTTCGCCAATGCAGTCATTTGCAACAGTTGTAAAAGTTTAATTTCGGCAATGGGGGAACTACCTCCAATATGCAGAAGCATTTGGCCACACAGCACGCAATCCGTTTGCAGGACTGTCGCGTGTTTGATTCTACTACTCAGCGACCCAACAACAACAAGTGAGTCAAGCAGCAGCGGAGCTAATGAGACGGCATCTGCTATAAATGCCAAAGGTAACTTGTCTATTTAGTTAATGTGAGCGCCATTTCATTGTGTAAACTTTTACTATACGGATAAAAATCTCTATTGTCAATCATTTGCCCAAGTTGATAGTTGTGGTCTTTACAGAAGACTTCTTTCTATTTTGTATGTCAGTTGAGTTGAATTTAGTTTCAGGTTGAATATTCCCAAAGGAACAAGCTCTTCCTTGACTGTTTACCGTCTGTGTTTTTGTTTTTATGGCACTTAAATGGCAGTTTTATTTGTTTTTTTGCTGGACCAATGAATGGGAAAAAAACTATAGGTCCCTGGACTTTACTTTGTAGCTCACCTACTGTTAGGTTTGTTCTGAGGTTGCTACACATAATTTGTGTATACTCTGAGTATGTGCGGTGTTCTTATCAGATATTAAAGCGAGTTACAAACAAACAAAACAAATTTGTAATTATTTCCTCACCCAATGAGAATCGATAAGAGAATCGATAAGGAACCGGATCGATAATCAATATCGATAATGGAATCGGAATCGTTAAATTCTTATCAATTCCCATCCCTAATGGTGACGTAACACGACTCAGGCTCGGGCATCTACCGGAGTCACGCGCTCAGTCCCGGTTGCATATTCGTGCCAATCTTCTGTAAACCTCTCGTCCGGTCTGGTCAACCAGATCTGGTCCAGAATAAGGACGTGTTGACTCTGTGGGGTTTCCTTCAAGCCCACCAACATTGTGTTTATTCTGTTTAGCATATAAGCTACTGGTTGAAGTCGTTTGTTTTGTAACTTTTTCCTGTTTGTGTCCTTAGACTCGTGGTCATTAGTCGCGTCTTTGTAACTTGTCGTTTGTTTGAGTCTTATCATTGTAATTTATTCATTAAGAGGAAACAAAGACGCAAACAACGACCCATACCGTGCACGACACGTGAATGGACATGAACGGGAAAAAAGCACACGACATTAACCAGTGTATGGTAAACAACAAACAACATTAACCAGTGTATGGTAAACAACAAACAACATTAACCAGTGTATGGTAAACAGCAAACGACATTAACCAGTGTATGGTAAACAGCAAACGACATTAACCAGTGTATGGTAAACAGCAAACGACATTAACCAGTGTATAGTAAACAGCAAACGACATTAACCAGTGTATAGTAAACAGCAAACGACATTAACCAGTGTATGGTAAACAGCAAACGACATTAACCAGTGTATAGTAAACAGCAAACGACATTAACCAGTGTATGGTAAACAACAAACATTAACCAGTGTACATTAACCAGTGTATGGTAAACAGCAAACGACATTAACCAGTGTATAGTAAACAGCAAACGACATTAACCAGTGTATAGTAAACAGCAAAACCAGTGTATAGTAAACAGCAAACGAACCAGTGTATAGTAAACAGCAAACGACATTAACCAGTGTATAGTAAACAGCAAACGACATTAACCAGTGTATAGTAAACAGCAAACGACATTAACCAGTGTATAGTAAACAGCAAACGACATTAACCAGTGTATAGTAAACAGCAAACGACATTAACCAGTGTATAGTAAACAGCAAACGACATTAACCAGTGTATAGTAAACAGCAAACGACATTAACCAGTGTATAGTAAACAGCAAACGACATTAACCAGTGTATGGTAAACAGCAAACGACATTAACCAGTGTATAGTAAACAGCAAACGACATTAACCAGTGTATGGTAAACAGCAAACGACATTAACCAGTGTATGGTAAACAGCAAACGACATTAACCAGTGTATGGTAAACAGCAAACGACATTAACCAGTGTATGGTAAACAGCAAACGACATTAACCAGTGTATGGTAAACAACAAACGACATTAACCAGTGTATGGTAAACAGCAAACGACATTAACCAGTGTATGGTAAACAGCAAACGACATTAACCAGTGTATGGTAAACAACAAACGACATTAACCAGTGTATGGTAAACAACAAACGACATTAACCAGTGTATGGTAAACAACATTAACCAGTGTATGGTAAACAACAAACGACATTAACCAGTGTATGGTAAACAACAAACGACATTAACCAGTGTATGGTAAACAACAAACGACATTAACCAGTGTATGGTAAACAACAAACGACATTAACCAGTGTATGGTAAACAACAAACGACATTAACCAGTGTATGGTAAACAACAAACAACATTAACCAGTGTATGGTAAACAGCAAACGACATTAACCAGTGTATGGTAAACAACAAACGACATTAACCAGTGTATGGTAAACAGCAAACGACATTAACCAGTGTATGGTAAACAACAAACGACATTAACCAGTGTATGGTAAACAACAAACGACATTAACCAGTGTATGGTAAACAACAAACGACATTAACCAGTGTATGGTAAACAAACAACAAACCAGTGTATGGTAAACAGCAAACGACATTAACCAGTGTATGGTAAACAACAAACGACATTAACCAGTGTATGGTAAACAACAAACGACATTAACCAGTGTATGGTAAACATTAACCAGTGTATGGTAAACAACAAACGACATTAACCAGTGTTAACCAGTGTATGGTAAACAACAAACGACATTAACCAGTGTATGGTAAACAACAAACGACATTAACCAGTGTATGGTAAACAACAAACGACATTAACCAGTGTATGGTAAACAACAAACGACATTAACCAGTGTATGGTAAACAACAAACGACATTAACCAGTGTATGGTAAACAACAAACGACATTAACCAGTGTATGGTAAACAACAAACGACATTAACCAGTGTATGGTAAACAACAAACATTAACCAGTGTATGGTAAACAACAAACGACATTAACCAGTGTATGGTAAAACCAGTGTAGGTAAACAAAAACGACATTAACCAGTGTATGGTAAACAACAAACGACATTAACCAGTGTATGGTAAACAGCAAAAACGACATTAACCAGTGTATGGTAAACAACAAACGACATTAACCAGTGAAACAACAAACGACATTAACCAGTGTATGGTAAACAGCAAACGACATTAACCAGTGTATGGACATTAACCAGTGTATAAACAACAAATGACATTAACCAGTGTATGGTAAACAACAAACGACATTAACCAGTGTATGGTAAACAGCAAACGACATTAACCAGTGTATGGTAAACAACAAGCGTAAACAGCAAATGACATTAACCAGTGTACATTAACCAGTGTATGGTAAACAGCAAACGACATTAACCAGTGTATGGTAAACAGCAAACGACATTAACCAGTGTATGGTAAACAGCAAACGACATTAACCAGTGTATGGTAAACGGAAAATGACATTAACCAGTGTATGGTAAACAGCAAACGACAATCTGGAGATTTAACAAAAAGTGCCTGGTCCCTGAAGAGAGACTTCAGATATATATAAATATGCTCAGTTGCTGTAAGTTGCTCCAGATAGGTTCTGTTAAATGACAATCATGACATTGTCTTGGTATAGTGGTCTGTATGTACCATCACTGACATGGGAGTTAGTGTCTCTCTGTGGAGGGGAACTGCCACCGGCGATAGTGTCAGTGTCAGCAATTAACAATTCACTCTCCTCAGTGCATGTGTGTGTGTGTGTGTTTGGTGTGTGTGTGTGTGTGTTTCTGAGGAATCACATTCTAGCTGACTGAGAAGCACACAAAAGGACACACTGGTGAAACTCTGTATTAATGCCCTGTGTGTGTGTCTGTGTGTCTGGAGATGATTTGGCAGAAAGGTAACACTGATTGAATTGCTGATGTCTCCTTGCTATCTGTTCTCTGTCCTCAAGCCTGTCTCTCTCCTTTCTCTGTCTTTCTCACTCTATATCTTTTTGCTCTCTCCTTTTCCTCGGTCTATATCTCTTTGCTCTCCTTAATTATTTCTCGTACTCTTTTACCCTAACCCTTTCTCAACCCCTCAAGACGATTCTCACTCTCTACTTTCTCCCCTCTATTTCTCCCTCTCCTCTGCTACGTATTCTTCTCTCTTTCTTCGTCTACCTCACTCCCCCCACTTTCCCCAGTCCCTCCTCAGTCTCCCCATCCTCTCCCCCTGTCTCTCCCCCTACTTCCCCTGTCTCCCCTGCTCCTCTGTATGTACTGCAGTTCTCCAGTGATATTGCTGGAGTCAGCTCTACTGCAGGAGGAAGTATTATGTGACTCTGTGCTATAAGGTTATTTTAAAGGGAAGGGCTCTCACTCTGCTGTAGTGATACACACACAGGACCCTCTGCAATTACTGATGTCTTAAAGGGAAGGGCTCTCACTCTGCTGTAGTGATACACACAGGACCCTCTACAATTACTGATGTCTTAAAGGGAAGGGCTCTCACTCTGCTGTAGTGATACACACAGGGCCCTCTACAATTACTGATGTCTTAAAGGGGAGGGCTCTCACTCTGCAGTTGTGATACACACAGGGCCCTCTACAATTACTGATGTCTTAAAGGGAAGGGCTCTCACTCTGCAGTAGTGATACACACAGGACCCTCTACAATTACTGATGTCTTAAAGGGAAGGGCTCTCACTCTGCTGTAGTGATACACACAGGACCCTCTACAATTACTGATGTCTTAAAGGGAAGGGCTCTCACTCTGCTGTAGTGATACACACAGGGCCCTCTACAATTACTGATGTATTAAAGGGGAGGGCTCTCACTCTGCAGTAGTGATACACACAGGGCCCTCTACAATTACTGATGTCTTAAAGGGAAGGGCTCTCACTCTGCAGTAGTGATACACACAAGACCCTCTACAATTACTGATGTCTTAAAGGGAAGGGCTCTCACTCTGCTGTAGTGATACACACAGGGACCATCTACAATTACTGATGTCTTAAAGGCGAGGGCTCTCACTCTGCAGTAGTGATACACACAGGACCATCTACAATTACTGATGTCTTAAAGGGGAGGGCTCTCACTCTGCCGTAGTGATACACACAGGACCATCTACAATTACTGATGTCTTAAAGGGAAGGGCTCTCACTCTGCAGTAGTGATACACACAGGACCCTCTACAATTACTGATGTCTTAAAGGGAAGGGCTCTCACTCTGCAGTAGTGATACACACAGGACCCTCTACAATTATTGATGTCTTAAAGGGAAGGGCTCTCACTCTGCTGTAGTGATACACACAGGGACCATCTACAATTACTGATGTCTTAAAGGGGAGGGCTCTCACTCTGCAGTAGTGATACACACAGGACCCTCTACAATTACTGATGTCTTAAAGGGAAGGGCTCTCACTCTGCTGTAGTGATACACACAGGACCCTAAAAAGAAAAGGTCATCAATAGTGGCAGTTCTTTTGACCGTTTTCATACTAGGAAGAATACAATTCCTCCTTAACAGTGATCGAAGGTCTAAGCAGATTCCACAGCTGTGGTAAAGTTAATATGGAATGGTTAAGTATATAATCTTGGGATGTTAAACTGATCCTAAACCTGTGGTTAGGTCAGTATGTAATGGTCAATGGTGTGAGTTGGAGACGTTAAACTGGACCCAATGCTCGCGACCTAAAGGAATCAGATCAAAAATACAGCAGTAATACTATGATGATTTAGTAATACAACAGTAGTACTATAGAGATTTAGTAATACCACAGTAATACCATAGGGATTTAGTAATACAACAGTAATACCATATTGATTTAGTAATTCAGCAAGTATACACTAGGGATTTAGTAATACAATAGTAATACTATAGGGATTTAGTAATACAACAGTAATACTATAGGGATATAGTAATACAGTAGTTATACTATAGGGATATAGTAATACAATAGTTATACCAAAGGGATATAGTAATACAATAGTTATACTAAAGGGATATAGTAATATAGTAGTTATACTATAGGGATTTAGTAATATAGTAGTTATACTATAGGGATTTAGTAATACAGTAGTTATACTAAAGGGATATAGTAATATAGTAGTTATACTATAGGGATTTAGTAATATAGTAGTTATACTATAGGGATTTAGTAATACAGTAGTTATACTATAGGGATTTAGTAATACAGTAGTTATACTATAGGGATTTTGTAATACAGAAGTTATACGAAAGGGATATAGTAATACAATAGTTATACTAAAGGGATTTGGTAATATAGTAGTTATACTATAGGGATTTGGTAATATAGTAGTTATACTATAGGCATTTAGTAATACAATAGTTATACCATACGAATATAGTATTTCTTTGTCTCTTTTTTTATCTCCTGTGGTTCTCACCTATTCATCTCTAATCCCTTTTTGTTTTCTCTCACCTCTCTACACACTCTGTTCCCATCTATCTGCCCTATAGTGGCGTCTTTGACCCCGATCCTTGACCCTGTCCCAATCTCACAGAGTATCCCTAACACTAACCCTACCACCCTGAACACTCGTCACCATGACGACGTCAGCGTTGCGTCGTCAAGTGAAGAACATCGTTCACAACTATTCTGAGGCAGAGATCAAGGTAAACAATATTCTAATTGTTCACATCAAACATCTGTTCTGATTCCTATATCTGTATAACAAACATGTATGTGTGTTGTAACTGACACTATAACCAACTCCAGACATGTATGTGTGTTGTAACTGACACTATAACCAACTCCAGACATGTATGTGTGTTGTAACTGACACTATAACCAACTCCAGACATGTATGTGTGCTGTAACTGACACTATAACCAACTCCAAACATGAATGTGTGCTGTAACTGACACCATAACCAACTCCAGACATGTATGTGTGCTGTAACTGACACTATAACCAACTCCAGACATGTATGTGTGTTGTAACTGACACTATAACCAACTCCAGACATGTATGTGTGCTGTAACTGACACTATAACCAACTCCAAACATGAATGTGTGCTGTAACTGACACCTTAACCAACTCCAAACATGTATGTGTGCTGTAACTGACACTTTAACCAACTCCATCGTTGACTCTGTCTTCTCTGTAAGAATCAGAAACCCATGTGAATCCCCGTCTCCTGACAGGTGCGTGAGGCGACATCCAACGACCCCTGGGGCCCCTCCTCCTCGCTAATGTCAGAGATCGCTGACCTCACCTTCAATGTGGTGGCGTTTGCCGAGGTCATGAGCATGGTTTGGAAACGCCTTAATGACCACGGCAAGAACTGGAGACACGTCTACAAGGTAAAGAACACACTTATAAAGAAACACTGTTACGTCTACAGGGTAAAGAACACACTTATAAAGACACACTGTTACGTCTACAGGGTAAAGAACACACTTATAAAGACACACTGTTACGTCTACAGGGTAAAGAACACACTTATAAAGAAACACTGTTACGTCTACAGGGTAAAGAACACACTTATAAAGACACACTGTTACGTCTACAGGGTAAAGAACACACTTATAAAGACACACTGTTACGTCTACAGGGTAAAGAACACACTTATAAAGACACACTGTTACTTCTAGCAGTGTGCTGCCAGTCAGCAGTGGCGAGTACCTACTGACAGTGGTCTGAGGACAAAGCACAAACCAGCGATAGGATGTTAGCCGCCCAATACTCATTAATGTGTGTGTGTGTGTGTGTGTGTGTGTGTGTGTGTGTGTGTGTGTGTGTGTGTGATGTCTATATATACTGTGTGATACAAACCAAGTCAGCTGTAATTCCTCCAGGCCTTGACTCTGCTTGACTGCCTGATCAAGACGGGCTCAGAGAGAGTGGCTCAGCAGTGCCGTGAGAACGCATTCACCATACAGGTAGGTGAAGGAAACTGCGGTACAGGATTGGCGTACTCTGGCACAAAATGGCCACTTTTAACAATGCTACATGTGCAGTAGGGAATTTCTGGCTTTTATTTACATTCTAAATGTATTTGAGTAGTTTGACGTTATCTTGCTGGACCTTTAAGCCAGTATTCATTCAAAATAAGAAATGTTTGTAAACTTGCTAACATGGTTAAAATAACAGTAAAATTTATTAAATTAAATGTCTTACATATGTGGACATTAATCATCATTATAACATCATATATTATGTATTATCATGTGATTATTTCATGTGTCCCGTGTAGACGCTGCGTGACTTCCAGTACATGGACCGTGACGGTCGTGACCAGGGGGGTAACGTGCGGGAGAAGGCCCGCCAGCTGGTGTCACTGCTGAGGGACGAGGAGAGGCTCAGACAGGAAAGGAGTCAGGCACTTAAGACCAAAGAACGCATGGCGGGCGGTAGGGTAGGAGGTGGGACGGGAGGAGGAGGTGGGACGGGACATGGAGGCGTACCTCCAGCCAACCACCCCGGGAGGAGGACCAGCCAGCCCAGTATGGCAGTTCTCTATGGGGAGGAGTTCAGTCGCTCCCGGGGGTCACCCTCCTCCTTTAACTGTGAGTGTGGACACATCCCCTTTAACTGTTCTGGTATACTTAAAACATCCCCTTTAACTGTGAGGGTGGACACATCCCCTTTAATTGTCCTGGTATACTTAAAACATCTCCTTTAACTGTCCTGGTATACTTAAAACATCCCCTTTAACTGTAAGGGTGGACACATCCCCTTTAACTGTCCTGGTATACTTAAAACATCTCCTTTAACTGTCCTGGTATACTTAAAACATCTCATTTAACTGTCCTGGTATACTTAAAACATCTCCTTTAACTGTCCTGGTATACTTAAAACATCTCCTTTAACTCTCCTGGTATACTTAAAACATCTCCTTTAACTGTCCTGGTATACTTAAAACATCTCCTTTAACTGTCCTGGTATACTTAAAACATCTCCTTTAACTGTCCTGGTATACTTAAAACATCTCCTTTAACTGTCCTGGTATACTTAAAACATCTCCTTTAACTGCCCTGGTATACTTAAAACATCTCCTTTAACTGTCCTGGTATACTTAAAACATCTCCTTTAACTGTCCTGGTATACTTAAAGATGAATATGTATGTAAATATGTAGGTGAATATGTTGGTGAAAATATGTATGTAAATATGTATGTAAATACTGTATGTAGGTAAATGTGTATGAATGGAAAACGGCATTTTAATATCGGTCCTTAAAACAAAATAAAAAGGGTTGTAAATTATCAATAAAACAGAGAAAATATGATATTGAACATTCTTTATTTCTCTCCTCCCTTTCTCCTTTTCTCTCCTCCCTCTCCCGTCCCGGATCTCCTCTCCAGCCTCCTCTTCTTCTCCTCGAGAAGCGTCTGATCTAGAGCAGGCCCGCCCCCAGACCAGCGGAGAGGAGGAGCTACAACTGCAGCTGGCCTTGGCCATGAGCAGAGAGGAAAGTGAGAAGGTACTGTTGACTCAGGTCAAAGCTTACATATGTTATAGTCAACCCCCCCCACACACACACTCTCTATCCCCTCTCTCTGCTGACTGATGCTGAATATTGATTGGTCAGCGAGATGCTCATCACGGACACACCCCTCATCCCGTTTCTATGGAGACAAGTGGTGACACCGTTCCAAGTTGGAAAAGGAGCACCAGCAGGCACAAACACACACACACACACACACACTGGTATATGGAACACACACAATCAGTGTAATCAGTCTCTGTCGTTTCCATGTTTCAGGTGACGCTGACCTGTTGCTTCCCGCTGATAATATCTTTTCTCTTTACTTTGTCTTTCTTTTTTCTTATTTTTTTCTTCCTTTTTCTCTCGTTCCTCTACCAATACTACAGAAGGGAAAATGCCATTTAGTGTTCTAGTGTCACTAGTGTGCGTGTGTGCGTGTCCATTTAGTGTTCTAGTGTCACTAGTGTGCGTGTGTGCGTGTCCATTTAGTGTTCTAGTGTCACTAGTGTGCGTGTGTGCGTGTCCATTTAGTGTTCTAGTGTCACTAGTGTGCGTGTATGCGTGTCCATTTCTCTGTGTCCCTGCTTGCTTACGTCTGCATCGTCTCCATGGTAACTGTGTCGATGACGTCACCATGCCGGCTATGCAGGACTAGCATTGTCTCCACGGTGACGAGTCGTTGGTGTCGAGAACCCTGACCGAGAGCAGTGGGTGTGTGTGTGTGTGAGAGAGTGGATGTGTGTGTGTGAGAGTGGATGTGTGTGTGAGAGAGTTGAAGTGTGTGTGTGAGTGTGGATGTGTGTGTGTGAGAGTGGATGTGTGTGTGAGAGAGTTGAAGTGTGTGTGTGAGAGTGGATGTGTGTGTGTGAGTGTGGATGTGTGTGTGTGAGAGTGGATGTGTGTGTGAGAGAGTTGAAGTGTGTGTGTGTGAGAGTGGGTGTGTGTGTGAGAGAGTTGAAGTGTGTGTGTGTGAGAGTGTGTGTGTGTGTGTGAGAGTGGATGTGTGTGTGTGAGAGTGGATGTGTGTGTGTGAGTGTGGATGTGTGTGTGTGAGAGTTGAAGTGTGTGTGAGTGGGTGTGTGTGTGAGAGAGTTGAAGTGTGTGTGTGTGTGAGGGTGTGTGTGTGTGAGAGTGGATGTGTGTGTGAGAGAGTTGAAGTGTGTGTGTGTGAGAGTGGGTGTGTGTGTGAGAGTGTTGAAGTGTGTGTGTGTGAGAGTGTGTGTGTGTGTGTGTGTGAGTGGGTGTGTGTGTGTGAGAGTGGATGTGTGTGTGTGAGTGTGGATGTGTGTGTGTGAGAGTTGAAGTGTGTGTGAGAGTGGGTGTGTGTGTGAGAGAGTTGAAGTGTGTGTGTGTGTGAGGGTGTGTGTGTGTGAGAGTGGATGTGTGTGTGTGAGTGTGGATGTGTGTGTGTGAGAGTGGATGTGTGTGTGAGAGAGTTGAAGTGTGTGTGTGTGAGAGTGGGTGTGTGTGTGAGAGAGTTGAAGTGTGTGTGTGTGAGTGGGTGTGTGTGTGTGAGAGTGGGTGTGTGTGTGTGTGTGTGTGTGTGTGTGTGTGTGTGTGTGTGTGAGTGTGTGTGTATGTGAGAGAGTGGATGTGTGTGTGTTTGTGTGTGAGAGTGTGTGTGTATGTGAGAGAGTGGGTGTGTGTGTGTGACTGTTCTCCTGTGTTCAGACGGTCGGCCATGTTGGATCAGTCAGTGATGACTTGACTGTTCTCCTATGTTCTTGCAGTCGACTATTCTCGATCTAGTGGATATTTTTAGCACCCCCTCCTCTGAGGCTCCGCCCCCACCAGATGACCCCTGGAACTCTTTGCCTGCTGTGACCTCTGACCCATGGGACCGTGTAGGTGAGTGGAACACACTGTTCCATTTTTGCACTGTTTTGGTTGGAGAGAAAAACACACAAACAAACGCAAGCAATCTCTCCCTTCCAGGAGCTGTCAACTGCAACACTGCTACCATTGGTTACCCCTGGAAGACCCGCCCCTCTTCCTCCAGCCCAATCAATCCCTGGGCTCCATCAGGATCTCCCACCTGGGATGCCCCGCCCGCATCCTCATCAAGCCCTGCCAGTCATGGCTGCGATAGCCCGCCTCCTCACCCCAGGGAAGGCACTCATTGGACTGATCCCTTTTCTATCAGGGAACAGGAGGAGTCTAAAGAAGAGGCGCGACCAGCTGACAGTCCCACAGGTAACACCACACACACACTCACTTAAGCAGTCCCACAGGTAAGACCACACACACACACTCACTCAAACAGTCCAACAGGCAACACCACACACACACACACACACACACTCATACAGTCCCACAGGTAACACCACACACACACTCACTTAAGCAGTCCCACAGGTAACACCACACACACACTCACTTAAGCAGTCCCACAGGTAAGACCACACACACACACTCACTCAAACAGTCCCACAGGTAACACCACACACACACACACACACACACACACACACTCAAACAGTCCCACAGGTAACACCACACACACACATACACACACACTCAAACAGTCCCACAGGTAACACCACACACACACACACACTCAAACAGTCCCACAGGTAACACCACACTCAGTCAGTTGTTTATCTTCCTGTGTTTCTTTTCCTGTGGACTGAACCCGGGTCAGACCTGTTTGGGGAGCGTGTTCTTCCCCCACTGGTCAACGGAACCGAGGTGGACATGTTTGACCCTTCTCGTCCAGCCCCCACTCTGGGTTTTGCGATCCCCCAAATGTGTCGTACCCCTGAAGCCTTCCTGGGGACAACGGGGGCGTGTTTAGTTAACCTGGACACACTGATACCCTCTCATCCGCCTAACAAGACCCACAACAACCCGTTCCTCATAGGTCAGAACACATACACACACACAGTCATACACACGCTACATACACACACACAGTCATACACACGCTACATACACACACACAGTCATTCACACAAACACTACACACACACACACAGTCATACACACACACACACTACATATACACACAAAAATCTGTACACCGGCCCAATGTCCAAATACTAACTCCCTCCCTCTTTCGTTCTTTCTCTCACTCCCTCTCTCTTCTCTCTCTCACCCTCCTTTCTCTCTCTCCCTCCCTCCATCTCTCTTTCTCTCTCCCTCCCTCTTTCTCTCCCCCCTCCCTCCAGGTCTGAGTGCTCCCTCCCCCCTCAACCCATTTCACTGTGACCAGCCCCGTCTCACCCTTAACCAGATGCTGCGGCCCAGCTCCACCTCCCCCCTACCCTCCCACACTCTCTCCTACAGCCCTTCCCTGCCCCTCTCCCTCACCCAAAAGCAGTCTAGACTCCCCTCCTCCCACACCCAGCCTGCCAACGGCCTCCTGGACATCCCCCAAAACCTACCACACCCTCTTCTCCCCCTCTCCCGTGCCTACCCCCCAACACACAGTCATAACCCCTTCTTGTGAGGTGAGGCCAGGTGGATGAGGGAGTTGCCCCCCTGCCCCCATCTGCTGATGCAATCTCCTCCTCCCACCTCCTCCCACCTTTGGGTACCTTTATGTTGCCTTTTTGACTAATAGGATTATTTGGACACAATTGGACTCCTGGATACCTGGACTTATCTGACTGCACCTAACTGGATCTGGCTAGACCTCACTGCATCTGGCTAGACCTCACTGGACCTCACTGCATCTGGCTAGACCTCACTGCATCTGGCTAGACCTCACTGCATCTGGCTAGACCTCACTGGACCTCACTGCATCTGGCTAGACCTCACTGGACCTCACTGCATCTGGCTAGACCTCACTGCATCTGGCTAGACCTCACTGCATCTGGCTAGACCTCACTGCATCTGGCTAGACCTCACTGCATCTGGCTAGACCTCACTGCATCTGGCTGGACCTCATTGCATCTGGCTGGACCTCACTGCATCTGGCTAGACCTCACTGCATCTGGCTAGACCTCACTGCATCTGGCTAGACCTCACTGCATCTGGCTAGACCTCACTGCATCTGGCTGGACCTCACTGCATCTGGCTGGACCTCACTGCATCTGGCTGGACCTCACTGCATCTGGCTGGACCTCACTGCATCTGGCTGGACCTCACTGCATCTGGCTGGACCTCACTGCATCTGGCTGGACCTCACTGCATCTGGCTGGACCTCACTGCATCTGGCTAGACCTCACTGCATCTGGCTAGACCTCACTGCATCTGGCTAGACCTCACTGCATCTGGCTAGACCTCACTGCATCTGGCTAGACCTCACTGCATCTGGCTAGACCTCACTGCATCTGGCTAGACCTCACTGCATCTGGCTAGACCTCACTGCATCTGGCTAGACCTCACTGCATCTGGCTAGACCTCACTGCATCTGGCTAGACCTTGCTGATTGTATACCCAGACCCATGTGCCCGTCTCACAGACAGACCCATAATGCATCAGAACCCATCTCCTGTGACTAACATCCAGTAGACCTCGAGTTCTGGTTAGATGAACGAAGTGAACGAGAGATGAAAACATAGAAATGGAGAGAGAGGGAAATAGAGTGAAGTCGTCTGCACTAATGACAGTTATACGAATGTGAATAATACACACATGCTGCTGTAACTATTTATTTGAACGATATACAGTTTATGAATAAATATTATAATAAATTGTTCTTAAAAAAATGAACTCTCTGTAACCCCAGTACATCAATCTGTAACTACAGTATAAGCGTTCTGTGTAGACCACAGCATTATTTCCTTTAGATAACAGTTTCTGCTATAGTGATTCTGCGTGGAGATCCAATTAAAACGGTTTTGTCAGAACTGTATTATCAGATAATATATCTTCTGGGCTCGAGATTAAAGAACTGATCAATCCTATCCTCTGTAATGATTAACAGTTGGTCATAGCACAGCTGTGATGACAAATATACGTGAACAGGTCATTACGTGAACTCTAACCGGTCTGTGGCTACTGGCTACACACAGGTGCCATTCATCTACACTCCGGTTACAGCCGAAATATTAAAATATCCAAATGGTAAACAGACCATTAAAAGGTTTCAAAGCCTTTACACCCGCCAGTTCTTCAGATAACAACACAACTAGCTGTATATCTCTGAGATTCATCGATTTCTTGTAACAGGGTCAAGGAACCAAGCTTCCCCACGGAAAACCCTGGATAGAGAGGCCCTGTGAATGTGGTGTGGAACGTGTACAGGTGGGTCATTGTGTCACAGTGGACATCATAGAAGGACAGCGTGCCGGACGGCCAGTCCAGAAACACGCCAACTCTGGAGGTTGGAGGAGCAGAGGACAGGTCTCTCTGGTGGTCAGGCGAGTTGTGGCGTCGTGGAGCAGGGAAATATGTCCACTGGCTGTTGTGGGATGTAGAATAATAATTCTCACTGCACATCAGACTCCAGGACCGGTTGCTGAATCCAAACTCACTGGCAGGAGTGAGTCCCTTTCTACGGATGTCTTTATACACCACTGCTATTTCCGGCCCCCCAGTTATCTCCACCTCCCAGTAACAGCGTCCAGTCAGACCCTCTCTACACAGAACCTGGGCTTTGTTGTCAAATCTCTCTGGGTGATCAGGATACGGCTGATGTTTTTCCACCATCTTGATTCTTTGGTTCCTGTCAGACAGATGGAGGTTTCGACTTGCTGTGTTTAGATCCAGGGTGAGTTTACAGGAATCTGCAGACGAGTGGACGTGTTAGAGGACAGAGAATGTAGAGGACGTGTTAGAGGACAGAGAATGTAGAGGACGTGTTAGAGGACAGAGAATGTGCAGATGAGAGGACGTGTTAGAGGACAGAGAATGTAGAGGACGTGTTAGAGGACAGAGAATGTAGAGGACGTGTTAGAGGACAGAGAATGTAGAGGACGTGTTAGAGGACAGAGAATGTGCAGATGAGAGGACGTGTTAGAGGACAGAGAATGTGCAGATGAGAGGACGTGTTAGAGGACAGAGAATGTGCATATGAGAGGACGTGTTAGAGGACAGAGAATGTAGAGGACAGAGAATGTGCAGATGAGAGGACGTGTTAGAGGACAGAGAATGTGCAGATGAGAGGACGTGTTAGAGGACAGAGAATGTGCAGATGAGAGGACGTGTTAGAGGACAGAGAATGTGCAGATGAGAGGACGTGTTAGAGGACAGAGAATGTGCAGATGAGAGGACGTGTTAGAGGACAGAGAATGTGCAGATGAGAGGACGTGTTAGAGGACAGAGAATGTAGAGGACGTGTTAGAGGACAGAGAATGTAGAGGACGTGTTAGAGGACAGAGAATGTAGAGGACGTGTTAGAGGACAGAGAATGTAGAGGACGTGTTAGAGGACAGAGAATGTGCAGATGAGAGGACGTGTTAGAGGACAGAGAATGTAGAGGACGTGTTAGAGGACAGAGAATGTAGAGGACAGAGAATGTGCAGATGAGAGGACGTGTTAGAGGACAGAGAATGTGCAGATGAGAGGACGTGTTAGAGGACAGAGAATGTGCAGATGAGAGGACGTGTTAGAGGACAGAGAATGTGCAGATGAGAGGACGTGTTAGAGGACAGAGAATGTGCAGATGAGAGGACGTGTTAGAGGACAGAGAATGTGCAGATGAGAGGACGTGTTAGAGGACAGAGAATGTGCAGATGAGAGGACGTGTTAGAGGACAGAGAATGTGCAGATGAGAGGACGTGTTAGAGGACAGAGAATGTGCAGTGAAGTAAAAAAGTATTTGATCACCTGTTGATTTTGTACATTTGCCCACTGACAAAGACCTAGAATTAATTTTGTGTTTCTTCCATTTGTGAATAATCGCACCAACTGTTGTCACATTCTTACCAAGCTGCTTGGCGATGGTTTTATAGCCCATTCCAGACTTGTGTGGGTCTACAATCATGTCCCTGACTTCCTTGGACAGCTCTTGGCCACGGTGGAGTTTGGAAGAATCTGATTGATTAATTGATTCTGTCTTTTATACAGGTAACAAGGTGAGATTAGAAGGGGAGCCAGAATAATAAGAGAAGTCGTGTAATCTTTGCATCCACAACTAGGTCAGCTCAACCACTAAGGTCAGAAAAGTATACATTGTATTTTTTGAGAGTGGGTTTTAATATTACATAGAATTAGTGTAAGATCTTCTGGACTTTACAGAAACCTTGGTGAGTGACAGGGGATCAAATACTTATTTAACTGAAAATGCTAATCATTTCACATATTTGAAATTAGTTTTTCTGGATTTCTTTGTTGTTATTCTGTACCTCACTGTTTAAATAAACAGACCATTGAAATTATAGACTGATCATGTCTTTGGGAAAACGTACAAAATCAGCAGTGATCAAATACGCCAGGATATGGAGTGGTGGAGATTGTGGATGTAGAGGGTGGAGACAGAAAATGTGGAGAGAGGAGGTGTCTGTAATAATTGCTTTGTCAATTAATATGGACCAAAAAAAGAACACACTTACATTTCTTCATCAGCTGTGGATTTACCCAGATCTCTTCATTATGGTCCAAACTGTGGAACAGACGGGGAACAGACAGGGGACAAAGCCTGAATCAACTCATGTCTAATACCAAAGGGGGAAAGTAAAAGCTCTTGATGGATCTCAATCAGTTACAGTGATTAAAATTATTCCACCCTCGTTGCAAATAACGTCAATTGTCAAATTGTACATTTGTTCAGCTGTTTGCGATGAACAAATCAAATGAAAGCAATTGAAATAACCCGACACAACAAATGCTTCAAATGGTTTATCCAAAGTCAGCTGAAAATGCAACTTAATTATGACTTCTCCAGTCTCAACATTATTTAACCCCTTCATGGCGAGCATCTTTAGTACTTTTGCTGTTGTGACCTGCTGCAAACAGTAGTACAAGTACATTTAGGCAAAAAAACAGATTAGCAATATTGATTACAACTGTTTTTATTTAAGATAATGTTTTCAGATTAACTCTACTAACTCTAGTTTCTCCAGTTTACAGTGGGAATCCTCCAGTCTTGTAGAGAGCAGCTTCAGTCCAGAATCTCCTGGGTGATTGAAGCTCAGGTCCAATTCTCTCAGATGGGAGGGGTTTGAACTCAGAGCTGAAGCCAGAGCAGCACAGCCTTCTTCTGTGATTTTACAGAATGACAGTCTGCAGGGAGAGGTCGTCATGATTTAACAACAGGACTGCTGCCCTCTGGTGGTGAGAGATGAGGTTGAACACATTTTTCTCATAATTTACAGTCACTATAAAACAGGGGTTCCCAACCTAGGGACCATGCACCCCAAAATGGGCACTTTCTGAGCGGGATCTGAGTCTTGGATAATTTAAGGGATAAAAAAAATACATTTCTGTATAATTTTATTTACATCTATACCTTTTTCTTTGATCGATTCCACATTTGGTGTTATTAGTAAATACATAAAATATTTTGTATAGCTATTAATTGAATCACTCACAATTTATCACACACATTCACAATGTTGGGGTAGGCTTTACATAGTAACCTTTTACTGTTATATTATAACTTTCTCTGTTTACGAGTAATATAAGTTTCAACAGTATTATAGTCGCAAATGGTGGATTTGTAATGTTTCTGTGTTACTTCATGCATATCCAGATGCTGTTTATCTGTTTATGTCTTTTGCAAACTTGGACACACAATCCGGTCTCTTGTTTCACTACGTCACACAGTTTTGTAGTCTGAGGGGTCGTAAATCTTGATAGTCTGGTAATGTCAATGAGACAACTGCCGACCAGATGTGGGGATCAAACCCATGATTTCACCCAGTAAAGTCCAGAAGATCTTACACTAATTCAATGTGATATTAAAACCCACTACAAAAAAATACAATTTATACCTTTCTGACCTTAGTGGTTGAGCTGACCTAGTTGTGGATGCAAAGATTACACAACTTCTCTGAGCAGTCATATTTATAGAACCAAACCTCAGTCGTTCCACTTTACAGTTGTGATTCTCCAGTCCAACACAGAGGAGCTTCACTCCTGAATCCTTCAGGTCATTGTGACTCAGGTCCAGCTCTTTCAGATGACAGGAGTTTAAGATGAGAGCTGAGGCCAAAGCTTCACAACATCTCTCTGTCAGATAACACCTATTCAGCCTGAATGGAGAATATATTGCAACATATTTGATTTACTGCAACTCATTTCATACACAGAAAGTCTCTATAGGGCGTGAATAGAGTGCAGTGGATGCTGACGAAGTCTACAACAACTTACTATATATACACTTCTACCTACATGTATATGTATTTATCTGTGGACCAGGTTAAAAACTATTCAACAAAACTGCGCCTGCTCTCAGGTAATAATGTGTCTCTGACAAACATTTAAACAATCTATGCATTTTATTAATTGGAATCTCGTTACGTACTGACCTCAGTGTCTGCAGTTTGCTGTGTTCACGTTTCAGAGCAGTAATGAGTTCGCAGCCGTCCTCAAACAGCACACAGTTCCTCAGAACCAGTTCTGTCAGAGGGGAGTTTTCTGATTGGAGAGCTGAAGCCAGTGATCCAAAGTGCTTGTTATAGAGTTTAAAGTCACCAAGTCTATAAAGACAAAGACAGCATCACGCAATGCAGTGTGATATAGAGAAGGTCAGAAGGCATTTCAGATGGTCAACATGTTAACACATTCAGTGAGTTGGTAAAGTCTGATTTGCATTAAATTATAAAATTATACTGTTGGTATGTAAGTGGATATTTAAGTAACGCAAATACATAAACATTCATGTTTTCAGTTCAATCACTACAACTTCAAATTGTTCATCATTGAATAAAACCTGTCAATTGACAGGCTCTCCAAAATTATATTACTGACCTTAATGTCTGTAGTTTACAGTGCGGATGTTTTAGAGCAATAAAAACCTCACTGTCTTCACTGCTGTCTTCACTACAGAACAACGAGCTGTTCTTCAAGTCCAGTTCTCGCAGACATGAGTCAGCTGATTGGAGAGCAACAGCCAATGATTGACAGTCCTCCTTAGAGAGACTGAAGTGACCCAGTCTGTATGAACAGAAAGCCAGGCAATATTGAGGATTTTGACTAATCCGACAAACTTTACCACAATGAACAGTGTCTCCAGTTTACATCAATACAACAGACCTCATGTCTCCAATTTACATCCATACAACGGACCACATGTCTCCAGTTTACATCAATACAACGGACCTCATGTCTCCAGTTTACATCAATACAACAGACCTCAGTGTCTCCAGTTTACATCAATACAACAGAACTCAGTGTCTCCAGTTTACATCAATACAACAGACCTCAGTGTCTCCAGTTTACATCAATACAACAGAACTCAGTGTCTCCAGTTTACATCAATACAACAGACCTCATGTCTCCAGTTTACATCAATACAACAGACCTCAGTGTCTCCAGTTTACATCCATACAACGGACCACATGTTTCCAGTTTACATCAATACAACGGACCTCATGTCTCCAGTTTACATCAATACAACAGACCTCAGTGTCTCCAGTTTACATCAATACAACAGACCACAGTGTCTCCAGTTTACATCAATACAACAGACCTCAGTGTCTCCAGTTTACATCAATCCAACAGACCTCAGTGTCTCCAGTTTACATCAATACAACAGACCTCAGTGTCTCCAGTTTACATCAATACAACTGACCTCAGTGTCTCCAGTTTACATCAATACAACAGACCTCAGTGTCTACAGTTTACATCAATACAACAGACCTCATGTCTCCAGTTTACATCAATACAACTGACCTCGGTGTCTCCAGTTTACATCAATACAACGGACCTCAGTGTCTCCAGTTTACATCAATACAACAGACCTCAGTGTCTCCAGTTTACATTGTGGGTGTTTCAGGGCATCAAGAAGAACAGTCAGGTTGCCTTTATCATCTTCATCATCAGGATCAGGATCCCCGATGTCCTCAAGGTCCAGTTCTCTCAGCGGGGAATCTTCTAATTGGAGAACGACTGCCAGTGACTCATAGTCCGCTTTGGAGAGTCGGTAGCCGATGAGTCTGTAGGAACAGAGGGAATATGACAGTTCACAACGTGCCGGTCTGGAATACAATATTTGTAATAAAAAAGGTGCCCGTTTTAGGTAGTCATTAGTTTCCCCTGCAGTGAAATTGGTGAGATCAGTTTTGAAAGCAATCTGTGAACCATCTAATGAGGAACATTTTGATTCAACCAGTGTATCTGATTCAGAGCATTTTGATTCAACCAGTGGATCTGATTCAGAGCATTTTGATTCAACCAGTGTATATGATTCAGAGCATTTTGATTCAACCAGTGTATCTGATTCAGAGCATTTTGATTCAACCAGTGTATCTGATTCAGAGCATTTTGATTCAACCAGTGTATCTGATTCAGAGCATTTAGATTCAACCAGTGTATCTGATTCAGAACATTTTGGTTCAACCAGTGGATCTGATTCAGAGCATTTTGATTCAACCAGTGGATCTGATTCAGAGCATTTTGATTCAACCAGTGTATCTTATTCAGAGTATTTTGATTCATTGCTTGTTACGATACTCTGTTCCGTCTGAATTATGTTTTGAATAAAGCTGTTAATTAATCAGTAGAAACACCGGAATTTTAGACACCGGTACAAATACAACAAAACTAGAACAAAACAGAATATTACACTACACTGGCTTGTAGAATATCACCACTGGCTTGTGGAATATCACCACTGGTTTGTAGAATATCCCCACTGGCTTGTGGAATATCACCACTGGTTTGTAGAATATCACCACTGGCTTGTGGAATATCACCACTGGTTTGTAGAATATCACCACTGGCTTGTGGAATATCACCACTGGTTTGTAGAATATACCCACTGGCTTGTGGAATATCACCACTGGTTTGTAGAATATCACCACTGCCTAGTAGAATATCACCACTGGCTTGTGGAATATCACCACTGGTTTGTAGAATATCACCACTGCCTAGTAGAATATCACCACTGGCTTGTGGAATATCACCACTGGCTTGTGGAATATCACCACTGGTTTGTAGAATATCACCACTGGTTTGTAGAATATCACCACTGGTTTGTAGAATATCACCACTGGTTTGTAGAATATCACCACTGGTTTGTAGAATATCACCACTGGTTTGTAGAATATCACCACTGGTTTGTAGAATATCACCACTACCTAGTAGAATATCACCACTGGCTTGTGGAATATCACCACTGGTTTGTAGAATATCCCCACTGCCTTGTAAACTGTAGATTTTAAAATTGCCTCCCATCAATACAGTCAATAGGAGCATTATATTATATTATTTACATCATCATTCTTCTCATGGTCAAACAGCCTCAATCATAAAGACTTTCCGATGTTTAAAGGTAGAACATTACAATGATACATCAGGTAATTTCTGTGGTAATTCTTACTGTAACTTTGTAATTATACTTACATTGCCTTTCTGCATTTCCGTACAGCTGTGACCAGTCTCGTACACCCAGGTGAGTAGTTGTATGTCCTCAGGTCAATTTCATCCAGCACACCTTTTGACATCAGCAGTGCGTTGGCCAGTGCTGAGACGTGTGTACCTGAGAGTTGTTCCGTTTGGTTTCCTGACTTCAGGAACTTATCAATGTCCTCATGTACCGAATCATCTTTTATCTCAGTCAAGCAGATTAGCAGATTGATGTACCTGTCAGGTGAGACTTGCTTTACATTCGGCTTTCTGAGGTATTTCTTTATTTCCTCAACACACTTTGAGCTGATCTGTGTCTGTGGCAGTAGACCTTGTAACAGTCTCTGGTTGGACTCCAGTGTGATGCCAACAAGGAAGCGGAGAAACAGGTCCAGGTGTCCATTCTTACTCTCCAAGGATTTATCCACGATCATCTTCAGCAGCTCATGAAATGGCAGCTCTGAAGAAACACAGTTGATTAAGGACTCCAGGGCCTTTATTTTCTTGGTCACACAGCAGTGGAACACGTACAGAGCAGCAAGGAACTCCTGGAAGCTCAGGTGAACAAAGCAGTACAGCATTCTCTTATACAAACCAAACTCTTCTTTCAGGATTTCTGTGCAAAACCCAGAATACACCAATGCTTCACTGACATCAATGCCACACTCTTCCAGGTCTTTCTTATAGAATATGACATTTCCCTTCACCAGCTGTTTAAATGCCAATAGTGCCAGTTTGAGAATAATGTCCTTGTTACTTTCTGTGATTGTGTCCCAATCATCCTCAGTTTGGCCATCGTACTTTTTGCTTCTCCGTTTTGTCTGAATGAGTGTGAGGTGAGTGTACATCTCAGTCAGAGTTGTGATGCTTCCACTGTCATCTTCACTCATCATGTGCTGAAGGACCCTGGCAGTAATCCAACAGAAGATTGGTATGTGACACATGATGTCAAGGCTTCTTGATGTTTTAATGTGTGAGATGATTGTCTTGGCCTGGTTCTCATCCTGGACATTCTTCCTAAAGAACTCTTCTTTCTGTGGGTCAGTGAACCCTCTTACTTCTGTCACCTTGCTGATACAATGACGAGGGATCTGATTGGCTGCTGCTGGTCTGGAGGTTATCCATAAGAGTGAATTGGGGAGTAGATTTCCATTAATAAGGTTTGTCATCAACATGTCAACGGATGATTCCTCATTTGCATTAGTTAACTTCAAGTTTGTATTAAAATCAAACGGAAGTTTGCTTTCATCCAGACCATCGAAGATGAACATGACTTTATATTGAACATATTTCTGTGCAATCTCAATTTCTCTGAGTTCAGGGTGGAGGTAATTTATTAGTCCTTGAAGACTATACGGCTGTTTATGAATCAAATTCAACTCTCTGAATGGAAGCACAAAGATGAAATCCACATCTTGATTGGTTCGTCCCTCTGCCCAGTCCAAGATGAACTTCTGAACTAAGACAGTTTTTCCGATACCAGCGATGCCCTTTGTGAGGACAGTTCTGATGAGCTTGTCTTCATTCTTCGCTCCAGGTAAGGGTTTGAAGATGTCATTACAGTTGACTGGAGTGTCAGATGTGTTTCTTCTCCTGGTTATATATTCAATCTGTCTAACCTCATGTTCTTCATTAACACTTTCACCCTCTCCCTGTGTGATGTAGAGCTGTGTGTAAATGCTATCAAGTCGAGTTGTTTCTGCTGCAGTGCCTTCAAATAGGAAAGTAAACTTTCCCTTCAAACTGGCTTGTAGTCTCTTCTTAACTCTCAGAGTGATGGCTACTGGAAAGAACAAGATTTTTTTTTAAACTTTTGTGTGTATGTGTGTTTGTGTGTGAGTATGTAACAGTATACACTGTTTTATGATATTTTCTGCTAATACACCTTTCTTCTCCTCTGGGCTCCAAGACCGTTCACCTGGAATATAATATGAATATATTTGACTTTTTGATTTAAGACGTCAGGCCGTGGTTTAAGGCACAATGATGTAACAGCTGTATTATATAGAGACAGAGAGTAAGAGAGTTGACTTACTCAGTTCCTCAACCAAATGAGGCTCTTTCTCCTGCAGAATCTTGTAGAAGGCTGATTTGACTGTATTTGTGTTTAAGGCTTTGTACAGATTCCTCATCTTGTCATGGTTTGTCCCGGCAGCACAGATGTTAGAGTACATCTCTTTGTTGATCATACCGTCCTGGATCAGTACATCTGCTATTGGCATCACTACAGTAACATTCTCGGTGAGATTGGCCCTGTTTGTTTCCACAAACATAACACCTAGAAAAGACCATAAGACAGGTGTGTCATAAATATCTAGAACAGAGAATAAGACAGGTGTATTACTAAACATCTAGAATAGAGAATAAGACAGGTGTGTCATAGATATCTAGAATAGGGAATAAGACAGGTGTATTACTAAACATCTAGAATAGAGAATAAGACAGGTGTGTCATAGATATCTAGAATAGGGAATAAGACAGGTGTATTACTAAACATCTAGAATAGAGAATAAGACAGGTGTGTCATAGATATCTAGAATAGGGAATAAGACAGGTGTATTACTAAACATCTAGAATAGAGAATAAGACAGGTGTGTCATAAATATCTAGAATAGGGAATAAGACAGGTGTATTACTAAACATCTAGAATAGAGAATAAGACAGGTGTGTCATAAATATCTAGAACAGAGAATAAGACAGGTGTATTACTAAACATCTAGAATAGAGAATAAGACAGGTGTGTCATAAATATCTAGAATAGGGAATAAGACAGGTGTATTACTAAACATCTAGAATAGAGAATAAGACAGGTGTATCACTAAACATATGGAATAGAGAATAAGACAGGTGTATTACTAAACATCTAGAATAGAGAATAAGACAGGTGTATCACTAAATACCTAGAATAGAGAATAAGACAGGTGTATCACTAAACATCTAGAATAGAGAATAAGGCAGGTGTATCACTAAACATCTAGAATAGAGAATAAGACAGGTGTATCACTAAACATCTGGAATAGAGAATAGGACAGGTGTATCACTAAACATCTGGAATAGAGAATAGGACAGGTGTATCACTAAACATCTAGAATAGAGAATAAGACAGGTGTGTCATAAATATCTAGAATAGGGAATAAGACAGGTGTATTACTAAACATCTAGAATAGAGAATAAGACAGGTGTATCACTAAACATATGGAATAGAGAATAAGACAGGTGTATTACTAAACATCTAGAATAGAGAATAAGACAGGTGTATCACTAAATACCTAGAATAGAGAATAAGACAGGTGTATCACTAAACATCTAGAATAGAGAATAAGGCAGGTGTATCACTAAACATCTAGAATAGAGAATAAGACAGGTGTATCACTAAACATCTGGAATAGAGAATAGGACAGGTGTATCACTAAACATCTGGAATAGAGAATAAGACAGGTGTATCACTAAACATCTAGAATACAGAATAAGGCAGGCGTATCACTAAACATCCAGAATACAGAATAAGACGGGTGTTTTACTAAACATCTAGAATACAGAATAAGACGGGTGTATCACTAAACATCATTTGTCAGGAAAGTTCAGATGGGCATCTCTTTAATCTTTTAATAAAGTAATTCAGACAGACTTTCCGAAGTAGTTTAAATGACAGTGATGTAATTGGAGATCTGATAAAACAGACTCATACACAACATAAAATCAAATCAACCATAAAAACTTGTATCTGTAAATATTGAAATTATTTCTAATTTGTTGTTATGACCATATACAATAAACATACAATATATTCATTTTGCTTTGTCATTTATACTCAGTGTACATAGCAAATATTACTACATTTGAAATGCTTCAGAAAATCTTTTTAAATACCCTTTTGTGCTTTGAAAAGCCTTACTGTTTGAAAAGGTATATTTAATTTTAATAATTAAATTAAATTCATGGAAAATAACAAATCAAATGCATTTATTCTTCTGTTGTTATTATGAGTGTTTTATTTACTTATATTTATATTTTTGAATATTTATTATTTTATTATAATTATGTATCTGTCGGACATCTTGTGATAAATCCTATCCTATCTATAGGCATCACCATGGTGACCCTCTGGATGAACCTGGCCCTGTATCTGTCCACAAATTGAGCATCAAAAATAGAAAAGAGGACAAATGTATCTCTCTCTCTCTCTTTCTCTCTCTCTCTCTCTTCCACAAACACACAGATATTTACATAGCCACCAATAAACACCATTAAAGATCGACTTTTTATTACCTGTTAGGGATGAATAGGATTGCTATAATAAAAGACCATTACAATGTGCTTAATAAAGGCCTAACTGCTTGTGATGTACTGTATACATAGGGACTTTTATTCTGAAGGGCTGGAAGTACATTGTGGGTACTAGGGGGCGGGCTTTTCAAAGTGTTATAAGTTCACTGTAAGTCCTGTGTGGTCAGAGCTCTCAATAAACGAACCCAACAAGACCTTGTGTGTATAGTGTTTTGATGAGTTTATAGGTATTATGTATTAATAATTCATAGTAATACATAAATATTCTTAACAATCCCAACCTTAACTGTGTATACCCTAATATTATGCAAAAACGTATCCCAGCTCTAATGCTTAACTCAAATGATAACTGAATTAAATTAAAATAATTAAATTAATTATAAAAAACTGATCCCGTTGCCCAGCCCTTTCTGGTTTAACTCAAGAGTGGGTGATATTATAAAAATAAATATGCAAACAGCCAGAACAATGCACACATATGATAAGCATTGATATTTTAAATACAACATATGTTTAAGATGAAAATGTCAGATGATCCTCGGAAATATCTGATAAAATGCCGGTTAATAACAAGATATTTTACACAATATAAGGATTAAGTTATGTTCAGTTAGCCTAGAAGACAACTCACCTGTGACCTCTGATGTTTTCTCTGCCTCATTGGGACCATTAGAGTCGTTGGTTCTGGGATAAGAATCATTAACACACATCATAAATATCAGATCACTGGTACCATTCACACGTGTGTCTTCAAACTGGTTATAAAACATACAGACCCACATCTGGCTTTATACAAAAGATGGAGATGGAACTAGGACTCACCTTGGGTCGAGAGCTGGTGCTCCCCTCTTGCGATCATCACAATCTCCTGTGCAAACATCACTCTCCTCTTCCCAAACTTCCCTGACTCCCCCTTTTCTCCTTCTTTTAATGACCCCCCCTTGCTTCCTCCATCCATTGTCCTCCATATTTTCCATCTGTCTGGGTCCTCTCCTGGAGAAAGCAAATTGTCAGTCTCTTCTCTTGTAATTCCGAAATGCTAAGTAACATTGCACGCCCTCCATCCGCAAACCTGAGAGACTCGTGCCTCTAACTGAACTGTAAGCTTAACATGATTCATATATTCGACCTCTGACAATTTCTCTTTGCGAGGACTTGTCAAATCTGTAGATCGTGAAAATCTTTAAACAGATTCCTGTGTACCGTTTTCCTGTCAGGTGTTGTTAATTATTTTCCACCTGTGCTTTTGCTAGAGACCATTTAATAACATGCGTATATGCTCCCATTACGTCCATTGCTTTTTTAGCTTGGTCTGGTAAAACCAGCTGAAGAATATAGTATAAGTGTTCTTCATGTTTAGGATATTCCACATTTTTACTGTGAAATCACACCGTAGCCCGGTTGTGCTCGCAAATGCCTGGACTTTCAGCCCCAGAACTGTGTCTGCAGGAACAAAAGACAGTAAAGCAACGTATGCTGTTCTGCCCTGTAAATGACATATTCTGACTTGATATTTTTCGTGTTAACAGTCTTGTCTCATAGCTGCCGTTATTTCTGGATCTGCACATCAATTTCTTATACATGGTTAACCCTACTGGGTTCAATTTGAACATGCAGTGTTGTTGCCAAATCCTCAGTAAGGAAAGTAGCAATTACGCCATCACCTAATTTGCATATTATCATTTAGGCATTCGACCCTTCGCTAAGCCGCGCCCTCCATAGTTACTGTTGCTACGCCTGTCAAGCTTTTGAGCCTGGCACGTCTATTGCGGTATATATGCACCTTTCTTTATACAGTCTATGGTATGCACCGGTGTCAGACATTCCCAATGAGATATTTAGTCATTTTTGGCGAACAGGTGAAATATCTGAAAGAGCAAGACAAAAGGGGCTGCAGTATGCATTCTATGGATATATCCACAACATAATATGCAACCGATTAGAGAATAACGTCTTTAAAATTGAAGCTAAAGCCTAGGTCCCAGCGCAAGCAGCAGCTGCCTCATACGCTAACCATTCAAGTGGGAAACACACAAATTGAGGAACAGCTATGTTCATGCACAACAGGGTAAGTGAATATAATCTAATATTGTAAATCAAGCAGCTTATCCACAAATCTTGTGGAATAAGCCATTCGCTTGACCACTTTACAATGCTAACATTCTACCGCTTATATTTTTATCGCGCCAGGCTACTGCTTACACGTCGTGGGTCTAATCTACGCCTTGGACCTGGCAAGAGCCAGAGATGCCAAGCTGACCAATCCATACATCAACAATACAAACAAAGTCCTCCAGCACGACGAGTCTACCACAGAAGTGGCACCAGACAAGGAGTAGTAAAATAAAGGCAGTGCCAATGGCAATATCATCGGTAGTTGTCGCTAAAGCAAATAAAACCCGTATGCGGAGACCAATATAAAGTATAAAGCATGAGAGCATGTGTGTTCTGTAATACATCCCAAAATAAAGTGTACCCATATAGTGAGCACATGATGACTGACTAGTGTTAATGAACTGATTAAGAAAGAATAAAATCCACCTCCCCGTCCAAACTGCTTATGGATTGTGTAAATCTGATACCCGATATCCTAAAAGTTTGGACGGGGAGATGGAATTTTCTCCTTTCCCAAAAGCTAAAACCCAAGGGGAGAAATACCGGGCGTGGACGGAGGCTCACTGACATACTTTAAAATACCCAGTACCCCAATCCGATCGCGGCTCTCCCGGTAACTATAGGTCTAAGGACGGAACATCAGGGGGCTTGCTGGAAATCTCCAAGGAAAAAGTTGGTATGCGAACTTAATCAGTGATGGACGCTGTATACTGTTGTAAAAAAGGCAACAAAAAACACCCTAAATATGTTTAGAACTACAAATGAACTGTGTTAATGTCACAACTCCAACCCTCCTCCTTTATCCGGGCTTGGTACAGGCAAAAGTGACCCAAAAGAGATACTGGCAGAGTTATTTTGTTTTTAATGTCATGTTTTTCAGTTTCGTTTTCTTATTTTTTTAAGTAAGTTATCCGCGGGTTCACGCATGCGCGTTTCATTTGTAATCTGGAGGAAGGGTGAACATCTGCTGCAGATATGGGACTAGTGCGCAAGCACTGGGCGGCTTCTGAGTGCTTTGGTACTGGGGTGGGGAACACGGTAGCACCTTTTTTTTAGACCTTTTTTTTTAATTTAACATTTTAAATTGAACATCAAAACAAACATCTCTTGTAAAATATATACATAACTTCAGTTAAGAACATCGGGGGGGGGGGAATGAAAAATAAATAAAAAAGGAGATTCTTAAGGTAATAAGGAAAAACTTTGTTAAATCCATAAATAATACAATTCAGGCATAACCATAAACGGTACCTGCTGCTCGTAGAGAAGGAGCGGTACGACAATACGTGCTTTCACGTCAGTCTGCAAAAGTCTGCAATAACACCAGAAAAAGTAGCTAGACATGTCGCTAGCGCTTTTTAAAAAAATATATGAATACTCGCTGAATATAGCGATTAAGTCGCTAAATTGGCAACACTGTAAACATGTGGCAAATGAGGTTACAATCCGGATGTGAACAAACATCCGGAACATGTTAAAGTACATTTCAAATTATAGTTGTGTCAATTAGTGAACTGTGAAACACTTTATAATAGATGTTAAAGACAGTGACTCAAACTTAATAAAGTCTAACCATACTTCCAAAAAATATTTTTTACATTTGAGTAATTTAGACAACTTACCAAGTGTTTATACCTTCCTCTCTTGTCACTTGTCTTTGTTGATTGGATTATTTGAAATAGTAAACGTGAACTCAATCAAAATGGTGTCTTGTAAAGGTTGTGCATAATTTATATCCTGTATCTCCTCCGTCATATAAAATGTATCTAGATATATAATCATATTACGACTGCATAGGTATATAAAAAAGGAAATATTAAATTGAAATGAAATATTAAATTGTAAATATGTTTCATAAAGTATTTAACATGCATGTATGTATTTATCTTTTTTAACTTGCTATTAATGTAAAGGAAAAAAACTGCCTAATTAGCTGGTGGGAACCAACTAAATGCCAAAATTCTGTCATACGTGACTTCATCCCTGACTGACATCGCACAAAGCCAATCAAATGATTGTTTGAGATTTAAACTGACCAACGAGCGTTTAGCTCTCGTTGTTTGCGGAAGTAGAGCCGCAACTTCAGAGGCAAGTTTAATGTGCACGTTCTCCTTAATGTAGTGGGTATTTTACAGTTGAAGGTGAAACGTAACTTTAGTTCAACACAGCAGTAAGAAAAAAACAACAGCCAGCGAGTTATGTTAGAAGTTACTGTTAATATACCACGTGTGCATTTTACGTCGATGTTCATTCATTCAATCAATAATGCCATCAATACTAACCAACCGTTAAGTTAGGCTACATTATTAGACGTTCATTGCACTACATTTATCCGCGAACCAGTAACAGGTAAAATGTGTTTCTTGTCCTCTAGGTTTGTTCAGATGAGCGCTTGTTCTCCGGAGTGCCCAACCGGTCAGGAGGCCGACTATGTTACCGCCGAGCGGCTTTGTAAGGGGTCGGTCGCAGAGCGAGTGCCGGTGCCAGGCAGTCCGGTAGATGTGGTAGGTAAGCGGGTGAACTGTGCAACACGGTGAGACACACACACACACACATATATATGTATGTATGTATATATATATATGGACATCATTTTTTCCATCTTCGGTTAAGGCTAGGGCAGACTTTATAGTTCTAAAGTTAATGTATAAAGCTTTACATGAACTTGCTCCTATCTACCTCGCTGAATTAGTCCACCCATCCTTCCTAAATTTGACCACCCATCAATGCGTTCTTTCTAGCCGCTGTATATCAACATGTTGACTGGTGATCTGTCGGGTACTGGCTGGGTGTTATTGCGTTTACTGGTGCAGCTTTTTGCATACATCACTGTCTATCATGTAAAGAATGATGGAGGGCCTCTATGGTTTTTTTTTACTCTGCAGACATTTTTTGTATCCCTCCCCAGATCTGTGCCTCGTCGTCTCAGAGGTATTTGGTTTTTGATTTGACAGGCACTTATACAGACAGGTGTGGGCCTTTTTCACATCACGTACAAATACATTGACCACAGGTGAACTAGAATCAAGTTGCTCGTTTGTAACTGGGCATTCCTGTACACGCTATAATCTGTTGCTTCAAAACAACATATCCAAAGGTTTGTCTGCATCTGTCCAGTCCGTAGTGATGCCAGTGTACAACGCCTCCTGCTGGCTGGATGAGTGTCTGCAGGGGATTCTGGACCAGGACTTCACTGGCTCAATGGAACTGTCTGTGTTTGATGATGCCAGCACGGTATGTTGCCATGATGGAACTGTCTGTGTTTGATGATGCCAGCACGGTATGTTGTAAATTATAAGTACCAAGTTTTTACTACTGCACTGAAATACTAGTACAGAGGAGTTACTTGTGTGCCTGTGTGTGTGTGTGTGTGTGTGTGTCTGTGTCTGTCTCTCGGTGTGTGTGTCTCTGTCAGGATGGCTCTAAAGCGATAGTGGCGGGATGGAGAGAACGGCTGGAGAGGAGAGGTGTTTCGCTGGTGATCTCTGGTCATGATTCCAGCCAACCAAGAGGAGGTGTGTGTGTGTGTGTGTGTGTGTGTGTGTGTGTGTGTGTGTGTGTGTGTGTGTGTGTGTGTGTGTGTGTGTGTGTGTGTGTGTGTGTGTGTGTGTGTGTGTGTGTGTGTGTGTGTGTGTGTGTGTGTGTGTGTGTGTCTGTGTGTCTGTGTGTCTGTGTGTCTGTGTGTCTGTGTGTCTGTGTATCTGTGTATCTGTTTATGTTTGCTAACTGGGTTTGGTCTCTTCTTCTGCAGTGGGTTATGCCAAGAACCAAGCTGTGTGTCAGAGTTCTGGACTGTACCTCTGCTTCCAGGACGCAGTGAGTAACTTATTCATACATTACACTGTTCAACTCTTTACTGTATGTGTGTGTGTGTTTGCGTGCATGCATGCGTGCATGTGTAGTAGGTCTGTAGGGATCCACATTGTATCATGCTATAGCCTTTGTATGGTATTTTTACCACAGCAGGTCTCAGAACAGATTCTGGTCTCTGTCACTGTGGTGTGTGTCTGGGTAGGTTTTATACCACTGCAGGTCTCGGAACAGATTCTGGTCTCTGTCACAGTGGTGTGTGTCTGGGTAGGTTTTATACCACAGCAGTTCTCAGAACAGATTCTGGTCTCTGTCACAGTGGTGTGTGTCTGGGTAGGTTTTATACCACAGCAGTTCTCAGAACAGATTCTGGTCTCTGTCACAGTGGTGTGTGTCTGGGTAGGTTTTATACCACAGCAGGGGCCTCATGTACAAAGACTTGCGTTGAATTCATACTAAATCATTGCGTACGGACAAAGCTATAAATGTGCGTACGCACCAAAAAAATGTTTGATGTATGAATCTCTGCGTACGCAGCATTCCACATACATTCTGTTTGTACATCCCAATTAACGCGAAATTGAGCACACATGCACGAACTCAACACCACACCCTGTCTCCTCCCTCTATTAAATTACTTTAAATATGGTAATTAGTCCAATTTGGCAAAAGACACCTGCAAAAACATGGCTAAAGCAAGCAAGAAACGAAATTTCACTGAAAATGAATTAGAGGTGCTACTATCAGAGGTAGAAACAAGAAAAAATATTATATTTGGCAATTTGTCCTCTGGAATTAATAACAAAAGAAAGAAAAAAGAGTGGCCGAGTTTGTCTGATGCCGTCAACGCGGTGGGATCTGAGATTCGCACCGTAAATGACATGAAGAAGAAATGGTCAGACATAAAGGTGGAAGTTAAGCGGAGAACTGCTGTGCACCGACAAAGTGTGGGCAGAACAGGCGGTGGTACAGGGACCGATGAACTTGCACCCTTTGATCAGAGAGTTGCCTCTATTGTAGGAGACACGTTAATCTCTGGAATCGTATCCGCTGATGTAGGAGACTCGGATACACTACTGCCAGCAAGGTAACTCAAATTAATTTCCTTAACTTTGATACATATAGCCTACCAGCCACCGTTTAATTTCAACATCCATGCAATGTAGCAGAAAGTATCCACTGATTTTATTGCAAATGCGTGTACCCATTAATAAGCAACAGACTCAAATGACTGTTAACATGTCCCTGTGTTTATTTGGACTTAGGAACCGCAGGAACGTCCACTGGCACACACTCCGAGTCCGCACCACCCGAGCAGCCAGAGCCCATTCAGTCCAGCGTCTCCGGTGTCTCTAATGTTCCCCCCAGTGCTGAAGCCCGTCCATCTGGCCGCGTCTTGACGCATGCTGTTCTGGAGTCACAACAGCAAATTGTTAGGGCCATTGGAGAAATGAACAGTCACCTTATAAATGTCACTGACGCACTCACAGAAATAAGCCATTCATTAAAAGAATTGGTCAGAAAATGAACTTGTGTCTGAGTACCATTTATATTGTCGCAATTACACGTTGACGCGCCTGAATGGCTTGTTGATTGTGCTGTACATATACTGGTCCTGGGTCAGGGTCATCTGGCGGTGCCCCCACCTCACCAAGGGGTATGCCATGCCTGTGCGCGACATTGTGCAGCACTCCACAGGCCAGTATGATGCGGCAAACCTTGTCAGGGCGGTATAACAGCATCCCCCCGGTCCTGTCAAGGCAGCGCCACCGACATTTCAGCTGCCCAATCGCCCGCTCCACAACTGACCGAGTGTGAGAATGGGCATCATTGTATCTGCGCTCTCGGTCAGTTTGTGGGTTGTTGGGGGGGGATAACAGCCACGTCTTTAGTGGATAACCACTGTCTCCTGATGGGCAGTTGAATAATTACAGACACCAAAATTAAACTTTTACATTGAACCATATATTTAAATGCAGGACTTACCAAGTAGCCACCCATCGCGCACCCTGCCAGCTTGGAGTCTCATCCCAACCATGCTGTTTGTAAGGATATATGAATCATGGGTTGACCCAGGCCACCTTGCCACAATATTTGTTAGGTGCATTTGTGCATTACATATAATCTGCACATTTATTGAATGAATGTTTCCGATTCACATATGCAAAGTCTTCTTCAGGTGGCGCCTTTATAGCAATATGTGTGCAGTCGATCGCTCTGATTACATTAGGGAAACCGGCAATCGCTGCAAATTGCGCTTTGATGTTTGGCTGGTCACCGGCATCGTATGGGAACGTTATATAGGCTACCTGGTAGACAAGCGGATGATGCCGTCCCATACAGCTGGCATTGCACGGCTCAAACACGACTGGCTTATTCCTGAGCGGTCTGCCAGTTCTCTTTGGAAAGAACCGGTTGCCAGGAAACCAAGTGTAAAAGCACCTGTAAAGGAACGGGTAATGCGTGGCTCCTCACTGTCTGTCTTTTCCACTTCCTTCCAAATTCGGACCCAACTCAGCGCAGAGCTCCAAGAGTATAGCCCTTGGAAATCTGAAACGGCTGATAAGCCAGTCATCATCGTGGGCCAGAAAATCACTATGGTCCCTAAACTCGTTCTCTCCGGATTTGTCCATTGAAAATGTCCTCTAATAAAGCCAACGCTGCCATTGCTAGACGGGTTGTATCAATTTGCACATCCTTTATATATGTTCTTACTGAATTATATAATTAATAGAATATTGTAATTAGACTCTTGTGACAATAATATAGCAAATAATTAATCAATTGCAAATTATAAGCAATATCTGACAGGTGCGATAGAACAATTCGTAATGTAATGTTAGCCACTTCACTTTATTGCCTCTATGAGTCGCCAACGGGCAAAAATCACGAAAAATGTACGTACGCCAGGCATGAAGTTTACGTGGAAGAACGCACATTCTTACGTTAATTTCACTGTTAGTACATCTGACCGTGAACGTGAAAGCTGGCGTACGCCGTGTTTTCGTGCGTACGCAAGATTGATACATGAGGCCCCTGGTCTCCGAGTCCTAACTTATCTGACACATTATTCTTAGTTTCGACTCCAAATGGAATCCACTGTTCTGGTCGTCACACACAAAGAAATGAGAAAGGTGGTTGGCTGGCAATTGAATTGAATATCTCTATTAGACCATCTATTTATGTTTGTGCACTAGTGATTTGATTTAAATAGACATAACGTTACATAACACATGCCGCTCTGGACGTGATACACGCCGCTCTGGACGCGACACACACCACTCTGGACGTGACACACAATATGTATATGTGTAACACAACCCATCAACACACCTTGGACTGTGTGTGTGCTGTAACTGTATGTGTGTGTCTGTGCTGTAACTGTGTGTGTGTGTGTCTGTGTGTGTGCGCAATATATTTTTCAGGATGACCAGATGATGCCACAGCGGATACGTCTGCAGTATGAAGCCTGCCTTTGTCAAACCACCTCTGTATGTATCACATTCTACAGTGTGTGTGCTTTATGTTCCCGCCTCTTTCTCTCTCCTCCCGAATCTAAACGATCCCAACGGGCAAACCGGGACCACGTTCCTAGAATTCCTCTGTGTTTCTGAATAAGTGGCATGTGTCACCTGTAGGGGTTAGAGGTCAAAGGTTAGGGATGGCGAGTTTGAGATGAAGAAGATGGCTACCCGGCATCTGCGAGGACTCTGCCTGTGTGTGTGTGTGTGTGTCGCTGTTTTAACTAACTCTGGGTGAATTGCATGGAAGTGAGTGTGGGGGTTTGGCATAATGCTCTTACAGTAAAGGAAGAACTTATTTGATCCCCTGCTGATTTTGTACATTTGCCCACCTACTAAGACATGATCAGTCTATCATTTAATGGTGGGTTAATTTGAACAGTGAGAGACTGAATTACACACATTTCATTCTGTGAAATACGTATTTGACCCCTTTGCAAAAGATGACTTAGTACTTGGTGGCATACCCCTTGTTGGCAATCACAGAGGTCAGACGTTTCTGGTAGTTGGCCACCAGGTTTGGTTCAATCACAGAGGTCAGACGTTTCTGGTAGTTGGCCACCAGGTTTGGCTCAATCACAGAGGTCAGACGTTTCCAGTTGGCCACCAGGTTGGCTCACATCTCAGGAGGGATTTTCTTTCCCACTCTTTTTTGCAGATCCTCTCCAAGTCGTTTCTCCTTCTCCATTTCTCCCTTCATTCTCTGTTCTCTCCATTCACTCTCTCATTCTTCCCCGTTTCTCCATTCTTTCTCACGTTCTTTTAATTAATTAATTAAATCACTAAACATCTTGGTTTCTTTGTCTCTCTGTCTCAGCTGATTGGCTGTCAGGTTCGGCGGGATCCGGATGGATCTACAGAACGTTACACACGCTGGATCAACGACATGAGCCAGGATCAACTCACTACCCAGGTAACAGACACACATGGACAGACACACACAGACACGCACACCAGCATGCACACACACCGACACACACTAACCATGCACAGACTCGCACTAACTCACGCACGCACACACACACACTCATGTTCTGAGTATGTATTCTTAAATTCGTTTTCAAATGTGTGTTTCTCCACTCTCATAGATGTACACCTCTCATGGTCCTACGGTCATCATGCCAACCTGGTTCTGCTCCAGAGATTGGTTCCAGCAAGTCGGAACCTTTGACGAGGGTGGCAAGGTGAGGCGGGTTCCCAGAGCTCCCGAAGGATGGATGTGGGTGGAGAGGTGAATGTGGGGGTGGAGAGGTGAATGTTGGGGGGGGGAGGGGATAGTGGAGAGGCGAATGTGGGGGTGGGGGTGGAGAGGCGAATGTGGGGGGTGGGGGGTGTTGAGGCGAATGTGGGGGTGGGGGGTGGAGAGGCTAATGTGGGGGTGGGGGGTGGAGAGGCTAATGTGGGGGTGGGGGGGGTGGAGAGGCGAATGTGGGGGTGGGAGGGGGTGGAGAGGCGAATGTGGGGGTGGGGGGTGGAGAGGCGAATGTGGGGGTGGGGGGTGGAGAGGCGAATGTGGGGGTGGGGGGTGGAGAAGCGAATGTGGGGGGTGGAGAAGCGAGTGGGGGTGGAGAGGCGAATGTGGGGGTGGGGGGTGGAGAGGCGAATGTGGGGTGGGGGTAGAGAGGCGAATGTGGGGTGGGGGTGGAGAGGCGAATGTGGGGGGTGGTGGAGTGGTGAATGTGGGGGGTGGTGGAGTGGTGAATGTGGGGGTGGTGGAGTGGTGAATGTGGGGGGAGTGGTGGAGAGGTGAATGTGGGGGTGGGGGTGGAGGTGAATGTTCACTAGATTATTACATGACCATGTCTCACGTCTTGAACCTGTGGCCTCTCCCTCCGGTCTCCTCCTCCCACCTGTCGTCTCCTCCTCCCACCCGTCGTCTCCTCCTCCCTCCTCCCCAGGGCATACCAGAGGATCTGTTGTTCTTCTACCGTAGTATTGCTCAGGGAGGAGGTGTGGTCAGAGTGGACCAATGTTTACTACTCTACCGTTACCATCTACAGGCTGCTACACACACTGTCCTGGAGTAAGACACACACACACACACACACACTGTCCTGGAGTAATACACACACACACACACTGTCCTGGACTAATACACACATACGCACTGTCCTGGAGTAACACACACACACACACAATCTGGAGTAACTTGTGTGTCCTTGTTGTGTTTGTATATTTGTCTTGATTTATCTACAAGGTAAATCACTGAAACAGCTGAGAGAACAACACTGATGTATTATTTCACCATTGTCATACAGACTGACATTTATAACAGACATCCTCACCCACCCATCAAACCTGTAAGAATGCTGCACGTGACCTCTTAACCCAGAAAAACTATTTCCTGTCTCCAGGGAAACCATTTGGAACCTCAGAGTGGCTTTTCTACAGGAGAGAGTGATCAACCAATGGAAATCCTTTACCATATGGAATGCTGGGAAACAAGGGCGGAAACTCTACCGCTGTCTTACTCCCACCAACCAAAAGAAGGTATATTTGTCTCAGCAATTAGAAGAACTGTTTGTTTTTATGTTAGATTACATTTGTGATCAAGCATTGCTTTATGAGGTCTCTGTGTGGTTTGTGACACCCAATATAGGAAGTATTGATTGTGCAAGTCTGTGTGGTTTGTGGTCAGGTCACAGCGTTCTGTGATGTGGACAAGAATAAGATCAAGAAAGGCTTCTATACCTACGAGGATTCCAAGGTTTGATCCTACATTCTAGAAATACATTAACACACACATTACAACATTCTAGAACCACATAAACACAAACATTCTAGAACCAAATCAACATACGCAATACAAAAAACAGACACATTTGGCATTGATGAACCATATTAGCACACAACACATTCTAGCACCACATTAACACACACATTACAACATTCTAGAACCACATATCGTTCTAGAATCACAGTAACACACACATTAAAACATTCTAGAACTACATAAAAACATTTTAGAACCAGACATGCCCATACATTTTCTGGCCCACTTGGTCCTACCCAAATGTTCAAACTAGTGAACTACATGAAACACCCTGTAGAATAGACTAGAAGACACTACCATAGATATCTCACCATGAGTTCTCTTTCACAGTAATCAAATTCCCAGCCGATACTGTATCAGAACTTCAAAAACGCTTACTGGATTTCGACCCAGATCCTCAAGCTGAGCAAGCAGAGATGTCATGATGTTCCCTCTGTTCCTCCATCTTTCCATCCCAGGAGAGGCCCAAGCCGAAGGTCCCAGTACTGCACTACACAGACGCCACTCCACCCTACATCATCTGTGTGAAACTGGTGAGTGGACAGTGTGACAACGCCATCGAGACACACTCAGGAAAACAGGATAGGGTGTAGCTCAGGAAAATAGGATAGGGTGTAGCTCAGGAAAACAGGATGGGGTGTTTTATTAGGGTGTAGCTCAGGAAAATAGGATAGGGTGTTTTATTAGGGTGTAGCTCAGGAAAATAGGATAGGGTGTAGCTCAGGAAAATAGGATGGGGTGTTTTATTAGGGTGTAGCTCAGGAAAATAGGATAGGGTGTTTTATTAGGGTGTAGCTCAGGAAAATAGGATAGGGTGTAGCTCAGGAAAATAGGATGGGGTGTTTTATTAGGGTGTAGCTCTGGAAAACAGAATAGGGTGTATTTATCACAACATTAGGACTGTACACTGGTTCTCCCGCTGGCCTTCTTATTGACCAATTAGAGGAATTTGAATTAGTAAATATCCAGTTAGATTACACTGACACCTGGAATGAACACCCTGCAAACAGGAAGTTTGTTTTTCCACAGAACAGAGGTGGTGGATGAAAACACCTCCATAATGATTCTCTTCTTTACTGTCTTTTTTCCGTTTGTTCTGACGTTTCCTTCCCTCAGGACATGACTGGTGGAGTGTTTGAGGAAAACCTGAAGTCCCTCAACCTCAGAGAGGGAGTGGACTACTATCACTTCAACTGATTACCTGAGAGAAACCGATGAGGAGAATGGAGAAATTAACAGATGAATAGAGGGACGAAGAGATGAATAGGGGGGAATTAATGGTGGAGGGAGGGTGCCTGAATGTAATTGGCGCTGTGTCCACGTTGATCGTGGAGAAATTAAAGTTCACACTTTTATAATCAACGAAAAGTATTTTATTAAGACCATTAATCTGCAGCGTGTATGAGACTTATATAACATGATACTGAAATGTTACTTAAGAGTCAGGGTAAGTGATAGAATGAGGGTTAGGAAACTGGCTCATGAATATGTATGCCATGGAGATCTATATATAGACTAACTTAACGGTTGCCATTTATTACATGAATGAACATCCAGGTAAAATGCACACGTGGTATATTAACAGTAACTTCTAACATAACTCGCTGGTTGTTCTTTTTTTCTTACTGCTGTGTTGAACTAAAGTTACGTTTCACCTTCAACTGTAAAATACCCACTACATTAAGGAGAACGTGCACATTAAACTTGCCTCTGAAGTTGCGGCTCTACTTCCGCAAACAACGACAGCTAAACGCTCGTTGGTCAGTTTAAACCTTATCAAGCAATTGATCGGCTTTGCGCAATGTCAGTCAAGGATGAAGTCACGTATGACAGATTTTGGACATTAAGTTGATAGTAGGCAGTTTTTTTTCTTTACATTAATTAAGTTAAAAAAGATAAATACATACATGCATATATGCGTAACACTATGAAACATATTTGCAATTTAATATTTCATTTAAATTTAATGTTTCATTTTTTATATACCTATGCAGTCATATGATTATATCTAACACATTTTTCATACGAATTATGCGGAAGAAGTTACAGGATATACATTTTGTAGAATCGTTGCAAGACACCATTTTGATGGAGCTTCATTTATACTGTTTCATATATTCCAATCAACGGAGACAGCATGACAAGAAATGAATTAATACTTGGTAAGTAGTTTAAATGAATTAGTTTGTGTGGTACTTTACACTAGGCTACATACATATATTAGAAATGTTTCACTACAGTTCACTTATTGACAGAACTAATATCATGTGAGCAGCTGTTAAAATGCGAGAGACTCCTGGAACTTCCAGAAGAATTTGGATGTCTGAAAAAGTACAAGTGGAAGAATTGGGGAGCAGGAAATAGACCTCAATAGGCAGAAAAACGGGAATCTGAAAAAGCGTTCACGGTCTAAAAACTTGCCAGGTCTAATATGAACAATACCTCACAAAGTGGAAGTGGCCGAGGTCCAAAAAAGTGTGGGGCACAGATGTGTTGTAATTCCTACACTGTTTACCTGATTTGAATGTAAATATCCTCACATTAAAGCTGAAAGTCTGCACATCTTTATTGTTTAATTTAAAATCAATTGTGGTGATGTACAGGGCCAAAGAGATGAAAATTGTATCAATGTCCAAATATTTATGGACCTGACTGTAAATAATTCGGGTGAATGTGATCCGGGGTGAATGTTAAACTTACAGTTCAGTAGAGAGGGTGTGAGTCTATCAGGGTTACAGGTAGATGGGGTGACAGTGCCTGCAGCAGGCGTGGAGGGGGAGAGGATCTCACAATATCTGTCTACTTTACCATTCAAAATGTACTTTTGGGTCTCAGAGAAATTGTAAAGATATAAAACGTATGAATTATTTTATGGGAATTTCTTTGGGTTGCAGTTTGAAACAATTGGTCTCGGTAGATAAATGGACGGCACCAGTTCCAAAAAGAGGAGAGAAGAGGATGACTATTCTGCTATCCCCAGGGGAGGAAAAAGGAGAAAAGTGAGAGATGGTAAAGGTTGGGAAGGGGAAGAGGAGAGTGAAGTTTGCACAGGAGATAGTGACGATCTAAATAAGGGTTCACCATCTCTTGACCCAAGGTGAGTCCTAGTTCCATTTCCATGTTGTGTATAAAGTCAGATGTGGGTCTTTATGTTTTATAACCAGTTTGAAGACACAAGTGTGAATGGTACCAGTTAGCTGATATTTATGATGTGTGTTAATGATTGTTTTACCAGAACCAACGACTCTAATGGTCCCAAGGAGGCAGAGAAAACATCAGAGGTCACAGGTGAGTTGTCTTCTAAAAGGCTAAACACACTTGACATAATCTAATCGTTATATTGTGTAATTTTTTTAATATTAACTGGATTTTTATTAGATAGAGATTTGCAGTATTACTTGACAAGTTTAGCTTATAAAAAAATAAAAAAATCTTAAATATCAATGTTCATGTAAGATTTTTGTGCATTTTTGTGTCTTCGTGTTTCGGTGTTATACCAAACTGGGGTTAGTAATAAAGAACCTTTAAAATGTATAGAACTTGGTGACCTGTTGAGAGAAGTTGATTCAGCAAATCTAGAAGGCTACTTACCTGGGCTCTCATACCATGACACATCTCTGGGTGTGAATCCCATAGTGGAAAAACTACCATATGGGCTAAAGAGAAATGGCCGTCTAAAGGTAGCGAATACAAGATTCAGAACCAGCTACATTTCCCACCATTCTCTGTATTTGATAGTTTTGTATGCAGGGAGGTCAACTCATCACTCATATTCTGTATTTAGCTGTCTGTCTACTCGAGCACAGTCACGCTCACAGGGAAACAGAATAGTTAGCATTATTAAAAGTGGGATGCTTAATTGAGGTCAAGTGACTTTGGTAAATGTGTGTGTGTTTGTGGAAGAGCGAGAGATATATTTGTCCTCTTCTCCATTCTAGATGCTCAGTTTGTGGACAGATATAGGGCCAGTCTCATCCAGAGGGTCACCATGGTGATGCCTATAGCAGATGAACTGCTCCACAGAATCATGATACATAGAGAGATGTACTCTAACATCCATGCTGCCCGGACCAGCCAGGACCAGATGAGGAAGATGTACGAAGCCTTAGAGGCAGGAGGAATTAAAGTCAAATCGGCCTTCTACAGGATCCTGCAGGAGAAAGAGAAGTATTTGCTCCAGAACCTGGGTAAGTCAGCTCTCTAAAAGTATTTGTTCAATTAGAGTAAGTAGCACGGCTATAAAAACTGAACTGAATCTGAACACCAAATACAAAATGTTTTTATAACCGCTAACAGGAAGTAGAAGTAACAGCACCACCAATAGATGATCAATGTAAGCATCACACATTACTGAGATTGAAAAAAAACACAAAATCTGTCTTTCCCCCAATTAAGCCAATAAAACTAATTGTGAGAACAATATTCATATTATTATTGCCTTGAATTATTGCTTATGTTGTACATAATTAGGGCATTTGAAATGTTGTATTGCAAGTTCATTAGACTTTTTCTAACGAAGAAGGTCCCTGGTTCGAATCCCCTCACGATCAAGGAAACCTTAGCTGTTCGGTCCCTAAGCCAGACTGTTAACCCTAAAACTCCCCGGGTGCCGTTAATTCTGGCTGACCACCTCCACCTCAGGGTTGGGTTAAATGCAGGGAAAATTTTCCCCACGGCGATCAATAAAGTGTAATATTAATTTTCAAAGGACAACAAAGTATTTGATTTTTTTTTTTAAAACATAATATTTGCCATGTACATTGAGTTAAAATAACACATTTTAATATTAAGAGAGTCAATGATTGTATTGATTTTGAAGTCTGTCACTTGGACAACAGAGGAAAGTCTGTCTGAATTACAGTAAAACAATTAAATGTTAACTTCCAGGTGCGACTTGGAACACTGGACAGATTAAAGGTATGTCTGATAAGACGATCATTACAATGTATACCATCCACACACACAGACACACACACACACATACTCTTGTACTTTTACTTGTTTGAATAAAAAAAATGCTTTTCTTTGCAGTGGATGACGTCTCACAGAAAGTCAAAGACAACCATAAAGCCAAACTAAAGAAACAGTTTAGATTTGTGTATGAAGGCACTGCAGCAGAAACAACTCGACTTGATCGCATTTACACACAGCTCTACATCACACAGGGAGATAGTAAAAGGGTTAATGAAGAACATGAGATTAGACAGAGTGAATATCAATCCAAGACAAGACACACATCTGACACTCCAATCAGCTGTGATGACATCTTCAAACCTTTACCTGGAGAGAAGAATGAAGAAAAGCTCATCAGAACTGTCCTGACTAAGGGCATCGCTGGCATCGGAAAAACTGTCTTAGTTCAGAAGTTCATCTTGGACTGGGCAGAGGGACGAACCAATCAAGATGTGGATTTCTTCTTTGTGCTTCCATTCAGAGAGTTGAATTTGATTCATCAAAAACTGTTTAGTCTTCAAGGACTAATAAATTACTTCCACCCTGAACTTAAGGATGCACAGAAATATGATGACTGTAAAGTCATGTTCATCTTAGATGGTCTGGATGAAAGCAAACTTCCGTTTGATTTTAATACAAACTTGAAGTTAACTAATGCAAATGAGGAATCATCCGTTGACATGTTGATGACAAACCTTATTGATGGAAATCTACTTCCCAATTCACTCTTATGGATAACCTCCAGACCAGCAGCAGCCAATCAAATCCTGACAGAAGTAAGAGGGTTCACTGACCCACAGAAAGAAGAGTTCTTTAGGAAGAATGTCCAG
>CM055741.1:3458502-3623502 GCA_029465975.1 Dallia pectoralis
TATACCATAAAGTATAAACAAAATGACTCTTATTTGTGATTCATATATCATAAAGTATGAACAGAAATACTTTTTTAACTTCACCAATCAACTGTAGGATTTCAACAGCTTGCGTGTAATCAGTCCAATGGCGTGACGGAACGTCACAGACGGGTGACGTCGCGACCATGAAGTCATAAAAGCACCCCTAATTATCGGCACCTTCAGTTTTTTGTTGCTTCAGCAAGTGCATGTTGTGACAGTCCTCGCGGGTTTCTGCTATTACGTTGTTAATTCAGAAATGTTCTTTGAATTTATGTACAAGAGCTCACCGCGATTATGGCAACCGAGCGGCGTTTCAGACAGTGTGCTTCTCCCTGCAACCGCTTTCTCACGGGCCGGGACACACATGTTCTGTGTGTAGTTTGTTTGGGAGAGGAGCATGCTCAGCTAGCCTTGGAAGAGGCTAGCTGTAATCATTGCGACCGTCTCGCCATTCGTACACTTCGCTCTGGCCTGGCTCGGTTCGCGTTCCCCGCGGTTCAGGTCCCGCCTCTGCCGAGGCACGGCGCCGACTGGCGTCGTGGGGTTCGCAAGCGGATCTAGCATGCGGTTCCTAGACGGCTTCTGCATTTTCCCGGTCCTCGTCTACTAGAGCCAGTGCCTCAGCTCGGGGTTCGGAAGCACCCGCGGGGTTTCTTCCGCCCTGGGTGAGGCACCCCTTTCTCAGCCGTCCAGTTCTGAGGAAATGGAGGTTGAAAACCTCGACGCAGAGGCTGAATTGTTGGTTCAGTCACCCGCGAACGAGGAGCTGCTGGAGGTACTCACCCGAGCTGTGGGAAAGCTCAAGATCGAGTGGCCGGCTGACAGGCAGAAGTCTGCTTCAACCAGTAAGTTGAATGAACGATTCTTGCCCTCCCGTGCTTTACCTCCTCGCCGGTGTTTGCCTTTCTTCCCGGACCTCCACGCTGAGGTGTCGAGGTCCTGGAAAAAGCCGGTGTCGTCCCGGGTGTTTAATCCGCGGACTCATATGTACTCTAATGTTGCCGAGGCTAATGTTCATGGGTACGGACCGATGCCGGTCGCAGAGGAGATACTGGCTAGCCATTTATCTCCCGCGGCATCGTCTCTGAGGACACCGGCATTGCACTCCAAAGTGACAGTCTCATCCAGAGGGTCACCATGGTGATGCCTATAGCAGATGACCTGCTCCAGAGAGGCATGATACATAGAGAGATGTACTCTAACATATGTGCTGCCCGGACCAGTCAGGAGCAGATGAGGGAGATCTACAAAGTCTTAGATTCAGGAGGAAATGAAGTCAAATCGGCCTTCTACAGGGTCCTGCAGAAGAATGAGAAGCATTTACTCCGGGACCTGGGTAAGTCAGCTCTCTACATTACATTTTCACATTATATTTTCATTTCAAGGCCCTTTTTTGGCACGCTTAATATTTGTTTTAAGGTTTAAAGGTATTTGTTTAAATATTTGTTCAATTGTTTAAAAGGAGTAAGTAGCACGACTATAAAAATGAATAAAGTGAAAACAAAAACTGAACTGAATCTGAACTCTGAATACAAAATGCCTTCAGGCTCTTTTTATAACCACTAACAGGAAGTAGAGGTAACAGCACCACCAATAGATGGTCAATATAAGCATCACACATTACTGAGACAGAATAAAAAACAAAAGCTGTCTTTCCCCCAATTAAGCCAATAAAACTAATTGTGAGAACAATATTCATATTATTAATGCCTTGAATTATTGCTTGTTTTGTACAGAATTAAGGCATTTCAAATGTTGTATTGCATTGATTTAAGTTCATTAAACTTTTTCTAAAAGAACAGCCTTTCAAAGGACAATTTTTAAAGCATTTAAAAATGATTGTATTTCCTATGTACATGTACAAAGGAAAAATAACATTTACGTTTACAGTGTTGTTTTTGCTCCAATGATTGTTCTTTGGCTCTATCGTTACCAAAATTCTTGAGACACGTTTTAACTTTCACTCTAAAAGAGTTTATATTTGTATTGATTTTAAAGTCTGTATGGGCCTGTTTTGTCTGATCTTATTATTATATCAGTGTCAAAGTCTGTCTGAATTAAAGTAAGAAATGTAAATGTAACTTCCAGGTGCGACTCTGACCACTGGACCGAATAAAGGTATGTCTGATAAGACGATCATTACAATGTATACTGTCCACACACACACACACACACACACACACACACACACACACACACACATACACACACACACACACACACACACACACACATGCAGACACACACACACATACTCTTGTACTTTCCTTGTTTGAATAAAAAACATGATGTTTTTCTAGTGGATGACGTCTCAGAGAAAGTCAAAGACAACCATAAAGCCAAACTGAAGAAACAGTTTAGATTTGTGTATGAAGGCACTACAGATGAACAAACCCCACTGGAAAGCATTTACACACAGCTCTACATCACACATGGAGAGAGTAAAAGGGTTAATGAAGAACATGAAGCTAAACAAAGTGAAAATATATCCAAGACAAGACACACATCTGACACTCCAGTCAACTGTAATGACATCTTCAAACCTTTACCTGGAAAGAAGAATGAAGACAAGCTCATCAGAGCTGTCCTGACTAAGGGCATCGCTGGTATCGGAAAAACTGTCTTAGTTCAGAAGTTCATCTTGGACTGGGCAGAGGGACGAACCAATCAAGATGTGGATTTCATCTTTGTGCTTCCATTCAGAAAGTTGAATTTGGTTAGTCAACACCAGTATAGTCTTCAAGGACTAATAAATTACTTCCACCCTGAACTCAGAGAAATTGAGGATGCACAGAAATATGCTGAATATAAAGTCGTGTTCATCTTAGATGGTCTGGATGAAAGCAAACTTTTGTTGGATTTTAAAACAAACTTGAAGTTAAATGATCCAAATGAAAAATCATCCGTTGACATGTTGATGACAAACCTTATTTATGGAAATCTACTCCCAATTCACTCTTATGGATAACCTCCAGACCAGCCGCAGCCAATCAGATCCCTTGTCGGCGCATCAGCAAGGTGACAGAAGTAAGAGGGTTCACTGACCCACAGAAAGAAGAGTTCTTTAGGAAGAATGTCCAGGATGAGAACCAGGCCAAGACAATCATCTCATATATTAAAACAAGAAGCCTTGACATCATGTGTCACATACCAATCTTCTGTTGGATTACTGCCAGGGTCCTTCAGGAGAAGATGAGTGAAGATGACAGTGGAAGCATCACAACTATGACTGAGATGTACTCTCACCTCACAATTAGTCAGACAATTCTGAAAAGCAAAAAGTATGATGGCAAAACTGAGGATGATTGGGACACAATCACAGAAAGTAACAAGGACATTATTTTCAAACTGGCACAACTGGCATTTAAACAGCTGGTGAAGGAGAAAGACGAATTCAATAATAAAGACCTGAAAGAGTGTGCCATTGATGTCAGTGAAGCTTTAGTGCATTCTGGGTTTTGCACAGAAATCCTGGAAAAAGTGTGGTTTGTATAAGAGTAAGGTGTACTGCTTTGTTCACCCGACCTACCAGGAGTTCCTTGCTGCTCTGTACGTGTTTCACTGCTGTGTGACCAAGAACATAAAAGTCCTAGAGTCCTTCATTAAAGGTGTGTCTTCAGAGCTGCCATTTCATGAGCTGCTGAAGATGATCGTGGATAAATCCTTGAAGAGTAAGAAGGGACACCTGGACCTGTTTCTCCGCTTCCTTGTTGGAATCACACTGGAGTCCAACCAGACACTGTTACAAGGTCTACTGCCACAGACACAGATCAGCTCAAAGTGTGTTGAGGAAATAAAGAAATACCTCAGAAAGCCGAATGTAAAGCAAGTCTCACCTGACAGGTACATCAATCTGCTAATCTGCTTGACTGAGATGAAAGATGATTCGGTACATGAGGACATTGACAAATTCCTGAAGTCAGGAAGCCAAACAGAACAACTCTCAGAAACACACTTCTCAGCACTGGCCAACGCACTGCTGATGTCAAAAGGTGTGCTGGATGAGATTGACCTGAGGACATACAACTACGTACCTGGGTGTACGAGACTGGTCCCAGCTCTAAGGAAATGTAGAAAGGCATTGTAAGTAATATTATAATGTTAACATATTTTTCAACAAATGTCCCTAGCACCTTTAATGTAGAGGTAGTAATGTAGGGGTAGTAATGTAGGGGTGGTAATGTAGAGGTAGTAATGTAGGGGTAGTAATGTAGGGGGTAATGTAGGGGTAGTAATGTAGAGGTAGTAATGTAGGGGTGGTAATGTAGAGGTAGTAATGTAGGGGTAGTAATGTAGGGGGTAATGTAGGGGTGGTAATGTAGAGGTAGTAATGTAGGGGTGGTAATGTAGAGGTAGTAATGTAGGGGTGGTAATGTAGGGGTGGTAATGTAGGGGTAGTAATGTAGGGGGGGTAATATAGAGTGTCAGCCAATAAACTAATGATCTGAAGTGTAGAGTGTCCTCCATAGATTATTTAGATAGTTTATTGTTATTAATGTGACATTTTGATAGCCAGTGACCATATTATAGCATCAATACATGATTATCATAATTCAAAGATCTACAACTTGTCTATGAAGTGGGGGTATTGGAACTCCATTTGGGTCTTTTAATTAGCAAGTACAGTATCTGTCTGTCATCTGTGATGATCTGAAACTACCACATTGTAAACTAGAGACTCTGAGGTCATTATGACATTTATAAAGGACTTGATGTTTCCTTTATATTACTTTATATAACTTTATATTAATATGATTCTAACTTGCACCTATCTTACCATCTAAACTGCCCATTTATGAGTCATATTGTTGTTTCTACAGACTGTACATTAAACTATTTCTGGGGGAGGAGGATGAGGAGGAGAAGGAGATCTGTGGACCACTGGTCTCTGTTCTCCAGTCAGCAGACTCACATCTGAGAGAACTGGACCTGAGGAATAATGGTTCCATTGGTCAAATAGATAAGGATAACGATGAGGAGGATGAGGATGAGGATGATGAGGATGATGATGATGATGAGGATGAGGATGATGATGATGAGGAGGATGATGATCATAATGATGATGATGAGGAAGAGGAGGAGGATGAGGATGATGATCAATATGATGAGGATGAGGATGATGATGATGAAGATGAGGATGATGAGGATGATGATCATAATGATGATGATGAGGAAGAGGAGGAGGATGAGGATGATGATCAATATGATGAGGATGAGGATGATGATGATGAGGATGATGATGATGAGGAGGATGATGATCATAATGATGATGATGAGGAAGAGGAGGAGGATGAGGATGATGATCAATATGATGAGGATGAGGATGATGAGGATGAGGATGATGATGATGAGGAGGATGATGATCATAATGATGATGATGAGGAAGAGGAGGAGGATGAGGATGATGATCAATATGATGAGGATGAGGATGATGATGATGAAGATGAGGATGATGAGGATGATGATCCTATTGATGATGAAGATGATCCTTTTGTGAAAGACCTTTTACTGCTCTGAAACATCCAGACTGTAAACTGAAAACACTGAGGTTAGTTTGGAGAAGAAATTACATGATGACAAACTAAAGATGTATTCAGTGTTGGACAGTCAACATTAAAACAGACAACTGTCACCTTTAATATATGTATAATTGTTTTTATGGCCACTCACAAACCTACAGATTTAACTACATATTAGACTTAAATGAAGTTAGATGTGATAAATGTGTTACGATCTGACAGGACAGACTGAATAAAGTTCTGCACTGATTCTCTGGTTGATATTGACTCTCTTTTTACAGACTGGGTCGCTTTAGTTTCTCTAATGAGGCCTGTGGGATATTGGCTTCTGTTCTCCAATCAGCCTCACATCTGAGAGAACTGGACCTGAGGTACTGTGGGCTGGCTGATGATACGTGGGAAATATGTACTGCTCTGAAACAGACAGACTGTAAACTACAGACAGTGAGGTAAGTACTTTGGGAGGGTTTCTCACATGACAAAACATATTGAGTATAACTGGGACATGTACAGATATAAATGTTTTTTAATAGTTCATGAATTCACGCCTGAGACAACAGTTGAGACGAGTCACAAAACTCAAAACATTTATAACTACAGATGTACATGTTTATACACATTCGTTCAAATGTTTCGGGTCCTCGTTTCAAAAGAAAAGCAAATGTTTTCCCCATTTAATTATCATGAAGTTGTGTACACACTATTAATGTTGTAAGTGACGATTGTAGCTGGACTTTTAATGCTGACTTTTAATAGAATGGAAAAACATGTTGTAGGCAATGTAATGATTCGATGTTGATTTGGTTGTGCAAAAGTGGAAGATTTGTATTGGGCAGAAGGCACTATATTTCCTATTCTAACTAATTTTATTTATTTTTTTATGAAAAACAAATACATTTCTTTGACACCAAACTTTGGATATTGTATATATTGGAGAAGAATAAAACATGATTTGTGTTTTTGCAGATAATCGTTTAGTATCATAACAATATAAATCAACCAATTATTATGAAATGGTTAATTCTGTTTTTAAATAATTATTCTGCTGTTGTTCTCAATGTTGTTGACTTGATATTCATTGTGTTACAATATATTTTCCATTCAGGTTGAATAACTGTGATCTGACAGAGAGATGTTGTGAAGCTTTGGCCTCAGCTCTCATCTCAAACTCCTGTCATCTGAAAGAGCTGGACCTGAGTCACAATGACCTGCAGGATTCAGGAGTGAAGCTGCTCTGTGTTGGACTGGGGAATCACAACTGTAAAGTGGAACGACTGAGGTTAGAACTTAGAAATGTATATACACAATAAAAACATAATGTATTATAGTGTGTTTATATTGAAGCCAGTTTGTCCGATACATAAATACGATCTATAATATGTAAATTCAATTATATTATATAATATTTCATTTTATGAATATTTCTATGAATCGTGGGCCTAGTGCATGCAGGTTTTTGGTTGTTCCTTTAAATTAGTTCCCAGTTCAGACCTAAACAACCAGTTGAGGATAGAACCGAACCAATTAGTGACCTAATTAATCAATCAAGTACAAGGTGAGAGCAAAGACCTGTAGACACACTGCCCTCAATGGAACCGGGTTGACAATGACACCTCTGCCTGAGTAACTGGACTATTATACAGCAGTTCAACCTCATCTCTCACCACCAGAGGGCAGCAGTCCTGTTGTTAAATCATGACAACCTCTCCCTGCAGACTGTCATTCTGTAAAATCACAGAGGAAGGCTGTGCTTCTCTGGCTTCAGCTCTGAGGTCAAACCCCTCCCATCTGAGAGAACTGGACCTGAGCTTCAATCACCCAGGAGATTCTGGACTGAAGCTGCTCTCTACTAGACTGGAGGATCCCCACTGTAAACTGGAGAAACTAGAGTTAGTACACTATAAAACATGATCTGTTCACATGTACATTCAATCTTTACTCATGTAAACATTTTATGCACCATTACAATGTGACAAACAGATTACTGAACAGTCTTGTTTTCTTGATGTTGTAACATATTGAGATTCTGTTCCTCTGTCTGTTCCCCTGTCTGTTCCCCTGTCTGTTGCCCTGTCTGTTGCCCTGTCTGTTGCCCTGTCTGTTGCCCTGTCTGTTCCTCTGTCTGTTCCTCTGTCTGTTCCCCTGTCTGTTCCCATGTCTGTTCCCCTGTCTGTTCCCCTGTCTGTTGCTCTGTCTGTTCCCCTGTCTGTTCCCCTGTCTGTTGCCCTGTCTGTTCCTCTGTCTGTTCCCCTGTCTGTTGCCCTGTCTATTCCCCTGTCTGTTCCCCTGTCTGTTGCCCTGTCTGTTCCCTGTCTGTTCCCCTGTCTGTTGCCCTGTCTGTTCCTCTGTCTGTTCCCCTGTCTGTTCCCCTGTCTGTTGCCCTGTCTGTTGCCCTGTCTGTTGCCCTGTCTGTTGCCCTGTCTGTTCCTCTGTCTGTTCCTCTGTCTGTTCCCCTGTCTGTTCCCATGTCTGTTCCCCTGTCTCTCTCACAGTGTGGACTATAATGATGAAATCTGGGAGAAAACACAGCTGATGAAGAAATGTAAGTGTGTCTGTAACATGGGAATAACTCCATACAAAACATGAATTATTAAACCTATCAAAAACATACATTAATAAAAGCAGACAATATATTCCCATTCTATGTGTCCAATTGTCCAGATTATTGAGCGAGTGTGTGTGTTGCTATATCAAGTAATGTTAGCAATAACTAACACAGAGTTCAAGCTATTTCATCTATTTAACTGGGCTACTAAATAGCATGTAATGGTTGTCACAAATAAAAGAAAAGTAATTAAAGATTACAAATGAATCAAAGACAGCAGCAAGTGGCATCTTTATTGATTGATTGAATTTCCAATCAAGTAAGTTTTAATAGTCTTGGCTTCCTATGAATAATTTCAGACCAATAAAGTACCATTAACGTTTTTATAAAATACTGATGCCAGGAACCAACTGTTTTGAGTTGTTTTTATTATTTATGACAAATGTAGGCTGTTAGTAATACTAACTTAGATAAATACTTTCCAGAATAGAGAACTCAACATCTTCTTGTGTTCTTTTAAAATTATTTAGCCAATGTTATTGGTTTAAAGGGCAACTTCACCGAAAAAAACATATTTTTTTCTCACTTATCGTGGTCACTTATGTAGTAGAAATGTGAAAGCAATTTTAAATTTGTGCCTTCTAGGCAGAGAAAAAGATTAAAATGTGTTTTTGGCTCATGTGGATGAAATACACCAAATCCCAGAATGCCCTTGTTTCACTGCTCTACGAATGCACTCCCAAGCCACGCCTACCGGCTCGTGAGGGCAGGCAGAAGGGAAGGCTAGCTACTAGCTAATTGACTGGAAAACAGAAGACACCGGTTAACATGGGTCTCTGTGACGAGTTTCTTGATAAAGTAATTTAAATACTAGCCTTGCGTTGTACCGGGATGTACATCCAACACAAGGAAAGGACATGTAGTTAGTTTCCATCGTTTTCCCGTTGAACATTTAGAGCGGTGCAAACAGTGGCTGCGGGCTATCAACCACCCCAAGTTCCGAGAATATTTGTAATTAATAAAAGTATATACATTTCTTCATATTTCCCTGTACTCTTTTGTAAATCAAAGTAATACATTATAAACTTTGAACTTTTATTGTTTTTAAACATAATATAAACAATTTCACACTCATAGCTCTTCCAGAGCAGAGTTTCTTGATAGCCACAGTATTGTCCGCCACTAGCTGGAAATCTCTGTCTGATGTCCTGAACAACACAGGCAGGCAAAACAAGACGATATAGCCTTTCCCCAGTCTCTCTCCTTGCAGGACCCATTCCACGAAATGACGGTAGGCTGTTAGGCGATATTGTCTGAAAACAATAAGCACAACGTTAGCAACGCAAGCTATTTGCACCTACAATAGGCTAGCTAGCATATATGTAAATATAACCGATAGCTCAGCTAACTGACGTGAACAACAAATAAATACTCACTTATACTGAAGCGTCCGTTTGTCCCTGCGGGCTTTGGCTGGCGTTTCCCATTGACTTTCGGAATCCTGAAATAAGTTTCAAAACTCGTGTGGATCAAAGCTGGGGTGCTCTATTACGCATGCTGGCGGTCCCGTTTCTAATGCAGATTCAGTTATTTATTCAAGAAGAAAATGGCATCGCTGAAATTCGCAACAGCAGCGGGACTCTATCTGTGTCCATAGGCGCACAGCGAGAGCACTGGCACCACCAGTCCGCCCCAGCTCGACTCTGTACGGGCTCTTCCTCATGACCGCCAGGCAAGCTTCGCTCCTCTGCAGCAGCAGCCTCTTGTTCCTCCGTCAACCGCAACTGTGTTTCGCTGTATTGCGGCTCGTACAGGCAGCCACGAACATCGGATTCGCGCAACCGATCTTCAAAATCCCTTTCTTCCATTTTGTCTTCAAAATTACTTTCTGCCATTGTGTTTAGTCTAAAACTCGCATTTATCCACTACCTGGTCCTTAGCTACACAAGATGGCTGACATTGTGTTTTGAAAATCTCAGACGAGGCCCCACCCCAAATGGGCGGGTTGATAGAAATGCGGAAGTAGCATCTACTTCTGTCTGTAGTTCATAGCCTCTTTTAAAAAATCCTCCAATGACGTAAAAATCGTCATTTTACGTCATTGGAGGATTTTTTCCTGACCTAAAATCAAGACATGCCTCTTATCAGATGGAGTTGAGGGGTGGGAGGGGGTACATTGGAAAATACTTCCATTTGTCTACTGATACAAAGCTAAATGCAAAATCGGTGAAGTGGCTCTTTAATATTGGCCAGTAAAAGGACAAAGTTGTACAAAATGTATTACAACTTCTGAAGTAGCTATCTTTGTCTTCTCATTTGGACTACACACACACACAAACACACACACACACACTAAATCCAACTGACGAATTATCTCTCCTCTAACATGTTCTCTCCTCTACAGATTACTGTCATCTCACTCTGGACCCAAACACAGCACATTCAGATTTGTTTCTGTCTGAGGGGAACAGACAAGTGGAAGTGAAAGATAGTGAGTTACAGCCGTATCCTGATCATCCAGAGAGATTTGACTCCATTATTCAGGTGCTGTGTACAGAGGGTCTGACAGGTCGCTGTTACTGGGAGGTGGAGATGGAGAAAATTGGTCACATTGCAGTGACATGTAAAAGTATCAGAAGAAAGGAATACAGTGATGATTGTACTCTTGGAATGAACGACAAATCCTGGAGTCTGTACCGCTCAGAGGATTATTACATTACCTGCCACAATAGTGAATGGGGTGTTATACATGTTCCTCAAATCACCGACCAGACCCGCTCCAGAATAGGAGTGTTTCTGGACTGGCCGGCGGGCATACTGTCATTCTATGAGATCCACACTGACAGAATGTATCACCTCTACACGTACCAGACCACATTCACTGAACCCGTCTATCCAGGGTTTAGAGTTCAGCATTCAGTGACTTTGTGTCATGTAGAGTAGAATCCTGTGTCCTAGAGAAACACTATGATCACCATGGTAACCAGATGTCACTGTCCTGTTTTATGTTTGAAACATTTCCTAGTTAGGGAACAAGTGATTTCTGATGCTTATTAAATCTGATTCATAATAATTATTTTGATTTTGTTAACTAATCTGACTAAAGTTGTGGAGAGATTAATGATTATATTCTTGTGTGTTCACTTCCATTATTATTGTTTAGAGTGATGTACTGGAAATGTATTTGTTTTAACATCTATGTCTACTGCTGAGAGCCTAGAACTGTTCTACCCTGATTTGTGAATTTAAAAATGTATTTGTAAAACAGACTATAAGCCAAAAGTCTAACTTTATTAGTTCTAGATGGGGTACAATAAATGCAATAACTTTTATGATTGTTTTTAGGATATTTGATTTGAAACATGTTTTGACTAGAGCAATAATCTGTTTTGTATTGAATAAGGAATCTGTTTGTCAGCATGCATACAATATAAGCAATAATTACTCTTAATAAATATTCACTTATTAAGACCTGTTATAACAGATTATTAGATGGACAATAAGTGCAGTTGCAGAAACACTCCCATTCACTTCCTGTTTACTTCCTGTTTTCTTTTGGATTTCTTGTGTCATTTCCATTACACACTTGTGTGTGTGTGTGTGTGTACACATTTTGGACACATTTGCACACATTTAAGGAAGAAAAATCTGATTATGGATAATAATGTGTGTTTATGGAGGATCCCCACTGTGAACTGTAGAAACTAGAGTTAGTACACACTATAAAACATGATCTGCTCATATGTACATTAAATCGTCAACAGAAAAAAATTGGGATGAGGGTGAATCAGTGACCCTGTGTCAAGTAGAGTAACATTCTGTGTCGTGGAGGAACGCCTGGGTTTCCATGGTAACACTGTCAAACTATTCTAACCAATCATATATGTTGGATTGGTGTTGATGACATTTTTTATTTTAATAAAGTATGTAATTATGTGGTTGATCTAGTATCTGGTTTGTAATTTTTTTTTAGATTTAGTATCACAGATTAGAGTCATATTTTTTTTGTACGGATTAAAACTGTGTTTTTACGGATAATATAATTACGATTCTGAATAATTTTTTAAAGGTTAGATACTTATGATTATTTGGGGGTAAGATCAAGGAGATAAACAACAATGTTCAGCCAGGAAGTCACATGTTTCCCTCTGGATTACTAGTTTAGGTATTGTCTGATTGTATTGTTCTGATGTCACTCTGATGTCATTCTGATGTCACCTGGCTTTTGTTCACTGCCCAACCAAATAAATATATTTATATATTTTGAAAAAATATGTACATTTGTTTAAATCTATTATAATGACAAATATCAGAATTTATACTAATACGTACACATCTTTAAATACATGGAAAGTTTACACAGGTCATTGGAATGTACACATATTATCCCCAAATATTATTACATGTATTTTATAAATATTTCAACAAGTACATTTAGGTATAAAATCTTTTTCAATATATTATTTTTGCGTACCGGAATGTAAAGAACAAAGAGTTAAAGACAATTGGGCACGACATATAACTAGGGACCCGACAGCACCATAAAACTCTGCTAAAAATAGTGCTCTAGATTCAACTAGGGACCCTAGGGATCCATTGGGCTCTGGTTAGAAATTGTGTGCATTGTGGAGAAAAGGGAGCCAAGTTTTCTACACAATCAGAGTTACCAATTTCTGGCGTCTGGTCACGTGAACACAAGTTGAAAAAAGGTCACGAAACGCGCTGGGAGAACAGATTAGCGAATGGCAGGCCTAGGGTGGAGCAACTAGAGTGGAGCACGCACACATTAGCGAGGTGACAAACACTGAAAACTGACAGATTGGGGTCACGGGTCGACGGCAATTCGACTAGGGTGTATCCGTGAACGCCCGACCATAAAACACATAAGACGCCGTTCTTCCTAATGAAGACAGAGGGCGTGAGAATGGCATAGTGGCGCGATAAGGCTCGGTGCCCGCGCATTAGAAAAAGGGTACAATGGTATCAGTTTAACGACAAAGGTGTATCCCACACGTGGGCAGACCGCTGTCAAACCTGTAGATGTCTTTTGAAAACGACGAAGAAAAATGAAAATGGGGCAATGGTCAACGAGAAAAGGTGTGGCCTGTGAAAAGGGCAAACAAATTAAATATATGTATAGGAAAAGGGGGCACCAAGATCTGAAACCCTTGACTGTTGTCTCTGACAAAGCGTCCGTCGCAAGAAGTCGATCGGAACGGACATATCAAGGAAGCCGCCGGACGAAGGGTCTACAAAAATGTTGAGGCTCTTTGGGTCACGATGGAGAAATAATTAATTCTGTGTTGACTAACTGACATGTACCAGCTATCACACACACAATGAGCCTGTTGATTTAAGGATTTTGACCTTTTCTTCTGAGCTTTGTTTGATCAGTTAAAAAACCCTGAATTAATCCTCCGCCACCGCAAAGAGAATATTGAATTTGAATTAATCACAGGCCCAGTCGCCATGGCAGACAGGTAATTGCTGCATTCCATAACTTTGATGTCACTTCCTCCCGAGGTGTCATTCACTGGTACATTATTTGACAAATGTCTCTGACACACGCCTGTCCCACTCCCATATATGTCTTCTGTATAAAGGCCTCGTTTACGGTCATGCACAGGCAGTCGTTGAGACCTGGTAAGTCGAATCTTCCTTTCTCATCCAATAATATTTGGTCACTAACTGAGAATCTAGTAATGAGAATATTGGGGGTTTTGGTAAATTTAAAATGATTTAATTGACTTCATTTGGTGTCTTGTAATGCCACAAGAATCATGTGTGTTCATGCTAAATTATGCAATAAATATTTTATTCATATTATATGACAGATATTATATATATATATTATATTTATTTCATATGTATTTATTCATTATTTATTTACTTTTACTATGTTTTAGTGATTAAAATCAATTCAGTTACAAATTAAATACAAGTTAAATGATCAATACTTTCGCACCAAGTATACTTTTGTTAGTTTTTATGTCTAATTACAATAATAGATATAGTGTTGATTATAAACTAAGTCACTTGACTCACTTTACAGTTCAGATAAATTCTTGATAAAGTGTTGATAATTAACTAGGTGTTGTGATGTTTTCCCAGGTTGTGTTTCCTGTTTCTGTCCTGATTGAATGAGAAGTGTTGTTACAGATGACACCGTTTATACTGATAGCCGTGCTGGTGCTTGCCAGCTCTGGCCAAAGCTCAGGTCAATAAATAGTTATATATCTTTAAAAAAATAACACGTTCCTGTATATTAAACAAACAAATACTATATCATTTATGACATTTTGTAATTGACTCTCTTTGTTCTGACAACTATCAACTAGATGATTTAATTACAGTGGACAGATTCCAGTCGAGTTTCTTATGGAGTCAGTGTTGTGAAGATGGTTAATTTCGATAATCACATTTATTATATGAGTGGTATTCAACTCTCTTAAAGACCCACAGACATTTAATGTCTCTATCTATCCCAGATCTAGTACACCTAAACAATCCTGTTGGTTAATAATCTGAATGTTCACCCAGAGGCTGTTGAATACCTCTGAAACATGTAATACAATAAAATATCCTGTAGAAATAGTCAGAACACCGATTCCTCACGACGTGCACATCACATTTCCTTAAATTCCCACAGGAGTGATCATCACCAGCTGTGAGGCGTGCCACGACCAAGCCGTCTGCCACACTTCACCGTCGTCAGGAGACGTCACGTGCAGCTGCAAGACAAGCTTCACCGGCGACGGCCTGGCGTGCTCACCTGGCCAAACCGCGGCCTCAGCCTCCACCGGGCGTTCCATCGCACGCCACATCCGCCTCGCAGACGCCGCTCACAACCCGGCCCACGTCCGGTTCAGCTGCGGCTCCGACCAGTGTGCCGATGGCCAGGACTGCCTGGACGTCGCCGGCATCCTGCGGTGTGCCGACCCCTGCCGGAGCTACACGGCGCTGGACGAGGCGTGGCGCTCCACCCAGAACAAAGTGGGCAACGGCCACTGCGACCGCAACGTCCAGTGGAGCGGCTATTATCGCATGTTCATCGGGAACCGGAGCGCGGCCATGCCGGATACGTGCGTGGGGGAGTTGTCGTGCGGCACCCAGGCTGCCCTGTGGCTGTCGTCGCCCCCACCTCAGCCGGAGGACCAGATTGTGGACGGGACCGTCTGTGCCAGCTTTAGAGGGGCCTGCTGTTGGGTCCAGTCTACTCCCATTTACGTCAAGGCCTGTCCGGGGAACTACTTTGTGTACAAGTTTACCAGCCCGCCCGGATGCAACTTTGCATATTGTGCAGGTAGGGTGTCCCGCAGCTTCTGCAACTTTTTCTGTTTTACTTTTGTCATAGTTGTCCAGCATGTGTCTTTAGTTTCATCGAATGACGTGTCTCGTAATCTGAATTCTGTTCCCTCTTACACCCAGTTCCAGATGTGACAGCTGTTACCACGACCACCGTTCCTGTCACAACAATGACAAAATCGCCTTTGCTCCGCCCTAAGCTAGTGTGTGGGCGGAGCCTCATACAGGTGGGCGTTGACCAGGCTAGCCTGAAGGCCGCTGGTCTGGACGCTACCATGGCCCATCTGGCCAACCCCCGGTGCAACACTCACGAAGAGCGCGGCGGCACAGTGTGGTACCAGGTTGGGCGAACTGAGGGTATCTGTGGGAACACACTGGAGGTACAGCCGTGCCCACAAACATGCCAACCTCATTGAAACACAATGTTCAGATGGTACTGATGGCAACCAGAAAAACACTTTTGACCTTCTGCCTTTCTCTCCATTTTCCAGACGAATGGCACCCACGCCATTTTTTCCAACAGTTTATTTGTGTACCATGTTAATGATGTGGCCTTCACACGACCTGTGAGCATTCCATTCTCCTGCCTCTATCCTCTGCAATCTGAAGCCAGCCTGGACGTGGCCATCAAACCCTACCTATCGTAAGTAGAAACAATACGCTAAACAATGCTATGTAACTTCATGTAACTCAGTGTAACATTGTGTAAGTTTATGTAACATTGTGTAAGTTTATGTAACATTGTGTAACATGTTGTAACATTGGTAAGTTTATGAAACATTGTGTCAGTTTATGTAACATTGTGTAACATTTCATAACTATATGTAACATTGTGTAAGTTTATACGTTACACTGTGTAACATGGGGTAAAACATGTAACCCATTAATATTTCCAACTGTCAAGTACTTTTTTCACCTAATGAGCCGATCAAACAACTTTGACTGTAGATGTCTCTCATTTGAATAAATCTTGTATTCTCCTCCCTTTGACAGGTTGAAGAATGCCACCGTGGGCGAGGGCTCTATGGTGAACTCTACCATGACTCTGTACCGCTACGCCAACTTCACCGGGGCCTACCCGGCGGGCGCAGTCACCTTGCCAATTGGTTCCATGCTGCACGTGGGAATGTCCGTTGACGATTTTGCAGCGGAGCGTTTCGTGGTCATTCTTGACGACTGCTACGTCACACAGTCCCCCAACCCCAGAGACATCACACGTTACTATATCATTCAGAAGAGGTGTGTGTGTGCGTTTTTATAGGTTCACTTCTTTATTATTTATTCTTAACTCAAAATGGCCGCTTTACTGACACTGATTAAAGTGTATACTGGACTAACAGAACTTCTCTACTGACAAAGGTACATAATCTAGGACATGGCTTAATTTGGATCCAACTGTCCTCTGTTCAACCCTGTTAAACTATGTTCAGCTGTCCTCAACTGTGTTCAATTATTGTTCAGTTGTGTTTAACACTGTTCAGCAGTGATAAATATTATTCAGATGTGTTCAACGCTGGCCCTTCCTCTTCTAGATGTTCGACGGACTTTCGTGACGTGAGGGTGGAGGAAAACGGTTCGTCCCTGAACGCTCGCTTCTCTGCTCTGCTATTCCTGTACCAGGGGGACAGCCAGGATGTCTTCCTGCACTGCAGTCTCAGTCTGTGTGACAAGATGGCCTCCCCATGCTCTCCAGTGAGTCCTCAACTATCTTCACACCTGGCTCACCCAAATGATTGGTGTTTCTGATCTCTCTGGCGCAACTAAATCTCTACAGTCTTTCTGGTCTCTCTGATGCTGTCACGACTTAGCATGGGTGAAGTGTAGGGAAAGCCAAATGCAGAGCCGGATAATATATAAATAAAACCAAAGAACGGATAAAACATATACTGTATGAAATTAAATGCGCTTACACAAAGCGACTTATCAAATCATACAAACAACAGTAACTAGCAATTCAAGGACCAACACTCACCAACATGAACTCACGTAACATCAAACAATTAGAAGCTCAGTGCAACCACACCCAGTGACTTAAGTAGCCCCACTAATTAACAAACTGAACCCAGGTGTGCATAATCAACTCAAAGAAGGTGAGAACACAAAAAGAACGTAAAGAGGATGACTAGTCATACTAGTCGTCACAGATGCTTCTGAATCTCTACAGTCTTTCTGGTCTCTCTGATGCTTCTGAATCTCTACAGTCTTTCTGGTCTCTCTGATGCTTCTGAATCTCTACAGTCTTTCTGGTCTCTCTGATGCTTCTGAATCTCTACAGTCTTTCTGGTCTCTCTGATGCTTCTGAATCTCTACAGTCTTTCTGGTCTCTCTGATGCTTTTGAATCTCTACAGTCTTTCAGGTCTCTCTGATGCTTTTGAATCTCTACAGTCTTTCTGGTCTCTCTGATGCTACTGAATCTCTACAGTCTTTCTGGTCTCTCTGATGCTTCTGAATCTCTAAGGTCTTTCTGGTCTCTCCGATGCTTTTGAATCTCTACAGTCTTTCTGGTCTCACTGATACTCCTGAATCTCTACAGTTTTTCTGGTCAATAAAATATTGATGTATGCCATGATTGTGATGAACTAAACGTTTCTGGACTGATTGACTGGTTTTGCCAAACAGTATGTAGCTCTCTCAGACCTCCCTGACTACCTCTGACCTTTCTGACATCTGACCTCAGGTCTGTGGTAAAAGAAAACGCCGCTCAGTCACAGCCTCTACGCCCCTTGAACCCCTGACCATTGGACCAATCAGCTGTGAGTATGACATTCTCCTCGTTATGAACAAACAAAATGTAATAAATGTCACTTAAACTATATTGATGCCTGTCTGTTATTTATTTTAGGGTCACAAAATAAAGACTGAATTTTATTTATCCCTTGGATGCTTCCTGTATCCTGCTTCCTGTATCCTGATAAATGATGCAACCAAAAATATACATTATTTATGTCAAGTTTACACCTATAATTTATATAAAAGTGTGTACTGATTTCGTAAAGGTATCATTTATCCATACAACTTTTCTTTAGGGGATATTTAGTTGACATGTAGGACCTGTATGCAATGAATGTATGAGCATTTTCTAATTACATAATTTACAAAATCAGTCGGATGTCTGCTGAATTACAACCAATAAAATATGTTATTGTCATTGTGAAATATCTATTGAGGCAATCCAATGTTTTACATTTAAATGTCATGTCAATTATTGTGAAACATTCTTAGCATGAGGTCGGAACATACCTGTAATGTAAAACATATTTGTATCCATAGCGTAGCGCCCTCTATAGGCCTATACGAGAGTGGTTACATATTTGCAGTCAGAAAAGCACACAAGATCTCAAAACAACTTGTTTGGTATTTTCAGTTATTGCTACTTTAGTAATGGCTGTAAAACATTTGAACTAAATTAAAATACTCAGCACATCATTTTAATTTCATGCTAGTGCTTTATATCATTTGTGGATTTTTTTTTATTTAGTATTTTATGTTCTCACAACGATAAAAACAATTGCTGACATTGCTGCCGGTGTTAGTATCTTTATACCGGAAAAAAATTAAGGTCGTGGTTTAAAATGAGACTTAAAATGGAGCAAAGGATGCTTTTGATATTTCCCGGAAGACAGGCTTTATGCATAGGTCGAGAAACGCTCACATGTGAGGATGGACGAACCATGATGTAAGATGCGTGACACCAGTTAACAGAAATCAAGTCATGTATCGAATACATATATTTGTCAAACCGAGGTTTGGATAGACAAGAGACACAACCTTGCTTGCTACAGCGGTGATGCCCTAATCTATAGTCACTATAGTTTCAATGGTGGTATCAGGAGTAATAGGATCCGTGTCGTGAATACATTTAACTTTGGTTAAGTAGGACAACCCAAAAAAATAAGAAGTATCCCGTTAAAAAGAACACAAATGCTGCATTTAGACAAAGTCCGGGGATTGTCATCAGGATTCGGACGTGCCTTTGAAGAAAACTACCTTGAATGAGACACAGGAGACACGAATGTGCGAAAATCTGACCACGTCTATTGATTACATTAAGTATGCCATTATGTAAACTGACAATAATGTTTGTGAATCGTTTTAACAGCTTAGAGGTAATTTCCTGGTGTATACAGTTTGTCATTTGAGTCGTCAAAACAATCCTAATCACATTCTAACATTGATACTTTATCACGTTATGAGTACAAAAACAATTGCTGTCAGTCTGCGGTAAACGTGACGTGGTCATGATCGATTGGCCCTCAACCAATTAGAATGACGTTGAGGGATTGTTGTGTCAAGTGGGGCGGGGAGACAGACAGGGAGCAACCGAGTCGGGCCAACATATTTCGACTTTTAATCGCAGTTATATTACTGTAAACTACTCTGACCGTGGACATGTCTAACAACAACGCCAGCAGTAGTTTGGTGGTAGCCAAAAGGACAGTGAAACAACTGCGCTTGGAGGCCAGTGTCCAGAGAGTCAAGGTAAATGGCAGAAACACACACACGGAAGTGCTTTATAATCGGTGACACTCCTGTATGACCAAAGCTGCGCACGGAGTTAAACCAAACAAACGCGGTGAACATATGTGCGATAAGACAAGCGGACAGTGTGCGATAAGATACGGAAACTAAGTCATTAATGTGAAACGATTACTGTATGAAGTTGACGGGTTAGTGATAAGACTGTTATGCTACGGCCTTAATTATTGTTGTCTTAAAAAGTGTTTTAGTGATTGTGAAATACTCATGTAAACCCATAAATCCTGATTTCACATCCGTTGTTGACATATCTGAAAATATATATATATATCTGAAATGTTGGCGGGATTTTGTCATATAGTCGGTTTTATAACTCGGTAGACAGCCGACCCGGTTTGTCCTGCTTTAATGGCATTGCGAAATTACGACATTGTAAACCGGTTGAAAGTCTTCCGAGTCTGAATGTTGCCTAAATGGTTCACTACTAACATTCCAACGACTTGTTGACACTTCAACTCCAGTCTTTGTTTTCCAAGCAAACTACACAACTTTTCGTATCGGCCGACATAACGTGTATAAAATCGTCTACTTCCTGTTCAGGCAATGAAGGGTTCTTCTTTGCAAGGAAAATACTAATGGCAGCTACAGTGTAACTGTAGCATGACCGTTTAGGTCAGTTGCAAATGTATTTCAAAAGCCCGCTGTGTTGTGGACTGTGAACATGCAAATGAGGCTGCGTGTCCTGTAACACCGGTCGTAGGCAGCACGAGCTGCACACAGAACCGTGTTGACTCCTTGTTTCAGTCATGTCACCTAATGTTAGAACACACCTATTTCACCTCACCTCCCAGCAGACACATCTAGCAGTCTACCTGTCTGCTTCACCTGTGGCAAATTCAGATGAGTCTTTAAGGATTGCTTTTCAGGCAATCCCGGCCGAGCCCTGATATGTTGTCTGGAAAACCGGTTCCTTGTGTAAAGGCAGTGTCGTTGTTTTTTTAGCCCAGGACTGGTCCTAATCTGTGTCTGGTTAGTTGTCCTCATGTGATCCTTGACTTTTTGATATTCTCACAGATTTCCCAGTCTGCGACAGACCTGAAGAACTTCTGCATGCAGAACGCACACAAGGACCCGCTCCTGATGGGAGTACCTGCTAGTGACAATCCCTTTAGACCTCCCAAGTCCTGTACCCTGTTCTGAGGTAACCACAGCCCCTTCCTCCCTCGTCATCCTCCTCCTGTGGCAGCTCCTCTTTCAGGCTTCTGTCACCTTGATGGGATATGGGGATTTAAGACTGTAGTTAGTCACCCAGAGAGCAACATGTAGTTTTAGTGCAACCCGTGGAAACCTCTGGAAACAATTCCTGCTAACCATATTTGTTTAATCTGTTTTTGCTTTTGGTTTCCTTGGGTCAATACTGTTATTTCTGTTGCCAAACATTTACAGGTCATTTTGCAAAATGTTTTGCTTTTGAAACATAATAATTTGTATTACCCAAATACCCTATTCCCCCTCTGCCAGTGTGGTCATAGTCTCCTAATTGTAATTAGATATCATTATCAGATCACATTATATCATTAATAATATGAATGTGTGTCAGTGATTATACTGTTTGTCTATACGATTAATAACCGATTACTCTCTACTTTTTGTCTCTCCTCATTTCCCTTCTTTCTCGATCCCCTCCTCTCTCTTGTCTCCCCACGTCTCTCTCCCCCTCCATCTCTCTCCCCCCTCTCCATCTCTCTCCCCCCTCTCCATCTCTCTCCCCCCTCTCCATCTCTCTTTCTCTCTCCTCTCCCCCACCCCCCCTCTCTCTGCTGCAGTCACTGTGTATGCAGGTGTTCTTGCTATGTTCCATGGAGGCGCCCCTTTCTCACTTCTCCTGGCTCTTTCTATTGCTGGTCCATTTGAGCACTACAGCTATCCCAACACTATCCTCTGGCCTGATGTCCCAGATCTGTCACACCAAGGCACACAAATAACCATATAGCCATTGGCTTGATGAGACAAACAGATCTTGGAAATCAAATCAAAAGTCACCTCACCATGTATTAACAATGTTTAGCTTGGTAGTGCCAAATACTGTACTTGTGTGTTGCTTACATACAATTTATGTTATGATGATGACATTGTATTAAGGGTGAACATTGTAAATATTTTCCTGTAAAATTCCCCTCGAAACGCTGAATCTTCTTTCCGAATGTATGGAAATTGAGGGTAGTGCTTGGAAAGGTTACTGGAATTTTGTGCTATTGTATCAATGCACTGTACTTTCCACCACTTTGATCCTTCCACAGATTGACAGTCAGCGAATGTGCCTTTGATGAAGTAGTTGTGTTCCAAATCGCGCCCTATTTACTACTAACAGCGCTCAAATATATTGAGTAGAGATCGACTACAGCATAATACCTAACCAATATTGAATGTTTGTTTAAACCAAGCAATGTATTGATATTTTGACTACAATTCTGGCTAATTGGACTATGTGCTTTTCTATGTAGCCTGCGTTACACTTCTGGTATACTTTCTGGTACGACCCTCCACAAGGTACAGAACCGTGGAATTAAACTTCTTAAAATTGATATATTCTATCTAGCCACATATCCCCTGTGGAAGGTTTTGCCAGCGTCTGTTATAGCTTAAGTTTTAACTTTGGATTTAAAATAATTTACACTACTCATTCAACCAGGAAGTCAGTCAGAACAAACACACTCGCAGTAAAATACTTCTCTAAATACAAACAAATAGTTGGTATGCGTAAGGCGTTGGAATGTTGATATCACGTAAACGTTTCAGCACCAATACCACAGACATTTGAAACTGAGTCGCATGACATGGTTGAATGCTAATATGTCCGTACAATTTATGTTGATTTGTATATTTGTTTAAGAGATATAAATGGGGTCATGAGTATTGTGTTGATGTTGACACGAAGTGAAACAGGGCGTCTAGTAATAAGGCAAAGTTCACAAATGAGGTCAACACTTTTGTCTCTAAGCAACAGATGCCCGCCCTACCATAAGTCACCACAATGCACGACGAGGCAAGGCATCCCTAACTGCCGGGCCAATCTGCCCTCCCCTCTGAAATGTCCGGGCACTGACTGTATGCTACCATTGGCATTATAACCATTATGTAGTCGTGTTATTGAAGGGCTGTTCATTTCCATGATATTGAAGTGTTCTGAAGTTTAAATGTTGTGCTTCACTGTGCCGTATTGTCCTGACCTTAGTCCTGAGAACATATTCCTGTTTTTCTTTCCTTCCCATGAACCCTGTAATCAGGCACAAATAATGCCACCGCTACAGTAAATAGGAATGTAGTTTATGTAATATAAATGACACTAACCTTCTTTCCAAGTGCCACAACTGGTACTTCAGGTTTACAGAGACGCCAGTTCATCCTCATAACTGACATTTTATATGATATTAGCTTTCTTAAGCATTGGCCTTCTGTATTTATCTTTTCATCATTCAATGGTAAACATGTCTACTTGCCTTAAATTGATTTTAATATAATATTATGACACTGTAAATCCTCTGCTGTGCCTTCAACTGACATTTGTAACTATGTTTAAAGTGTGAGTTTCCAGTAAAATACTTTTAGAATGGAGGAGGAATACGGTGCGTTTTTATTTAGACGTGTTGAAACTAGGTGAACAGCCACCTTACAGATGTTTCTGGTGTAACTAGCTGGGTGGCAGTAGCGAGCAGCACGGCAGCAGTTGCTTGAACGTGTGTTTGTCTTCAGCCGGGGAAGTACGTCTACTACTAGGCAGAAGCGAAGATGGCGGTGTCCGTGTTTCCCGGCGTGCGGCTACTCTCAATCGGGGATGCGAACGGGGAGATACAGCGACACTCCGAGCAACAGCCCCTGCGACTGGAGGTCAAAAGTACCCCGGACACGGCTCTCTTAAATCTCTCCAACAGTAAGTAGTGGTGCTGTAGCTTGTAACCAACTAGATCAGCCGGGAGCTAGCTAGGTAGCTCTGTGCCCATTCACGACGATGCTGCGGTTGCTGCTAAGAATGCATAGGATTGAATGGGTTAGCGGCTAACTAGCATCTAGCTAGTCAGTTGTGTGTTTGGGGCTGCACAAGTTGGCAAAGGGTCATTTCCTGACCAAAAACTACCCGTTCTGGTATGTAAGTGGTAGTTAGATCATTCTTAAATTAAAGGTAAATTCAGTAAACTTGCTATGTGGCAAACATCATACGTGCTAACGACTAGCGTGCTAATTTGGTGTCTGGCAAAATGCCCGTCTGGCTGTCTTTGTCCTGTCCCAGTCCTTATTGTACTGCAGAGTAATTGAGCTAACATTAACTTAGCCAGCTAGCCGCTTGAGCGTGGTTGAACGTACGGTGGCCTTTACGGCTGCACCGGCGTCATATAATGTTGTTTTACCTTGGACGTTTATTTTAGCCATTTCTATTTTTTTACTAAATCATTGATTTTTGTCGACAGGCGACGAGACGTCAGTATTTAAGTGTACGTTGTCCCGGGAAACGGAATGTAGTCGGGTTGGCAAGCAGTCCTTCATCATCACACTCGGCTGCAACAGTGTTCTGTTACAGTTCTCCACGCCCGCAGGTAGTGTGTGTGTGTGTGTTTACATTAGTGATGAAATGATTGCCCAACTTGATGCAATGTAAAGTCTGTGTTTGACTGTGTGTGTGTGTGTGTGTGTGTGTGTGTGTTTATGCACAGAGTTCAGTTCTTTCTATAACATTCTGAAGAGTTGTCGGGGACACAATGCGGAGCATTCGGTTTTCAGTGACCGGACAGAGGAGTCATCAGCCGTGCAGTACTTTCAGGTGAGACACACACATCTGCGGTGGGCCTCGGTCTTCCTGGCACTGTGGTTCCACCAGATCCAGTCGGCACCCAGATACAGGGAGTCACCCACCGCCGAAGACACCCAAGGGTGGCAGAAATTTAACCCGGTTGCCCCAATCCTTGAATGACCTTTACCCTTTGACCCTTGTCTCTTTTTCCAGTTCTATGGCTACCTTTCCCAGCAACAGAACATGATGCAAGACTACGTCCGGACTGGGACCTACCAGCGGGCCATTTTGCAGAACCACGTTGACTTCAAGGATAAGGTACCTCAAACAAACACACACACAGTCTCGACTCACGCTGCTTCCATAGGATGCTAGTCACAGCGACAGTGATCTGATCTCTCGTCCCTCACTTTGTTTTTTCTCTCTTCAGGTGGTGTTGGATGTGGGCTGTGGATCAGGGATTCTGTCCTTCTTCGCGGCGCAGGCTGGTGCCAGGAAGGTCTACGCGGTAGAGGCGAGCACCATGGCCCAACATGCTGAGGTATCTGCAGTGTCACACACACAACCTCATTCAGAGTGTTTGGACACCTCAACCACATCTTCTTCTCCTATACTCTTTCTTTCGTGCTTCCGTTCACACACACACACACACAAATACACCATCCTTCCTAACTCATTCCTACCCCCCCCCACACAGAGCCTGGTTCCTTTAGGTTTCTTCCTAAATTCGACCCACCAGTTTTTTTCCTAGTTGTTGTGGATCAACCTGTTGATGCATGCATCATTGGCTTTCAGGCTGGGTGTTTGTAAAAGCACTTAACAAAATATTTTGGATTTGTGTGTGTAGGTGCTGGTGAACTCCAATGGTATGGGGGACCGTGTGGTGGTGATAGCTGGGAAGGTGGAGGAGATCTCCCTCCCTGAACAGGTGGACATCATCATCTCTGAACCCATGGGCTACATGCTGTTCAACGAGAGGATGCTGGAGAGCTACCTCCACGCCAAGAAGTTCCTCAAGCCAAACGGTGAGAGCAAGGAGGGAGGAAAGGTGTTGGGCTGACAGCATGAGGATTACCGCCATGGGAGAAGTTCCCCAGGCATAGCAGGGAGAAGGAGAGTAGGGGGTTGGAGAGCATGGTGGGAGGAGAGTAGGGGGTTGGAGAGCATGGTGGGAGGAGAGTAGGGGTTGGAGAGCATGGTGGGAGGAGAGTAGGGGGTTGGAGAGCATGGTGGGAGGAGAGTAGGGGTTGGAGAGCATGGTGGGAGGAGAGTAGGGGGTTGGAGAGCATGGTGGGAGGAGAGTAGGGGGGGGGAGAGCATGGTGGGAGGAGAGTAGGGGGCGGAGAGCATGGTGGGAGGAGAGTAGGGGGCGGAGAGCATGGTGGGAGGAGATTAGGGGGCGGAGAGCATGGTGGGAGGAGATTAGGGGGCGGAGAGCATGGTGGGAGGAGATTAGGGGGCGGAGAGCATGGTGGGAGGAGATTAGGGGGCGGAGAGCATGGTGGGAGGAGAGTAGGGGCGGAGAGCATGGTGGGAGGAGAGTAGGGGGCGGAGAGCATGGTGGGAGGAGAGTAGGGGGCGGAGAGCATGGTGGGAGGAGAGTAGGGGCGGAGAGCATGGTGGGAGGAGAGTAGGGGCGGAGAGCATGGTGGGAGGAGAGTAGGGGGCGGAGAGCATGGTGGGAGGAGAGTAGGGGGCGGAGAGCATGGTGGGAGGAGAGTGGGGGCGGAGAGCATGGTGGGAGGAGAGTGGGGGCGGAGAGCATGGTGGGAGGAGAGTAGGGGGCGGAGAGCATGGTGGGTGGAGAGTAGGGGGCGGAGAGCATGGTGGGAGGAGAGTAGGGGGCGGAGAGCATGGTGGGAGGAGAGTAGGGGCGGAGAGCATGGTGGGAGGAGAGTAGGGGCGGAGAGCATGGTGGGAGGAGAGTAGGGGGCGGAGAGCATGGTGGGAGGAGAGTGGGGGCGGAGAGCATGGTGGGAGGAGAGTAGGGGCGGAGAGCATGGTGGGAGGAGAGTAGGGGCGGAGAGCATGGTGGGAGGAGAGTAGGGGGCGGAGAGCATGGTGGGAGGAGAGCATGGTGGGAGGAGAGTAGGGGGCGGAGAGCACGGTGGGAGGAGAGTAGGGGGGCGGAGAGCACGGTGGGAGGAGAGTAGGGGGCGGAGAGCATGCTTATCCATAATTCACTTATCCATAATTCTCCCTCCTCCACACTCCCCCAGGTAACATGTTCCCCACGTTAGGAGATGTTCACCTGGCCCCGTTCACAGATGAACAGCTCTACATGGAACAGTTCACCAAGGCCAATTTCTGGTGAGCATTATTCTATTTACACAACAACGTGTTGTCTAGTTGGATATGGGGCCGGTCCTTTTAAGAACCATAGGAAGCTCTTAGAACAAACAGTAAACCTGAAAAGTGTTGGTCTGCCTGAGAGCGTGCTGGTGGAATTGGTTATCGTCACATCGTTGTTTACAGCCTCTCATCGATATGTAATCTGTGCTGGTGGAGTCGGTTATCATCACATCCTCTTATCGATATGTAATCTGTGCTGGTGGAGTCGGTTATCATCACATCCTCTTATCGATATGTAATCTGTGCTGGTGGAGTCGGTTATCATCACATCCTCTCATCGATATGTAATCTGTGCTGGTGGAGTCGGTTATCATCACATCCTCTTATCGATATGTAATCTGTGCTGGTGGAGTCGGTTATCATCACATCCTCTTATCGATATGTAATCTGTGCTGGTGGAGTTGGTTATCATCACATCGTTGTTTACAGGTATCAGCCGTCCTTCCACGGGGTGGATCTGTCCTCGTTAAGAGAAGCTGCAGTAGACGAGTATTTCAGACAACCCATTGTGGTGAGACCCTCCTCTTCCTGTCCCGCCCTCTTCCTTTCTCTCCCTCACCCTCGCTCCACACTCGAACCGCTATACCGTTATGATGAAAGCATATTATTGACACTATTTAGATATATTTTTCAATATGAACTATCAACAACTTTCTTTCAGGACACTTTTGATATTCGTATTCTGATGGCGAAGTCTGTTAAATACACCGTCAACTTCCTGGACGCCAAGGAGACCGATCTGCACAGGTGAGTGTACTGCTTCCTTTCTGCACCAGACATTTGTGGGTCAAAGTGTGTTGGGTTAAAATGTACAGGCACAGGGAGCTGGTTCTGTTGGGTCATAATGTACAGACACGGGGAGCTGGTTCTGTTGGGTCATAATGTACAGGCACAGGGAGCTGGTTCTGTTGGGTCATAATGTACAGGCACAGGGAGCTGGTTCTGTTGGGTCATAATGTACAGGCACAGGGAGCTGGTTCTGTTGGGTCATAATGTACAGGCACAGGGAGCTGGTTCTGTTGGGTCATAATGTACAGGCACAGGGAGCTGGTTCTGTTGGGTCATAATGTACAGGCACAGGGAGCTGGTTCTGTTAGGTCATAATGTACAGACACGGGAAGCTGGTTCTGTTGGGTCATAATGTACAGGCACAGGGAGCTGGTTTTTAGTTCTGTTTGGTTTGAGGGCTGTGGTTAGCACACAGACGGAGAAGGCTGTTTATTTATCTTTTATAATATCTCTCTCTCTCCCTCCCCCATCACTCCCTCCCTCTCAGGATAGAGATTCCCTTTAAATTCCACATGATGACATCAGGGCTGGTCCATGGGCTAGCTTTCTGGTTCGACGTGGCTTTCATCGGATCTGCGTGAGTGTGTGTTTGTGCCTGGGTTGTTTTTGTTAATTGGAGTGTTTCTGTTCATCACAGTTTGTGTGTTTGTAGGTATCTTTGTTTGTTTGAAGGAGCCACTGTAATGTAACTGTGTGTGTGTGTGTGTGTGTGTGTGTCCCCAGTGTGACCGTTTGGCTCTCCACCTCCCCCACGGAGCCTCTGACCCACTGGTACCAGGTCCGTTGTCTCCTCCAGTCACCGCTCTTCACCAAGGCAGGGGACACCCTGTCCGGAACCGCCACACTCATCGCCAACAAGAGGTAAGACATGCACACTCACCTGCCCGGGCGACTTTCCAACACACACACACATGCGGTGCTTGGTGTCCTCCCCTATAAAGGATTCATGTGACCTCTGACCTGTCCATTCAGACAAAGCTATGACATCAGCATGGTAGCCCAGGTGGACCAAACAGGAAGCAAGTCCAGCAACTTGCTGGATCTCAAGAACCCCTTCTTCAGGTCAGAACCTCTATATGTCTTATCTGTCTGTATTTTATGTCTGAATGTTTGTCTGCATCTTATATGTCTGTCTATCTTATGTCTGTCGGTATCTTATGTCTGTCTGTATCTTGTCTGTCTGTGTATATGTCTGAATGGCTGTCTCATCCCTCACTGATTGGTAAATTTTGTGTTCTGCAGGTATACCGGCAGCACGTCAGTCCCGCCCCCAGGGTCTCATTACTCCTCCCCCTCTGAGAACATGTGGAGCAACGGAGGAGGCTACAATATGAACCAGGGTATGGACACGCGCACACACACACACACACACACTTTAAAAGGAGGAGTGCCCGTCCAGGTGAATGGGTGGTGGATAATAATGCTCCTCTGTCTGTCCTCCCTCAGGGGCGATGCCTACAGCGTACGACCTCAGCACAGTCATCGGTGGTTCCACCGTGTCCCACAACAACCTCATCCCCCTGGGTACGCTGTGTGTGTGTGACTGACCCACCCACCCATAGTTAGGCCTCACATTCAACTCTGAACCTCAAATCCACTTTTGCTGCTTTTTTAGGATTCCCCTCTAGCCAGGGCCCAGTTTAGACCTGGACACCAGAAATGATTCCCCTCTAGCCAGGGCCCAGTTTAGACCTGGACACCAGAAATGATTCCCCTCTAGCCAGGGCCCAGTTTAGACCTGGACACCAGAAATGATTCCCCTCTAGCCAGGGCCCAGTTTAGACCTGGACACCAGACATTAGTTGGGCCCGGTTTAGACCTGGAGACCAGACATTAGTTGGGCCCGGTTAAGACCTGGGACCAGGAGGGTGCTCTGAATGATCCGGTAGAGAGACACTGGGCCTCTTAATACGTGGCAGGATATGGACGGACAGTTTAGAAAACCCTCCCCAATTTATCCTTTTTTTTTATAAATCCCAGTTAGACATTGCGAAGTCAGTGAGGTGATGAGCAGGGAATCCCCTTCCCCGGGTCAGGAGCTCTGGTAACCCTGGCCTGTTTTGGTTGCTTTGGCAGAACCATACAGTCCGGTTAGCTCCGGGACCCCTGGGTCGTCACACGTCTGAAACTGAAACACTTTGTATGTTAGATGTGCTGTTTTTCTGGATCCAAATAAAAGTTGCCAATTTATAAATGATGTCCTCTCCTTTGTGCGTGCGTGCGTCTGCGTGTGTGTGTGCGTGTCTGTGTGCATGTATCTATATGTGTGTGTGTGTGTGTGTGTGTGCGCGTGCGTTGGTAGTGAACACAGGAATAGTGAACCATGCATCCTCCATTGGCTCCATCATGAGTACAGGACTGGGCCAGGGTGAGTGTGCACGTGATCACCATGGTAACGGGCCTAGAACTGTTTTGAGCCCTGTTTCTCGTGTGTGTACTGACAGGATTTTAAGTTTCCTGTGAGTGTGTTTTTAGTACAGGAGTGCATTCTGCTTCCGGGTTAACCGGCCCTTTAACCCTTTAAGACCCCCAATTTACTTTCTGTTTCTCTCCTCAGGAGCGGCGACTGGCCAATCCGGGCAGAGCAACAGTCCTCACTACCCAATCAACAACGGCCAGTTCACCATGGGCGGGCCTTCCATTTCCATGGCGTCTCCCATGGCGATCCCTAACAACACCATGCACTATGGGAGTTAAGGCCTTTAACCTCCCTCCTCCTTCCCCCCACATCTCCCCCCTCTGGAAAGAAACCTAAATAGACTCAGCCCTCCATTTCCTTCTCCATCTCAGGCCCATGATAGTCTCAACGTGTGACAGGCTGCCGACTCCCCGCCCCCAACGTGTGACAGGCTGCCGACTCCCGCCCCCAACGTGTGACAGGCTGCCGACTCCCAGCCCCCAATGTGTGACAGGCTGCCGACTCCCGCCCCCAACGTGTGACAGGCTGCCGACTCCCGCCCCCAACGTGTGACAGGCTGCCAACTCCCGCCTCCAACGTGTGACAGGCTGCCCACTCCCCGCGCCCAACGTGTGACAGGCTGCCCACTCCCCGCCCCCAACGTGTGACAGGCTGCCCACTCCCCGCCCCCAACGTGTGACAGGCTGCCCACTCCCCGCCCCCAACGTGTGACAGGCCGCCCACTCCCCGCCCCCAACGTGTGACAGGCCGCCCACTCCCCGCCCCCAACGTGTGATAGGCTTCTCTGTTCCCTGGTCAGCTCCCTGCCCCCATTTCCGTGTTAATTGCAGCTGTGCAGGTTGTGACAAAAGTTTTTTTGAGCTTCTGTGAAGTTTGACCCCCCCACGCGAAAAATAACATGTCCCATAACTCTTGAACCATGGCCCTTCACAGCAGGTTCAACAGACCAATGATTGTCTGGACAATCGGCCGCCTTGTGGGAAGAAGGTCCAGGTATTAACCAATGATATTGGCTCTGTGGGGCGGGGTTTGTGGCAGCTGGGGAATAGACTAGAGGTTCGGTTGGTGAGGGTGAAAAGTTGCTGATAGAACTGCAACGCTTCTATATCCGTCATGTAAAGGAAAAAGGGAATTATGTTGTAAAGCTGAATAGGGGCTCTGTTGTGTGGACTAACAGGATATGTGTTTGGGGTTTAGATTAAATATTAGGGATTCCATAAACGCGTGTTTAGTGGGAACATTAAGAGACTTTATGCACCTTATTTCCTGTTAAACTGAACCATTCTGGAGAAAATCAGGTGTCATTTAGAATGCAGAACTGCTCCTACGGATCTGGAATGGACAATCTACCTTTGTCACCCATCTGGAATAGACATATCTAATGCCAGCTTGTCAGACAGAGACTGTGGCTACAAACCACAGTGTTTCAGTGACTATATCCAAGTACATTAACAAAAAGCCCTGGTAAGAATTTCTGAAATATGACGGGAAGTCCATGAACCCTCCAAATGTGTTTTTTTAATGGAATGTTGCAAGGAATGTTATGCAATTATTCGCACCAGTATTAGGTTCCAAAATAACAAACACATACTTTAAGTCTACTTGAGTGGACTGTACCACCTTGTGTATAAGGCTGGGGGAGGATGGATGTACCATGTGGCACCTTTTTCTTTTGGCAATGCCCTGTTTATGACCACACTAGATAGTGTTCTGGTTCAAAACAAGTCACTGGTCTCTCTGGAAAGCTGAGGCGCTCTGGGTCAAGTTGGCGCCATCTGCTGATATTGAGCCAGTTTTATATAGTCCCCAATTGTTGCTAGGGTTTTTGGGAGAAGCTGATCCGAGATCTGTTAGTTCATCCAGTGAGATGCATAGCAGCTGATTGATGCAGACCGTTCTTGCATATCTATGTCGAAATGTTGATTATTTTTTTACTTAATGTTTTTTTTCTTCCTTTTCCTGAAAGTGTAAACAGGAAACCCCTTGAGAGCAGCATATTAAACACTCATGGAAAACATCTGTCCGATTTGTGTATATCGTGTATTCTGGTCTTGTTTGGAACGTCTCCATATTTCATTGTTTCAGAAAAAACTATTTGTTTTAACCATTTCATAGGAGAAATGACTTTAGTCTGGGGCTAAAATATAGAGCAGGGGTGTCATTCTGTCAGATGTGCATACATAAACATTTTGGTCATAATGTGTTGGACAAATCCAGGTAAGTCCTGTGTCTTTATTAGGTGAGTGAACCAGAACACATTGAGGATTTTTACATCAAGATCAACTAGAAAGGAGAATTCACTACTTTGCTTCAGGGCAGAAAATGGTTTCACCTTGAATTGTGTTTATTGGTTGTTAAACTTATAAACGCTAGGTTACCTACATCCCTTAATGTATGCTCGGGTTGTTTTTGACAAATTGCAGTGGAACCGACCAGAATTTGTTTTAAAGGAATTCCTGCAACTGAGACGTTTTTGTGGACTAACCACTTAGGGTTATTAAACAGATGTGCTGAGTGTCGAATGGGTTCAATTAAAAAGCACTTAAAATCCACATTAAAAAAGCCCTAACAAAGAAATGTATAAACATGTGTCGTTATTTAATTGATAAAATTTCCCCCCCAACTCTTGTGTCTGGAGCTCTTAGATCCTTTGTAATATGGAGCTAATCCGGATTTATTTAAGGCAGATAAACGCGGCATAATACGTGTATAAAGTGCTCGTGTTTAACACATTTACGTCGTATCGCACAGTTGTGGGCTTGTGATGATATCAATCCGCGAGGTCGTTAATTAGATGAAACGCTATCAGCTGTTAGACGTTGGTCATGTTTAACAGCTACCGACCGGTTCGGGTAGAACTGCTACGCATCCCACACGGTGAACACCTGGGTCTGTCAGTAGATTAATGTCAGTGCGAATGGCCAACAGACGGGGTCAGAGACCGGTGCAGAGACGGGCCGCAGGGGGGCAGACCCACGGAAGACAACCGAAGCACCCAGGTATCACCGCCCTACGCGTCGGCGTATACAAACGTAGGCTTGGTCTATATGAGAATAATCTAGAGCCCCAGAATTCAACTCCACAACATTAAGGACAGTTCCAGTATAATGTCAACCCTCATGTCAGGGACTTCTATATATAGGCCTGCCGCATCAGGTGGGTGACATTACCTGTGAGGTAGAACGAAACTTCCGTGTAAGAGTTGGATATCCCCGGTAGTGAACTTAGTTCTGCACTCCGATGATAACTATTCTTCCAGTCGTGTGTGAAACTCTCCAATCCTCTCTCACCTCAATCAATAATCCCACGTTTCTTCTCCGTCTCCTTCCCTCTGCCTCTCAGACCTCCAGGACACCTACCTCCTCCGGGGGAAACCCAGCCCGCCTCTCAACGACCTCCTCCACAGCACCACCTGGTGGTCAGAAAGAGATGAGCAGCAGAGAGTGAGCACCTCCTCCCTCAGGGTAGGTCTGTGTGTTCATAGAAACTTCCAGAAGGTTTCAGTGACTCGTGTTAGTATAGTTTGGTGAATGTTAGGGTTCAATTCCCTTACTAATTGGGATGGAACATGGGGCCTCCATTGAATCTGCAGTTTTAGCGCTGCAATTACAATATATTTGTTATGAATTTAAAGTTTATATATATATATAAAGATATATTTAAATTTGCTTACTGTGGCTAACAATCTTTTTAGAATCAGAAAAAGAAAGTGTTTTATTTGTTTTCTCGAACAAGGAATTTGTCTTGAACCCTTTCTGCAACTTGAATTCACATATTGAAGGAAAAAAACAAACAACTCGAGCAAGTGAGACCATTCCTAGATGAATTATAATGCACTTGCATTGTGCAAATGTGCAATGCTTAGTTTGAGTTCAGGTGACTTTTAGAGATTACTTTTGTAGAGAGCAATACGAACAAGATGGACCATGAATAACTAGAATATGCAAAATAGAATATGTAAAGCTTGAATATTTAATATTTTAATACAATATGTATTACATGAATATGCAAATGTATCTCTTCCTACCATTACAATGAACTTGACCCCTCAGTCTAACCATCCACTACACGTATCTTGCATATCAATGTTGTGTTTATTATACAGTACATATATAATCCTTTATTTTATGGTACACCTTTCTTGAAAATATACTATACAGGCTAAGGTCTTGATTGAGCTCAGCCTTCTACCAGAGGGGACTGGTCTGATAGTCTTTTGCCAGGATGAGAGGGGTCTGCCTCGATCAATGCTGCTCTCTCCTCAGTGACCTGGCGATATAGACCTCTTTGAGAGATGGAAGCTTACATCCAATTATTAGAGCAGCTGATGTGTTGCAGTCTGTCATTATACAAACAATCTACATAAAACATGTGTACAAATAAACAAGTTGAGCAGTGGGTATGGCCCCACACAAGACAACCGTTATCAAAAATGACTTGGTAATATATGAAATAAGTGTCTGTCTAACCTCCAGTTACCTCTGCTTGTCTTTTTTACAGGAGCAATTGGTTGATAAAGAGCAGCATGTTGCCAGACTACAGAACGCGCTGAGGCGTGAGAGAGAAAAGGTGTGTGATATTTCTTCAAACTCATAAAACACAAAGACATTGATGAATGTCTTCCCCTGTCTGTCACACTGCAGAGTTCCAGCCTGCAGTCTCGGTACAGCCAGCAGGGGGTGGAGTTGAGGCATCGAGAGCAGCAGACGGCCAGGCTGAGGGAGAGGCTGATTGAGAGACAGAGAGAGAGGGGTGCCTGTAAGGACTTTTTAATGGTTATACGCACACAAACACAAACCCACACACACTGACTCACTGTGTTTCTGCAGCCATGGAGCTGTTGAACCCACTGAAGAGAGACCAACCTGCCGGGCTGGTCCGGACAAACGGGAGGTAAGATTTCCCGCCTGACCCTTTCAACGCTGCGCTGACTGCTATTCTGGATGTCCCTAAAGACCCCAGTCTCTGTGGTCGCCCTGCGTTCCCGGTCTATGGGACTGCTTTCGTCCCAGCCTTGCACTAACACACCCTGGGTTCAACTTTACCCAGGAAAGAGGAGGCGGCTCTACGTGCGATGCTGGAGAGGAGGGAGGCGGAGCTTAGGGAGGCCATGAAGCTCCGACACAAGCTGGCCACGTTGCTGCATGCCCTCCGGGCAGAGATGGAACGGGTGAGCGGCCAGGGGTTGTGTTAAATCTGATCCCAGAGCCAGGCGGAAACCCCGGGGGTATTAGAAGCCCTCACTAGGCTCTGATCTGGGGTCAGTTTTACATTTCTCCTCACTAACACACTGAAAAAAAACACATCTCGGCATCCATTCAATTGGCTGAACAGTCACATCTTCCCCAGAGCCTGTTGGACACTGTGGACGAGGGCCCAGGTGACAAGACGTTGGTCCAATCAGAGCAGTCGCTGGGTGACCACGTGACCGGAGGTGTGGTCCAGGCATGGAGGAAGGTTCAGAGGAGACTTGGGGACCTATTGACTTGTGGTGAGAGGTCACGTGACATACAGTAGGGGTCAATGGTCATCTACTTGACAATAGAACAGATTTCTCTCCTGTGTGTGTACAGATGCTGCTTCTGTGGGGACAGACCAGGAGAAGCTTTTGGCCCAGCTACAGGCGGAGCTGGTTCAGAGTCAACAGCTGGTCAGAGAGCAACAGCAGTTACTACATGTGAGACTCACACATACACACAATACCACTGCCCCCGTTCTGTTACCAATAAACTACCCAACAAGCTTAAATTAGGGCTGTATAAACCCAGCAGCCATCCCTGACTTCCTCCTCTCTCTGCCTGGGCAGGACAGTGTGGTCACGGCGCTCCCGGACTCTCTCACTGACTGCTACTTCCTGGAAGACTGGGAGAGGCTCCAGGCTCAGAGGGCGGAGCTAGAACTCCAGAGGTACAGCTTTCAGAGGGAGAGGCGGGCCTTTACCGACGCCGCCATTCGATTGGGGCAGGAGGTGAGGGAAGGCTGGTTGTGGAGAAACTGTATCGGGAAAAAGGTTTGGTCTCTGGAGTTCAAAGTGAGATGAATTGGAGGGTTAGACTTCATAAGAGTTTTGTAATTATAAGAGTTGGACCGTGTGTGTGTGTGTGTGTGTGCGCGCAGCGGCTAGAGTTTGATCAGCAGAGGGCCAGTGTGATAAAGCAGCAGTATCTGTCTGACTTTGCGTTGGGCTGGACCACAGAGCACCACAACGGGGGAGAGAGTACCAGTCTCAGTGAGTATGTGTGGGGGGGTTATATCCAGATGTGGCCTGACATATAAATCCAGATGTGTCGCTGAACCCCATCTCACTAAAACATTCGGTAGCCACAGGAATTTCGATATGTAGATTTTTTTACTATCCGGGTGAGATTTGGGTTTAGATTTAGGGTAAAAGTTAGTTGGGTTTAGAATTTGGAATCGGGCTCAACCTGCAGCTAGCTAGTTTGAATATAGTCTGCTAATTGTGACACAAGTGAAATAACACACTCTGTGGCAGAATGTCCTAAAGTATAGAAATGACAGTGCCTGCCTGTCTGCCTAATTGCAGGTCTCTCAGGCTCTGATCACATGATCCTGTCCGGCTGCCCGCTTAGGCCCTCCTCCACCGGGGCCGGGGTCACCCACTGGTCAGAGTCATTGGGGTCGCAGCAGGGTCGGTTCGGAGTTCACTCTCCCGGCACCCCAGACCTGTACTCTGCCATCCGACTGCCATGTGACAGCAGGTCAGATCCAGGCGTGTCCTGCTTGGTCACACACAACACCATTCTGTACACATGACAAAAAAAATACTTTGACTTTGACACTGAGCAAAGTAGGGCGACACCTATGAAGACTAGTGCACTACAGAGGGAATAGGCTGCTTTTAGGAAACTCACATGGTTTAGGAGAGGCTTAGTTAACGTGCCTTGATTAATAGAACCCCTAACAATTCTGGGATGCCAAAACTGAGTTTTATTTAGTTTTGTTTATTTACCAAATATCAATGTTTAGTGGTTGAATACATATGCAAATAACATATGTTTATTTGATTTTATAAAATGTACCAACATAAATCTTATGTCACCTGGAAATAGTTGTTTTAACATATCAAAACAGAAAATTGCAAAATACCATCTAAATTGTATTAAAATAAGATAATGGGTCAGGAGATTGAAACGCTTTTCTTGGCAATTTGTTTGACTACAAAATAACCCCAAAATACCCCTTTGTCTGTCTGTCTCTCTCCTCACCAATGTCTTCTACCACTCCACGCTCCCAACATGGTAACAGTGGGGTGGACGGCCAGTCACAGACGTGGCACGAGCATGCAGCATGCTGTAGGGGACCGGCGCGCCTGCTGTGGTCCTCCCCTTGAATGGTCATTAGTGGCGGATTGTGAACATTTTTACTCCATTGTCCCTAATTGATTTTATGTTCTTGGGGAAAACAAAAACAATTATTAATAAAGATGAATGTTTTGTGTATTCGCTCGTCGTGATCCAGTCATTCTAGACCGTATACTAAGATGAATTTATAAAAATGTTGAGACTAAACTTCTTAGAAGTCTCGGTAAATTGTACCGAAAAGCTAAAATTAAGATCTCCACTGAGCACGTTTTTGTGTTAGAATAAATCTTAGTCCATACAAGGAGTAAAAAAAGCATCCTTAAGTGTTGTTTGGAATAATACCGTATTGTCGAAGAGCATGTTTTTTTCTACTAGTATCAATTAGGGTTGTACATTAGAGGTGACCTGATTGGCTCCTCACACCGGTGGCGCACGTCGCCATCTGATTGGGGGCCGCACGAACAGAACATGTTAAAAATGCGCGTCTCCAAACTACAAGCGAGCTCTGAATTTGATGTGACTCCTGGTTGTGACACATTCGGCTCACAAGCAAACAATTTTTTAAACACATTTTTAACTCTAACAGCTCCCGTGTTTTTGGAGTCCGAGGGCATGATGTTCCAGCCGTGGAGAGATTACTTGAAGCTCGCGGACGCCGTGCAGGAAATGATGGTGGGGAAGAACTACTCGCCACCCCCAGCTGTCACTGGTGTTGGGTGTAACACATTTCAATTGGAGTCCCCACCGCGAGGCCGGTTACCACCGATAATGCTGGCGGCGATGCCTACACAAGTGCAAGGGAGGACGACTCTGGTCCAAGTGCGTAATGACGCACCTTTCCATCTACGCACGGACCCAAAGCCAGTTTCCAGACCCGCAACTAACACCATGAACGCCGTGTGGAGGAAGAAAACGACTCGCACGAAGACTGAAGACTTACCACCGGCGGATCGCAACTTCTGCAGCTTCTGCAGACATAACGGCGAGTCCGAGTCCGTTTTCTCGTCCCACAGTCTCAAGGACAAGGAACGGGGCGTCGTGTGTCCATATCTGCGGCAGTATGTGTGTCCTCTGTGCGGGGCCACCGGGGCCCAGGCGCACACCAAGCGCTTCTGTCCCCTGGTTGAGACGACCTACAGCTCGGTGTATGTGAAGTAGGAGAGGACCAGCTCAAGTCTAGACCCGTTATTGGGAGCAGTTGACCTGGAGAACTGGTGAAACGTTAAGACATTCAGCTCAAAGAGCATATTGGTCTGGCGCAGGACTTCGTTTATTATAATAGGCGATATATTTTGTTTTTATATTTATTTCCTCGTCGTAGTTTGTTTATTTAAGCATGTGTCAGTTTTTACTTTATTTATCACGTGTGGTTTTATTTTGGTGTGCTTTTATTTAGTATGTTTTAAATGTGTGCAATTTTGTAGGACAACAAACCTGCTATTAAGATTTGAAACGCGTGTTTTGTGATTTAAAGACGATGTGCTCTTATGAAAATGTATATTAATATTTACCATCTCAAAAGACAATTGCTTAATTATGATTATGCGGAGAACAGGACCACTATAATGGACAATTGCCATTTTAAACTTTTATACTACATTTTTATTATTTTAATAGTCGTATATGAGGTTTCTTGACCTCTCAACCCGTGTGCTTGTTGTATGACTTTATTTATGTTTGCTCACTGTAAAAAAAAAAAAAAAGGCTTATTACCTCCTTAAATGCTTCACAGATTACATTGGTCAGACTCGTTTACTCATAGGGTTCTGGTATATGGTATATACTTCATGTTGTGTAAACTATTATTTTAATGGTGAAGACATGGTAATGGAAAATCTTTACTTTGGTTGAGTTTATCAATAACAACAGCATTCATCGTAGAGAAATGGCATGTACGCACCCTACTAAAGTTCAGAGGATAGGATATACAGCTTTTTTAAAGTATTCAGTTTGTATTCTGTTTGTTGTTTGTTATTTTAATACGGGGCACCACAGTAAATGAGACCATGGTAACGTATTCCTTGTATAAGTCAATGAATCAGTTAAAGATAACAGTTTAGTTATTACAGCATTACATTATTAACATTGCCACTCCCGGACTGTACTTCTTATTATAGCTCAGCCACTGCAGATGTTTACTACACCGCACAACTGAAACTTGATCACGTGATCTCCTTGTTACCCTCGCTTTACGTGACCCTTTAACACCTGCGTAAAGTTGGCCCACCACCCAACGCAAAACGTCGGGAAATTAGTCTCAGTCGTTTGTGGTGGTTTGTGCAGCAAATATTTTCGTTTGTGCTGATTTAGTTTTTTTATGTTCTGGTTTTTAATATTGACTGATGACGTCACCCCCCCCCCCCACACTTGCTCCAAATGAAGTGTCATGCTTATCATGCATAATTGTTGCTATTTTGAGTTTATTGTGACTATGTGCGGGGCTGAGTGACCTGAGAATGAACTATAAAGTTTTCTTTAATATCGGAAAAAAACTAGACCAGCACAAACGATTGAGATAATCGTAATTTCACTTCATTTGGAGCAAGGGGGGGGGGTGTTGGTGACGTCATCGGTCATTATTAAAATATATAATAGAAAAAATACAGCAACAGCACAAACCCGAATTTTAACTGCATAAACCATCGAAACTATTTTGTCTTAATTCTGAGATTGTGATGGGCTGAGTGACCCCTGAATGACCTATAAAGTACTCTTTAATATCTAAAAAACTAAAGCAGCACAAACGCAAATGTTTGCTGCACAAACGATTGAGACTAATATCCCGACTTTTTGCGTTTGGTGGGGGGGCCAACTTCACGCAGGTCCCCTAAACCCGTTAACGCGCGTCACTCCCTCCTTTTCTTCGTTTTCCTCTTGTCACAGGCCCCTCGAAATGCATGTGTACGGTTATATCTGCATTAGGGTTGTGCCCTTAATTGACTCATATCGTTCATATTAATGTTGTTGCACTGGACAAAATTGTCGAACTTTCGTACAGGCAAATAAAACGTCCAATTAAGAACTAAACGGGAAACCTTGATTTTATTGAACGTCCAAAACTAGTATTACAACAACAACACATGAGACTTAAAAGAGTTAACACAAAGCTATATCCATAACACATCACAGATATTACAATTCAGTTTCCATTTGATAGACAAGTACGATAGTGTTGTTGTTAATAAACTTATATTCAACCGTATCAATCTCATATCAACCTGTTAGTGATAGGCGTTAAGGACATGTTGTGAGGATTAAAGCCCGGTCTCTAACGGCATCCTACCGGGACTTTACTACTACACAAACTATATGATTACTGAAGCATCCTAGATTTCAGTCCGTCTTGGGCGACGTGTCAGCAACCTTGCTGTCCTGTTTCCATGGCGAAAAGTCTCCAGCTCCCGATCCATAGACATTACAACCCGACTGAAAAAGTGAAACAACATATCTAAATGAAAACGAATAGACTAATGCGAGAGGGCAATGACACACCAGACGCTTATGAAGGGAGGTTACTCATTATCTCGCATTGTGCATTTTAAGACATGTGGCGATGTAACATAGATACTGGAAAACATATTAACACCATAACATTTCAATTGAATCTGTACAGAGAAGAGAAGCCCCCATCTCTGCCAGCGTCCCCTAATTTGTCAGCACCCCCACCCCAGAAGTGTGAATGGTCCAGTCTTGAGGTGCCAAGGAGTCTGGAGTCGTTTGCGTGCTGGGGGAGATACACAGATCTTTATCTCCATCTAGCCAATCAGAGCTGAGATCTGCGGATCAGGTTAAGCTGACCAGAAGTTCATTAGGTTAAAGGTTATTCACTAAAACAATGTGGCCAAAAAAGTACAGAGGGGTGGCTTCGAAATAGAGAAAAGAAAGGACATCACTCACTTTAGCGAGGAGAGTTCTCTGATCAGGCCACAGATCAGTTCTGTGGCATCTTCATGCAATTCTTGTTTGTCTTCCTCTTCCTCACTAGTTAAGGAGAAGACATAAATAAATAATAGCACCTTATTCCCTAAAGTATACCCTAAGACTAATGGAGGATGCTGAGGATCCTACTAACGAAGGAGAGCGACGACAATAAAACAAACGAACAGACACATAAGACAGCATAAATCCCTCCTAACACAACTCACATCATGTGGGTGATTCTAGACTGAAACAGGAAGACACTTCCCTCTAGCTACCTCATAGAACACTAGACCTCTGTCACCTGGCTGGCCAATCCTGGAGGAGTGCACTAAAAGACACCCTGTCCCCTTCTGAGGGCATTACTCTGCCCCACAGCCACATGGGCCCAGTCAGAAGTAGTACCCCATTTGCAGCCACATGGGCCCAGTCAGAAGTAGTACCCCATTTACAGCCACATGGGCCCAGTCAGAAGTAGTACCCCATCTAGGAAATAGGATGTCATTCTGGGCACAGTAGGTGTTATTTTGGAACAGCGGGACCAGACCACAAGTGCTACTCTCAGGCCAGTTGAAGTGCATACGAGAAAGACAGAAAGACCCCTTCATCTATTTTCTCACCTTGCTGCCAAGTACCACCCCTTTACTCATTTAGCCCCACCCCCTTCCCCCGTTTTGTCAATCTTCATCTTCCTTCCATGTCCCCAATTTCCACTTGATTGATGTAGTACATCTCTAACAGGCCAGTGTGAATTCAAACGCTATGGAAATGTAGCGTTTAATCTATCGTTTAATTCTCTTCCCACAGTGAAGTGTAAGACCTCAGTTACTGGTGATGTATCAGAAACACACTATCTTGCCTGCTCCCTTTAAAATGTAAAGGGAATTAGTGGTGGGAAACATTTTAACCCCCCCCCCCTCCAGGCTCACATCATGGCGATGGTGTTGAGCTGGGAGTCAGATACGTAGTCCTGAACCTCCACTCCAAGCCAACGAAGAGCAGCATCATCATCTTCCCTGTACAGGTCTGGCGTGGGAGACTAAAGAACACAAAAAATAAGGACTACAACAAACAAACATCTCCCCATCCCCTTAAAAAAAAAATACAAACTTTGATACACTCTTCCCGGCCACCAGGGGTCAGTGTGGTATCTTCGGGCCCTTCGGTGTTCTCTAAATCCGCTCCACGATCAGGCTTTGTGGGAGGCGGCTGAGCGGAGGAGACAGTGTGTGGTGCCTCTGCCTGGGGGCTGTCATCTCTTTGGACAGGAGGATGACCTCCGACCTCTGACTCTGTCACGCTCTGGTTAGGTTGGTTCAAGACCTCCTCAGGCTGTTTGTCCTCCAGAGGCCTGGGTGGAGGACCAGTGGAGAAGGATGGAAGATCAGTAGTAGCAAATCCCCCCCTGTCTCCCTCCTGGTTGTCCTCGACAACCACCACTATGCCGACCTCCTCGTTACCCTGTACCAAAGGCTGCTGCCCCCTAGATGGGCCCCCCTCAAGAACCTCTGTGACCTCTAGAGCCTCCGCGACCAGATCATATCCAGAAACAGGCACACAACCAGGGTTTAAACGTCTGGCCTCGTCGCCAGACCGCAGTGGTTCTTCTTCCTTCTCTTGATTTTTCTTTTCTTCCCCCTCTTCATCCTCCTTTTTCTTATTCTGCTCAGCGTGAACCCTCGTAAGGTCGGAGGGACATAGAGATGTAGTTGCTGTAGTTCCCTCTACAACCACAAGGTCGGCGCCACCACCACCCTCCTCTTTCTCTTCTGCTTTCATATGCACCATACCTACATCCTTCGCACTCTTTCTTTCCGTCAGCTGCTCCTCTTCCACTCCACCCTTCCTCTCTCCCAGTCCGCACATCCCCATCCTTCTCCTCTTCGTCACCTTCGTCTGTACTTCCCTGGATTTGTCTTCCACTTGTGGAACGTTTCCCCCGTCTACTGACCAATCACCTCTCTCACCTGTGCCCTCGGGTGGTTTGGTGTCTCTCTCCTCTGTTGGAGGCACAAGGCTCTTCTCTCCACACCTATCTTCAGCGCTGGTTGTTTGACCGTCCCAGTGCAAAACTTTGACCTCTTTAGCGGGTTGGATGTGCGAGGGATTGGCGTGTGGGTGGGTTACTGTTGGTGGGTCAACGGCAGGACTGAAGAACCTCATCTTTAATGCGCCCTTCTCATCTTTAATGTAGTCATCCTGTGGAGTACATTCACAATCCTGATTGGTTGAAACAGTTTCCTGTGTGCCCGCCTACAACACAGCAACACCAATGACACAATCGCCCTAGAACAGGCTCAACTGGATTTACCTGAACGGCCCCTTGCTTTGGTGCAGTGGTATCTACCGCTGACATTATCTGCTGAAGTGGACCAGTGGCACAGTCCAGTGGAGGGGGTTGCGGATCTATAAGCGAGGCAGTTTTCAAGAGTGTTCCTTCAATGACCTCCTGCCCACAGTAATGACAAATCATAGATTAAAACAGGAACATAAGCTACATGTGAATTTTAACCGAAAAAATGTCCGCCAGCCACTGTGACTTCACTGAATAACCTTTTGTAGATATAAGGGCTGTGCTTCCCTTGCCTCTCCAGAGGGGGCGCTCTTTCCTAAATCATCCTCATCATAGCACGTTCTCTTTCGTGGCCTGAGTGACCTAGACTGGGTTGATATGACACCTGGAAATAAACTATTATATATATACCATATACTGCATTTTCTGTCTTTCATATTAAGACATTTTCAAAGAAATGTGAATTGACAATTTTTCACTTTAATTTTGACATCCCATTATATTTTTGTCACAGTAACTAGGTCCATGTTAGTGAACAAGCCAGTGAAACCTAACTGCTCTCATATCACTGCTTTGAATAGGAATCTGGTCGTAGCATACTTGATGAGTAAACATCAAATTAATATAGTTTTATTAATGTTTATTCATAAAACTAATTAAGGATTTTAATATAAAATCCTCACAGATTGCATGTTAATTCAATTGTAGGAATTTCAACCTTACTTGTCATGGTTTGATTTCTCTTTTTTGTCATTCTTCTAATAAACCTAGCTCTTCAAATGCACTGTGAAAACAAAACAAAGACTAATCAAATGAGATATGCCGAATTACTGTAACACTGAAACATTTCCAAAGGAAACAACGACCAGTAGCCGATTAACTAGCAACAATTGTGATTGTAGATCCTAGTTTCACGTCAAATAACGTTTTAAATCTCCCTGTTTTAGCTAGCCGCCTTAAGCCTAGTAGTACTGTACCTTGAACTAAAGTCGACCAAGATGGATTTTAAGTTGATTAGCAACAATACCCTTGTCATTTAACGTGGTCAATATTGCTACAGTACAAAATACACTACTCAAGTTTATCAAAATATAGTTGATCTATATTTCTGTGAGGAACACGAGGCGTTTCCACAAAACTTCTGACAGGAATTGGCTTTTATTCTCCCTGTCGGACACTTGCTGCTGCGGCCAGATGGATGTGCAGCAGTCTATATGGGCGTGGTCCTCATGCGCCGTAAAGCAGTGAGGAAGCGTTGCCAATGGTTACCCAATGCAGGAAGTAGCCCGATGTTAATACCTTTGCAACTCAACTCTTGGTGTTTTGATTCTTCGGTCGCTGGAAAACATAAATGTCTGTGTGAATTAGTGGCACCGCGTATGTTTTCGAAATATTTCGGATCGGTTGTCGGACAAGGAAACGGTATCGCTTAACATACGGTCTGTGGAAAACGTATGATTGACCAGGTAAAGGTCGTAACTAACCGGCTAGCTACACGTTTGCACTTTGACACCTTAGCTATTAATCTGACCAGGTAACAAGCTGTAAACTATTACCAGCTAGCTAAACAGAGTTGTTGTTGTTCTACATTTTGTCAACTCGGATTAACCGTGTCTGTGCCATCTGAACATCGGTTCGTCGCAAAATAACGTGACACAGTGGATTTTATAATATTGTCTATAAGTCTACGTCATCAACGTGTTGTACTGTTGCGATCTTGCCTGTCAATACGTGATGATATAGTTACATACTGAGTACAGTATAGCCATCAGATGAAACTACATTGTAACACAATGTTTTTGTTTGTACTGTGTTGTTGTAGTCCCGACAGACGACATTTAGACGGTTCTGTCCATGAGTCACAGTCGGAACCCACCGCCCCGGGGACATGGGGCCGCCCGGGCCAAGCAGGTAACCTTTATGATAATTGTTTGGGGACATTTAGAAGAACTTTCACATTGTTATTCATAACATTATGTTTGTTTGAGTTTCTGTGTTTTCCTGTGCCCCTCCTCTTTTCTCTCTCCTGTCCTGTTTCCTAGATGGGACTGCTCCTGGATCTCCCTCAGGATGGAGGGATGGATGAAGGGAATGAAGAAGAGCTGGAGGCGGAGCTACTTGCTCTGATGGGAGGGGGCAAGACACCAGGGAAGAAAGGAGGAAAATGTCAGGACAACTTCCTCATCATCATAATTATCTCTTACCTTATCCATTTCCTGTAAAAAAAAATATTATATGCTGCTAGAAGGTCTTTGCTTATTTGGTGTGTCTCTGCCTGCCTGTGTGGTGTGTTTTTTCCTCCACAGCTCCTGTTCCCATGGCAGACATCGAACGCATGGCAGCTTTGTGTATGAAGGATCTTGATGATGATGATGTTGGGGATGAAGATCTGGAGGATGATGATGACCTCCTGGTAACACCCTCCCTGCACATTGTTTCTTCTTTCCGTGTTTCTGATTCCTATCTTACATTTTCTGGAAAGAATGCATTAATCGTATGATAAACCATTCTAGTTTTGTCTGTCCAAAGGCTGAGCTGAATGAAGTCTTGGAGGATGAAGAGGAGGAGGTTCCAAAACATGCCCCTCCTGCTTGTGGCCCCACCCCTCCCAGCTCCAACTCCACCGGGCGCATCACCCCCGCCACCTCCCCAAGTGGTATGGCTGGGCTGGAGGCACTCCTGGCTGAACGCATTGACATGTACCAGACGGCCATCTCCAACGCCAACGCAGCGGGGGATGGAGGCAAGGCTCGCAGATACGACCGTGGACTGAAGGTGAGGTCACGACCTTGACAGAAGATCAGTTAAGCCAGTTCAATCAGGAAGAACAACATAAACGCCTGAGTGCGCAGATCTGATCCCATACCTGTGATGAGACCTGGTCTCAGATCCCAAATCATATGATGAGCCTCGCAGCCAATGAATCAAACGCTAGTGAAGTCATACCCATAATGCCCTGGGGTCATGGTGGAGACTTCCTGGTTCAGTAAGCCTTGTGATGAGAACACACACCTGCTGGGAAGTTGCCGTGTTTAGACAACAGTGTCCCAGATCTATCTAGCCACGTAAACCTGCAGTTCAATATGTCAAGTTAAATTGGTTCTTTACGGCTGAATTGTGTATTTGCAGACGTTGCAGACGATGTTGGTGTCCGCCAAGAAAGGAAAACCAGTCAACCAAGAGGAAATCCCACCTCCTGTCGCCACTGGTGGAAAACCCACCCCTGCGCCACAGCCTGAACCAGTCAAAGAGCGGGATCCTGTAGCCCCAGTGTTGACACCCTCCCAGACCTCCAATCAGAAGCCCCTGAGGGAGGCTGCGCCTGTTGCCCTCCCTCCAAAGCCCCGCCTTCTAGTTCCCCCTCAGAAGAACACTGCTGTTACCCCGGAAACGCCTGCTATCTCCCCCCTAACCCCTATCCAGCCCGATGGGAGACACTCAGGTGGGTTACACATTTCACACACACACACCTAACATACACAAATAATTACATTTAAAGTCCTAGTCCCAAATCCAAAAGTCTTTCTGTTATCCTCAGATAACATTGAACCTTTCTCATAACTTAACCCTAATTATGACACAACCGCAGTCTGATTCTTACTTTGATTGCAATGTGGGTACAGATCACCATTTCACAAAACTCTCTGTCTATCTTTTGTCTGTCTCTCTTTGTCTGTCTCTCTATGTCTCTCTCTTTGTCTTTCTTTCTCTCTCTGTAGAGTTTAAGCAGTCCGTTCTAACCCGACAGAGGGAGTATAAACTGGCAGCAATCCAGGCCAAGCAGGGCGGAGACTCAGAACTCGCCAGGCAACACTACCACGTCGCCAAGGTAACAGGAGGACACACCCAACTGACTACACCTGTTCAACAGCACTTTCTCATTGCCATGGGGACAGACACCTGCTGATAGGACTAAAGCTCCTAAAGGTTGTGTCCTAAAAAGCAACCTATTGGACATGTTCTGTACCCCTAAGGCTACAGGGTTCCTCAGGCTACAGGGTTCCTCGGGCTACATGGTTCCCCATGCTATGCTCTGGTCTCTCCCCACCATGTTTCCTTTAAAATATACCCTGGTCTCTCCCCAGCTTGTCCTTTATAATATGCCCCGGTCTCTCCCCAGCTTGTCCTTTATAATATGCCCCGGTCTCTCCCCAGCTTGTCCTTTATAATATGCCCCGGTCTCTCCCCAGCTTGTCCTTTATAATATGCCCCGGTCTCTCCCCAGCTTGTCCTTTATAATATGCCCCGGTCTCTCCCCAGCTTGTCCTTTATAATATGCCCCGGTCTCTCCCCAGCTTGTCCTGTATAATATGCCCCGGTCTCTCCCCAGCTTGTCCTTTATAATATGCCCCGGTCTCTCCCCAGCTTGTCCTTTATTATATGCCCCGGTCTCTCCCCAGCTTGTCCTTTATAATATGCCCCGGTCTCTCCCCATCTTGTCCTTTATAATATGCCCCGGTCTCTCCCCAGCTTGTCCTTTCTAATATGCCCCGGTCTCTCCCCAGCTTGTCCTTTATAATAGGCCCTGGTCTCTCCCCAGCTTGTCCTTTTTCACCTTTGTCCTCATTTCCTCTCTCCCATTCTCTTCTCTGTCCCACTCTCTGTAGAAACTAGACCCATTGGTGGAGGCGTTGGACAGAGGAGAACCAGTGGACCTCAGCGCTCTACCTCCCCCTCCAGGTACTCTTAGGTACACACAGCCAGACCTAGGCCAAAACCTCTGGCCAGAATAGTTCTAACACATCTACCCCACGGCTCCTAATTCAGTCCTCTTAAGTCACAAAACATTTGGGACAAATTCAATTAACAACTACAATAATGTAACATTTTACAGCCTGCTGTCTCTCACCTGTAGGTGCAGCAGTTGAGCGTGTGACTCCTCCCGTTTCCCAGTCTTATTCTAAGCCCGCCCCCGCAGCGCCACCTTCTGCAGCTCCCCCAGTGGCCGAAGCTGGTAAGACATTCTTTAATTCCTTAGCCTTCCTGCGCTGTCAAATGTTGCTGGCGTTAAGTGTGTGTGTGTGTGTGTGTGTGTGTGTGTGTGTGTGTGTGTGTGTGTGTGTGTGTGTGTGTGTGTGTGTGTGTGTGTGTGTGTGTGTGTGTGTGTGTGTGTGTGTGTGTGTGTGTGTGTGTGTGTGTGTGTGTGTGTGTGTGTGTGTGTGTGTGTGTGTGTGTGTGTGTGTGTGTGTGTGTGTGTGTGTGTGTGTGTGTGTGTGTGTGTGTGTGTGTGTGTGTGTGTGTGTGTGTGTGTGTGTGTGTGTGTGTGTGTGTGTGTGTGTGTGTGTGTGTGTGTGTGTGTGTGTGTGTGTGTGTGTGTGTGTGTGTGTGTGTGTGTGTGTGTGTGTGTGTGTGTGTGTGTGTGTGTGTGTGTGTGTGTGAGCAGCCCTCCCAGCTCCGGGCAGTGTTGGGGAGGCGTTACAACAGCGAATGGACCGGTACAAAGCAGCCGCTGCAGGAGCCAAGAGCAACGGAGACGAACGCAAAGCCCGCATGCACGAGCGCATAGTCAAGGTGCACACACACACACCTGCACTAACCTGCATGTCACTTTAATTATTTTTGTCATGTAAGCAGTTAGGCTCTCTGTTTTAAGTGAATGTCAAATCCTCTTTTGTCACACAGCAATACCAGGAAGCCATTAAGGCTCACAAGGCCGGACGTCCAGTAAACCTGGCTGATCTCCCAGTACCACCAGGTAACTGACCCGACACGGTACCGACACGGTACCGACACGTTGCCGACACGTTGCCGACACGTTGCCGACACGTTGCCGACACGTTGCCGACACAGTACCGACACAGCTGATCTGCTCTGTAGGGGTGGGGTTTTCTGTAGTAGTATTTTAATACTTATTAGTAGGGGTGGGGTTTTCTGTAGTAGTATTTTAATACTTATTAGTAGGGGTGGGGTTTTCTGTAGTAGTATTTTAATACTTATTAGTAGGGGTGGGGTTTTCTGTAGTAGTATTTTAATACTTATTAGTAGGGGTGGGGTTTTCTGTAGTAGTATTTTTGTACTGTACATTTACATCCGGTTGTTTACCAGGTTGCCCCCCGTTACAAGGCTCTGAGGGAGGCCAACAGAACATTATGGGCGTCCTGGAGACGGCAATGAAACTAGCCAATCGAGACGAAGATGCAGAAGACGACAGTGAACCAGGGGAGGTGGCCACGGTAACGACTTAAGATCATGTGACAGTAAACCTAGGTAGGAGGGTATTACAGGTGGACTACAACATCCCGGACTAAACGGTAAAACACCTCCCATACTCTCTCCGTCTCCATAGCCCACAGCAAAACCTCCAGTCCAGAAAAGCAAAGCTCCGCCTCCTCCGGCATCGGGTTCGGGAGGGAACAAAACCCCAGAGTCCAAGCTGGGACCTAAATGTGTGTGTTCCATACTGCCCAGGAGTCTTCGCTCGTTAGCCAAACGCAAAAACACATTTTAGATTTAATTACTTAATTCAAAACTTAACCATCGAGCTCCTAACGATAACTTTTATCTTCATCCTCTTTCTCGTGTGACATCACTTCCTGTGCTCCAGCCCAGCAGCAGTTGGACTTCCTGTTGGCCCGGCGGCAGGCCTTCATCCGGGCGGCGCTGCGGTCCAAACAAATGAAGGACATGCAGGGAGCAGCGGTACATCTACGAAACGCCAAGGGCTTGGATCACATGATCAGCGCCACCAAGGGAGGTCTGCCCGTAGACATCACCAAGGTGTGTGTGTGTGTCTGTGTGTGTGTGTCTGTGTGTGTGTGTGTGCGCGTGTGTGCGTGCGTGTGTGTGCGTGTGCGTGCGTGCGTGTGTGCGCGCTGTGTGCTGTAATATTATCACCTAGGTAACCAGGGAGAGAGTGGGAGGGGTTATATTGTCACGTCCAGGTGTGACACTGGGTGAGAGAGACAGATGGACACCAACACACTGTGTCTAATTGGTTTCACCTCTCCCTTCATTTACCTTTTCCACACCTTTTTACCATTCCTCCCTCTTTATTCTCTGTTTACTGTCTCCTCTCCCTCTCTCCTTCTCTCCTCTCTCCCTGTGACTATATTTAACCTCCTGCATATTGATGCCCCCCCACCAGGTCCCCAGTGCTCCAGTGAGTGAGGAGGATTACTGTCTAGTCCGCTCTTCACGCTCTTCACCCCTGTCTCCTCGTACGTCAGAGCAGTACAGCAGCTTGATGGAGGTCCTGGAACAGCAGCACAAGGTTTTAACACTTCTTACCATGACACCTTACTACACCCTTATGACACCTTACTACACCCTTATGACACCTTACTACACCCTTATGACACCTTACTGCACCCTTATGACATCTTACTACACCCTTATGACACCTTACTGCACCCTTATGACACCTTACTACACCCTTATGGCACCCTACTGCACCCTTATGACACCTTACTACACCCTTATGACACCTTACTGCACCCTTATGACACCTTACTACACCCTTATGGCACACTTCTGCACCCTTATGACACCTTACTACACCCTTATGACAGCTTACTGCACCCTTATGACACCTTACTACACCCTTATGGCACCCTACTGCACCCTTATGGCACCCTACTGCACCCTTATGACACCTTACTACACCCTTATGGCACCCTACTGCACCCTTATGACATCTTACAACACCCTTATGACACCCTACTGCACCCTTATGACACCTTACTACACCCTTATAACACCTTACTACACAATTATGACACCTTACTACACCCTTATGACACCCAACTACACCCTTATGACACCTTACTACACCCTTATGACACCTTACTACACCCTTATGACGCCTTACTACACCCTTATGACACCTTACTACACCCTTATGACACCTTACTAAACCCTTATGACACCCAACTACACCCTTATGACACATTACTACACACTTATGACACCTTACTACATCCTTATGACACCCAACTACACCTTTATAACACCTTACTACACCCTTATGACACCTTACTACACCCTTATGGCACCCTACTGCACCCTTATGACACCTTACTACACCCTTATGACACCCTACTGCACCCTTATGACATCTTACTACACCCTTATGACACCCTACTGCACCCTTATGACACCCAACTACACCCTTATGACACCTTACTACACCCTTATGACACCTTACTACACCCTTATGACACCTTACTACACCCTTATGACACCTTACTACACCCTTATGACACCTTACTAAACCCTTATGACACCCAACTACACCCATATGACACCTTACTACACACTTATGACACCTTACTACATCCTTATGACACCCAACTACACCCTTATGACACCCAACTACACCCTTATGACACCTTACTACACCCTTATGACACCTTACTACATCCTTATGACACCCAACTACATCCTTATGACACCCAACTGCACCCTTATGACACCTTACTACACCCTTATGACACCTTACTACACCCTTATGACACCTTACTACATCCTTATGACACCCAACTACATCCTTATGACACCCAACTGCACCCTTATGACACCTTACTACACCCTTATGACACCTTACTACACCCTTATGACACCTTACTACATCCTTATGACACCCAACTACATCCTTATGACACCCAACTGCACCCTTATGACACCCAACTGCACCCTTATGACACCTTACTACACCCTTATGACACCTTACTACACCCTTATGACACCTTACTACATCCTTATGACACCCAACTACACCCTTATGACACCCTACTGCACCCTTATGACACCTTACTAAACCCTTATGACACCTTACTACACCCTTATGACACCCTACTGCACCCTTATGACACCTTACTAAACCCTTATGACACCTTACTACACCCTTATGACACCTTACTACACCCTTATGACACCTAACTACACACATTTGACAAGTCATTAGTTAACAGAAGGGTTCCACAACGATCCGTCTGCTTTCCTTTGCAGAAATGTCTTGGCTACTCCCAGCAGTTTACTCACATGGGGAACGTTCCGGAGACCTCCAGGTAAGTGGAACCAACAACTGTGTGTGTGTGTGTGTGTGTGTGTGTGTGTGTGTGTGTGTGTGTGTGTGTGTGTCATAAAAATAATAATGTCACTTAAGGTCAGTGAGACTTAACAGTACCCAGGGATAGAAAATTACTTCTTCACTTTGCTAAACGCTTGTCAGTCAAGATTTGTGTGTGTGTGTGTGTGTGTGTGTGTGTGTGTGTGTGTGTTCCTGTGGTCAGGTTTGAGAAGCTCGCCCAGGAGTGTATGCAGAACATTGACGTCCTGAAGATGGCTCACGCCAAGGGCCAGCCGGTCCCCAAATACCACACGGAGGAGAGGACATTCAACACTGTCAAGTAATGGACTAGACACCATCAGGCCTCATTGGCTAAATACCACACCCCCTCAGACCTTATTAGTTATATGACACACCCCCTCAGGCCTTTTCGGTTATATGACACACCCCCTCAGGCCCTATTCGTTACATGTTACACCCTTTGTTAAAATAAATCCTTGACGTCTTTCTTTTTCAGAATGAATCCCAGCCTGACAGCCAATGAGATGATGCTGTACATCGTGAAGGGCATGAATCTACCTCCTCCCTCTGGTTGGTGTGCATACGTGCTATAAAGACATTCTCATCTGTGTCCCTCTCTCTTTGTGTATCTGTCGCTGTATCTTTATGTCTCTCACCCTGTTGCTCTGTATCTCTCTCTAAAGTGTCTCTGTATTTATCTCTGCAATCCACATCTCTATCTATATCTCTCCGTCATCAGGGGTCTCTGCCAGTGATCTCGATGCCAGCGTGCGCTTTGAGTTTCCTTTCCCTAGTGCGGTAAGACACGCGCACACATTCAGACACACACACACACACACACACTCATAGGTGGGCCAGAGTCAGTGTCATTTTTCGCAAAATGACTTCTGGGATCACAGAGATTGTTCCGTTTATATAAAGGCCTGATTTGAACAACAGTGCCCCTCTCTACTATTAACTAATGACAAAGCCATGTTTGGTACAGAGGCTGTTTGACAATTCTCCAGGCATATAAGTGAATAAACAACAGTTTGTACTTCAGCACTTTTTCCCTCTAAGCCTTGAGCTTTTATGCCATAGGACCACGGTTAAATGGGTAACCTCTGACGCCATAGAACCACGATTAAATGGGTAACCTCCGATGCCATAGAACCACGGTTAAATGGGTAACCTCTGACGCCATAGAACCACGATTAAATGGGTAACCTCCGATGCCATAGAACCACGGTTAAATGGGTAACCTCTGACGCCATAGAACCACGGTTAAATGGGTAACCTCCGATGGCATAGAACCACGGTAAAATGGGTAACCTCCGATGCCATAGAACCACGGTTAAATGGGTAACCTCTGATGCCATAGAACCATGGTTAAATGGGTAACCTCTGATGCCATAGAACCACGGTTAAATGGGTAACCTCTGATGCCATAGAACCACGGTTAAATGGGTAACCTCTGATGCCATAGAACCACGGTTAAATGGGTAACCTCTGATGCCATAGAACCACGGTTAAATGGGTAACCTCTAATGCCATAGAACCACGGATAAATGGGTAACCTCTGATGCCATAGAACCACGGATAAATGGGTAACCTCTGATGTCGGCACAGTGAGGATTGGCACACATTTATGACAGTTAATAATACACATAAAATTACTGTTTAATTAACCTAATGTGTCTGTTTCTAATACAAATAATGGTGTGTGTGCGTGTGTGTAGGAGGAAGCACAGCGGGATAAGACCAGCACTGTGAAGGGAAACAGCAGTCCAGAGTTTAAAGATGAGTTCAAACTCATCATCAATCGTCAGCACAGAGGCTTCAAGAGGCTCATTCAGACCAAAGGCATCAAGTTTGACATCATTCATAAGGGGTGAGGCGGTCTACTGTGGGGCGAGGCGGTCTACTGTGGGGCGAGGCGGTCTACTGTGGGGCGAGGCGGTCTACTGTGGGGCGAGGCGGTCTACTGTGGGGCGAGGCGGTCTACTGTGGGGCGAGGCGGTCTACTGTGGGGGGAGGCGGTCTACTGTGGGGCGAGGCGGTCTACTGTGGGGCGAGGCGGTCTACTGTGGGGCGAGGCGGTCTACTGTGGGGCGAGGCGGTCTACTGTGGGGCGAGGCGGTCTACTGTGGGGCGAGGCGGTCTACTGTGGGGCGAGGCGGTCTATTTGACAGCCCACATGGTCGTTTGAAAACCAGGTCTCTCCACACTGTGCAGCTTCTTTCTGGGAAACGTATTGTTCTTTTCCACCAGTCGTTCAATTCATAAATGTCTGAGAACGAGGCTATCAGAACAGACAGGATGTACTGATGTTAACTGACGGAATGTGTGTGTGTGTGTGTGTGTGTGTGTGTGTGTGTGTGTGTGTGTGTGTGTGTGTGTGTGTGTGTGTGTGTGTGTGTGTGTGTGTGTGTGTGTGTGTGTGTGTGTGTGTGTGTGTGTGTGTGTGTGTGTGTGTGTGTGTGTGTGTGTGTGTGTGTGTGTGTGTGTGTGTGCAGGGGTCTGTTCAAGGGCGACAGAGTGGTGGGAAACGCTCAGCTGAAACTGGATTCACTGGAGAGCCAGTGTGACGTCCGACAGATTATAGAGGTGGGAACTCTCACACACACACACTCAAACATGGGCTCACCGGACAGTTTATTCGGTACACCAGCTAGAGCCGGGTTGTACCCTGTTTGCCTGGAGGTTGAATCTCTGATGATGTTGTTGTGCTAGGTGTTGGATGGGCGTAAGGCCACTGGGGGAAAGCTGGAGGTGCGGGTGAAGATTCGGGAGCCTCTAGGAGGGGCGCAGCTTCAGACCACCACAGAGAAGTGGCTGATCATTGACCCCTTACCCATCACCACGCCCGACCGGGAGCGTCACAGAAGAGGAGAACCAGAGGGTCGGGACAGGAGAGGAGGAGAACCAGAGAAGAGGGACAGGAGAGGAGGTGATGCAGAGGGGCGTGACAGGAGAGGTGGAGAACCAGAAAAGAGGGACAGGAGAGAAGGTGAAGCGGTGAGAGAAGACAGGAGAGGCAGCATGTTTTTGTTGTTAATTGCTTTTTCGTGTTCCAGGCTGGGTCCCTGTATGACCTCTATATGACCATTATATGACCTCTGTATGACCACTATATGACCTCTATATGGACCTAATGTCCTTACCCTCTGCCTTTGGATGACATGAAATATGTCATTTCCTTTGCGCTTTACCGTATATCACCTTAGACACAACATCACAGGGAATGTGCAGAACTGGATATAGAATCACCAAATCTATAGACATTTTCTTTTCCAAAAGGTTGATTTTTACGAATTATTTTCAACTTCATTTTTAGTTTTAGAGGAGTGCATTTTCTGTGGAGTTTAACTCTGTCTCTTTGATACAGGCACCTCCTCCTCCTCGCACTAAACCTGACGCTGGGAGGACCAGCAACCACACCAGCAGTCACACCAGCAGTCACACCAGCAACCACACCAGCAGTCACACCAGTAGTCACACCAGCCACTCTCCTCCCCAGTATAAACTCCACAGCTTTAGCCTGCTGAACTACGATAAGGAACGGATGGAGAGGAAGGTGTGTCATCTCGTGTTGTCATCTGCTGTAGATTTCACACATTTCTCTTGGTCACACTGTCTCTCTATCTTTCATCTCTCCCTCTTCGTCGCTCTTATCTCTTTTCTCTCTGTGCGAATTCAGTCTAAATCTGTTGATAATTGGACCCGACCATTCTGGGTTGTGATTGGTCTAAGATAATTTCAATCGCTCTGCGTTTTTGTCAGATTGGTGATTGCCAGAAGAGTAGGCAGGAACCTCCGCCCAGCCTCCTACAGCAGCACCAGGAAGTTACCCACAGGCTGCAGTGGCAGAAAGCCCAATTAGAGAAAGGCTCACCGACTCTACTGACAGGTAACTGACAGGATACTGACCGTTACTGACCAATACTGACAGGTAACTGACCAATACTGACAGGTTACTGACCAATACTGACCAATACTGACAGGTTACTGACAGGTTACTGACCAATACTGACAGGTAACTGACCAATACTGACAGGTAACTGACCAATACTGACAGGTTACTGACCAATACTGACAGGTTACTGACCAATACTGAAACACTACAGACCAGTAACTGCCCAAAACTGACACACCTCTGACAGGTAACTGACCAACTACTGACACACCTCTGACAGGTAACTGGCCAATACTGACACACCTCTGACAGGTAACTGACCAATACTGACACACCTCTGACAGGTAACTGACCAATACTGACACACCTCTGACAGGTAACTGACCAATACTGACACACCTCTGACAGGTAACTGACCAATACTGACACACCTCTGACAGGTAACTGACCAACTACTGACACACCTCTGACAGGTAACTGACCAACTACTGACACACCTCTGACAGGTAACTGGCCAATACTGACACATCTCTATGTCCCATTCTTTCTCTCTCACTATCCCTTTCTATCTATCTATCTATCCATCTCTCTCTCTCCTTTATCTCTCCCCCTTTTCAGAGTATGAAAATGTTCTGAGGCGTTTGTCACAGGGACTAGGTGATTCTGTTAAGACGTTCTCCAGTCAAGGCAACAGGGTGAGCACATGAAAAGCTGTCAATCTTAGGGGTTAGATTAAGGTCGTTATAATTAGGGATAAGAATTCGGGGTACGATTATGGTCGTTAGAATTCGGGGTTAGATTAAGGTTGTTAGGATTAGGGGTTAGAATTAGGGGTTAGATTTGGGGGTTAGCACAGCTAGCATTTTAATGTAAATCACTTGTGATCCCAAACAAGTATAGTACAAGTATAGTACAAGTATAGTAAAACAACTCTCTGCCTCTTTAGGACGCTGCCAAGGACTGTTTAAGCCGACGGAAGATGGTGGAGATCGAGGTAAACATTGATAATATTTAACATAATAGCAAGCTCTACTCGTACTCTGACCATGTTACTGGATGTGCTTGTGCCCCTGCTTTCATGTCTCAATAATATTATTAATAATATTCCCATTAACAAAACGGACAGTCGTAAGAACCAATCAGCATCTCCGAACAGGTGCCCCACTGAATAAATGCTCACAACCAACCGGCTTCCAACATGACCACTTTATATGACCCCCCCACTCTGTTTCCTCTCTCGCCCCCCCTCTCCATCTCTCTTTTATTACACTTCTCTTCTCTCCATTTCTCAGTTGGAGTCTGTGAGGAGGAAACGCTCCTTGTAAGAGGACAGAGAGATTGCTGGAGGACTGTTGTCACACACACACACACACGAGTCGGCTCAAAGCTTTTCTAGCGTTGCCACGACACTCCTAACATTCTGTTTGCCTCAAATTAGAATCTTGATTTTCATTTAGTATTTTGATATCCATTGTTTTTCCAGTTGGCCTGACTGTGGTTTGAAGAAGAACCGTCTGAATTTAGATCATAGTCTGTTCCATATGCCCCGGGTAGTGTGTTCTATATGCCCCGGGTAGTGTGTTCTATATGCCCCGGGTAGTGTGTTCTATATGCCCCGGGAAGCGGGTTCCAAATGCTGTGTGTGTGTGTGTGTGTGTGTGTGTGTGTGTGTGTGTGTGTGTGTGTGTGTGTGTGTGTGTGTGTGTGTGTGTGTGTGTGTGTGTGTGTGTGTGTGTGTGTGTGTGTGTGTGTGTGTGTGTGTGTGTGTGTGTGTGTGTGTGTGTGTGTGTGTGTGTGTGTGTGTGTGTGTGTGTGTGTGTGTGTGTGTGTGTGTGTGTGTGTGTGTGTGTGTGTGTGTGTGTGTGTGTGTGTGTGTGATCTTAGTCTAATCCGTCTGCATCACTATTCTCAGATTACAGTAATCTAACCTTTTTGGTGTCATGTGATACGGGAGAGAAACCAGGGCTCCGGGGCGCGTGAACAACATCCCATAATGAGGGATTAGCCATCACCAGTGTCGCCACGGAGACGCCTCACTCTGGGACGTGAGGAAGTGGAGCCTGAAAGGGCTTATAAAGGGACAGATAGAATTTGAACATGTATTAGAGAATATATAAAGCTCTGGAATCCTCTGGGTTTCCTTTCAGTTGGGATAAATGTAAGTTCTGTATTAGGTGGGATTATTTACTGCCGGTCCACAACCCCTGTTCAGATTCATGAGGCGACAGGCGGCCTCGTTGTCGGAGCACCGGATACATAACTGGATGGTTACTGGATCAAATCCCAGAGCTGGCGTGGTTGAAGGTGTGTGATTCTGTCCCTGAGCAAGGCTGTTGGCCCTCCCAGGGTGTTGCTTTAAGTGAGATGGTGTTCTATCATAACTGCTAAAACAATAAATGTTTATATATTCTTATTTACAGGAACATGTATATGTTATGGCTAGGGAACGCATGTTGATTTGTTCTTTTCTAATTAAGGGAGGTTTAAGAACAGTTGGCTTTTTCTCAGTTGTTTTGTTTTACTACGTCTCATTAACCAGGCTGAGGAGGCAATTTAAAAACACTTTCCTGTGAGGATGATGTTCTTCCCACTGAGGTGTCATCAGTTAGAACATTTTAACAAGGCTTGTGCCGTGTCATCATGTCATCATTTATCATATTTTGAGGATCCTGGCAACCGTGTGATGTCATCGGTTAGCTTATTCTGTGGTTCCTGGCAGCTTTGTGATGTCATTAGTTAGTGTATTCAGTGCTTCCTGGCAGCTATGTGATGTCATCAATTAGTGTATTCTGAGGATTCTGGAAGCTCTGTGATGTCATCCATTAGCATGTTCTACATATGGCTTCATCCTATTACGTCATTCAAACACCTTTTTTTTTATTTTTTTTTAAATGAATCCATTGAACATTTTTAATGTGGACACAGTTTAAGCAGGCCAGTCGTGAGGGACACACTACAGAGGGGTTAAATTATAATTTGTCTAAAGGCTTTTGTGTCTTTCAGGCCAAGACCGAAATGTAAAGCGTTCTGGTTTTGTGTCCCAAAGGAGAACTTGTTATCTATAAATGTTATCTATAAATGCACTATTCTGATTAAAAGAACTACGCTATATAAAGAATAGAGTGATGTGTGTGTGTGTGTGTGTGTGTGTGTGTTTGGGCTTTGGTAGGCCAGGGAACACAGATGCCAGTGGTACTAGGGTCAGACCTTTCTTCTTCTGTTTGGGGATAGAAGAAACCCAGAGGGAAACCCCTGTGCTTATCCTCCCACACACACACACATTTTTGGGTGGCGGACTAAAACCACCTTGAGACCCTGAATCCTCCCGTTGCCGTGACGACCCGCTCATCAGCATGCTTGGTGGTTGATTATGGGACAAATGACCCTGACAAGCCGACAGATGGTCCAACTGATTGGTCGCTCACTTCTGTCTCTCCTCTCCCTCCTAGTTTCTTCACTCTCACTTCTGTCCCTCTCTCCTCACTCACTCTCCTAGTTTCTTCACTCTTACTTCTGTCCCTCTCACTCTCTCTCCCTCCTAGTTTCTTCACTCTCACTTCTGTCCCTCTCTCCTCACTCTCTCTCCCTCCCAGTTTCTTCACTCTCACTTCTCTCTCTCTCCTTTCCCTCCCAGTTTCTTCAGTCTCACTTCTGTCTCTCTCCTCACTCTCTTCTATCTAGGACCTGTCTGAATAACCTCATTCACTACAATCCAAGTGGTAAAACTGATCCACGGCTGTCAATCTCTTACGTTATCATCTTCTATGTCAGTGTGACCATTGATATATTAATATATCATATGTGGGGCTCTATTTTAAATAAAGTTGTTTCTGTGTGCCTGAAGCTGATTGATGATGAACTTATATACATTGTAATGACGTTAGGAGAAATGTTTGGAGAGGGGAAACTTATTGTATTAAAATATTAAGAATGAATTCAACCTGCATATTGTGTTTGCATTTGTATGAGGTCTCTAGAATAAAGGCTATAGGAGGCCACATATTATATAAGCTAATGACATTGTATTTGTATTAGTCTATAGTGTCCAGCCTACACTGGGTCTGTAGATGCGTCCTGTATTAGCACATGTTCCCACACCCAACCACCCTGACAGACGCGGGGCTAAAGGCCTTTGTTCCCTCCTCTCGACCCGGAGGAGAGGCGTGAAGTGAGGCGGCCGTCTGCTCCTTTGTTGAAACGGGACGAATGAGCACCGGCTAAACTCCCGTTATGCTAATACCTACTCACGCGAGGGGAACATTTTTACAAACAAAAGAGGGGCGCTGAGAAGATGGAGGAAGGGAACGAGAGAAAGTAAGAAGGGAGAGACTGAGAGGGAGCTGTCTGAACCGAGGGAGTGAAAGACGTGCGACGCCGAAAGAAAGAAAGCGAGCGACCGGAGAGGTGGGCGTGGCCTGAACTCCGGGAGGCGGGTCCGGCTTCCTGTCCGGGTGAACACGTGGTTCCGTGTCTCGCTGTGTGTCAGTGAGCCCCCCTCTCTCTTCCCCCAGCTCGCTCGCATTCATTTTCACGCTCCTGATTCCTCTACCTACCCGCACACCCCCTCTCTCTAGCTCCATCCCTTGTTCCCCTTTCTTTCCGACACCCCGGACGACTGGAACCGCCTCCGACGACACAGCGGACGGGAGTGAAGCTTGTGCGTGCGTGAGGGTGCTGGTTGCGTGTGTGTGTGTGTCGCGCCATCCGAAACGATTCATCTCGTTTGCGGGTCATGACGCTCGAGGCGATCCGTTACCGGGCCGGGTCTCTGCAGATCCTCAACCAGCTGCTTCTACCGCACCAGACTGTGTTCGACGAGGTCCGCACGGTGCAGGACGGATATGAAGCGATCAAGTCCATGAAGGCAAGAATATGTGTGTGTGTGTATGTGTGTCAGCTGGTTAGTAGTCTGTGCATCTTGGTACAGTACAGGCTGACTGCGGTTGTCTTTGTGTCAAACAGTCTCGATCTTTTGTGTGTGCAGTGGACCCATCGAGACCCGTTCCGTTTTATGTATCCACGGCTGCATGCGCGCGTGTGTGTGTGTGTGAGAGAGTGGCCGAAGAGCGTCTGTATGGCCTGTGACAGCATATTTGTTGATATCCAGGGCCTGTCTGTTTTGACCATTTCCACCGATCACCAGTGCATCACCGTAATGTATGTAATAGCGCCCCCGGTATGGGGCCCCGGTATGGAGCCCCCGGTATGGGGCCCCGGTATGGAGCCCCCGGTATGGGGCCCCGGTATGGAGCCCCCGGTATGGGGCCCCGGTATGGAGCCCCCGGTATGGAGCCCCCGGTATAGAGGCTGATTTTAAAAACGACAAGGAATGCCATGATTTGTTTTAACGTGCATGCTTGGCACGGGCGATGCGCTGTGCCAGATATACGCACCCACCCATAAAAATGCAAATTGTAAATAGTCTCTGCATTATTAACGAGTCCTGGTGTTTTGTGCGCGCGGCTAGTTGGCACCTTGTGGGAGGGTTCAGCGAGGCTTTTTGAAAAAGCTGTGATGTTTACAGGCTTTCTGTCTTTATATTATCCAAAATACCTTCTTAATTGAAACAAACAGCCAGACACACACACACACTTTGGTCCAACTTGAGACCTGTGTGTACTAACCTGTGTGTGTGTGTGTTTGTGTGTTTGTGTGTTGTGTGTGTGTGTGTGTGTGTGTGTGTGTGTGTGTGTGTGTGTGTGTGTGTGTGTGTGTGTGTGTGTGTGTGTGTGTGTGTGTGTGTGTGTGTGGAGATGAATGGATGACTCTTAACTAAAGCTGATCTCACACGCTGGTGATGTCATTCACCGCCACTCACTGTCCTGTTGTGTCTGTATGCATGTATGGATCTGTGTGTGTCTGTGTGCGTGTGTGCTTGTGTGTGTGTTTGCAAACCGTTGTCTTGTCAGGTGTTGCCTCATACTTGCATCGTCTCATAGTCCTCGTTCCACCTGTATTCCCAGGAGGGACAGGCAGACAGACATACGAGGAGAGACCATCAATTCTCTGAATGAAACAAACAACCAGTACCGATTCTGCAAGCGAAATGCCACAAGCGTATTGACAGACAGACAACACAAATCAGCACGTAATGAGCTGAGGAGAATTTAGACTAGATTCACTCGCTATCACTGTCCACAAAAGACATGTTGTATTTCATAATCAACTGACCAACTGAAGCCGATCTTGGAACTCTGTTCACAAAGCCAAACAGAGAGTACGGAGCCCCACTAGTGACACACAGACCCAGCCAAATTGTGACAAAACAAAGAATTGATTAGGAATTAATAAAAAGGACCAAGCTGTTTGATTTGACGGACAGACACACACAGAGACACAGTGACAGAGCTGTTTGATTTGACAGATATTCACACGCAAACAGACACATACACACAGACGGACAGACAGACACAGACACAGACGGACAGTCAGACAGACAGATGTAAACAGACGGACACACAGACGCAGACAGACAGACACAGACGGCCAGTCAGACACACAGACGTAAACAGACAGACGCAGACAGACAGAAGTGTGGTCTGATATTTAAATTGGGATTGGTTCACACCTGCCTCTGTGATTATATCCAACAGGCCTCACCTGTCCACTTCCATCCTAATCCTAAACAGGTAAAAGCATGAGGGTGGAGTCACATACTAAATAGTTGCTGCCTGACACTGCAAATTATTTTCAATGGAGCCTTTTACTCAAAGGACCAAAGAACTTTTCAAAGTCTCAAAAGGCCCGAGGGGGGTTGCCACGCCCATTTCATGTAGCTCACAGGTGTCTAACTCATTCAGTGAGTGGAGTGCCCAGTGTTTGCAGGGTTTTGCTCCTACCCTGTACCTGGCTGACAATTAATGTTTAATTAATGTGTTAGGACCTCCCCTCACCTGGTTGTCTGTATCGTACATGAACACCAGTTGAACCCATTCCAATGGAAAGCAAAAAACGTGCAGACACTCTCCCTGCTGTGAAAGGATTTCAGTGATGTGACACCTCAGAGGTGGATGGCCCTGAAAGAGACCCCCTCACCCCAACTGTTCAAAGTCTAGAAAAGGCCCGAGAGGGGGTTGCCACGCCCATTTCATGGCCGAACCCTCCTTTAGCTCAGGCAGGTGTCTAACTCATTCCATGCAGTGAGTGGAGTGCCCAGTGTTTGCAGGGTTTTGCTCCTACCCTGTACCTGGCTGAGTTCCTGTCGATCCTCATTTTGGCTCCAGATGGATGTATGTTTCTAATACATATTTATGAATTGAGGGAAGGAACGTGTTGGTGATATTTACTTGTCTTCTTTTCAAACTCACTTTTGCTCACCCTCCTTTGATTCACATGCCGTGGAGCTGTGGGGTGGTAGGGGTAAAATAAACCCTCCAAGTGACATCTGGTCTGAGAGGAATCTGCACATGACACGTGTAGAGGACAGATTTCCACCAACTGGGGCCGTCACATTTGCCACTTCGAGAACAGAGATACCATACTTTGATTATAATATTGACCTGTTCATGAAAACAGTTTTTGTCTGGTGTTTTTAAGGTGGATCTATGACTCTCTCTCTGTTGGTTTTAGGTGCGCGGTGCTCCGGCCATCGCCATCGTGGGCTGTCTGAGCCTTGCGGTGGAACTCCACGCAGGCGCCGGTGGAAACGACCCTGTGACCTTTATCCGGGAGTCTCTGTGCCACCTGACGTCAGCGAGACCCACGGCCGTCAATATGGGAAGGGCCGCCCGGGAACTGATGGAGTTCGCAGAGAATGAAAGCATGGAGAAAACAACCGAACAACTGAGAGAGAGGTACGAGGCAGGGGTACGAGGGAGAGGAGAGATGGAGGAGATTGAAGATGGAGACCAGTGTGGTTACTAACTGCCTCTCCTGGTCCTTACTGCAGTGTGATTGGCTGGATCGAGGAGATGCTGGAGCGCGACGTCAATGACAACAAGAAGATTGGTAACTACGGAGCCCAGCACATCCTGTCTGGCGTTCCCCGTGACTCGGTCACCATCCTCACACACTGTAACACCGGCTCATTGGCCACCGCAGGATATGGAACCGCCCTGGGTGAGATGTGTGTGTGTGTCACCTGTGTGTGTGTGACCTGTGTGTGTTTAACCAGTGTGTGTGTAACCTGTGTGTGTGTGTGTGTGTAAGCTGTGTGTGTGTGTAACCTGTGTGTGTGTAACCTGTGTGTGTGTGTGTGTGTGTGTATCTTTAGGTGTGGTACGCTACCTCCACGCTCTGGGCCGTCTCAGGCGTGTGTAACCTGTGTGTGTGTGTGTGTGTGTGTGTGTGTGTATCTTTAGGTGTGGTACGCTCCCTCCACGCTCTGGGCCGTCTCAGGCGTGTGTATTGCACGGAGACGAGGCCGTACAACCAGGGCGCCAGACTGACGGCGTACGAGGCCGTCGCAGAGGGTTTCCCCGCCACCCTCATCACGGACAGCATGGCAGCTCTCACCATGAGGGAGAGAGGCATCACAGGTTGGTTCCCTCTGTCTGGTTTATGGGGGGGGGTCACCTCCCCTCCACACCTTCTCACTCTGTGTGTGTGTGTGTCCCCACCCCAGCTGTGGTTGTTGGGGCAGACCGGGTGGTTGCCAACGGCGACACGGCCAATAAGATTGGCACGTACCAGCTGGCTATCGCGGCGAAGCACCACGCCATCCCGTTCTATGTGGCCGCGCCCAGCACGTCATGTGACCTGAGTCTGGAGAGCGGCCGGGACATCGTGATCGAGGAGCGCCCCCCGGAGGAACTCACCAGTATCAACGGAATCCCCATCGCTGCCCCAGTGTGTGTGTGTGTGTGTGTGTGTGTGTGTGTGTGTGTGTGTGTGTGTGTGTGTGTGTGTGTGTGTGTGTGTGTGTGTGTGTGTGTGTGTGTGTGTGTGTGTGGTGAGTGGGTCTCAAAGAGCTGATTCTGTGGCCAGACGTCTCTAATGAATTATGGAGACAAGAGATTTGTGTAATTATGTAATACAGAGACTTTATTAGAGACAGTCGTCCTACGGGTCACCCCTATGAGACAGTCGTCCTACAGGTCACCCCTATGAGACAGTCGTCCCTACAGGTCACCCCTATGAGACAGTCGTCCCTACAGGTCACCCCTATGAGACATTCGTCCCTACAGGTCACCCCTATGAGACAGTCGTCCCTACAGGTCACCCCTATGAGACATTCGTCCCTACAGGTCACCCCTATGAGACAGTCGTCCCTACAGGTCACCCCTATGAGACAGTCGTCCCTACAGGTCACCCCTATGAGACAGTCGTCCCTGGGGGTCACCCCTATGAGACAGTCGTCCCTGGGGGTCACCCCTATGAGACAGTCGTCCCTGGGGGTCACTTTAAGAGACAGTCATCCCTAGGGGGGTCAACCCTAAGAGACAGTCATCTCTGGGGGTCATGCTTATTCCCTCTGTCTCCCAACAGGTATAGATGTGTGGAACCCAGCATTTGATGTGACCCCCCATCAGCTGATTACAGGGGGCATCATCACAGAGTTGGGAGTTTTCCTGCCCTCAGAGCTGCAGGCAGCACTCACCGGACGCCTCACTGCCCTGTAGAGGGAGTCACCCTGTAGAGGGAGACACCTGCTGGCCATAGAGTGCTACTGCATCTTCATTTTCCTGCCCAGTTTACTCGTATAGGACTTGCACGTCCGACATTGTGTACACACACACACACAGATGTGGTGGAAGTCTATTTTTTTTACACACTCACAGTTTTGCACAGACACATTATGCCGGGAATCAACCAGACACAACCCACAACCCCCTGCCCTTTCTGTTTGTCTCTTCTTCCTGGTGTCTACTGTATTCATCTAGTGTCCAGTGCTGTGTGAAGACATGTCTTTATCTCTCTCTAATCTGTCTGTCTGTATCTCTCTCTACTCTGTCTGTCATTATCTCTCTTTACTCTGTTTTTATCTTTTTCTACTCTGTCTGTCTGTATCTCTATGTCTCTCCATCATACAAAATGGTTCCACAGTGAGAAACACTTTTAATCTTGGCGCCTCTCCTAAGTCAGAACCGTAACAGTTAAAACAAGTAGTTTGACTAAAAATGTCAGATTGTTCAGATAGATGAAAATAAATATTAGCCTGTTCTGTTTTTGCTTACAGGACTCATACTCCAACCAATGTGTTGATTAAAGGTGAACCTCATTTGAGCAGTTTGTGGTGCTTGCGTTTAGATTTCAACGTCGCTGTCTGATTTGTACATAAATATTAGCATCGGTACCAGTTTGTACATAAACTAAAGTGAATTATTTTGGGGTCTCTGAACAACCAGACACACACATACTACGTAGATGGTAGCCTGGTAGTGCCAAGCTCTGAAAAAAAAGTAATCGCCGTCATAATCAAAGTGCTCGAGTGATGCGGCAAAATTTTGGCGCATTGATTTGGAACGTCTACATGCACCACGCCCTAGTGGTTGTCTTTAAGGAGCATTTGAAATTGGACCCAATCAAACTATATTTATAGTGACGTAGAAGTTTTACTATGTCTACGTTGGTTTAATCGAACTATGACTTCAATTTCTGGGCCACACATTTTGTAGACACAATGTCGAATACATTGGTTCACTCTCCTTATAGAGTTTCGGTCTCCTTATATAGTTTCAGTCTCTTTATATACGGTTCCTTAAGAGCACTGCTTCACCTGTGATCGTAGTACTCAGGTCTAAAGGTAGGGAACTATATACTGTTTCATTTGGGACAACCACTTGGACACAGCAGGCCTTAAAGATTACAGTCATTTTGATGGGACTATATTGGCCTAATACCTCGACCCGAGACTTTACCTTCCTGAACCTCAACCCAAATCTTCACCTTCCTGAACCTCAACCCAAATCTTTACCTTCCTGTACCTCAACCCAAATCTTCACCTTCCTGAACCTCAACCCAAATCTTTACCTTCCTGTACCTCAACCCAAATCTTTACCTTCCTGTACCTCAACCCAAATCTTTACCTTCCTGTTCCTCGACCCGAGTCTTCAACTACCTGAACCATAACCCACGCTTCACCCTGCTTCACTACACAATACACAACAACATAGAAACGCAATATATAGACTGACTGTCACCTTATTTTTGTCTGCCACGGCTAAAGCAAGCGAAGTCTCTTGGCTTCATACAATAATTTAATTGGTAACAGTTGTTTTGGGGAATTTGGAATGGTGAATGTTTCTGTTCTACGTGTTATGTTTCTATGATGCGCTGAATGTCACAGGCGCCCCTCCACGGGGCCTGCTCATTGCCTTACAGAAACGGCACCCCTATTCCAACCCGACACGGGAATGGTGCATCTCACACACACTCTCCGTACGATAGAGCCATTGAACCCTGGTCGGGTGTAGTTCACGTATCTGGTTAGGCAGCTACTTTGCCCGGCCAGAGGATAGAAGTTTAACTTGGAAGGAACATGTCCACTCCTTGAACGCCCCCTTTCCCCCCGGTCTAAAGCAAAGCCCTCAAACGCAAGAAAAATAGAGACTAACGTGCCCTGCCCCGCTCCACTGTTAATCAGTTTGTGCGTCTCACATCCACCTGATCGTCCCCAGAACCCCTCATCAGCCAACTACCTCATCCTTGCTACTCTTCATCCTTAACCCCCTGACACTTCATCCCCCCCACCCGTTGATTTCTAAACATCCACTTTCTGTTACCCGGTGTTGATCCCTACTAGTTCGCACCAATCGTTCGTATATACAGTTTTCCTGCAACCACAAACATTATAATTGTTTTAGAATTCTAGAATATAGTGTCATAAATCATTTGCGCATTCTAGAATTAGTAGAATAGAGAACTGTCAATTCCGCACCTCCTCTTATCCTAACCCCTTATCCTCTGTTACAAACGTACCCCACTTGCCCCTGTCTCCCTCTACCTCTCCTCTCTCCCTTTTCTTTATTCCTCATTTCCTGGCCTCTCCACCCTCACACTATGGCTGTTGGGTGTCAAATCACAAAAGGCCTAAAATTCAAACACCACTGTCATGTTTTGGGGTTTCTTTCCATTCTTTGTCGTTTGTTTTGAGAGACTGAACTGGAGAAATCTAAAAGGAAGGATTTCAACAAGCGAGAATAATGTAGCAACTCTGTCACCATCTGTGGATTGTTTTTTGTTGAAAACAAAAAAAAAGGTAAAATACATGGTTTGTTTGCCATCTTGAATACTTTTTTTGGCCTGGTACCTGACCTGATTTGTGCTGACGTTCCACTTTTTTTATACCATTCTTACGCATGACAAGAAGTGGAATACTGGCAGAAACAGCCCGGCACCCGTGCCACTCATGTTTGGCTGTTGTTGTTTTGTTAGCGTCGTGATTCTTAGTAATAAAACTGTTCTTCATCACGCTGCACTTAGAGGCCTCTCACCAAACACACACACACTACCAAGAGGGTCACCCCTACGTCGACAGTCAACCAAAATGGCACCTATATTCCCTACGTAGGGCACAAACGAATTGAGTACAAAAAAACCTTTCAAGCTTACTTGTAGGTAAACATCCACACTCTAATTCTCCGGTATGCACAGACCAAACTGTTCGATTCTAACAGACATGATATAAGTCACAGCAAATCAGGTGCCAAAACTGAACAATGTCATCACCCCTGCTCCGACCAATGGGAGAAGGTGTTGTGGCAGACGACATCAATGTGGGTGGACTTCGGATGGGTCAGAGGGCCGCTTAAATGTCGTTATGTTATTGTTGATATTCACATCTGGGTTTTAGTTTTGTATCATGTAGAAATAGTGAACAACTGGATGTTTTTTTTATATATATGTGTATATGAATATAATGCTGTAAACTGCATACAGGAATTAAGGGATTTCTCTTTCACATCAGTACAATAAAGATGGAACTGAAACATTAAACTGGTCTGTTTTTAATCTTATTTTGTAATTGTTTATAATTGTACACTGTGTAATATATAACCAATACAATTCATTTTGTATAGGTCATGCCACACGCTGTCCGGCATATTATGTAAAAAGATTTGAAGAAAATATTATTTTTAAGAATGCAACTGAATGAATTTATTTTTACAGCATTATTTTTGCATTTTTCTATGATTGAAACTACCTAGATGGAGTTATTTCCCTTCTAGTTCATGGGTACTAGATATTAAACCCTAAAAAGGCATTTGATACATTTTCTGACAAAGGGACATAGCAATGAATTATATTTGGGGAAAAAATCCTTAAACATTTCAGATACATTTCATTTTAAATGTAAATCCATTCCCTATTAAACATTTTCCAATTTTGATTTACATTTGTAGCACACTTCCACCACGCTCCCTAACCTCGCAGTCATCCAGTATCCCAGAGTTCTATGTTGTTACATACAACTGTATCCGGTCAATTGCATCCGGTCTGAAGCGCTAAGGTAAACTCAGCACGCAGTAAAGATGCCGCAAGGTAAACAGAAGTTTAAAGCGCAGCCCGCTGGAGCTAAGAAGAGTCAACAAAACAAAGGCACATTCATCAGAAAAGGAGGTATGTTTATTGCAGAATTGATGTTTTGTCTTCAAGTCATCGGCTAAATGTACCTGCACACGTGTGTCTGCACATGCTGGCTCAAAAACTTGGTTCATTTAGAAGGAAATGTATATATAAACGTCATTGGAAATGGACAGTTTCTTAAACGCGGGCTATTGCGTTTTTACTTAATCTTATAAACCAGTATATGGCCAAAAACCCCGGAAGTTGAACCAAGCTAAATTCATAGTTTTTACGTGACGCTTAGGCATAGGGATACGCCCCCCGGCGGGCAAATTAAACTATTTTATTGTCGAACCCAGGACATCATACATACAAAGCATGCACTCTACCACTGAGATACCAACTCCTCCAATAGGAACCCAGGACATCATACATACAGAGCATGTACTCTACCACTGAGATACCAACTCCTCCAATAGGAACCCAAGACATCATACATACAGAGCATGCACTCTACCACTGAGATACCAACTCCTCCAATGGGAACCCAGGACATACATACAGAGCATGCACTCTACCACTGAGATACCAACTCCTAGGAACCCAGGACAATACAGAGCATGCACTCTACCAGGAACCCAGGACATCATACATACAGAGCATGCACTCTACCACTGAGATACCAACTCCTCCAATAGGAACCCAGGACATCATACATACAGAGCATGCACTCTACCACTGAGATACCAACTCCTCCAATAGGAACCCAAGACATCATACATACAGAGCATGCACTCTACCACTGAGATACCAACTCCTCCAACGATCGCCATAGAATGGCAGCAGTCAAACTAGTACACTTGTTTTTGTAGTAAGCATTTAATTACAGGTTACTTATCAGTACATGAATGGGAGTGGCCTGTTCACTTAGGCTGCGGTGCCAGGTGGATGTTATGAGAGAACACAGCCCGTAAAGGTGAAATTGTTATCTGAGATATTCCACTGTTTAGATGATCAACTCTGAAGTTGACTACGCATTTATTCCTCACAAGTTGTTCTGTTTGTTTTCCAGGGAGGACGATTGCACCAAAGAAGATCAAAGTAGTCAAGCAACAACGGTTGAAGAAGGTATGACCCCAGATGTAGACCATCATGTCTTTATATCGGGTTCAAACAAACTTGCCTGGTGACAAGTACTTTTTTTAACGACAACGTATGTCGTCTTTGTTGCTTTGGAGCAATCACAGATATGATAAAATTATCTTTTAAACATATTTTCATTTAAAACAGCACAACTCTCAATTGGCCTACCTGGTTAAATGAAGGTTAAATAAAATAAAAAAACTATCTACTAGATGTGACTAGCTGCGTCACCTTGATGTGTATCGCAAGTGTTAACATATTTTTTTCTAATCGGGGTTGATAAGAAATGTGTCGTCTTTGTTCATGTTCCGATCTCCTCTAAACACGGGACTCAAAAGTGAGTGGAGTTCCAGGCACATCACAAACAGGTGAGTGTCTCTTCTAGACCGAGGCCTAATTCCTTCTCCCTTGCTATGACCCCCAGGGCCTGGAGGTGGCGATCCGGAACCAGATTGAAGTAGAGGTCACCCATAGGGCAAGCACCAAACTACACAAGAGGCTCAGCATCGTAAAGGGGGCAGAGGTCAAACCTACCCCTTCCAAAGGCAACAATCACCCAAACCACCCTCCAGCCAGCACCTCCAAGTAAACTCATCCTGTGGTTTAAGGAGCGCTAAGAGGACTGCACTGGGAGAACAGGGACATGGCCGCTCAGGGAAACCCCTTTCTGAATGTGGCTAAAGTGTGAGGGACTTCGAACTTCACCGGCTGATCTCGTCCGATGACCTGTTCTGGAGTCATGGTTTTAGGACAGAGACACGTTTTTATGGTATATTTCAATTCTACTTGGAATTAAATAAGACTTGTGGACTTTTTCTCTAGCCGTTGTATGTTCTTGAGTAACGCGTGGGTGTTAATGGTGAACTGATGGGGTATTTATCTCTTACGGGGACCGGAGTCAGATGGTTTTCTGTTCTGCCTCGTTGATTTCACTCACCTGTTGGTTGAGTCTAGAACGTTTTCTTATCAGAGGGATGCAATGATAAAATGTTAGGCCTGTTGAGTTCCAGGGTTGAGTTTAGGGGAGTACACTGTCAGGTTAACATTTCCAGAGCTGTTTGTGACGAGTTTGGACTTTTTCTGTGGAGAAGTGTTGTAGTTCTGTTCTCTTTGATGTGGATACTCCCACAATCCTTTGCTTTCGCAGTGTAAATACCTCAGTCATGGACGGACCAATCATGTTATGGCCTAGGTTTATTGTTCATTCATTAAACACGGCATGCAGAGATGATAACACAATGTGTTGTCTTATAAACCTCTTTCAATACAGCTACCTTGAATACATTACGTCTTTACTTTAATTAACTATTAAATAGCTTACAACTCACTCCAAAAGTTACTGAAACAGAAAAGGGTCCTATTAATACAATCAATTGCTAAACAGCTTAAATCTGAACAGTCTGCACAAATAATAAATCATCTTTAAAGTCATGCGTATCACACAAAGCGTGCTATTGTTTTATTAAGCGGCCCTCCGGTGCAGCAGGGGGCGCTATGTAAGACCTAATGAGCTCTTAGGGCCTCAAAACAATGTGGGGAGCGAAGGAAGCGGCGGTAGGAGTCTTTGGCCATCAGATTGTACGCGTGTTGTTGGGCCTTGTGGAATAGGTCACTATTCGGCTCCTCCAACGCTCTCAGTACAGCCTCTCTGGTCTCTGCGTCCAGGTTAACCTGGGGACAGACATTACATTCAAGCAACTTCTACACAACGTTCAGACAACTTGGGTAAAAAAAATCTGAAACGTCTTTAGAGGGCTGTACTCAAACAATGCCGTCACAACTGTCAGGACAACGTGTCTGTGTCCCTCTTACTTCCTGTGGGGCACCAGGGTGGATGAATCGGGTGTAGATGGTTTGGGCTTTGACCCCCTGCAGCCCAGCCGGGGTGGTCTTGTATTCCTCACAGGACAGCCAGAACTCCAGGTTCTCCTCGCTGAACTCAGACTGCAGGAAGCCGCGGAACGCTCTCTGGCCAACTGCGAATTGGGAGGGGTTCAGGAGAGAACGGGTTCAGGGAGACATTTCCAAAACCGGCTACACTACATCACTATAGCAACCACTTTAGAGAGAAGGAAACGTATAGATGAAAAGGAGTGAAAGAGCAGACATGTGTAGATTGACGGAAAGAAAACAATTTGAATCAATTGTAAATTGAATATAAAACACACAACAAAATGTGGACAACGTGAAGCTGTCTGAATACTTCCAGGACCTGTATAGTATCTTATAGTGTGACTTACTCTTGCTGCAGAGTAAGGACTCCAGATCCAGATGAGCTTTGTTCTCAAGGATCCTTTTGGAAGAGGAACAGTGGAACCAGAGAGCGTCAGATCAAGGACAAGCTTTGGTGATGATCAAGCAGTTTTTCATTCTGTCCGTCCAGACTGAGTTAGTATAAACTCTTGGAGATAACACTGTCTTGGCCGTATATACATTAGCCTGATTCCATAGCAACATCTTTTGTCAAACGATTGCGTTCGCAACGATCACGCCCAGAACATACGGAACAGGAATAAAGTTGCCAACTGGCAGCTCAACCTGATGCTCTTAGGGTCAGTGCAGTGGGATCATGTGTGTTCTGGACACTCACACACAGTCCTTGAATAACAGCAACCCACACAGGGCAATGTCCCTCTAAATGCTCTCAAGAATTCATCATTAGATCAGAAGGAAAAACAGTCCAAAATGGGTAACAGAAAAATAGTGAAGTAGGGACTATAAAGTAAAACATCCAGGTGGAGTTTAACATGGTGAATAGAGAAGGAGAGTTTAACATGGTGAATAGAGAAACAGCCAGGTGGAGTTTAAGATGGTGAATAGAGAAACAGCCAGGTGGAGTTTAAGATGGTGAATAGAGAAACAGCCAGGTGGAGTTTAAGATGGTGAATAGAGAAACAGCCAGGTGGAGTTTAACACGGAGAATAGAGAAACAGCCAGGTGGAGTTTAACATGGTGAATAGAGAAACAGCCAGGTGGAGTTTAAGATGGTGAATAGAGAAACAGCCAGGTGGAGTTTAACATGGTGAATAGAGAAACAGCCAGGTGGAGTTTAACATGGTGAATAGAGAAACAGCCAGGTGGAGTTTAACATGGTGAATAGAGAAACAGCCAGGTGGAGTTTAACATAGAGAAACAGCCAGGTGAATAGAGAAACAGCCAGGTGGAGTTTAAGATGGTGAATAGAGAAACAGCCAGGTGGAGTTTAAGATGGTGAATAGAGAAACAGCCAGGTGGAGTTTAACATGGTGAATAGAGAAACAGCCAGGTGGAGTTTAAGATGGTGAATAGAGAAACAGCCAGGTGGAGTTTAACACGGAGAATAGAGAAACAGCCAGGTGGAGTTTAACATGGTGAATAGAGAAACAGCCATGACAGGGTTACCTGTGTTTATGATGTAAAGAGCCACTGAATAGAGAAACAGCCTGTTTATCTGCTAGGTGAGTTTCGGAGAATAGAGAAACAGCCAGGTGGAGTTTAACATGGTGAATAGAGAAACAGCCATGACAGGGTTACCTGTGTTTATGATGTAAAGACCACTCCTGTTTATCTGCTAGGTGAGTCAACTTCACCCGCATCCCCTTCGCTCTGGAACACAAAAACATGTACTGAGTACTACACCGTACAACACCTAAAATACTACACCTACACACCCTATACTACACCTGTATATACTACATCATAGACTCTCTATAATACACCTGTATATACCACATCCTAGACTCTCTATACTACACCTGTATATACCACATCCTAGACTCTCTATAATACACCTGTATATACCACATCCTAGACTCTCTAATATACCTGTATATACCACATACTAGACTCTCTATAATACACCTGTATATACCACATCCTAGACTCTCTAATACACCTGTATATGCCACATCCTAGACTCTCTATACTACACCTGTATATACTACATCATAGACTCTCTATAATACACCTGTATATACCACATCCTAGACTCTCTAATATACCTGTATATACCACATCCTAGACTCTCTATAATACACCTGTATATACCACATCCTAGACTCTCTATAATACACCTGTATATACCACATCCTAGACTCTCTATAATACACCTGTATATACCACATCCTAGACTATCTATACTACACCTGTATATGCCACATCCTAGACTCTCTAATACACCTGTATATACCACATCCTAGACTCTCTATACTACACCTGTATATACCACATCCTAGACTCTCTATAATACAACTGTATATACCACATCCTAGACTCTCTATAATACACCTGTATATACCACATCCTAGACTCTCTATACTACACCTGTATATACCACATCCTAGACTCTCTATAATACACCTGTATATACCACATCCTAGACTCTCTATAATACACCTGTATATACCACATCCTAGACTCTCTATAATATACCTGTATATACCACATCCTAGACTCTCTATAATATACCTGTATATACCACATCCTAGACTCTCTATACTACACCTGTATATACCACATCCTAGACTCTCTATAATACACCTGTATATACCACATCCTAGACTCTCTATAATACACCTGTATATACCACATCCTAGACTCTCTATAATATACCTGTATATACCACATCCTAGACTCTCTATAATACACCTGTATATACCACATCCTAGACTCTCTATAATACACCTGTATATACCACATCCTAGACTCTCTATAATACACCTGTATATACCACATCCTAGACTCTCTATAATACACCTGTATATACCACATCCTAGACTCTCTATAATACACCTGTATATACCACATCCTAGACTCTCTATAATACACCTGTATATACCACATCCTAGACTCTCTATAATATACCTGTATATACCACATCATAGACTCTCTATAAGACACCTGTATATACCACATCCTAGACTCTCTATAATACACCTGTATATACCACATCCTAGACTCTCTATAATACACCTGTATATACCACATCCTAGACTCTCTAATACACCTGTATATACCACATCATAGACTCTCTATAATACACCTGTATATACCACATCCTAGACTCTCTATAATACACCTGTATATACCACATCCTAGACTCTCTATAATACACCTGTATATGCCACATCCTAGACTCTCTAATACACCTGTATATACCACATCCTAGACTCTCTATAATACACCTGTATATACCACATCCTAGACTCTCTATAATACACCTGTATATACCACATCCTAGACTCTCTATACTACACCTGTATATACCACATCCTAGACTCTCTATAATACACCTGTATATACCACATCCTAGACTCTCTATACTACACCTGTATATACCACATCCTAGACTCTCTATAATACACCTGTATATACCACATCCTAGACTCTCTATAATACACCTGTATATACCACATCCTAGACTCTCTATAATATACCTGTATATACCACATCCTAGACTCTCTATAATATACCTGTATATACCACATCCTAGACTCTCTATAATATACCTGTATATACCACATCCTAGACTCTCTATAATACACCTGTATATACCACATCATAGACTCTCTATAATACACCTGTATATACCACATCCTAGACTCTCTATAATACACCTGTATATACCACATCCTAGACTCTCTATAATACACCTGTATATGCCACATCATAGACTCTATAATACACCTGTATATACCACATCCTAGACTCTCTATAACACACCTGTATATACCACATCCTAGACGCTCTATAATACACCTGTATATACCACATCCTAGACTCTCTATAATACACCTGTATATACCACATCCTAGACTCTCTATAATACACCTGTATATACCACATCCTAGACTCTCTATAATACACCTGTATATGCCACATCATAGACTCTCTAATACACCTGTATATACCACATCATAGACTCTCTATACTACACCTGTATATACTACACATTATACTCTGAATAAATTCCTTACCTCTCCAGACATGATGCAGGGAGAGAGGACAGTCCTTTACACATTGTAGAATGGTGGAAAGCCTAGGAGATGTAAAGACTGAAGTGATTAATGTCAAATGAGATGTAACCGTTTACTGTGTTCTCCTTTCTCTTCAGGTCCTCAGTCTCAGTTAAAACCCCAGGACACCACACCTTTATACTGGCCTTATCACCACATCAGAGATCAGTGTGAAGGAGGGGCGGACAGAGAGATTAATGGAGGGAGAGGGGTAGAGTGAGAAATTAATAGAGGAAAGGATAGATGCAGGAAGATAAAATGGGAGAGAGAGAGAGAGAGAGAGAGGAAGAGAGCCTGACATAATAGGGTACATGTGTACTGACAACAGAACCAATGACCCCGGAGGGGAAAAGACGGGGCAAACAATTATCTAATTAGGAGGTGTGTGTACACAGGTATCAATAAACCAGTCTCTCAGCATGTTTCTGTGTGTGTATGTGTGCAGAGATATCAATAAACCAGTCAGTCAGCATGTTGCTGTATGTGTGTGTGTGTGTGTGTGTGAATTTACATGTCTCAGCCAGTCTGTCAGCATGTCGATGTGTGTGTGTGTGTGTGTGTTCACATGTCGTGGACAGTCTGTCAGCCGATGCTTAATGGAGCATTCACCAGAGTACCAGGTGGTGCGCTCTGACATAATACATTGATGGAAAAGTGTGTGTATGTGTGTGAGAGGGAGAGAGAAAGTGAGATAGAAAGAAGATTAAAACATTATGACCACCTGCCTAATATGCTCCCAGCAGAACACGACTCCTTTTACCAGCTTGTTTTTTCCAATAGTGCATCTTGGTGTCATGCCTTCCCCTGGTTAACGGCACACACCGTCCATGTGATGTAAAAGAAAACATGACTCATTGGACCGGGCGACCTTCCACTGCTCCACGGTACTGATCCAATGCCAGTGTGCTCATTGTAGGTAACACACAGTGGACAGGGAGCATCATACTAACTGATCTGCGACTACACAGTAGTGTGCAATGCACTGTAGGTTGTTGCGAATACCTATTGTAACCATAATTTAACATCTCTTTGACTTAATATGTATTGGACCAGAGTAGAACTTGTGTCGGTTGGAACCAGACAGGGTCGGTTTTGATATAAATTACACTTTTATAAGGCGTGCACTTAGCGTACTTCTCACACGACTGAAACTAAAAAAAGTTTTGGTTTCTAAGTCAATTTCTTTGGAATACTTCAATGAACTCAATATTCTGACTGTTTGATACGCATCTCATTCTAAGTTTGGCAAAATAGTCGGTGTCACAGGTTGTTTCTTGCTGACATATATGCTACAACTCTTTAATCTTTAAATGCCGATAAAGGCCGGAAGATTATTGAGTCCAACCACTGAATCTCCTGCTAGACACATTAAACAATGTCTTTCAATTCACCTTGGCACTGTGGTTGTAGTGACTGAGACGAACGCTAATACTAGGTGCCACAAGCAATCGCGCAAACTCAAAAGAACCACGCATTCCTTCTGACAGACAGGTCAGTTTCACCAGCTGACCGCCTGGAGAAGAGGCTACGTATCCCGGAGAAGAGAGGCTACACATGCCGGATAAGAGAGGCTACATATGCTGGTGAAGAGAGGACATATGCCAGAGAAGAGAGGCTGCATATGCTGGAGAAGAGAGGACATATGCCAGAGAAGAGAGGCTGCATATGCTGCAGAAGAGAGGCTACATATTATGCCCTGTACACGACACGGGCAACAAAAGCGAGGGCAGAGAATATCTTCATAATAACGTCTCGTGACATAGACCCCCAGTGTCAGACCCACGTGGTCTCGTGACATAGACCCCCAGTGTCAGACCCACGTGGTCAACACATTCCGCGGACGCACAGGATCGCGTCAGGGCTGATTGGGAGCCACTTGTTGTGCGCACCGAACCACCCTAGAGGACGGCATGTTTTAACAGAATATCAGTGCTTATAACCTTCCGACGTGACGTCACTGTCATAGAAACGACTGACAGATGCCTTTTTTAAACAACTGAAGACGCGCTTTTAAATATCTGGGAGTGCGACGGTTCCTTGTTCCTGTGCGAATAGATTATGAGCTGTTTACAGCCAATAACCAAACCAACACGGGGGTTTATAAGGGCATAGTGAATAATGGGAACGACTGGACACTGTACTGAGCTCACTGGTTGAATGTGTCATGTGCATGTTTTCGATCCACCTTGTGTCGCCTAACTAAACCGTGTTGGACACCGATTTAATCAACCGGACACCGATATATCGACATATATCGATATTCCCCCGTGATCTAATCACCCGGGTTACTGTCCTCACGCATGGGGCAACCAGGGCCTGATACACCCTGGGACTACTGGACCACCCGGGCTCGGTGCCAGGAGGATGGTGAGCCGGAGAGGGAGAAGCGATGGGTCGAGATGTTTGACGAGTTGGACTTGAACAGTGACGGAGTGATCGATATCCACGAGCTGCGTGCCGGTCTGGCGAAACGGGGGCTGTCCAGGCGAGCGGTGGACCGGGTAAATGCAATATAGTCTGTGTGTGGTTATCAGAGTAAATTATACAATGGAGAATAACATGCAATAACATTAGTCTGTGTATGGTTAGACTAACTTATATAACGGAAAATAACATGTCAATCATTCATACACATTTATGTGCCCCAGGCATTACCGGTAAGGCATTAGGGTTAGATAATGTTTAGGCACACAGGTTAGGTTGAGTTTATGTATTAAGTTCAGGTGTGTGTGTATATAGAATATCTAAGACGGTATCAGACCATCAGTGTATTATAGCTACGCAAGAGGTAATCTGCGTATTTTTATGTAAGAGGTAATCAGATGATATGAAAAAAAGCACTTTTACTTATTGTAGTAGTTAGGATCTGGGTGTTTGTTTGTCCTGTTTGTATTCATATGTACATGTTCCCTATTTTGGTTCAAGGAGAGACTTTGTAAGCTGAGAAAGCAGTTAACCTTTCTCACTCACATGCTGCAATCGCTCTCTTTCTTTCCCTGTCTTCCCTTCCACTCATTCGTTCTTCCGCCAGTTCGCCTATTTGAAATAGTTTCTTGTGAACATACTTCAGGCAGCGTTTGCGTGCATGTGTGTGTGTTCATGTATTAACGGGGAACCAGAAGTCCTCACTTCACTAATCGGTTGCAAACGTTTTGCTCTTCTAGAACCTAAATGTAGGGTTTGGAGTTTGTTTCAGGGTTACAGTTTGTTTTCTTTTCTTTTAATGACAATACATATGAATTACAAAAAGTTTGTTATACATACATTATAGTGTGTGGATGTGTGTGTGTGTGTGTGTGTGTATAGTAAGTGTGCTTTAGTCTCTGATAACAACATTATATATTTGACTTTTGGAGGTTGAGAGACTGTATCGTTTCCCCTCCCCCTCCCTTCTCCTTTCTGCACTGGTGGTATGTAAACAGAGTGATTCACTGGAAGACTCCAACCAGCGAGCAGTGGTCAATCTCAGCTGAACCTGAAACAGTCTGAACCTGAGATTGACCTTATAGTGGCACTGGCCTGAGCTTGACCTTATAGTGGGACTGACCTGGGCGTGACCTTATAGTGGGACTGACCTGGGCTTGACCTCACAGAATCAGAAAAGGTTTTATTGCCAAAAAAGTTTACAGCAAACAAGGAAGTTGTTCTGGCCTGTTACTGCGACAATTTATAGACACATAAAAAACGAATACAAACAATAGACTGACCTGGGCTTGATTTCACAGTGGTCAGTCTAGGCGAGTCTGCCTGTATGCCTTGCATTTTACTCTATTTTACTCCACCTCATCCCTCAGTTCTTCATATAATTAACATTTCACCTGCCCTTCCCTGTTTCTTTCCCCATCTCTACTCTCATTTATCTAAATTTTCCTAAGTTTCTTTCCTAACCATTTCCGTTATTCTGCCTTTCCCCTATTTCTCCCCCAACATCTCCCACATTTTTTATCCATCCACTTCCTTCTGTCCTGCTACATGCCTTTCCTCCACCTCCTCCTTCCACCCCCTCCCTTTAACACCTCCCTTCCTCCACCTCCTATCTTCCACCCCATCCTTCCATCTTCACCCACTTCCCACTCCACCACCCCCTCCCTTTAACACCTCCCTCCACCTCCTATCTTCCACCCCATTCCCTCCATCTCCACCCACTTCCCACTCCACCACCCCCTCCCTTTAACACCTCCCTTCCTCCACCTCCTCCTTCCACCCCATCCTTCCATCTCCACCCACTTCCACCACCCCCTCCCTTTAACACCTCCCTTCCTCCACCTCCTATCTTCCACCCCATTCCCTCCATCTCCACCCACTTCCCACTCCACCACCCCCTCCCTTTAACACCTCCCTTCCTCCACCTCCTATCTTCCACCCCATTCCTTCCATCTTCACCCACTTCCCACTCCACCACCCCCTCCCTTTAACACCTCCCTTCCTCCACCTCCTATCTTCACCCCATCCTTCCATCTCCACCCACTTACCACTCCACCACCCCCTCCCTTTAACACCTCCCTTCCTCCACCTCCTATCTTCCACCCCATCCTTCCATCTCCACCCACTTCCCACTCCACCACCCCCTCCCTTTAACACCTCCCTTCCTCCACCTCCTATCTTCCACCCCATCCTTCCATCTCCACCCACTTCCCACTCCACCACCCCCTCCCTTTAACACCTCCCTTCCTCCACCTCCTATCTTCCACCCCATCCTTCCATCTCCACCCACTTACCACTCCACCACCCCCTCCCTTTAACACCTCCCTTCCTCCACCTCCTATCTTCCACCCCATCCTTCCATCTCCACCCACTTCCCACTCCACCACCCCCTCCCTTTAACACCTCCCTTCCTCCACCTCCTATCTTCCACCCCATCCTTCCATCTCCACCCACTTCCCACTCCACCACCCCCTCCCTTTAACACCTCCCTTCCTCCACCTCCTCCTTCCACCCCATCCTTCCATCTCCACCCTCTTCCCACTCCACCACCCCCTCCCTTTAACACCTCCCTCCACCTCCTATCTTCACCCCATTCCCTCCATCTCCACCCACTTCCCACTCCACCACCCCCTCCCTTTAACACCTCCCTTCCTCCACCTCCATCTCCACCCACTTCCCACTCCACCACCCCCCGACCCTCCTCTCCCCAGCAGATCGTCAAGGAGGGGGACTCCAACAATGACGGAGAGTTGGACTTCACAGAATTCTGCCACTACCTCCGCTCCCATGAGAAGGAGCTCCGGGTGATTTTCCATAGCCTGGACCGCAACAACGATGGTAGACTGATGTCTAACTATACTTCCCTCCAGTCTACCCAGTTTAGTAGTCTACCTACTGTGACACCGAGTGTGTGTGTTCACAGGTGAGATCGATGTGTCAGAGATCCAGAACTCCCTGCAGACTCTGGGAATATCCGTGAGTCACAGTCAGGCTGCCAAGATCTTGCAGAGGTCGGTGCCATCTGTTGATTTGACTAACATGATGCTTCTGTGTTACTTTATGTGTGTAGTGTGTGTGTGTGTGTGTGTATGTGTGTGTGTGTCGCTGCGTCCCGGAGACCCTCCCCCTTTCCCTCAGCTTGCACGGAGCGGTATCCCATAATGCATCGTGTTTTAGTGATTTTGGGTAATTTCTCACAACAAAGTGGCTAGTGGTGCCTAATTATGACACAGATGGATTTGTTTAGGTCACTCGAAACTTGACAGCTGTCAGAGACGTGCACTGTGGATTTCAACTGTTTTTTGCAACGCTGAATTTCATGGTTGTCTAATAATTTCAAGATTGGAACAGGAATTCCATCATTTAAAGTGTGTCCCAAATTAGTTTAGCAACCATTGACCCAGGGAGTGTGTCCTGGGAGTGCTTAGTGCTGAGGGTCCGCTTTGGGACTCACAGGCTGTTTTTCTGTGGTCAGTATGGACCGGGACGGAAACATGACCATCGACTGGGACGAGTGGCGAGATCACTTCCTGTTCAACCCCATCCACAACCTGGAGGACATCTCTCGCTACTGGAAACACTCTCATGTGAGTCACACACACTTACACACACACACACACACACACACACACACACACACACAAACAAGCACACACTCTTTCTGAACTCCCCTTTCCACCTGGCTAGATGCTGGACATAGGAGACAACCTGACGTGTCCGGACGAGTTCTCCGAGCAGGAGAAGAAGTCAGGGTTCGTCTGGAGGCAGCTGATGGCCGGCGCCATGGCTGGATCTGTCTCACGAACTGGCACCGCGCCCCTGGATCGCATCAAAGTCTTCCTGCAGGTGGGGAGAGGTGCTGATCAGCGCCACCTGGTGGACATGTAGAGTAATACTGTTAAAAGATTTAAGTAGCATTGTCACCTGAATAGCATACATTCCATTTGACTCGTTAGCACATGTTCATTACCCAGTTAACAATGTGAGAAACAAGGGGTGAGGTAGAGTGTGTAGGCTGCCTGGTAAAGAGAACGGGGAACCTTTTAGGATTCACCGCCCATAATGCAATGCTGTGACCCGTAGGTGCATGGTTCCACCCCGGGGAACCCCGCCGGGGCCCTGGGGGCAGGGAACATCATCAGTGGTCTGAAGGCCATGGTGAAGGAGGGGGGCTTTAGTTCCCTGTGGAGGGGGAACGGGGTCAATGTCCTGAAGATCGCCCCGGAGAGCGCCATCAAGTTCTGGGCCTATGAGCAGGTGTGTTGGAGTGTGTTGGGTTGTGTTGAAGTGTGTTGTGTGGAAGTGTGTTGGAGTGTGTTTGGTAGTGTTGGAGTGTGTTTAGTAGTGTTGGGTTGTGTTGGAGTGTGATGTGTTGTGTTGGAGTGTGTTGGGTTGTGTTTGAGTGTGTTGGGTTGTGACGGTGGGTCTCACTTCTGACGTCTGTTCTGTGTGTCGTATCTGTGGTCGACCGTGTCTCCAGATAAAGACAGTGTTTCTGGGCACTAAGGAGAGAGGTCCTTTAAAGGTTCACGAGAGGTTTGTGGCCGGTTCCCTGGCTGGAGCCACCGCCCAGACAGCCATCTACCCAATGGAGGTGAGGGGGCGGGGATAGGGGCGGGGATACATCACCATCTTGCCCTGACCTCTATAACCTGACAACAATACGGCCTGATTTGTCACCAGGTTTTCACGTAGTGTCAGGTCATTTTCATAAATTTCACCTCCTCTAGGTGATGAAGACTCGTCTGACTCTGGGCAAGACGGGGCAGTACAGTGGCATGTTGGACTGTGCCAAGCAGATCCTCCACAGGGAGGGAGTCAGGGCCTTCTATAAAGGATACCTACCTAACCTCATTGGCATCGTCCCCTATGCTGGCATCGACCTCGCCGTCTACGAGGTGTGTGTGTGTGTCTCAGATCGTATACTTACTTTAGGGTCTGTGCTGCTAGTACTGTAGCTGATAAGTCAGTATCTCTCTCCCACACCTTCCCTCTCTCTCTTTCCCATCACACCTCTGTCCCCAGACCATGAAGAACGCGTGGTTAGCCAGGCACACGGGTTCAGCGGACCCAGGTGTTTTTGTGCTGGTCGGGTGCGGAACCATGTCCAGTACCTGTGGTCAACTGGCCAGCTACCCTCTGGCTCTCATCAGAACCCGAATGCAGGCCCAGGGTAGGGAACCGAGTTCGGACTATATAGGAGAGTATATAACTGGGTGTGTGCGTATATCTGTGTGCGCGCGTATATCTGTGTATTTGTGTGCGGCTGCGTTTGTATATTTGGGTGTGAGTGTGTGTGAGTATATCTGTGTGTGTGTGTGTGCATCCACATGGATAAATGAACTCCATGCGATTATCTTGGTCATTAATTTCTCTCCCCATGTCCTCCCACCGTCACTCCTCCCCTCCCTCCTCCAGCCTCAGTGAAGGGCGGCCCCCAGCTCTCAATGTTGGGTCTGTTCCAGAACATCGTGACCCAGGAGGGTGTGGCCGGTCTCTACCGCGGCATCGCCCCCAACTTCCTGAAAGTCATCCCCGCCGTCAGCATCTCCTACGTCGTCTACGAGCACATGAGGAAAGTCCTAGGGGTCGGGGGGCACAGATGAGGGGAGGGAGGGGGGAATAGGGAGCGGGCAGAGAGAGGAGAGGAGGTCACTGGATATTGTAGATGCCTTGGAATCAGAGAGGGAGGTGAAAGACAACAAAATGAGGGAGAGGGAAGAATTTGGGGAGAGAGGAAGGAACTGGGGGAGGCCTGGACTATTGCACCTCTGTTCTGTTGAAATGGCTAGGTGGTTGCATGGTAACGTATGAGTGACAACACGGTTTCTATGACAACAAACGTGACATCTTTACATTGCCTGGGCTGCATGCGGAGTTGTGTCTCGTCTCTAAGGTGACCGCCCAGCTCCTCCTACTGGGCGGGGTTTCTCTGTGGTATTAACAACAAGCTTGGACATGTTTTACTCACTAACAATGGTGGACCCAGGGATCATTTTGGATTTCAATTCTGACAAAACCCCGCAAAGGAATCATCACCATTTCCCCCCCATGAATCTTTAGGTGGAGAATAGAGAAGACCTTGGGATAAGCACACATCATCACCATGTTGTGTGGTGCATGGGACTGGGTTTTCCTAACAGACACGACAACCGGAACCACTGAACCAACAGGACTTCTAGAGCATCTTTCTATTGGACCAGGGCCTTTTTTTTTTACTTCAAAATTTAATAGGACCAGTAGCATGATGACAAATCCTGGAGGAGAGGAGGAAGAGGAGGTGTTGAAGACTTCTTTTTGATTACCCAAATGGACTACAATGTGATTTGGACACAGATTATAAAATGTAACGTGTGATTTAAATTATTATGTTGTGAACAGACTGTACTACTGCACTTAACAGCATCTGATGCAATTATGTGAGATTTAAGTACAGTATTGATTTTTACAATTAAAGTTCATGTTTTGGGGATATTTTAGACCACCATATAAGAAATCAACACTGTACTGTAAGCACTAAGCAGCGATGTAAAACTAAAAAATTCCTCAAATGCTTATTGGAATATTTCTGAAATTAGATAGGATACGCACAAAACAGGGATCCTTCAACAAGCATATCTGGAAAAACTGAGACATTTTGGGAAAGTTATCTGATTTTGCAACTCACTTTATTATCTTTTTCTTTATCAAAGTGTGCAAAACAAGGACTTCAATCAAAGTTTTTACCAAAGTATGTACATACTATCATGTTACAAAATACTTTAATGAAGAGTTTTATCAAAGTATTCGAACAGTCAAGAGATGATCAGATTAATCAGGCGCTCTAGCCAATAAAACACAGTCATGTCAAGAGAATGTGTGATGTTCATAGTATTATAAAGCTTGGTGTTAAAAACCAACATTTGGGACAGAACCACTACACATATATTCTCCAACCTATTATAAATGGTGAAAATGTGTCAATTATATCCAACATTTAGTACCTGTGATTAAAAAATATGCAGATCTTTTATCAGAACCAAGGTAACTGTACTTGTAACCGGCACGACGTGTGGTTTAATTCTCAGGACATTGCTGTGCTTTATATCAATTGTCTGTCATGAAGTCCCAAAGAGCTCACACTATCCTATACGTCAATACTACAGACGAGAGACCCTTGTCTTTACAGTGCAACACAATGTAGTTTTATATATAGGAGATGGGAGAAATTTGGGACTCGGTTTTATGTTAACAATGAAACTGAAATAGCCAACGTTTTAAAATAAATATTTTAAAAGAATGGTCTTAATGTTGAATTGTGCTGTTTAGCAAAAATATAAACTGACATGACCAAAAATATTGATAATTTTAAAGGGTTTCTCCTTTGTTCTGTGTTTCGAGTTCATAGAAAAGTCAAGATTGACTGTTTTGTATCAGCAAAAAAAATGCTCTTTATTTCCCCAGATTAAAGTTACCAAATATGCATTACGGGAATTATGGGATTTAGAGTTTACTCGTTCAAAGAAAGCTGTGATGAATTACTGTTTAGACAGGAGAAACACCTCTATAATGTTATAACACAACCTGTACTTAGCAAATCGTCCACCCAATACATGTTCAATAAATCTGGGAAAATGAATCACATGCTCTACTTTAAGAAGTAAAACAAGTCGGGCCTAGTTTCAAAATTAGCATGTGAACCAGAAGTGTGTGTCCCTTGTTTACCAAGTGAACCAGCACGACAACTCATCCGAGATTGGCCAACCTTCTGCTGGGCCGGAGCTCATTACGTTATTCCATTAATTGGACTCTTGCACAGAAAAACAAAATGTAACATGAAATACGTTAACCAGAAGCACAATACATATTCTCCCAGAGATTATTTACATTTCTACTGGTCAGATTGCGTTCTTATACGCACATTGTTCGACCGTTATTCAAGCATTGATTGGCTCTTCAAAGAGCGGCCTTGTGGCGATTGGTGCTGTTGCGATGTCAATCAAAGACTCCCGTTAGTCGTCAAGTGGGCGTGTCTGCGTGTCAATAAACCAGTAAGATTTCGGTCTGCGTTCATTACCGCCATCTTCACGGCCGCCGATTGGTTACTTTAGGAGGGAAGACAGCTAGAAGGTTTGATCCCCACCTCCCACGCCCCCTTACAGTTCGCCTTTCTCGTCTTCCCGCATCTGCGCAAATCTCTCCGGCCTTGCTACCTGCCCAAACCCCGTGTGTGTGTGAGTCTGTGTATCCAAAACGAGCAAGCAGCATGTCGGACTACGGCTCACCCGGGGCCGGAGCGGGCGCTGGAGGCAAGAAAGACGCCTTCGCGGACGCCGTGCAACGAGCACGACAGGTAAGCAACATCTGAGATCTACCGGGGCAGTGGGGGCATTGAGCCAGGGCTGAATGTTTTGTGTGCTAGCTACCAGGCTAACTAGCAACGAGGCCGTGGACGAGTGTCTCGAATCAATGGTCTGTGTCGCTGCGACAATGTGGGTGGCAATCAAAATGCATAAATGTTGTATGTAATCAACCAGGTTCATGTGGATTTGTTTGAGATGTATTACCTAACGACGGACGCTCTCTAACTGCAGTAGGGTTACCGTCTAACGCAATGTTTCGCTGTTTAGCTAACCTCGTTAGCTAATGTGTTGTCAGCGTGCGTGGCGGTACTTGCGTTGTTCTAACTGGTTAGCTGCTAACTATCTTAGCATTGGCCAATTGGTATGTTACTATATGGTACCACTGTAGCATAGCCACTGTAGCTTAGCCACTAGCGCGATATACTCTACTCGTGTTTGTGTTACTGAAGTCTGCTAACAAATTTTTCTGATTCACAAAAGTTCCACTATTTCAAAAAGTGTTTGCTAACAGGCCCAATGTTCAGTACAGTAACTAACTGTACACAGTGATGAATCATTTACGTCCCTGCTAGTAATGTGGCTATTGCGTTTGGCTGTTATTGGGGGGTAGTTAGCCGGCTATACTGAACCAGAAACTACCCAAAGAACACAGTTCGCTGACAAGGATGTTTCCACATGCAACTTCCATTGCTAACTTTTTGAACCATGATGGGACATGACAATACAACGATGTCTAGCCGTTTCTAGTTATGATAGCCAACGATTAAAAAAAAAGGTTTATAGTTAAACATTGGTCACTTTGTCTGGGACGCAACCCAGGTTAATTAGGCCAGTAGTTCCGAGATCCTCTAATTCCTCACTGAACTTGCTTATGGCGAGCAGAGTAGGATTAAGACACAACCATCAGTGAATTGATTGTGAGCTGTTCAAATAATGTAGATTAATTTAACTTGAGAAATTAGATCTACAAACAATTCTAATGATTTGTGTTTCCCAGATCGCAGCAAAGATAGGTGGAGATGCTGGTGCGCCAATTAGCAACAATGGAGGTGGTGAGGGCTACCCGTTCCAAGCACAGAAACGCTCCCTTGAGGATGGAGGTAAGCAATCACAGGTTGAAGTGTCACACAGAAGAATTTGAGAATTGGGTTCGCAAGAGGAACATGTTTGAGGGTCAGGTGTTACTCTAACTACAGGATCAGAGTCATGGTGAGAGGGGTTGTTTAGTAAGGGTGTAATACCTCAGTTTTGTGTTGACGTGGGTGTTTTCTGTCATGCTTATTTTTTTAGACCAACCAGATGCCAAGAAAATGGCTTCCCAGGGGGACAGAGACTCAGCCACTGCTTTGTGTATGTATACCTCCACACCGACATATGCTGACCAGATCCAATCACATTGTCCTGTCTCTGTTGTGCCAATACCTGATTATTGATTACTCCCTGTAGCTATTGGCGCTCAGTTAGCTGCCCTGTCTCAGCAAAGGTGAGGCCATTTTGTTTTTCCCAATGACCCTGTGTTTGTGTTTATATTTTCGATGTTGTGTTGTCTTTGTGAGGATTCACCTGTCTTTCCTTTCACCCCTCCAGCGCCAGACCTTCTACCATGACTGAGGAGTATCGTGTGCCAGACGGCATGGTTGGCCTGAGTGAGTACACACAACCAACCATCAACAGTACAGTCAAAACACACACCCAACCATCAACAGTACAGTCAAAACACACACACACACTCACACACGTGACATCCCTGCTCTTCTCTCTACAGTCATTGGTCGAGGTGGCGAGCAGATCAACAAGATTCAGCAGGATTCTGGCTGTAAAGTCCAAATAGCTCCAGGTGAGCAACTAGGTACTCACCCTTTTTTTATCCTCTACAATTATTTAAATCGGCTCCTGTTCCCAACCTCGTACACTCCTCATGGCAGAAGCCCTCCCTGGCTGATGAGAGCTGGCACTCCAGCGCATGCGGTGTGTGTCTGTGTTGGGAACACGGTGCCGTTTGGATCGTGTGTGTGTGAACGAGTGTTGTAGGCTGACGTTGGCGTTTACTTCAGGTTGTTTTGTGTTGTTCAGACAGTGGTGGACTACCAGAGAGGAGTGTCTCGCTCACAGGAAACCCTGAAGCCATCCAGTAAGTGCTTACGTGGTCTGGCCTCCACTGTTTTTATTATTCCACCTGCTGGTTAACTACCGTCTGGTGTCCCGTAAATGGCATTTGGAAGACCCATTGCGGTGGCATTCACTCGCTGGCTTCCTGTCCGATTCTTACCGTCCGTTTCTCTCATCAGGAAAGCCAAGATGTATCTGGATGAGATTGTCTCTCGGGGGCGTGGCACCCCGCCCTCATTCCACGAGTCGACCAATGGGCAGAGTGGATCCATGCAGGAGATGATGATCCCCGCCGGCAAGGCTGGCCTTATTATTGGCAAGGGAGGAGAGACTATCAAACAGCTCCAGGTGTGTGAGAATGAAAGACCGATCCGATCACCAGGTCCATTAGGGCTCGTTGGTCACGTCAGTGTTCAGGGGGTGGCTGGTGGATGAGTTTCCCTATTGACGCCTCTGTGTCCCCACGTCATCCAGGAGCGAGCCGGAGTCAAGATGATCCTCATTCAAGATGGATCCCAACCCCCCAATATGGACAAACCCCTGCGCATCATAGGAGACCCCTACAAAGTGCAGGTACGTCGTCGCGACGACCCACGCAGGCGGCGTTCAGACTTTGTCCTGATGGTCAGTGTGGCTGAATTAATTTTTCATTTTGCCCCCGTCTGTCTCCTTTCACCACAGCAAGCGAAGGACTTGGTGAACGAGATCCTCCGAGAGCGCGATCACGCCGGGTTCGGGGACAGAAATGATTTCGGCAACCGAATGGGCGGTGGTGGTGGTGGTGGAGGCGGCGGAGGAGGCATAGACGTGAGTAGGCCTCAACTAGGATGTTTATTCAAGACTTTATAGTGGCCATGTGTCCCATTTCTCCCTCTGATTGGCTAGGTGCCTGTTCCGCGCCACTCTGTGGGAGTTGTGATTGGTCGAAGTGGAGAGATGATCAAGAAAATCCAGAATGATGCCGGAGTCAGGATACAGTTCAAACCAGGTGAGGATCGGGTTTTTCATACACATCTGGTGAAAAGTTGACTTTTAAACGGTTTCAGCTGCAAAAAAAACAAAACGATCTGGTGTAGGAGATTATTCCTATATGTTGTAATCTGTGTCCGTGTCCAGATTATTCTGGTAGATGTGTTATTGAATAGATTTTATGGTTTGAGAGAACGTTGCCCACTGATAAGAATCACTAGTGGCATCAGTTTCATACCGTAACTTTTGGAACCAATACCTTTTGTGTTTGGGGATGTCAGTCTGTGTAGTAAGTTTGTTTAAAGACCTGAGGTTAACATGTAGCGTGACTGTGGTCAGACAGAAATGCATGTTAAATGTCGTGCTTCAACCACTTAGGCCAGGGGGTGTCTCAGGTTCAGCAGTGATAAACGTCCCTTTACAACCAGAGTTCTGATCTGCGTAGTAACTCTGCTCCTTGTTTCCCCCTCCCCCCCTCTTCCTTCCTGTCAGATGAAGGTACAGGCCAGTATAAGGAACTCACACAGATACATACACATGCAGTAACACCTGATTCACTAATTATTGTAAATTAGTGTAATGTAGTAAATGTATGGACTTCTGGAAAGTAACCATTTCACATATCAATCGCTTGGCTTGTTTGCTTCAGAAAATACACATTTTTGACTGAAGGATAAATGGTGATAACAGTCTTTGGTAACACTCTCCCCCTCTGTGTCCCTCTCTCTCTCTCTCTCTCTCCCTGGGTCAGATGAAGGTACAAGAGCATATACAGGAGAAACAAACACACTCACAGACAGTAGATTTACATGTTGTAATCAGGTCAATGGGATGTGTAAATTCTGCTTGAGTTTAAATCCCCCCCCCATTACACTGCTTCACTTGGCTGTTTTTATCACCATGGTAACCCTCTTCTTGTTTTTGTCCCCCTGCCTCTTCTCTCACCCCCTCCATCCTGCTCTCTGTCACTCTATCAGATGAAGGTACAGGCCTGTAAAAGAGACTCAAACATTTTGACTCAATCCCTCCGTTGGTTGAAACGATGATCATCATGTTGACTCTCTCTCTCTCTCTATCGCTCTTCTCGCTCCACTGTTCTCTCTCGTTGTGCCTTCCCCCATTTCTCTCCTCACCCATTGCCCCTCCCTCCCCCCATTTCTCTCTGCCTCCCCCCTTCTCTCTGTCTGTAGATGACGGTGCGGGTCCCGATAAGATTGCCCACATCATGGGTCCCCCGGATCGCTGTGAGCACGCCGCCTCAATCATAAACGAGTTGCTGCAGAGCATCAGGGTCCGAGAAGAGGGGGGCCAAGGGGTAAGTCCCTATGGGGAGGGAGGTGCAGGGGGGGTGTCCTGGGTCGCCACGGGGATGGAGGGTGACGTTTTACACTACTGGTTGGGTTTTTGAAGCGGTGGCTGTCTGGATGATGGGATCCACTTTAGGAAGCCTGCCTGGTGTCTGCATGGCTGACTGGTCCTTCGTCCTTCTCCAGGGTCCTCCAGGCCCCCCTGGCACAGGAGGTATGCCCCAGGGTGGGCGTGGCAGGGGCCGAAGCCAGGGTAACTGGGGCGGTCCTCCGGGAGGTGAGGTCACGTTCTCCATCCCCGCCCACAAATGCGGCCTCGTTATTGGCCGGGGCGGCGAGAACGTCAAGGCCATCAACCAGCAAACGGGCGCATTCGTTGAGATTTCCCGCCAGCCGCCGCCCAACGGTGACCCCAACTTCAAGCTGTTCATCATCCGGGGCTCCCCTCAACAGATTGACCACGCCAAGCAGCTCATCGAGGACAAGATCGAGGTACGGGCAGGAGAGGAACACTGCCGGCTTGTACAACTGATTCCAGATATATGGCGGTTTTTAACTCTCTCTCACCTCTCAGGCTCCTCTGTGTCCTGTTGGTGGTGGGCCAGGTGGTCCTGGTCCCGGTCCAGCGGGTCCCATGGGCCCCTACAACCCCAACCCCTACAACCCGGGTCCTGGGGGTCCTGGAGGACCACCACAGTAAGTAAAGCCCCTCCGGTGACACGGCCCCCCCAGGGTGTCGCAGTGTTTGACTCTATTGTGTCTCTCGTCCACAGTGGAGGCCCTCCTGGCGGTCATGGTTACGGGGCCCCTCAGGGCTGGGGTAACACCTACCAGCAGTGGCAGGCCCCCGGAGGCCCTCATGATCCTAGTAAGTAGAAGGGGCGCGGGTGCTGTGTGTGTGTGTGTGTGTGGTAATCGGCTAATGGTTGCTGGTGTTTGTGTTTTGGCTTAAAGTCAGTTCCTGATTAGAGTTACAACGACAGCACTAGTAGACATGGTGTTTTTGGTGTGCAGAGATGGGCGCGTACTTCCATTATTGGGTCATCATTCTCCTCCCTTCACAGATAAGGCTGCGGCGGACCCGAACGCAGCGTGGGCGGCCTACTACGCCCAGTACTACCAGCAGCAGCCAGGGGGTGCTATGCCGGGCCAAGCCCCTAACACACCTGCTGCCGCCCCGACCCAAGCAGACCCGTCCCACGCAGCCCAGACTGCCGGCGGCCAACCGGACTACACCAAGGCCTGGGAAGAGTACTACAAGAAGATGGGCATGGGTAAGGCTGGCTTGTCCTGCAGTGATTGGTCGGCTGCTGGATACCTCTCCCTAATAGGTTCGGCCAGCGCGGCAAAGTCTACGTTGTAGTTAAAAGTGTGTTTTGGTGTAGCCTGGCCGGTTCTCTAATCACAGTTCTCCTCTATTTCCGGTTCTCCCTCAGCCCAGCCTGGCGGAGGAGCTGCTGCTGCGGCGGCACCGGCAGCAGCGGTTGCCGGGGGTGGCGCTGGCGGTCAGCAGGACTATAGTGCAGCTTGGGCGGAGTATTACAGGCAACAGGCAGCGTACTACGGCCCTGGGGGAGCCCCCGGACAGGCTGCCACTCCTCAGCAAGGACAACAGGTGCGTGCACACACACACACACACACACACACACACACAATGACCCTAGGACTTTGGCACAGTTGAATTGGTAAATTAAGTGTCTGTGTTTTGATGTGTCCATTTCTTTTTTCCCCAGGCCCAGTAAAGATGTTTCAGACAAACACCAGACGGACAGACACAGGGAGGGGGCGGGTTTTAGAGACATCTCAACCCACCCGGCTCTGGAGTTTTTAAATGTTTTCTTCTGAGTTTCAGTCGTTCAATTTTTTTTTGACTGAAGCCAAACCTTCCCCTCTTGCCCTTTAATTCGACCCCGTACCCCTCTGCTTTTTCCCTGAAATCTACCCCGGTCTTTTTTGTTCATTTTTTTTTTTTTTACAAAAAACTGAAAGAACAAATTCTAAGTGTTTTGCTGATTGTAAAATTAATTGAACAGCCTGCTATGTTTTGGAGGTTTTTTGTGTTTTTTCCCAACTTGTTCCCACCAGAGCTCTCTAAAGTGTCTGATAATGATTGTGGTGGTGTTGGAAAGGGGACTCTCTGGATCATTGGCTCAGCTAAACACCCGTCTGTAAAATACATGGACTCGCACTTCTATTGTTTATGTTAGTGTTTTTTCTGACGGAGGAAAAAACTGTCTAGCAGTACTTTGAGAATTACTACTAATATTCAGCATCAGTTTGTAAAAAGTGTTTTGGGTTTTTTTTTTGCAAGCAAAAATTTATTTTTTTGCTTTTAGGCTTTTGTTTTAATTTTTAATTAATCTCTAGTTCAGGTTAAACATTCCCTGTGTTGATGACGATGTAGCAGGATTTATTCCCACGGATTTAATTTTAGAAATGTTTTCTCCCCCAACAACCAAACGGTGGGCCTGTGTGTGTGCAGGAGAGCGCCTGTATAGATGCTTGTGTGTACCTATCTCCGTGTTATGGTACTGTGTGTGTGTCCGAGGCTCCACCCCATACCCTGCTGACTTGTAAGATTACTGTATCATCAGATGGGATGCCTGTTTTTATTTTCCCCTCAATGTTACCAGAAGTTATGTATATTGTATGCCTTTAGTTTCTTTTTTTTACTGCTTGTTTTTAAAAACTTCACAATAAAAAAAGTATCGAGATTTCGGTGTTTGATTCTCATTTCATTTCTTGTTTTAATATTTTTTTCACATTAATTAGTGGGACTCTAATTCACCCAAACAAACACTTTAGCCAATCATTGGCTACAATGATCTGTTCAGATTATGTCAACGTTCCCATGGACCAATCAGGCCGCGTCTTCTGAAACCCATTAACCAATTGGAAGACCAGCGCCTTGCAAGGAAGTTCGGTAGCAGGGAACGCAGCGGTGGAAAATGGCGCCCAGCTCGAAAACCGAGAAGGACGCCAAACAAAAACTGCCGAGAAAACACAAAGAACATGTTGTCAAGCTGCTTAATCGTGGAAGGGTATGTAATAAACCTGACCACAGATATACATACGAAATGCGTTTTAGACGAGGACACGTAGACTTGTCGCAGGGGTATTATCGGATGCTAGCTAGTAGTACTAACCGCGAGCTCGCCAGTAAACGGGCACCCTTTACTAAAAGCATAAACGTGTTCTTCAAATTTGTGTTAGTAATCATCTAGCTATAATAGCACGTTGGTTGCTAGTATTAAGCAGTGTTGCTAGTTCACTTTCTCCAGCTATGGCAGCCGATAACTAAAATACTTCTTAGTTAGCGAGCACACCATGTTAACAAACCCGTTTAACTCATTCGGCTTTCTTGCGGTCATTGGTCTCAGATAACTAGACACTAACTTGTGTTGAAGTGTTATTGAATTCTGGTCGCCTTGTGTGCTGGCTTTACTTCTATCTCTCAGTAAAAACAACTTTTAGTCATGCTTGATACTAGTTAATAAGTTAAGTGTGAGTTATCCTGTGAATTCCGTTGTGTGCATGTGGCTCAAGAACAGGGCAAACTTCAGCTCAGGGGCCATATCAGGACTTTGAAATTAAACAGAGGGCCACATTTGTTTTGTAATTTGGTAATTATAGGGGCCAGAAACAGGCAATTATCAAAATGTATACTATATATCTATTATATCTCAATAATTTTCATTCAGATGCCTAACATTTGGACTGGCATTTTGTACTTACCTACTGTGGGCCAGATGGAATGTCCTTGAGGGGCGGATTTGGCCCGCAACCTTAGTTTGCCCACCCCTGCTCTAGAACAACGACCTGCTGTGACTTGGATGCAGGAGATATGGGCAGGAGTAAAGACCAGAGTGACTTTGACAAGGGACACATTTTTATGACCAGACAAATTGGTCAGAGCATCGCTGAAATGCCTTGGCCTCTAGCATGCACCCGGTCTGCAGTTTGTGGCAGTTTGTTCAGGTATACTCTGGGCGGTTATTCCAAACGGTATTGGGGTTTGTTCGGTCTGTTCTGAAGAAACCTCACGGTGGAACAGATTCCTGCAGGCCAACCACAGGCAGAAACACAAAACCCTTTTAGTTTCTCCCATCCTCTTCTGTTTGTTGTTTTTGCCGTGCCGATCAGTGTGGTACATCGGGAAACCCTTTCACCTACCGATGTTGTTCTTTCTGCTGTAGTTGTCGGGCCAGTTTTCCCAGCGACTGTTCCGGAAACTACCGCCCCGTGTCTGTGTTCCCCTGAAGAACATTGTCAGCGAGGAGTTTCTCAGAGCGGGGTAAGTGTGTTGTCTCGTCCATCACACACACACACCTCACCCACGCCGTGATGTACATTCACCCTAGATAAATGAAAGAGCAGAATGTATTGAAGCCAGTTATTTCTTTATAAAGTTGTAAAAAGGCTTTTCTTAACATTCCGGACTGATCATTTTTACGGTGACCTGGATTTCGTGATAAACAGATTTCTTATCATCTGAATTGTCGCCTTCACAACAACAAAATAGCGATGTGTAAATTGTTACCATTGTGCTGTCTGGTTGCAGACACATCTTCCTAGGGTTCACAAAGTGTGGTCGCTATGTGCTGTCCTACACCAGTGACTGTGGAGAGGACGACGACTTCTCCTTTTACACCTACCATCTCTACTGGTGGGAGTTTAATCTGCACAGCCGCCTTAAACAGGTAGCTACCACAACACCAAACACGCCTTATACAAGTAGCTACTACAACACCAAACCCACCTTAAACCAAGTAGGTACCACAACACCAAGCACGCCTTATACAAGTAGCTACCACAACACCAAACCCACCTCAAACAGGTAGCTACCACAACACCAAGCACACCTTATACAAGTAGCTACCACAACACCAAACCCACCTCAAACAGGTTGCTACCACAACACCAAACCCACCTCAAACAGGTTGCTACCACAACACCAAACCCACCTCAAACAGGTTGCTACCACAACACCAAGCACGCCTTGTACAAGTAGCTACCACAACACCAAACCCACCTCAAACAGGTAGCTACTAGAACACCAAAACCACCTCAAACAGGTAGCTACCACAACACCAAACCCACCTCAAACAGGTAGCTACCACAACACCAAACCCACCTCAAACAGGTAGCTGCTAGAACACCAAACCCACCTCAAACAGGTAGCTACCACAACACCAAACCCACCTCAAACAGGTAGCTACGTTTTGACTTGTGTTGTCTCCTTCCATTTTCAGGTACACCATATCCGTCTGTTTTCAGGAGAGGATATCTACAGTGATCTCTACCTCACTGTGTGTGAATGGCCCAACGACCACTCCAAGATTGTGATCTTCGGTTTCAAGTAAGAGGAATTGCTGTTTATTTGTCAATGCCAAAGTTTCTGTCTGTCAGTCTGATAATTTCCGTTAGATGCAAACTCGCACCACTGGCAAACGTGAAAGTAAAGTACACATTTGATCAGTTATGTTGACTTATTTACTTTTAACACAAACTGTCACACACTGAGACTCCTGGGAAATAGGGGTTGCCACAGAAACCGATTCACCAACAAGAAATGGTTTTCCGGTCCTCTTCCATTTGCTCTCGTTCTCTCCTCCTTTTTGTTTGCCCCCCAACCCCCCAACCACAGCACCCGTAGCTCCAGCACTGTGTTAATGAACCTGATGATGAGCGACGAGAACAACAGGGACATCTACATCACCATCGCCTCAATGCCCCCACCTCTACCCTGCACCCAGTGCTGTCCTGTTAACAGCACCAGCATACGTACAGGTACAGACACACACACACACACACCTCTACCCTGCACCCAGTGCTGTCCTGTTAACAGCACCAGCATACGTACAGGTACAGACACACACACACACACACACACACACACACACCTCTACCCTGCACCCAGTGCTGTCCTGTTAACAGCACCAGCATACGTACAGGTACAGACACACAAACACTCACACAAGTGAGGTTACGGTGAAGTGGGCGTGGTCCTAAGACAGGCTGTTGTCACGGTGATCCCCAGGAGGCGGAGACTGTCTGGAACATGGCTACATGTTGAACAGTCGTTACCAGGTGGTCTACCCATTCCCCACCTTCCAGCCGGCCTTCCAGCTGAAGAAGGACCAGGTCATCTTCCTGAACACCTCCTACTCTCTGGTGGCATGCTCTGTGTCCTACTGTTCAGGTACACACACAAACACACTCAGTTTTGACGTCTTCCTCTTCGTCTCCCCAGGCTTGTCTATGTGGTGATGATGGTGTGTTGTTTGTCTTTCTGGCAGGTGAGACGGGTGATTCATCTCAGATCTTGTTCAGGAGGAAAGCATCTGCCCCGGCCCCAGGACATCAGCCTCCTCTGTCACCGCCGTCCTCCTCTTTCTCCTCTCATGGTTCTCCTCACAGACGCCCGTCCACTACCAAGTCGAGCCCCGCACCTCTCTCCCCATGTCAGTCGCAGGCCGCCGCCCGGGCGAGGGAGTTCGCTGCCGATCTTTTCAGACGTGCCCAGGGCGGAGGAGCGGAGGAGGAGGGTGGAGAGAGTAGAGGGAAAACTCAGGGAGTAGGAGGAGAGGAGGGAGTGAGCGGGAGAGCCGGCGAACGGATGGAGGAAACACAAAATGACAAACTAACTGTCCCGCCACTGCCTCCCGCCGTTGACATCAGCCTGAGTTCCTCGACACCCACCTCCTCGCCCCCGCCCACCTCCTCGCCCCCGCCCACCCCTAAATCTGGCCAGGACACGGGCTGTGGCGAACCTGGCTATGTTAACTACACACGCCTGCAGTACTGCTTGCAGAAGCCGGGGGCGCCAGAGCAGGATGCAGCAGGTGAGACTAATCACAGAAGAAGACCTGTGTTTAGGTGAAACCCACACACAGTGACAATATGCAAATGTAAACCTCTGCCCCGCCCCCGCAGGTTATGAAGACGACAAGGTGCAGCTGCCTTTCAGTGTGACGGACTTAAAGGGACGAAGTCTGCAGCTGGTCACCGGGACCCACAGTGGACAGGTGGGTGGGAGAGACAGATGGACAGGTGGGTGGGAGAGACAGATGGACAGGTGGGTGGGAGAGACAGATGGACAGGTGGGTGGGAGAGACAGATGGACAGGTGGGGGAGAGACAGACGGACTGGTGGGTGGGAGAGACAGACGGACAGGTGGGTGGGAGAGACAGATGGTGGGTGGGAGAGACAGATGGACAGGTGGGTGGGAGAGACAGATGGACAGGTGGGTGGGAGAGACAGATGGACAGGTGGGTGGGAGAGACAGGGACAGGTGGGTGGGAGAGACAGATGGACAGACAGATGGACAGGTGGACAGGTGGGTGGGAGAGACAGATGGACAGGTGGGTGGGAGAGACAGATGGACAGGTGGGTGGGAGAGACAGATGGGTGGGGAGTGAGACAGATGGACAGGTGGGTGAGAGAGACAGGAGAGACAGACAGACAGACAGGTGGGTGGGAGAGACAGATGGACAGGTGGGTGGGAGAGACAGATGGACAGGTGGGTGGGAGAGACAGATGGACAGGTGGGTGGAGAGACAGATGGACAGGTGGGTGGGAGAGACAGATGGGACAGGTGGGTGGGAGAGACAGACGGACAGGTGGGTGAGAGAGACAGATGGACAGGTGGGTGGGAGAGACAGATGGACAGGTGGGTGGGAGAGACAGACGGACAGGTGGGTGGGAGAGACAGATGGACAGGTGGGTGGGAGAGACAGATGGACAGGTGGGTGGGAGAGACAGATGGACAGGTGGGTGGGAGAGACAGACGGACGTGTGGGTGAGTGAGACAGATGGACAGGTGGGTGAGAGAGACAGACAGACGGACGTGTGGGTGAGCGAGACAGACGGACAGGTGGGTGGGAGAGACAGATGGACAGGTGGGTGGGAGAGACAGATGGACAGGTGGGTGGTAGAGACAGATGGACAGGTGGGTGAGAGAGACAGACAGACGGACGTGTGGGTGAGCGAGACAGACGGACGTGTGGGTGAGCGAGACAGACGGACGTGTGGGTGAGTGAGACAGACGGACGTGTGGGTGAGAGAGACAGATGGACGTGTGGGTGAGACAGGTGGGTGGGAGAGACAGACGTGTGGGTGAGAGAGAAGTTCAGAGAGTTGGAGTGGGTCACTATGTTAGAACTGCAGATACAGGTGATAATGTGTGTTAACTGTCTGTGTGTGTGTGTTAACTGTCTGTGTGTGTGTGTGTGTGTGTTAACTGTCTGTGTGTTAACTGTCTGTGTGTGTTAACTGTGTGTGTTCTTCAGAGTGTGTGCGTGGAGCAGTTGACTCTGGACTTTGAGTACCTGATTAACGAGGTGATTAGAAGTGATGCATGTTGGGCCCCACAGTTCTGCTCGTTCAGTGACTACGACGTGGTCATATTGGAGGTACACACTCACACACACTCAATATCTGTGTGTTTACATTTACATACACACACACACTCACTATCTGTGTGTTCACATTTACACTCACACACACTCACTATCTGTGTGTTCACATTTACACTCACACACACTCTTTCCATCTTCCTCAACCATCATTTCTAAAGAATAATCTGGCCTTGTTAATCAGAACAGTTACTAGAGTTTTAAACCATCTCTGTTTCCATGACAATGTCACTGTGATCATGGTAGACATTGTCTCTGTCTGACACTCCTGGTTGTGTGTGTGTGTGTGTGTGTGTGTGTGTGTCAGGTGTGTCCAGAGACCAACACTGTGGTGATTAACATCGGTCTATTGTTGCTGGCCTTCTCCAACGCTGAGGAGGAACACTGCAGGTCTTAAAAACCTTAAAGTCCTTAAAACCTATATCTCTCTTTCTCTGTTTTTCTATCGTTCTCTTTCTGCATTTGTCATTTTCCTGTCTATTGCTCTGTGCCTTTAACTGTGTGTGTGTGTGTGTGTGTGTGTGTGTGTGTGTGTCTTTAACTGTGTGTTTGTGTGTGTGTGTCCAGACCCAACACCTACCACTCCAGCCTGCAGGTGAGCTGGGACCTCAACACTGGAGTGTGTCGCACCGTTGGTGTCGGTGACCTTACTGAGGTCAAGGGTCAGACGAGGTGAGCCCTGCCGAGTTTATTCTCAGAAGTTTCACGAGGAGGCGGCAAGCCTTGTCTCTGACCTCTGTCCTCACCTCTGTCCTCCCCTAGTGGCAGTGTGTGGAGCTCGTACAGGAAGTCTTGTGTCAACACTGTGATGAAGTGGCTGGTGCCAGAGAGCAGCTCCCGTTATATCAACCGGATGACCAACGAGGCCCTGCACAAAGGTACACACACAACACACGGCACAAAATGGAAATGCTAAGTGAGGATTTAAAATATAGTACCCGTTAAACGAAGACACCGGCAGAAAAGGGTTCTAACTGTTACTTTGACAGCTAGGGAGTTGATGGTGAAAAAAACTGTTGTGCGGCAGTGATCCCTGATTGGTAAGGCTTTTGACAGATGAGCCAATGACAGCTGAGTGATTTCTTATGGCCCGTCTCCTCTGTTTTCAGGCTCCTCCCTGCAGGTGTTGGCCGACAGCGACCGCAGTACCTGGATTGTACTATAAGACACACACACACAGACGTCTGGAAAGAGGAAAACAGCAGGAGTACCTGGATCGTACAATGATCGAACTGAACTATGAGCTGCTACAGTTACAGTCTGGACGTGTCATCAATCTGTTCTCTATATGCGCACTATGTTTCACCAGGACCAGTATAGAGGGGGGAGAGGCCATGTGGTCCTGTCAGGATGAGCATCTCACCAACACAATCTGTGTGTAGTGTTTTAGAAGTTAAGGATATTGTGGCAGAGGCTCTGTTTTCCTATTACTGCGGTTTTGTTTGTTTTACAATTGTGTATCATAATTTGCATCCCATGATTCAGAGCTGGACTGAACAGACTTTGTTTGTTTCTTACGCTTGTGTTTTATTTCTCAGTGTTTGATTATTGTGTGTGCGTGCGCGTGCGTGCGAAAGAGAGAGTGCAATGTATGAAGGCGAGATGTCGTGGTTATGCAGATTCTGTCGCTGTTTTCTGACCTAGTCTGATTTTTTGTTTAGTCAGAAAGAGATTTTGTCCAGTTATGTATTTACACCCGCATTATAGTAAATGCCAAACTGACACCAGATCAGCACCTTCACCTGCAAGTTCACTCAGTTTGTCATTGTCAGGTCTAGACGTGGTTCTAACATGGATCCTTTTTTCTGATGCTCTGATTTGGACATTTTCACGTTTTGTTTAAAATCTGATCACAAACGCAATGTGATTTAGATTATACCTCTGTTAAAATGAGGGCACAATGAAAATGTTTGCACCGTCAGGACAAAGGAAAACTTGGTTTTTGCACAAGGACTACAATCTGCTAGGTTCCATTCAAAATGGCTCACTATTTCCATTTTTCCCATAACCTCATATTAAGGCTTTCGGATGAGTTGCGGAAATAAGGTGTTATTTATGATCGACTTCTTTATTCATGTGTTGTTAATGTGATTGAGTTGCATGGATGTTACATTCCGGTAACGTTTCCTAAAGGCTCTGTCAACATGGTTGAAGTATTACACAGTGTCTGCAGATTTCCTCGTTGCATCTTCCACCTAGAATCTAAGAAAGGTCCAGGTTTTGTAACCCCAGATGAAGCAGAGGCTTTGTATAAATAAATGAAAGGCCTGTTGCCAGTTATTAATATCTGGACGGGGAAAACGTGCTTAACTTGAATATTTTTGATAAAAATAAATAATTGAAAGATTTCTCGTCGTTTCTTGTATGTAAAGAGCACAAAGTGTGTGACAAAACGGGAAAACTATTTTAATGTTTTCACACAAACCACTTAATCGTTCAAGGTGGGCGGATGTGACGTTATACTGTTGATAATAAAACGGATCACAATTATTCAATACAAAGGTTTAAAATATACTCTACATCACTGCCATTTCTGATTGTAAAGTGTTAATAAAAGTAGCTAACTAAATACTCTGGACATCAAAATGTGCTACACGTACTGTTCAAATAAGGCCACAATGGTTGGAATACAATACATATACGAAAGTCAAACGTATACACAAGATAGACATACCTACTATATGTCAACCTGTAAATTACAACAGTTTCTATGTATATATTGTGACAATATTATTGTCTTGTTCAGGTTACCTTTACCGATAAAAGCTAATGCTAATCCAGTGAGCTAGCAGCTAGGGTTGCCATGGATACACGTGTGCGTGCGCATCTCCTTCGTCCTCCAATCGTGACAGGTTGTCGTGAGCCTTGACCTTCTCCCTCTGGCCCAATCACAAATCAGTGCTGTCTCGGTGAAGGTTTATATGCAGCAGGTGGGATATCACTGTTACTGTGAAGTGTGTGTGTGTGTGTTTGCGATGTGTGTGATCATATGTCGATGAAAATGGATGAGTGAAGGCTCGTCACTCCTCTGCCATGACGCTACATCACGATTGTCATAACAATATATAATAACAATACATGTAAAAAAATGTTGACACAAAACACTTTAATCCATTTATAGAGCCAATATTGAAAATGTAAGATTGTGTCCCAAATGGCATTGACAATACAGCGACATTTGGAACAGCAAAAGCTCTCTATAAACTCTTGAAGGCACTGGTAATCTCTTAGTTGGCCAAATTAAAAAAAACTAAAAAATTGTTTCCAAACTAGTTTTGGCAGGTAAGGTAAGGAAAGAGAAGGAACCACCAGGAGCCATGGCAAGTAGAGATGAATAGGCAAAGTGGCATGCAGACAAATCTATACTGCTCACACACACACACACAGACACAGACACAGACACAGACACAATGACGTGATGTTACAGGAACATGAGGAACGTCATGGAACCATACATGAAAATGAATGAGCATGCGTTGTGATTGTGTGTGTCAGTCACATTGTTTGTAAATCATTGTGTGCATGTGTGTGTGTAAACCACTGTGTGTAAACCACTGTGCATCTGTGTGTGTGTAAATCACTGTGCGTGTGTGGTATTGAACAGTCCTTGGTGGTCAGTCCTGGTCAGTTTGGTGGGTGGCTCCAGTGACTCCTCCCCCTCTCCGAGGCCAGTGGAGTTAGACGGCATGGCCATCTCCCCGCACTCTTCGTCACTCTCGTCGTCATCATCCTCTTCGTCATCTGAAACACGGACACAATGACAGACAAGCTGGTTGTTAAAGGCGTGAGACCGGTTACTGGTATAAGCACACAACAGTAGGTGTGAGACGTGCTCCTACCCTTATCATGATCCATTGAGTTATTACACCGTCCAACGCTGGCAAACTGAAACGCAAGAAACACACAGAGATTAACTGTATTCATAGAACGACACAAATCTGTATTTTATTATAGCAGGACGTCGCATTACAGTGTGTCTCTGTGTGTGTGTTACCGTGTGTGTGCATGTGTGTGAGTGTGCATGTGTGTGTGAACGTGTGCATGCGTACCTCTCCCATAACAGCGATGGGTGTCTCTCCTTTAGCCTGGGCCACTCTGTGCTCCACCAGGTAATACATGTATTCATCATACAGCAGACGGATCAGGTGGAAGGACCCAAAGCTGGCGGCGCTGCGTAGTGTCAGGTCCCTGATCACCATGGAGCTGGAGAGGGGGCGGAGCCATACAGAAAGAAACACTCACACATTCATTCATTCTACCATGTTCTTTCAATCTCTTGCCTTTTGTGCCCACTGTCTTAAGCCACAGTGTTTCTCCAAGCAGCTCATCCACCCTGCCTCACCCATCCTCCCCCCCTCACCCATTCTCCCTCCCTCTAACCTGTAGAAAGACCACCTGAGGAGGAAGAGCTTGGCGGCTTTAGGAAAGGACTCAGGGCTGTGCTGGTAGGGCTTTAGGACCTGGGAGACCACGGCGTCCAGCCAGGTGGCCCACTGCTCCAGGGAGTTGTGTTGCTGTAACGTTTGTTTAAAGTCCTGCTCCAACCTCTGGACTACAGCGTCCTCACAACGACACACCCAGGACGCTTGCTCCTGCAAGAGGAAGAAGAGACGGGGTCAGACTGAGAAACAAGGACACGGACAGAGATAGACAGGAACTGTACACAACCCTGAGAGAGACAGAGGGACAGATAACCTGCTAGACAGACAGACAGACAACCTGCTAGACAGACAGACAACCTGCTAGACAGACAACCTGCTAGACAGAGAGACAGACAACCTGCTAGACAGAGAGACAGACAACCTGCTAGACAGACAGACAGAACCTGCTAGACAGACAGACAGACAACCTGCTAGACAGACAGACAGACAACCTGCTAGACAGACAGACAACCTGCTAGACAGACAGACAGACAACAGACAGACAGACAACCTGCTAGACAGACAGACAGACAACAGACAGACAGACAACCTGCTAGACAGACAGACAGACAACCTGCTAGACAGACAGACAGACAACCTGCTAGACAGACAGACAGACAACCTGCTAGACAGACAGACAGTACGGACCTTTACGTTGTTGAAGTCGACCCGGTTCAGGTCACTCAGCATCTGGTTGATCTGGGCTGTGTTCTGGAGTACAGCCCGGGCAGCCTGGGCCAGGTGGTTCAAACTGGTGTAGCGACGTAGCGTCTGGGCAAACGCCCCAGCACACACGACCTGAGGAAAAAGCACAGCGTCTATTTGGTTTTGATCCATTTGACATGTGGTGGTGGTGTGTGTGTCTGTCTGTGTGTATAAGTTTGTGTGTCTGTCTGTGTGTTGTCTGTGTGTGTGTGTGTATATATCTATATCTGTTTGTGTGCGTATATATGTGTGTGTGTGTGTATATGTGTGGGTGTGTGTGTGATCACACCTTAATTTGGACCATCTCCTCAGGTATGTTCATCATGGCACCAGTCAACCAGCTTTCCAGACTCTTGGCAAAATTACGAATGGCTTGAGTTAAGGCACCTGTAGGCAGAGAAGACAGAGTTAAGGCCCCTGAAGACAGAGGAGACAGAGTTAAGGGCCCTGAGACAGAGGAGACAGAGTTAAGGGCCCTGTAGGCAGAGAAGACAGAGTTAAGGCCCCTGAAGACAGAGAAGACAGAGTTAAGGCCCCTGAAGACAGAGGAGACAGAGTTAAGGGCCCTGAGACAGCGTTATGTATCTCTATGTCACGTGTTATAACTCACTGGGGATGGGTCGCAGTACATCAGGTATTAGGACTTCCACCAGGGCCTGGTACAGCGTGTTGTCACAGCCTCTGGTCCAGTAGAGGACCGGCTCATATTTACACAACACCACCAGACAGCTCTTAGGGAGACGCTCCTCAGACTCTCCGTGACTGCGGGGGGAGGAGGGGGCGGGGGGTGTTTCCTCTACTAAATTATGGCACATCATATGAGAAAACACAGTGACGTTATAATAAATGTCCCACTCACAGGCTGAGTGTGCCTGTGTGGCTCTCACTGAACCTCCAGAAGGTTTTCCACAGAGTCTCTACCAGAGTCAACTGCAGGTTCACCATCACATCCAGAATGGCCTGCATAGACATCAGATATACAGACATTAAGATACATAAGACACGAGCATAAATAAGATATAAGATACATCAAAAGGTTGCATATGACACAATAGAGACATAATTCTACAGCACACCTCACAGTGTTCCCTGTAGAGCTGCTGGAAGGCGCTGATGTGTTCTGGAATGATTCCATCAGGAAGAATTCTGTCCTGCAGATTTAACTCAGGAAACTCTGGCAGCGCCCGTGACGAGTCTGTGGAACGACAACACCACATGTTAACACAGCCGGCTGTATTACTGTGACCATGTTGTGAGTGAGTGTGTGTGTGTGTGTGTGTGTGTGGTGTGTGTGTGTGGTTTCTCATCCACCGACCCATAAACTGCTGGTATTGCTGCACCTGGGCTGAGATGTCATTGAGCCCCGCCCCCTGCTGCTGCCCCAGGGAAATCCCATTGGTCATGCCCTCGACCTTCTGCACCGGCTTAATCCTGTCGGACAGAACACCTGTCAGTCACACACCACCAGCCAATCAGAGAGTGGAGGAGGAGGAGGAGAGGAAAAAGCAGGAGCAGCAGGAGAGGCAGGAGGAGGTGGGTGCCTACCGATGCTTGTGTGATAGGGGCTGTTGTCTCATGGCCAGGTGCTGCTGGTCCTCCATCAGGCGGAGCAGAGAGGAGGAGGCTTTAATACGCAGACCGTAGTAGTGGTACTTAGAGTTCCCCCTGACACACACACACACATATTAGTAATACACGTGCGTATGTGTGAGAGTGTCTGAGTGTTTGTGTGTGTATGTATGAGTGTGTGTGTGTGTATTTATGACTGTGTGTGTGTGTGTGTGTGTGTGTACCGTGTGCCAAGGCGTCTGGTTCTCAGGCCCAAAAACACAGATCGGATGAGTTTGCCAAATGAGGCGGCGTTGACAGGTTCCAGTTTGAGCTCCTGACAGTGGAGCAGATAGTGACAGAACAGGGTACAGCGGGGTAAACTCACACCCTCTGCTCCCTCATAGTTATCACACAGCCACTGGACCTGGAGACACACACACACAGTGTTAGCACACCATGGACCCCCCCACACACACACACACACACACACACACACACACACACACTGCTCCCTCATAGTTATCACACAGCCACTGGACCTGGAGACACACACACACTGTGTTAGCACACCATGGACCCCCACACACACACACACACACACACACCCACCCACCCTCTGCTCCCTCATAGTTATCACACAGCCACTGGACCTGGAGACACACACACACACACACACTGTATTAGCACGCTATGGACCACACGCACACACACACAAACACACACACACACAGACACACACAGTCTGTCCTCATCTCACCGTTGCAGGCGCTGCTCTGGTGTTGTGGCTCGAGTAACTCCCTCCTCCGTTTCCTCCCCCACCCAGGATGTACCCGCCCTGGAGGACGTAACCACTCCCCCCTCCACCGGTAGCAGTGGTGACCGAGACGGACTGTGAGGTCACAGGGGTGACCTGTGACCCCGAGGTAGTTGTGGCTTCGTAGTAGGAAGAAGAGGACGAGGGCGGCGTCTGGGAGTAGAGGGGGGATTCGGAGTAGGAATAACTTCCGGAACAACTGGAGGGAGAATAAACGAGAAGATATGAAGGAGGGATAAGGGAGGGAGAATAAACGGGAAGAGCTGAAGGAGGAATAAGGGAGGGAGAATAAACGGGAAGAGACGGAGGAGGAATAAGGGAGGGAGAATAAACGGGAAGAGACGGAGGAGGAATAAGGGAGGGAGAATAAACGGGAAGAGACGGAGGAGGAATAAGGGAGGGAGAATAAACGGGAAGAGACGGAGGAGGAATAAGGGAGGGAGAATAAACGGGAAGAGACGGAGGAGGAATAAGGGAGGGAGAATAAACGGGAAGAGACGGAGGAGGAATAAGGGAGGGAGAATAAACGGGAAGAGACAGAGGAGGAATAAGGGAGGGAGAATAAACGGGAAGAGACGGAGGAGGAATAAGGGAGGGAGAATAAACGGGAAGAGACGGAGGAGGAATAAGGGAGGGAGAATAAACGGGAAGAGACGGAGGAGGAATAAGGGAGGGAGAATAAACGGGAAGAGACGGAGGAGGAATAAGGGAGGGAGAATAAACGGGAAGAGATGAAGGAGGGATAAGGGAGGGAGAATAAACGGGAAGAGACAGAGGAGGAATAAGGGAGGGAGAATAAACGGGAAGAGACAGAGGAGGAATAAGGGAGGGAGAAAGAGCTGAAGGAGGAATAAGGGAGGGAGAATAAACGGGAAGAGCTGAAGGAGGAATAAGGGAGGGAGAATAAACGGGAAGAGCTGAAGGAGGAATAAGGGAGGGAGAATAAACGGGAAGAGCTGAAGGAGGAATAAGGGAGGGAGAATAAACGGGAAGAGACGGAGGAGGAATAAGGGAGGGAGAATAAACGGGAAGAGACGGAGGAGGAATAAGGGAGGGAGAATAAACGGGAAGAGCTGAAGGAGGAATAAGGGAGGGAGAATAAACGGGAAGAGACGGAGGAGGAATAAGGGAGGGAGAATAAACAGGAAGAGCTGAAGGAGGAATAAGGGAGGGAGAATAAACGAGTGGTATGTGTGTCTGTGTGTGTGTGTATGTGTGTGTGTCTGTGTACGTATGTGTGTGTGTGTGTGTGTATATGTATGTGTGTGTGTGTGTGTTCTTCTCACGTGGTTGAGCTGGTGGTATAGGCTGAGTTTTCTTCCACCCCATACTGGGCTACCTGACTAGAATACACATGCTGAAAGAAGGAGAGACGTCAGATAAACAGGAGAAAACTCAAACAAAAGAGATGGAACATAAAACCACATTACACATCGTCTCATCTGGTACTGATACACAACAGGCATTTGAGACTATTACTGCCCTCTGGTGGTGAGAGATCTCAATAACACATTGTCTGTTTGTTTTTCTTATGGAACCAGGGTTCTAAACCTTTTCCACCCGGCCCCCAACCCACATTTAAGACATTAAGTCTAAAGTATACAGCACAATTTAACAAAACACCATATATATGAACATATTCAGTGTGTTCGGATTGAATGTGTGTGTGTGTACCTGTTGAGTGGTCTCCTGTACAACCTGGGTCGGGATCCCTGTCTGAACCACGGTTGCCGGGGGACTGGTCTCAGAAACACTGTTGCTGGGATGGCGAGAACCATCTAATGGGAGAGAAAGAACAATGGAGAGAATAAAACAAGAGAACTTGGAACAATGTACTTATTGCCTTTTGATGTGTGTTTTAGCTATATGTGAAATGCCTGCACTTATTGTAAGTCGCTCTGGATAAGAGCGTCTGCTAAATGCGCAAAATGTAGAGGGAGAGAAGTGAGGAAGGAGATGCGACTCATCGATTAGAGCTATTTGAGTTATCTGCGTGTGTTAACTGCGTGTGTAATCTGCGTGTGTAATCTGCGCGTGTAATCTGCGCGTGTAAACTGCGCGTGTAATCTGCGCGTGTAATCTGCGCGTGTAATCTGCGCGTGTAATCTGCGCGTGTAATCTGCGCGTGTAATCTGCGCGTGTAATCTGCGCGTGTAATCTGCGCGTGTTAACTGCGTGTGTAATCTGCGTGTGTAATCTGCGTGTGTAATCTGCGTGTGTAATCTGCGCGTGTAATCTGCGCGTGTAATCTGCGCGTGTAATCTGCGCGTGTAATCTGCGCGTGTAATCTGCGCGTGTAATCTGCGCGTGTAATCTGCGCGTGTAATCTGCGCGTGTAATCTGCGTGTGTAATCTGCGCGTGTTAACTGCGTGTGTAATCTGCGTGTGTAATCTGCGTGTGTAATCTGCGTGTGTAATCTGCGTGTAATCTGCGTGTGTAATCTGCGTGTGTAATCTGCGTGTGTAATCTGCGTGTGTAATCTGCGCGTGTAATCTGCGCGTGTTAACTGCGCGTGTTATCTGCGCGTGTTATCTGCGCGTGTTATCTGCGCGTGTTATCTGCGCGTGTTATCTGCGCGTGTAATCTGCGTGTGTAATCTGCGCGTGTTAACTGCGTGTGTAATCTGCGTGTGTAATCTGCGTGTGTAATCTGCGCGTGTAATCTGCGCGTGTAATCTGCGTGTGTTATCTGCGTGTGTTATCTGCGTGTGTTATCTGCGTGTGTTAATTCCATCTAATAAAATAATCTCCTGAAGATGCTGTGCTAGAAAGCGCAGACTACCAGAATTACAACACTGTACAGCTGAAGCAGAATCAAAGAGAGTGAACGAGATAATAAAGCAGGAAGACAGATAAAAATAGAGTACAATACAGTACACACAGATAGAAAGACAGTTGTAACATGAGTTACCCAGGTTGGAGTAGAGAAAGACACAAGTGTAACCATAGTTACCCAGGTCGGAATAGAGAAAGACATAAATAATATTAAGTTGTCATAAACAAACAGGTAATCAGCGCCAGCACAGAGTTTTAGTACTCACGGTAATCAGTCTCCAAACCATAACAGCAGTTACTGTAGAACATGGCTCTTGGGACAGATAAACGGAGGAAGACAGACAGAGGGAGAGAGATGGATAGAGGGATGGGATGGAGGTAGCAGTGGCTTTATCTCTCTATCTCTCTGTTCATCCTTATACAATGCAAGCAGAGGGAGGCCTTGGACAGCTAATCTCCGGAGACGAGAAATCCCCAAATCACATAAACACAGATATCAGGTGAGTATAGAGAAAGAGAGGAAAACAGAGGAAGGGCGGATGAGAAGGATAGAGGATGAAAGGGAGTGATGGAGGGATGGAGCGAGTGATGGAGGGATGGAGCGAGTGATGGAGGGATGGAGCGGGTGATGGAGGGATGGAGCGAGTGATGGAGGGATGGAGCGAGTGATGGAGGGATGGAGCGAGTGATGGAGGGATGGAGCGGGGAGGGAGGGATGGAGCGAGTGATGGAGGGATGGAGCGGGTGATGGAGGGATGGAGCGAGGGAGGGAGGGATGGAGCGAGTGATGGAGGGATGGAGCGGGGGAGGGAGGGATGGAGCGAGTGATGGAGGGATGGAGCGGGTGATGGAGGGATGGAGCGAGTGATGGAGGGATGGAGCGGGTGATGGAGGGATGGAGCGGGTGATGGAGGGAAGGAGCGAGTGAGGGAGGGAGGGAGGGGGGAGGGAGGGATGGAGCGAGTGATGGAGGGATGGAGCGGGGTGATGGAGGGATGGAGCGGGTGATGGAGGGATGGAGCGGGTGATGGAGGGATGGAGCGGGTGATGGAGGGATGGAGCGAGTGATGGAGGGATGGAGCGAGTGATGGAGGGATGGAGCGGGTGATGGAGGGATGGAGCGGGTGATGGAGGGATGGAGCGAGGGATGGAGGGATGGAGCGAGTGATGGAGGGATGGAGCGAGTGATGGAGGGATGGAGCGAGTGATGGAGGGATGGAGCGGGTGATGGAGGGATGGAGCGAGTGATGGAGGGATGGAGCGAGGGAGGGAGGGATGGAGCGGGTGATGGAGTCAGAACATTTTCCCTATTTCTCTTGTTTTCATCTCAACTGGGAAAAGGGTCTGAAAATATTGACTAAAACAGATGGGAGAGAATGTTAGAAGAGCGATGCCAGAGACGGGGTTAAAAACCAAAAAAAAGGAAAAAGACGGCCATTGAAGCCAGTCCCTATAAAAAACTCACCAAAATGGGATAAAAGTTGTATTTTTTCATGTATTTAATAGCAAATAATCAACAATATGTCGGTACCACGAGTCAATTAAACACATCAGCACTCTCACCTATAGATAATCATATGAACTTATCATAATAAAAGTTGATTTTCACAAATATTTGTTTCATTTAAGTTGGTCTCACTTTTTGATTGGGGTATAAGTATGCGGTGACACATGTCAAACTCTTGTATTCATTTCTCAACATGGGGAGGTTCAGAGAACACACATGTGCCCAAAGGTTGTTTACCATAAATTAGGCAATAGCTGTAAAAAAATATATATATATAAAAAGACTACACTGCTAAAAATACCCATAACCACAATTTGGATAGATATGTCGTGTTCTGGGAAGATATGTCGTGTTCTGGGAAGATATGTCGTGTTCTGGGTAGATATGTCGTGTTCTGGGTAGATATGTCGTGTTCTGGGTAGATATGTCGTGTTCTGGGTAGATATGTCGTGTTCTGGGTAGATATGCCGTGTTCTGGGTAGATATGCCGTGTTCTGGGTAGATATGCCGTGTTCTGGGTAGATATGCCGTGTTCTGGGTAGATATGCCGTGTTCTGGGTAGATATGCCGTGTTCTGGGTAGATATGCCGTGTTCTGGGTAGATATGCCGTGTTCTGGGTAGATATGCCGTGTTCTGGGTAGATATGCCGTGTTCTGGGTAGATATGCCGTGTTCTGGGTAGATATGCCGTGTTCTGGGTAGATATGCCGTGTTCTGGGTAGATATGTCATGTTCTGAGGCTGTTTTGCTTCCAAAGGCCTTATGAAGCATTAAAAAGGGGGGCAATCATTTTGGACAGCAATTTATAAACACAATCAGATTGATCCTCAATCGCCTACTCGATAATAAAGGCCATTTGGTTTCGTGTAACAGGTTTTTAAGATTAAATATAGGTGCAGGCTTTCTACTGAACACATGAAGTGGAACGAGCCAGACATGTGTCATCTGACATGTGTCATCTGACATGAACACACCACCAGGCCCATAGGCTAGCTACTGTTACTATACTAACAGAATCCCTAGAAATAACCCACTACACACACACACACAACACACACACACTATGGCTTGGTAAACCGCACACACAGAAGTTTAAAGGAGAGTCAATGCTAGTAATATGCTGCGTAACACTACAGCTGGGTAACGCTACATACACACACACGCACGCAAATGACAGAGTCTGACGTAGGGAGCGACACATATAGATGGACAGACAGACAGACAGATGGACAGACAGACATATGGACTGACAGATGGACAGACAGATGGACAGACAGACATATAGACAGACATATAGACATATGGACAGACAGACACATTTGTTTCTGTTCATTTTCACAAGGACATTGCCGGTATCCTCCATGGTCCGGTTATGATTAGTAATGCTCTGTGTACATGTATGTAGGTGTGTGTATCTGTGTGTGTGTATGTATGTAGGTGTGTGTATCTGTGTGTGTGTATGTATGTAGGTCTGTGTATCTGTGTATCTGTGTGTGTATGTAGGTGTGTGTATCTGTGTGTGTGTATGTATGTAAGTGTGTGTGTATCTGTGTGTGTGTATGTAGGTGTGTGTATCTGTGTACATGTATGTAGGTGTGTGTATCTATGTGTGTGTATGTATGTAGGTGTGTGTATCTGTGTATCTGTGTGTGTATGTAGGTGTGTGTATCTGTGTGTGTGTATGTATGTAAGTGTGTGTATCTGTGTGTGTGTATGTAGGTGTGTGTATCTGTGTACATGTATGTAGGTGTGTGTATCTATGTGTGTGTATGTATGTAGGTGTGTGTATCTGTGTATCTGTGTGTGTATCTAGGTGTGTGTATCTGTGTGTGTGTATGTATGTAAGTGTGTGTATCTGTGTGTGTGTATGTAGGTGTGTGTATCTGTGTACATGTATGTAGGTGTGTGTATCTGTGTGTGTGTATGTATGTAGGTGTGTGTATCTGTGTATCTGTGTGTGTATGTAGGTGTGTGTATCTGTGTGTGTGTATGTATGTAAGTGTGTGTATCTGTGTGTGTGTATGTAGGTGTGTGTATCTGTGTACATGTATGTAGGTGTGTGTATCTGTGTGTGTGTATGTATGTAGGTGTGTGTATCTGTGTATCTGTGTGTGTATGTAGGTGTGTGTATCTGTGTGTGTGTATGTATGTAAGTGTGTGTATCTGTGTGTGTGTATGTAGGTGTGTGTATCTGTGTACATGTATGTAGGTGTGTGTATCTGTGTGTGTGTGTGTGTGTGTATGTCTGTGTCTCACCTGTAACGGTCACTACGATGTACTGTGCCGTGGAACTCTGCCTGTTACTCTGCTGACCGCCGGAACTCTGGATCTCCGCGGTGACGTACTGACCCTGAGAAGGCGTGGCCAGAACCACTGTCTTCTGGTTTTGAGCCTTGGTGGGTGTGGCATGCGCAGGAAGTGTGTTTTGTCCGGTTGTGGAGACGGAAACTGATTGGTTGAACTGAATTGGCGTTGAGGGGGAGGCTGTGGTTGATTGCGTTGCTATGGTGACAGAAATGGGCTGGGGGAGGTCCTCTGTGTAGCCTCGGGTCGCCATGACTACCAGCACAGCTGGACCAAGCCTGCCACTCTGGCAAAAGGATGAGGGAAGGAGATGGTTAGCGTGCACACACACCCACACACATACACGTTAAAACAAGTCTTTCTCAGCACACCTCTTGTGCAAGTGTGTGGGGCAAAGACCAAAGCCAAGGGCAGAAGAGTGTTTTAATTAGACTAAGAGGCACACTATAAGGCACTTCCTTTAGAAAAGACAGGCTATAAACAGGGCTATTGGTGCATTCAGTATTCCTGTATAAACCCAGAAGTAACGCATGGCTTCTGTATGGGAGTTCCATCAGCATTGTGAAGCAGCCCAGACAGACATATAGGGGAAAATGTTGTGCATATTTGGACCATTTGTTTTTCTTGCCTTGTTTTAAATAATTGAGTGGTAAAGACAGCGGACTGGGATGGCACATAAAAGCAGCATACGAGGTGTGATCGGCTCTACTGGCTCTACTCTACCAGTTAGGATTCGGAATAAACCCTAAGCTGGTAGTCTGGCCTTAATAACTCCATAGTTATTATATTATTCAAAATCCAAAGTGCCAGAATACAGAGGCCAACATTAACTTTAGATCTTAACATAGAAGCTATACATTAGCGTATGCTGTATAAAATAGAAGCCATTTGGCACGGTAACGCAAGAACAGTGTGTGTGTGTGTGTGTGTGTGTGAGACACATTTGTCAATAAGATGTTGTTTACCCTAGTCGAGCATGTCACAAGGTTTTTGGAAACTGTTTCGCTTGAGCGCGCACCAAGCACGCGCGCCACCGCGCACTCCCCAACGCTCTGACGACAGCAGCACACCAAATACTGTGTAATTTCGCCATTTCGTATTGGCTTGTGCGTCTGAACTTTGCTCACCCATTGGCGTCAGGTAATGTCAATCCAACTCATATAAAGGTTCAGCCCACTCCTTAAGAGAAACTCCCCTTGTTCTACTCTGACAGACACGCCAGACAGAAAAATCATTGGTGCGTTCCAGACAACTAGTAACTTTTTTTTAATGCTACGTCAGTGATTTTTAGGTCTCAAAATTAGAAATTTCACAACTTTCCAAATGGAAACTGGTGGTTAAAAAAACCATACGTGTCCCGATATCCCAATTTGTTTTACGCGACGTAGACACGTAGGTCAGAAATGTACGAGTTTCCAGGGGTCGTGAACGCAGACACCACTCATTAAGAACAGATGACAGTAGGGCCGTGGCCTGACAACCACGTTCACTACTTATGCCGAAAAACAACGCGAACTGTTTTACGACTATAAAAAACGTTAAACTTTTTGACGCTTTTCCGTTTGACATTACGCATACAATCGGATTGCCTATACGACTATTTCCGTTTTGCATTAAGACAAAAAGTGCTCGGAAATCAAAGATTGAAAATGATTTACTCATCAAAAATATAATTTTAACGGGGTTAAGTGTTCCTGTTTATTTTCCTACGATCCACAACATTATTTGTTATGTTCACAGCTTTGTCAAGAAACACTTATACAACTAAAGTACAAGATTCTCATATTACAACACCCGCCATTTTGTACTCTTATCACAGATTTGACATCGTCATAACAACCGCATTCGTTCATAAAAGCGGCAACTGGCTGGGGGCTCTGCACTCCCATCTCAGCCATGCTTTTTCACTTTCACGTCGCTAGATACCAGATAAAACGCTGACGTTACAAATGTTCACAAACATGTCAAGAGAAGCGTATCACGGCGGTTGAATAAAGTTGCGGCTTATTCACCTTAAATTCTCCCTGAAAAGCTCCTGGTTTTGCAGTTAAAGTTTTGGATTCTGGTTGTTGTTGATTCTCGTTGCTGGGTTCTTGTCGCCAGGACTACCGTGACTATGGCGCCTCGTCCTCACCCGGGCAACTGTTGCTACCCACCCGCCTTCTTCCCGCCCTCTTCCCAAGTTTCATTGGACCGTTGTTCGGCAAAGTCAACAATTTGTTGTCATCTCATTGGAGCATTTTAATCTCAATCATTGCCCTGTCCACCGATTCGTCCACCTCTTGTCTGTCACACTCACTCTACAGAGCCATAGAACTGACACACCTCTGGTAATCGCAGTAGTTGGAAGATTTGGATGTCACTGTATCTGACAGAATTTCAATACATTGATCCAAATGATGATTATAAATGTCTAACATGGATTGGCTGAGAGGTCATGTTGACCAAATTAATTGATAACATCTCATCACCAAGTCTCAAAAGTAAAGTATTTTTGAGACGCACACACACGTCACATTTTATATAGATTTTTTTTTTTTCTCTCTAAACCAAGCCCCTGCAGTTGTGGTACTGGGATCTGTTGGACTCAGAGAAAGACAGAAAGTAATGAATATGTCACAGGCTATGTCTCATATGGCCACCATATTCCTGCCATCGAGTCTCTAGGTGGCGCTGGTGGATAGGGTTTCGACAGTTCAGGGTAATACTAACTCGAGCTATGTGCGTGAAGTGGTATGGGAGAGAGTTTATATGTGCCATCATCTGTACCTGTGGAGGTTCCCGCTGGAAAAGAGCAGTTCCAGGTGTGACTGCTCCTGAATGTGTGCCTCTTTTGAAAATCGCCCCCTCTACCTCCCCTTTACAATCATCCCATCCCCTCTACCTCCCATTTACATCCTTCCATGCCCTCTACCCCCCCTTTACATCCTCCCATCACCTCTACCTCCCCTTTACATCCTCCCATCCCCTCTACCTCCTCTTCTCATCCTTTCATCCCCTCTACCTCCTCATCTCATCCTCCCATAACCTCTACCTCTCGTTCCCGTCTTCCCTCGCCGATTACCTGGCTGGCTGTCAATCGTTACACGTTTAATTTTGTTGTTTCACCAAATACCTGTTAAGACGCAACGTCCTCGGAGAGAACATGATTGTTCAATACCATTGTAACATTTATTATCACTATATATTCGGTTAACCAATGTTAGCAAAACATTCGTTTAAATGTGATTTTAACTAATACATATGTTGACGGAACAGATATTCCCCATTTAATCACATGTGATATGAACAGATCCGCGATTGGTCAATAATAAACCATGGCTACGGAAGCCGAATCGTGACATGCGGCTAGATTTTTGAATTCTTAGTGGTATTTTCGCACACACATAGCCTTAGGTGGCTATATATCCGAAAAGCAAAGGGGTTTGTCGTTTTTCTGCTTTAAACATAACCATAACCGTTTGCTAGTCGATACATTTTGATTTCGTCCGGTATTCTGTCAATGGTCATTCAACCGGCGGTGTAAACAACGCGGTTACGGATTTGACAAATCGGTGCGACCAGGTAAAGCCTTTGGCGGCACTTTCAACATTATGAAGCTAACAAGCTAGCTAACTAGACGAATAACCATCGTTTCTGATATGATATTTAATTGTTTTGTCCCTACTGTGTGTGTTTACGTGGCTTGGTTGGAGTGTCAACACGTGTTTGTTTGTTAATCTTAGCGTGTTTATCTATTTGGCTAACGCGTATGAGCTAATGAGCGACAAAATGCAAGGCCGTCAGTCGGCCCGTTTGCCATAGCCATTGTATATTCCCTTTATTAGACAGGTATATGTTTGTTAAACAGATAAAATGCATGATAATGAACGTATCTGTGCGAGTTAACGACCTAACTACTCAGTTTACTAGCCAGCTAAATGTCGCGTAGTCCTACTGGATATGGTCTAATTATCTGACTAGTTGTGTGATAGCCGTGAACAACATTACATATTAGCCCAGGTTAGTCTGAAACATGTGTGTATTTAACAGGATACGTCGCATTTAGACCTCTGTAATCGTTCATTTGCGCTATTTGATAATGTTGGACTAGAGGGAATGCGTGATCCGGCAGCAGCATAAGACCTGTGTGTGTGTAGGATGGAGTGGCAACCGGATGAGCAAGGACTACAGCAGGTACTTCAGCTCCTGAAAGACTCCCAATCTCCCGACACGGCCACGCAGAGAGCCGTACAGGAAGTATCCTAACTGACATGCTTAAAGAGCGAAGCTGGGCTCAGCGTCCAAAAAAGATGCGGAGAGAGTCAGTACTGTGGGTTAGGATGGGGGGGGTGCTGTTTGCATTGTATAGTGATGTGGTGTTCCTTAAGTGTGTGTGTGTGTAGAAACTGGAGCAGCTTAACCAGTTCCCAGACTTCAACAACTATCTCATCTTTGTCCTCACAAGTCTGAAATCTGAGGGTAAGACGGCCTGTGAGTCTGTGGGCTCAAATTCATCATGTTTATATGCTTTTATGCTTAATATAATTTGACTTGCTTACATTCTCCCCATGCCCACCACCTCCTCTCTCTCTCCCTCTGCCCACCTCCTCTCTCTCTCTCCCTCTGCCCACCTCCTCTCCCTCTGCCCGCCACCTCCTCTCTCTCCCCCTGCCCGCCACCTCCTCTCTCTCCCCCTGCCTGCCACCTCCTCTCTCTCCCCCTGCCCGCCACCTCCTCTCTCTCCCCCTGCCTGCCACCTCCTCTCTCTCCCCCTGCCCGCCACCTCCTCTCTCTCCCCCTGCCCGCCACCTCCCTCTCTCTCCCCCTGCCCGCCACCTCCTCTCTCTCCCCCTGCCCGCCACCCTCTCTCTCCCCCTCCTCTCTCTCCCCCTGCCCGCCACCTCCTCTCTCTCCCCCCCTGCCCGCCACCTCCTCCCTCTCTCCCCCTGCCCTCCACCTCTCTCCCCTGCCCACCACCTCTCTCCCCTGCCCACCACCTCTTCCCACCCCCCTGCCCTCCACCTCTTCCCACCTCCCCCTGCCTGCCACCTCCTCTCTCCACACTACAGATGAGCCAACCCGCTCCCTGAGTGGTCTCATATTGAAGAACAATGTGAAAGCCCACTACCAGAATTTCCCTCCTTTGGTGGCCGACTTCATCAAGCGGGAATGTCTCAACAACATCGGAGACCCTTCGCCACTCATCCGAGCCACCATTGGTGTGTGTGTGTGTGTGTGTGTGTGTGGCGTGGCGCATGCTTTTTGAGGAGTGATTCAGAGTGTGTGGGTGGTGGAGCCTTCGCAGGCGTGGGATTTCAGCGGCTAGCCGAAGCGTGTGCATGTGTGCGTGCATGTGTGTTTTGCTGAACGTTTCCTCCTGTCGTTCCAGGCATCCTGATAACCACCATAGCGTCTAAAGGAGAGCTCCAGACGTGGCCAGAACTCCTTCCTCAGCTTTGCAATCTTCTCAACTCTGAGGATTACAACACCTGCGAGGTCTCACACAGCAGAAATACTTGACATTTCGGTCTAACTAATTCCTATTTGAAAGTGTAGATGCTCATGGGTACAGGAGTCGCCTCCTCTGGGCTCCTGGTCTGCCTGCTGGCATAGAGGAGTAACTCTCCCGTGGCTTGACCCTGGTTTCAGACCAGCATGCAATCTAATGGTCTCTTATAGTATAGCTGAAAGTCTCCCCAAGTACCAAAACTGTGTGTGGTGTGTGTAGGGTTCTTTTGGGGCTCTGCAGAAGATCTGTGAGGATTCGTCTGAGCTGTTGGACAGCGATGCTCTCAACAGACCCCTTAACATCATGATCCCCAAGTTCCTCCAGTTCTTTAAACACTGCAGCCCCAAGATCAGGTGAGTCTCCTGTGGTTTTCTGGTCTACTTGTACTGCTGCAGTACGGGTCCAAAGCCCATTGCTCAGGAGAACTGTTAGTGTCGGCTTTTGGGCTGTACCCATAATCATGTCTATTCCTGGACGTAGTGACAGGTCTTATAAAGGATCTTCAAGTGTCTGTATGTCTTTATTCAAAACCTGTTGCGCCTCCCTCTGTCTCCCTCTCTCCCCTCACTTCCACTCTCTCCCCTTATCCCCTCTCTATCTCCAGGTCACATGCCATAGCGTGTGTTAACCAGTTCATCATCAGCCGAGCCCAGGCACTGATGGATAACATCGACACCTTCATCGAGGTGAGAGGTCGATGTAATCCCAACTGATACACCTAGTTTATTCTCCGGGTCTGTTATATACTTTGCGTAACTGCCGGCCGTAACTGCCGGCCGTAACTGCCGGCCGTAACTGCCGGCCGTAACTGCCGGCCGTAACTGCCGGCCGTAACTGCCGGCCGTAGCTGCCGGCCGTAGCTGCCGGCCGTAACTGCCGGCCGTAACTGGGCACTTTCTTCTTGCAGAGTCTCTTTGCTCTGGCGGGCGATGAGGATTGCGAGGTGAGGAAGAATGTGTGCCGAGCTCTGGTGATGCTGCTCGAGGTCCGGATCGATCGCCTCATACCTCACATGCACAGCATCATACAGGTATGACCGGCGACCTTTGACCTCTGACGTTTTGACTTTTACCCTCTGCTGCACCTGTCCTGGCCGTTTGTCGCTATGGAAACCGTCACAGCACCCTCGTGTCCTAACACAGATAGGGTCCATCTGTGTTAATTCTTATTTTCTCTCTGTTGTTTTCTTACTCCCCACCACTGCTCCTCCACTGCCCCCAACCACCACTGCTCCTCCTCTGCCCCCCACCACCACTGCTCTCCCCACTGCTCCTCCTCTGCCCCCGACCACCACTGCTCCTCCTCTGCCCCCGACCACCACTGCTCCTCCTCTGCCCCCAACCACCACTGCTCCTCCACTGCCCCCACCACCACTGCTCCTCCTCTGCCCCCCACCACCACTGCTCTCCCCACTGCTCCTCCTCTGCCCCCGACCACCACTGCTCCTTTTCTGCCCCCCACCACCACTGCTCCCCCTCTGCCCCCACCACCACTGCTCCCCCTCTGCCCCCCACCACCACTGCTCCCCCTCTGCCCCCCACCACCACCGCTCCTCCATCTCCCCCCACTGCTTGCTTTTCCAGTACATGCTGCAGCGTACTCAGGACCCGGATGAGAACGTCAGCCTGGAGGCCTGTGAGTTCTGGCTCACCCTGGCAGAACAGCCCATCTGCAAGGAAGCCCTGTCAGGACACCTGGTCCAGTGAGTAGACGGGCTACACACACACACACACACACACACTCACACACACTCTCACCCACACACACACTCTCACCCCATTTGTGAAGTACTTTTGTACCTGCAGGCGCTGCCTTTTTAGACTCGGTCCTGATGTCAATTTTATTCTGTCCCCAGCCTCATCCCGATCCTGGTGAATGGGATGAAGTACTCCGAGATCGATATCATCCTTTTGAAGGTGAGTTCTGGGTCGTCATGAGGTGGATGTACCCAGGTGGGTTCTCCTAATAGAACCCGCAGGTGACACTTTAAACTCTTCTGTCCCCCCGTCCGTCGTTGCCCAGGGAGACGTGGAGGAGGAGGACGACACAGTCCCTGACAGTGAGCAGGACATAAAGCCCCGCTTCCACAAGTCTCGGACCGTCACCCTGCAGCATGAGGGGGGAGAGGGAGAGGAGGGGGAGGACGACGAAGACGAGGATGACGACGACGACACGCTGTCCGACTGGAACCTCAGTGAGTGGCAGTGGTAAAGTGGGTGGAGGGATGGCTCGGCCGGCCAATCGGGGTGGGGTTCATCGATCTGGCGGCCAATCATGAGTGTTTGTCCATGAGTTCTGTTTGTAATTGTCAGGGAACCACCGCAGCATGAACTAACTGGCTTTAAGGAAACATGGATACTTACGCGTTTCCACATCTCTCTCTTTCCTTCTCCCCTTCTTGCTCTTTCTCCACCTTTCTCTCTCTCCACATCTCTCCTCCCCTATCTCCACCTCCCTTGTCTCACCCTCTTCTATTCTCGCTCTTTCTTCACCTCCCATTTTCTTTCCACGGTGGTAAGTCTAAGGAACATGCCCCACCCCCCATAACCCCCTGGCTACTATCAGCTCTGATACGATAGACAATGACACACACTATGTATCTATTACTTAAGCTAGAGTCTCCTGTTGAACTGTTGTGTGTTTTTGCTCTATTTGCACTGTTCGTGTACGTTGAATATTGTGTGTCCTAAATGCCGCAGCTATGTGTCAGAACAAATTCCTTGTATGTGTAAACAATAAACAAACAATAAACAGGCATTAACCTGATCCTAACAGGGAAGTGTTCTGCGGCTGCCTTGGATGTGTTGGCCAATGTGTTTCGTGATGACCTCCTCCCTCACCTCCTGCCCCTGCTCAAAGGCCTACTGTTCCATCCCGACTGGGTGGTCAAGGAGTCAGGAATACTGGTGCTGGGGGCCATCGCTGAAGGTGTGACCTCTGACCTTTAACTTTGCTCATGTCTGTCATAGAACAAAACTTTTTGTTGGAATGAACTGACTTCTCTCTCTTCCACCTCGTCTGTTCTCTTTCCTCCGCCCCGCCTGTTCTCCTTCCTTCCTCTTTCCTTCGCCCCGCCTGTTCTCCTTCCTTCCTCTTTCCTCCGCCCCGCCTGTTCTCCTTCCTTTTTCCTCCAGGTTGTATGCAGGGCATGATCCCCTACCTGCCGGAGCTGATGCCACACCTCATCCAGTGTCTGTGTGATAAAAAGGCCCTGGTTCGCTCCATCGCCTGCTGGACCCTGTCCCGCTACGCCCACTGGGTGGTGGGTCAGCCTCCCGACTCCCACCTCAAACCCCTGATGACCGAGCTGCTCAAGAGGATTCTGGACGGGAACAAGAGGGTGCAGGAGGCCGCCTGCAGGTGTGTGTGTTGGGGGGAGTGGATAAAGGGTAACTGCCCCGCCCCGTGTTTAACTGCCCCCACGTGTTTAACTGCCCCCCGTGTTTAACTGCCCCCCCCGTGTTTAACTGCCCCCTGTAGTGCCTTTGCTACTCTAGAAGAGGAGGCGTGTACCGAACTGGTTCCCTATCTGAGCTTCATCCTGGACACTCTGGTGTTTGCCTTTGGAAAGTACCAACACAAGAACCTGCTGATTCTCTACGATGCCATCGGGACGCTGGCCGATTCAGTGGGACACCACCTCAACCAACCGGTCAGTACCGGCTGGGCAGACGTTGTTTCTGTGCCGGTTTACCGGACCTTGTCTATTATGTGGGACTTTACTCCCCGTTCTCTCATGACCCCATTCCTCTCTCCTCCTGTAGGAGTACATAGAGAAGTTGATGCCTCCCCTGATTGCGAAGTGGAACGAGCTGAAGGATGAGGATAAGGATCTGTTTCCCCTGCTGGAGTGTCTGTCATCCGTGGCCACGGCCCTGCAGAGTGGCTTCCTGCCCTACTGTGAACCTGTCTACCAGCGCTGTGTTACTCTGGTCCAGAAGACCCTGGCACAGGCCATGGTGAGAGAGACGCATGCGCACGCACGCACGCACACACACACACACACACACTCGTCCAGAAAAGGCTGTCATAAGTGAAACACGTTAACATGTTTTTAAAAACTATGGAAAAATCTTGAATGATGAGACAAACCCTATCCGTTAGTCTCCTCTCCCCGGCTCTGATTGGCCGAGTTATAACTGTGCAGACGGGATCCAATACAACATCAACAGGTTAACTCCTCCCCCTCCACCCCCAGATGTACAGCCAACAGCCGGAGCAGTATGAGGCCCCTGACAAAGACTTTATGATCGTGGCCCTGGACCTCCTCAGCGGGCTGGCCGAGGGTCTAGGGGCCCATGTGGACCAGCTGGTGGCCAGAAGCAACGTCATGACCCTGTTGTTCCAGTGCATGCAGGTAGTGTGTGTGTGTGTGTGTGTGTGTGTGTGTGTGTGTGTGTGGGAACTGTGTGTGTGTGTTAACTATATGTGGTGTGTGTGCAGGATACGATGCCGGAGGTGAGACAAAGCTCCTTTGCTTTGCTGGGTGACCTGACGAAGGCCTGTTTCCCTCACGTCAAGCCATGCATTGGTAACCACCTCCACTAGATGTTGCTGTTTCCCATTAAACCATTACAGACATTAACCTGTTGTGTGTCTGTGTGTGTTTCTCAGCTGAGTTCATGCCAATACTGGGTACCAACCTGAATCCGGAGTTCATCTCCGTGTGTAACAACGCAACCTGGGCAATCGGAGAGATCTGCATGCAAATGGGTGAGTTGTGTGTGTGTGTGTGTGTGTGTGTGTAACACAGTATCTGTCTCTGCAGTTGTGTGTGTGTGTGTGTGTGTAACACAGTATCTGTCTCTGCAGTTGTGTGTGTGTGTGTGTGTGTGTAACACAGTATCTGTCTCTGCAGGTGTGTGTGTGTGTGTAACACAGTATCTGTCTCTGCAGGTGTGTGTGTGTGTAACACAGGATCTGTCTCTGCAGGTGTGGAGATGCAGCCATATGTCTCCATGGTTCTGAATCAACTGGTGGAGATCATCAACAGACCCAACACACCCAAAACCCTGCTGGAGAACACTGGTATACACACACACACACACACTCCCAAAACCCTGCTGGAGAACACTGGTATACACACACACACACACACACTCCCAAAACCCTGTTGGAGAACACTGGTATACACACACACACACACCCAAAACTCTGCTGGAGAACACTGGTATATACACACACACACACACTCCCAAAACCCTGCTGGAGAACACTGGTATACACACACACACACACTCCCAAAACCCTGTTGGAGAACACTGGTATACACACACACACACACCCAAAACCCTGCTGGAGAACACTGGTATACACACACACACACACACACTCCCAAAACCCTGTTGGAGAACACTGGTATAGACACACACACACACACCCAAAACTCTGCTGGAGAACACTGGTATATACACACACACTCCCAAACCCTGCTGGAGAACACTGGTATACACACACACCTAAAACTCTGCTGGAGAACACTGGTATATACACACACACACACACACACACTCCCAAAACCCTGCTGGAGAACACTGGTATATACACACACACACACTCCAAAACCCTGCTGGAGAACACTGGTGTATATACACACACACACACACACACACACTCCCAAACCCTGATGGAGAACACTCTCACACACAGACTCAGAACTCCGAACTGAAACGAGTTTCACTGTGAATGTTTTGTCTCCTTCAGCCATCACCATCGGTCGTCTAGGTTACGTGTGTCCTCAGGAGGTGGCTCCCATGCTGCAACAGTTTATCAGACCGTGGTGAGAACACACATATACACACACACACATTTATATACACACACACACATTTATATACACACACACACATTTATATACACACACACACTCATTAGAATTCCAAATAACACATGAATCTGATGTTTAGGCCGTGTGGTTCTGCTTTATTTGAGGGATGACTAGTGGTGCTGAATCTGATGTGTTCAGGGTGGTCCTCCGTCTGTGTTTCAGGTGTACATCTCTACGAAACATCCGGGACAACGAGGAGAAAGACTCGGCCTTCCGAGGAATCTGCATGATGATTGGTGTAAACCCTGGAGGCGTGGTCCAGGTAAGAACACACACACACTTTGTCTGCTTTCTACGTGTTATCAGGTGGTCCACTTATGCACTGTGAGATGACATCGTGTGTCTTTGTGCAGGACTTTATCTTCTTCTGTGATGCAGTGGCGTCCTGGGTGACCCCGAAAGACGACCTCCGAGACATGTTCTACAAGGTCAGTGGGCGTGACTCTCCAAAACGTCCCCTCAACTCACATGAATGGTTCCACGTTCACACGGCCAACCGGATTCAATTAAATGAAGGCCTGATGATTAGTCGACAACTTTAAAATGGAAACGTGTCTGTAGGATCTGAGGAGAGAATGGTCACATGTTGTTGCTACTATTGTTATGTCTCTTTGGAGGACCCAACCTTTTGTCTCCCTCTGTCCCCCTTCTCCTCCTCTTCTGTCCCCCTTGTTCTTCTCCTCCTCTGCCCCCTTTCTTCTCCTCCTTTCTCAGATTCTTCATGGTTTCAAGGACCAGGTGGGAGAGGAGAACTGGCAGCAGTTTTCAGAGCAGTTTCCCCCTCAGTTGAAGGAGAGACTGTCTGCCTGTTACGGTGTATAGAACCTAACGTCAGGTACACACACACACACACACACACACACACACACACTGCCTGTTACGGTGTATAGAACCTAACGTCAGGTATACACACACACACACTGCCTGTTACGGTGTATAGAACCTAACGTCAGGTACACACACACACACACACACACTGCCTGTTACGGTGTATAGAACCTAACGTCAGGTACACACACACACACACACACACACTGCATGTTACGGTGTATAGAACCTAACGTCAGGTACACACACACACACACACACACTGCCTGTTACGGTGTATAGAACCTAACGTCAGGTACACACACACACACACACACTGCCTGTTACGGTGTATAGAACCTAACGTCAGGTACACACACACACACACACACACTGCCTGTTACGGTGTATATAACCTAACGTCAGGTACACACACACACACACTGCCTGTTACGGTGTATAGAACCTAACGTCAGGTACACACACACACACACACACACACACTGCCTGTTACGGTGTATAGTACCTAACGTCAGGTACACACACACACACACACTGCCTGTTACGGTGTATAGAACCTAACGTCAGGTACACACACACACACACACTGCCTGTTACGGTGTATATAACGTAATGTCAGGTACACACACACACACACTGCCTGTTACGGTGTATAGAACCTAACGTCAGGTACACACACACACACACTGCCTGTTACGGTGTATAGAACCTAACGTCAGGTACACACACACACACACACTGCCTGTTACGGTGTATATAACCTAATGTCAGGTACACAAACACACACACACACACACACACTGCCTGTTACGGTGTATAGAACCTAATGTCAGGTACACACACACACACACACACACACTGCCTGTTACGGTGTATAGAACCTAACGTCAGGTACACACACACACACACTGCCTGTTACGGTGTATATAACCTAATGTCAGGTACACACACACACACACACACTGCCTGTTACGGTGTATATAACCTAATGTCAGGTACACACACACACACTGCCTGTTACGGTGTATAAAACCTAATGTCAGGTACACACAAACACTGCCTGTTACGGTGTATAGAACCTAATGTCAGGTACACACACACACACACACACTGCCTGTTATGGTGTATATAACCTAATGTCAGGTACACACACACACACACACACACTGCCTGTTACGGTGTATATTACCTAACGTCAGGTACACACACACACCCACACTGCCTGTTACGGTGTATATAACCTAATGTCAGACACACACACACACACACACACTGCCTGCTATGGAGTATAGAATACTGGATAACCTAATGTCATGTGTGTACACACACACACTGCCTGCTTTGCTGGGTAACCTGATGTCATGTACACACAGAACATTTTTCTCCACACACTTATTGACTCCACCCCTCTTTTTTCCTCCAGGTGAGCCGGTAGCTGTGGAGGAGGAAGAGGGGGGTGAAGGGAAACTCATCCATCTGTGTTATTGCACTGCCCTGAGACCTGGGGGGAAGGGGGAGAGAGGGACCCACCACGCCATTGGCCGCTCCCACTGACGGACGGCCCCCACGCCCTGTGTTTTTCCATAGAGGGAGGGTGGGCGGGACTTAGGGAGGGCGGGACTAACCTCTAGATTAAAGAATTAATAAGGGGACCCAACCTACACAGATCTACTTAGGTAGGGACAGAGAAATGGAGAGCGAGAGAGCAGAAAGGGGAGTGTGGGGGGGAGAGGCGGGGAGGGATGCAGATACAGCTAGGGATAGATAGATGGAGAAGGAGGGTTAGGAAAATGAAGGTATATAGAAGACGCCTAGATGGTTTTAGCAAAGATGAAAGAGAATTAACAGATTTTATTCAGACAGTAAGAAAGACACATAGCATGTCATAACAGACTAGACTCGCAGCAACATCCACACACAAATACACTCGCAATACCTAAAGCTGAGCGGATGGACGCTCAGACTCTGTTTAATTTCCGGATTATATTTCAGTTACTGGGGGTGATAAATCATATGAATTGATGTTCATCCTTTCATCAGTAGGGGACTTGTTAAGTGTTGATCGATTTGCCATCAAGCGTTTTTTCTTTTTAGAGGGAGGTTACCTGAGAATGCTTTCTTCGTATAATTGTGATTGGAGATGACGTTCAGTCACTCAGAGGTTCCTTGACTGCTTCCTGGTTGATAGAAGTCATCACCTCAGACCAACGGGACAGAACTAGGGCTTAAATAATATTTGTTGTTCTCATGTGAGGTCAGAAAACGAAAGATTAGTGCATCAATGTCCCGTTAGAGTGTGTGTGTGTTAGGGCTTGTTTACCTATTGTTTACTTTGCATTTGATTAATTGTTTTAATAAGGTAACGATTTAGCTAACACCCGACTCCTACCTTGGCCTCTGTACCTAACCTGTAAACTGTGACTGTCCGTGTGTGAGTTTGTGTGTCCGTGTGTGTGTGTCCGTGTCTGTTGCCATGTTGATATCTTGAGTAATGTGATTAAAACCCTTTATTGTTTATCATGAGAATGTTTTACAAAATAATCCATATTTTCTTTATTTTTTTTTGCTGCTACTGATTCCCATGATAAACGTAAATTAACTCATAAAAACTAAACATTTAGTAAGTTGAAAAATTTCCGATGAACTTTTTATTTGTTTTGTTTTTTTGCACTTTTTTTGTATTCGTGGCATTTTAAACTTGTTCATCCATAAAAGACATCTGAATTCTAACGTCAATGTTGGTTCTTTGTGTTTCACTGTACAATACGTGTCCTACTTTAATTGCATAAAGCGTAAGAATACTAAAAATGGCAAATAAAACGTTGTGAAACTGCGAGTAATCCGCACTTTTACAAATTGTTTGTGTTTAAGTGTGTGTGTGTGTGTGTATATGCGCATGTATTTGTATATATTTTAGGTTGTAGCTGGAACTAGCCTATTTGTTGTGTATGCTACCTAAATGTGTGTTAAATGTGTGCGTGTTTGCGCGTGCATGTTCCCCCTTTTTTCTTATCGTTCACCACGAGACGAGTACAATATTATTATAACAGGAGCGCTAGGACTTCTCCAAAGACCACACATACAGACACAAGTGATGCGGTTTGTTTTTCCAACAAACATTCCGGGTGGGACTTAAAGTTACGGATAATCAGATACAGTTTATATTACAGAGACCGCTATTAGAGCTGGTTATTTGACGTAGTCGAGCAAAGCGACCTGGGAAAGATGCACTATGTCCTTTTATAATGTATAGGCAGGTGTACAGTCGTTTTTATATTACATGGGAATATTCCGTATTTTTGGCATTTAAATGGGTGCTGTTTGCCCATATCCGGTATTGATATGTAGGTTTTGAATTATGTTAAGTTGGTTTAAATAAAATGGCAACAGGCTTTCCGATTTCCCCTGACCGGTTGAGTGACAAAGCATCTAAACAGAGTTGTAATAATACCAGACTTAACTAATTAACTTTTTGCTATAGGCCTCCTGGATTTGGACCAATTTTGCAAGGGTGTATAAATAACTGATTGACTGACCTAGACTGTGATGAAATAAGCGATAAATAGATGTATAATTCTGCAAAGACAATCCACATAATCACCATTCTACAATTTCCGTGACCTGATCAGGATATCTCGAAATTAAGGATTATTTTTAGCCACTGTCATTCTGTAGCTTCTAAACTGTTTCGTATTTTATTTTGATAAACAGCATGAATGTGCAGAAGTTATTCTGAATATGTTCCGATATCATAGAGTTAATAATGCAATTGAGTAGTTAAATCAGGGCTTTATCTTGCGTTTGAACAGAATCAGGGCCTGTAGAGGGAGGGAGGGATGATCTGCATGACCTGTCGAGAAACTCAACTAGCATGATCTTACTTGTTCAAGCTTTCCTGGATGACGTATTGTGCACAGGTGTTTTTATTGGACGGCTGCCTTTGTCAATCACAGACAGACACTGAGTTTGTCCTTGGTGGAAATAAATACAGAAATATGTTTCTTCCAATCTTTCCGAACGTCTCATTTTCTTTTTTGCGTTTAACCGGATTCGCTGTCCCACCTAATTGGTATCCTACTTCCTGTTTCTGACCAGGCCGGTTAAGGTTCTGGTCAGACGTATGGCACTAGGAGGGTGGAAGAGAGAGATGTTGGGAGTCTGTTGTGTGTCTGTATTATGGCCGAAAATGGCGCAGAGATCCAAATAGAGATGTGTTGTTCTCGATAACCCTGTATCCTGTCTGACACACACACAGCTTCCTCTCTGTAGAGAGCCATTACACACTCCTGTGTGTGTGTGTGTGTGTGTGTGTACATATAATCTGTCAGTTATTCAAGTGCTCCATTGTATAATCAGGTAGAGCGGTAAACAGCAGGAATCTGGTTAGTCACTGTTCTGACTGAAAGTACCACTGTGACACACACACACACACACACACACACTGCTGAAGACTCTGACACATGGTATGTGATGAAGTTTGTGTCAGTCTTATTCTGTGTTGCAGTATTTCTCTCATACTGCTGTTTGTGTGTGTGTGGGGGGGGGGCATGTTTTACTCACCTTTTGGGGACTAATATTAACACATAATGAACTGACCATGGGAATGTTAGGGTTTTTGTTAGGGAATATGGAAGTCCCCACCGAGGAGTGTGTGCGTGAGAGTGTGAGAGAGAGGGAGTGTGTGTGAGACAGAGAGAGAGCGTGTGTGTGTTTGATATAGGTGCTACAGCAGCGGGCATCCAGCATTCAGGAGCCCCTGGGCAATAGAACTTGACCACTGTGAACATGAAAGGCGCTCACTGTTCACATGTGGGCCAAGTCCAATCGCTGGGGGGGACAGATAGGATCCCTCCTCACCCACCGAGAGAGAGGGAGCAGGCGGGCGGGGTGTGCTCGCCTTTCCATCCAGGTGCTTGATCAGGTTTCCCCATTGTGTGTGTGTGTGACTAGGTTGAGGCTGGAGCTGGGCTGCCAGATTGTATGGTAACATGGGTTGCCAGGTCCAGGTTAAGCCTGGCATAATGTTGCCAGGTTCAAGTTGAATATCCCCCTTAGATGGAGTAAATGATGCAGCTAGACAGATCCACACTGGCCCCGGGAAAAACTGCCCCCCGATGAACTGAAAAGGACGTGAGTAAATGTCACTGTTGTTCTATTTGCTGGATCTCTTACACTGAAAAAAATAATACAAATCTAACCCTTCATTTAGATTTGTTGTCGGGAAGTAATTATTTCAGTCACAGTTATTGGTTCCTGTTAATGTGAGTTTTGCTTTTATATTTATCTCCTTTATTACTGCTGCGATACTTTTCAGTGTCAAGCTAATCAAGATGATGAACAACAATGACGTTTTGTAAACAGGGTTTTCTGTCTATATATTATATTATTACGGGAACCCATAACACTATATCAAAGGTGACCAAACATCTCAAATCAGAAAGTTTCACGTTAATGTGACATTCCTTAGTTGGACGAATACTTCCGGAATTATGTATATTTGCCAGATATGAAGTTCCCAGGTCAGCTGTGGAGTTCCCCCCTGCAGCCATTGGAAATCCCTGGCAATGTGATTGAGTTCGGAATGTTACGAAATCACTTCACCAGGAACCCCCCTGGCCACAGGTACAATCTGTTTGCTTTGAGTGTGTGTGTGTGTGTGTGTGTGTGTGTGTGTGTGTGTGTGTGTGTGTGTGTGAGTGTGTGTGTGTGTGTGTGTGTGTGTGTGTGTGTGTGTGTGTGTGAGTGTGAGTGTGTGTGTGTGTGTGTGAGTGTGTGTGTGAGTGTGAGTGTGAGTGTGAGTGTGTGTGTGAGTGTGTGTGTGAGTGTGAGTGTGAGTGTGTGTGTGTGTGTGTCTCGTAAAGAATCACCAATGCAGCCCTTGTTGGCGCTGTGTAGTAACCCGGTTCTTAATGCACAGCCAGTAAACAGCACATGCCAGTAATGCCCTCCACTCATTCTATCCAATGAGCTCCTCGCCCAGCAGAATAATGGCTGTTGTCTTGACTACATATGAACCAGACACTGACTGATTGTGCGTCGTGCGTCATCGCCTGTTAACTGCTATCGGCACGTAATGCGCATGAAGTTTGGTGGCGAGTATATATTCCTAAAAAAACTAACATCAGTCACATGCTAAAATGTTAAAATACATTTACCTTGTCAAACGTGTCGAATAAGACCGAACCCAAATGCTTTTAAAGCAACATTAGCACGTACTTTTTCTCACCAGGCTCCTGAGTGATCCGGTATAAAGGAGGCGACCGTTACGGCGCGCGCAGACTACAAGCCACGGATGTGCGTGCGAGCAGCCAACACTCAGCACGAGCTGCGGGAAAAGGGAATTCCTATTTGTTGACATCAGAGGATGGGTCCTCCCTTCAGAGAGAGAGAGGGGAGAGAGGGAGAGAGAGAGAGGGAGAGAGAGAGAGAAGAGAGGGAGAGAGTGGGAGAGAGAGAGTGGGAGAGTGAGCGAGGGAGGGAGAGAGAGAAGAGAGGGAGAGAGTGGGAGAGAGAGAGGAGAGAGAGAGTGGGAGAGAGAGAGAGAAGAGAGGGAGAGAGTGGGAGAGAGAGGAGAGAGAGAGTGGGAGAGAGAGGGAGAGAGAGAGAGAAGAGAGGGAGAGAGAGAGTGGGAGAGTGAGCGAGGGAGGGAGAGAGAGAGAAGAGAGGGAGAGAGTGGGAGAGAGAGGAGAGAGAGACTGGGAGAGAGAGAGAAGAGAGGGAGAGAGTGGGAGAGAGAGTGGGAGAGAGAGAGAGAAGAGGGAGAGAGAGAGAGAAGAGAGGGAGAGAGTGGGAAAGAGAGAGTGGGAGAGTGAGCGAGGGAGGGAGAGAGAGAAGAGATGGAGAGAGTGGGAGAGAGAGAGGAGAGAGAGAGTGGGAGAGAGAGAGAGAAGAGAGGGAGAGAGTGGGAAAGAGAAGAGAGAGGATGTTTATGTATGTCTGTGTGTGTGTGTGTGTGTGTGCGCGATTGCTGCCAAGGCCGTTACCAAGTGTGCCAGGCACCCTGAATAGATATATGCCTGGGCCCCCTCACTTATAGACAACATTGACATTATTATGACCATCCAGGGCCCCCTGAATCTTCTCCTCTTTTCCGGCATCAGCGACGGCCCTGTAAAACAGCCATAAAACACTGTCAGATCAGTCTAGGCCACACAAGAGGGAGACTAAAGTCACTGTTCACGTGCTCTCCTCCTCCACCCTCTCTCTCCTTCTCTTCCTCTCAGGGTTGTCATAGTAATGGGGGCCACACACACACACACACTCATAAACAGAGTGCTACAGTAGTTAAAGGCTTCATCAGGAAGCTCCTGTAAACCACAATGACGTCACACACACCGATTTCCCCAAAAAACACACACACCGATTTCTGTGTCTTAATCAGGCAATTACTGTATATATAAATGCATTGTGGGAAATATGATCGGGTCTAGCGTCTACTCATGCGGCAACAGTATTTTATTATGTCGTTTACTTTTTAACTTGACTGGTTGGCGTTTTTTATTTGAATGCAGCTGATTCTAATTCGACGTAATTATCGGCGACATCTCGCGGAACGTCCACGAAAGATTGCGCCATTTTTTCGACCAACGATTCCGTCTCAACGTTTGGTAAGTCACGCAGATAAATTGGATATTTTCCTGACAGCTAATGCTTGTTGGTTTCACTGTACTCGTGTGCCGGTTTTATATAATGCTTGTTGGTTTCACTGTACTCGTGTGCCGGTTTTATATAATGCTTGTTGGTTTCACTGTACTCGTGTGCCGGTTATATAATGCTTGTTGGTTTCACTGTACTCGTGTGCCGGTTTTATATAATGCTTGTTGGTTTCACTGTACTCGTGTGCCGGTTTTATATAATGCTTGTTGGTTTCACTGTACTCGTGTGCCGGTTATATAATGCTTGTTGGTTTCACTGTACTCGTGTGCCGGTTTCATATAATGCTTGTTGGTTTCACTGTACTCGTGTGCCGGTTATATATAATGCTTGTTGGTTTCACTGTACTCGTGTGCCGGTTTCATATAATGCTTGTTGGTTTCACTGTACTCGTGTGCCGGTTTTATATAATGCTTGTTGGTTTCACTGTACTCGTGTGCCGGTTTTATATAATGCTTGTTGGTTTCACTGTACTCGTGTGCCTGTTTTATATAATGCTTGTTGGGTTCACTGTACTCGTGTGCCGGTTTTATATAATGCTTGTTGGTTTCACTGTACTCGTGTGCCTGTTTTATATAATGCTTGTTGGTTTCACTGTACTCGTGTGCCGGTTTTATATAATGCTTGTTGGTTTCACTGTACTCGTGTGCCGGTTTTATATAATGCTTGTTGGTTTCACTGTACTCGTGTGCCGGTTTTATATAATGCTTGTTGGTTTCACTGTACTCGTGTGCCGGTTTTATATAATGCTTGTTGGTTTCACTGTACTCGTGTGCCGGTTATATATAATGCTTGTTGGTTTCACTGTACTCGTGTGCCGGTTTTATATAATGCATGTTGGGTTCACTGTACTCGTGTGCCGGTTTTATATAATGCTTGTTGGTTTCACTGTACTCGTGTGCCGGTTTCATATAATGCTTGTTGGTTTCACTGTACTCGTGTGCCGGTTTTATATAATGCTTGTTGGTTTCACTGTACTCGTGCCGGTTATATAATGCTTGTTGGTTTCACTGTACTCGTGTGCCGGTTTCATATAATGCTTGTTGGTTTCACTGTACTCGTGTGCCGGTTTTATATAATGCTTGTTGGTTTCACTGTACTCGTGTGCCGGTTTTAAATAGTTTGTTTTCTTTTATTCAACAGTATGATGTTAAAAACAGAAACATATTGATGCTGGAACCTGAGGCTCAAACTAACAAGTGAGTTATCCACGCGTCACTGCATGTCCTGTGGTAAAAATTGTAAGGACTTTAACTCACTTATTCTGTGCATTTATATTCACAATGTTTCCCTGTCAACTACATATTCATACACCAGGCACATGCGAATCCACAGAAACATTCCAAGTTGCACTTACACCAAATGTGCAGCTTTTAAAACGCACCAATTAAGACACCATGTAGAATAAATCCCTGTTGTTGATCCTAGATTGTGTCGTGCTGATCTAAGTTTAGTATGCCATGTGGATTTCTGCAGTGTTTGGTGTAATGATGTGAAGAGTTTGTTCTTTAATTTGAAAATCCATATTACTGAAGACACAGCAGTTACTTGTCCATTCAGGCAATGCAACAAAGAGATACTCTTTTATCTTTCAAGCAGATGTAAGTTAGACCAATACATTTTTCCAATGAAACATACTTCCACCATTAATTTTACATTTAGGCTTCGGTATATATAGCAGGGTCCTTTGGTGAAATCCTGTGAGTTTCTGTAGTCCCATGTCTGCTTAATGCTCAAGTCTGAAACTATGTATTTGTGCCTTTCTTTGATCTATTTAAATATTGTTTGGTTTCAGGTGAAGCTGAGCAGTGGATGGTCAGAATAGAATAACAGGTGGCTGGTAAACATCATTCACCACTGTCTTTGCAAGTTACTTCAACATCGAATATGAAGAGGCTGCGTGTACACTTGAGTTCATCCAAAGGTAAGAGGGGCAAATGTCTGCTGTGTCTTTGGCTATTGTGATTGCTGTGATCAGTAGCTCTTTAGGTTGGTCCACAAAAACATCCTCATCTATTGTGGGCACAAGGTGCACTGCTATTGCTGATTGGTGCTTGTTTCTTTGTGTCTTTCAGGCAATTCATTGACATAAATCCTGAGCATGGATCCAAAGCCAGCAGCAAAAAAGTGGCATCCAGCAAGACTAGAAGACCAATCCAGAAGAAGCAGGTTGGACTAATTGATGAGTGCATACACACATTGTGTATTTTTTTTTTTTCAAACAGGCCAATAAATCTGTTATATCATGACATCTTTTTGACAACAATTGTACAAAATAAACAAGTAATTTTGATGATATTCTTGGTTATGTTTTTCTTTCCTGATTATTAAGTGATGATGTTCTTGTAAAATTCTCAATCTTATTCTTTGATGCAATTGATTTTGTAAGATTCCACCAGTAGTGATTGCCAGGAACACATCTGCCAGTAATTTGCTGTAAATCCAGTTATGAACAGTATGCTGTTTTATTACAGTAAAAGTCTGTTAGTTCTAATTGCAGCAAAAGCTGTAAAAATTACAGTAACTGCCAGGGAACACAGCTGCCAGTAATATACTGTAAAATCAAATAAATACAGTAAGAGCTTGTATTTATTTATTACAGTAAAGGTCTGTAAATTCTAATTACAGCAAGAGCTGTAAAAATTACAGTAACTGCCAGGGAACACAGCTGCCAGTAATATACTGTAAATTCAAATAAATACAGTAAGAGCTTGTATTTATTTAATACAGTAAAGGTCTGTAAATTCTAATTACAGCAAGAGCTGTAAAAATTACAGTAACTGCCAGGGAACACAGCTGCCAGTAATTTACTGTAAAATTTACAGTGAAATTTTTTACAGTGTATCAAAAACCCTATAATTTTTATGGAATGTTTTTGTTATATGTGTGTCATGTGTTACCGTGTACGTCTGTGTAAATAAATTAATCAAAGTGAGGGCCTTTTGAGTGAGGGCTTTTTGGAGAGTCATCAGGCATAGGATTTGTTCGCATGGGTTTATATAATTTTTTGTGTGAAAATACCAAATATTTTAGTATTTGTGTATGTCTGTGTGAATGAATTAACGGCAGAGTTGGATACAAGTGTATTGTTTTGTTCTTAATCAGGGTGTTTCTGTTGGGCCATGATAGTAGAAATAAGAAAACTATGCAAAACATGAACAAATTTAATGAGGAAGGAGAATACACAGACAGACACAGGCAGAAACAGATGGACACAGGCAGAAACAGGCAGGAACAAACGGACACAGACAGAAACAAATGGACACAGACAGAAACAGACGGACACAGGCAGAAACAGACGGACACAGACAGAAACAGGCAGAAACAAATGGACACAGACAGAAACAGACGGACACAGACAGAAACAGACGGACACAGGCAGAAAAAGACAGACACAGGCTTTTAACTGTAAACATCCTCTCCATGTTTATTATATGGATGGAATCATTAAAACACATCTGACAGGATATTTCACGCTGACAAACGCTGTGTGAGTTTATGTGTGGGGAGGGGCTACTTGGTACCCTCAAACTAATAAATAAACCATCTTAAAGACATGGGGGGTATCTAATGAGTCTGAATACAATGCACACACACACACCCTGCTTCGAGCTACAGATTACGGCCTTTTCACCTCTGTGATTCCTGGCGTCCTCTCTAGTTTTCTTACTCTCAAAATCCGCTGGAGATAAAATTCCAGGATAAACCTCAGACATTCTCTTCCAACAGGATTGAAAAGAAGACAAGGATTTTGGATGCTGCTTTTGTAGTTCCCTTATTTGGGATATGTCTCCTCCTGGTGGCCAAAACATTTACTGTCATTTCTTTCTAATGCATTCTGTCACTCAATATTAATTACATTTTAAATGTCAAGCACGCTACATTGATTGGGTTAAATACTGGTCTTATGGTGACATTGGTCTAAAACTACCTTAGACTCTTTTACAAACACACATTCATAAATGTAACTGTATTAACTAACATCTAAATGTTATTTTCCAAAAGAGAAAGACACAGCTAAAAGTGTATGTGAACACACATGTGTGTGTATATGCTTATGTGGGTGTGCATTAATGCGTGTGTGTCTGTGTGTCTGTGCCAACTTATATCTCTAATTGTAACAGTCTAACAGGATATCTCTAAATGTAACAGTATATCTGTAATTGTAACAGTCTAACAGTATATCTGTAATTGTAACAGTCTAACAGTATATCTGTAATTGTAACAGTCTAACAGTATATATGTAATTGTAACAGTCTAACAGTATATCTGTAATTGTAACAGTCTATCTGTAATTGTAACAGTCTAACAGTCTAACAGTATATCTGTAATTGTAACAGTCTAACAGTATATCTGTAATTGTAACAGTCTAACAGTATCTCTCATTTTAACAGTCTAACAGTATATCTCTCATTTTAACAGTCTAACAGTATATCTCTCATTTTAACAGTCTAACAGTATATCTCTCATTTTAACAGTCTAACAGAATATGTTTAGGACAAATATAGGTACACACACAAATAATACACAAACACAATATCATAAGACATAATCACATAAATACGTTTTCTCACATGAATGCCATGAAGTACAACAGTGTACAGAATCTCTCTAGATGAATCCTAAATGATTCCTATATCAGATTACTGTCTGGTCTCAGTTCAACTCTTGTTTCGATGTGGAAATTCCAGAGGGTCACATCGGTTTGTGAATATACCCTCAATAATAAAACTAGTTCGTCATGAAGTTCCCATCAAGGTCCACTCATTCAATCTGTACATGCTGGACTAAAGTGCTGATTGCCGTTTGTAACCTTGACTGGTACAGAATCGTCTCGAAGTCTGTTCTAGTGAAGGTTCCACGTGTTTCTGAGGTTCTCAGAGGTTGCTGAATATCTGCTGTCTCTTGGCCCAGTCCATAGGGGGCGCTCTCTTCTTTGTGTGCTTGGCCCTCACCTTCTCTTTGGCCTCAGCTGCTGTGGGGCTCAGATGCAGTCCGCTGACCTGGAAGGGGTCTGACACACACCGTTCATGGTCCTCAGTGATCTGGAGAAACACACACACACACACACACACACACACTTATTATATACAACAATTCGGAAACTAGCTACAGCACACGCGCACGCACACGCACACACGCGCACACGCACACACGCACACACGCACACACGCACACACGCACACACGCACACACGCACCTGAATGCTCTTATGCGAGTTGCTGAGTTCGGCTTTAGTAGTCGAGTCGCTTGGCGACTGGGATGCTGAGCTGTCATAGGTCGATGATTTTGGAGAGCCGTTGGGGATTGGTGAACCCATACCCGTGTCGTCGATGATTGGTGTACTCACGGGGGCAGGGTCTGTGATTGGAGAGGGTGTGGGCGGGGCACTGTCTGTTCTCGGCTCGTCCACATAAACCTCTGGAAGGCAGAAACATGGAACATGAGCAAATAGCAGTAGCTCAGAACTCTTTCCATCACAATGGATTTTGGTGCCAGGGACCCAGAGCAGCCAGTGGGCCAGAATCACTGGCTCAGAGTAAAACCCCTGGCCACAATGACCAGTGAAACACCTGAAATATTTCCACCCACCCCATCGAGCACCAGAGAGCTGATATAGGACAAATACATTCCTGAAGCCTGACAAACGTTTGAGAAATTCCACGCGGGCTTGAACATTGCCAAATCCGGCTTTAAATAGCACGTTAAAATGCTAAAAAACAGACCCCTGTGAGTGGACCAGTAACTGAGGAAGGAGAAATAGTCATCGTTTGACCTTTGACACGTGCACTGGTGGCTGGTGTGACCCCTAGCCTCTTAAGCAATTTGTCCGTTTCCACGTCGACCACCAGGAGTCGTGTTTCGTTGACCCCTTCCTGGATTAATGACACCACCTCTGAATGTGTCAGCGTCTCGACGTTCACTCCATTCACCTAGGAGCCGGGGAGCAGAAGAAGAAACGACATTATGTGAACAGTATTTATTCCCAACTGGCATGCAGGATCCGGACTCAGCCTTCAAATGCATGTTAAACATTTTGGTATATTTTGTGAAATAAGGAACACTGATTTCACTACTTCTGTCACACACACACACACACACACACACACACACACACACACACACACACACACACACACACACACACACACACACACACACACACACACACACACACACACACACACACACACACACACACACACACACACACACACACACACACACACACACACACACACACACACACACACACACACACACACACACACACACACACACACACACACCTCTACCAGTCGATCGAGCGGTCTGAGGTCAGCGTGTTCTGCGGGTGACTCTGGGTCCACACTGCGTACAAACTGCCCTCGCAGTGTCTTGTCGCAGTGCAAATTGAAACCGTACCCCTTCGCCCCCTTAACGAGGTGACACAGACGAGGACCGAGTTCCACCGCTGCCACGGGAACATCCACGTCCGAAGACTCGGTTGCCGATGGTTGCTACACAAAGACAGGGAGAGGACACGCGGTTAATAATCGCCACGCTTTACTAGCAGTTTGGTTTGGTAACTTGAGGCCTGTGCCTGGGGCCATGTCTATACAGAGGAGAGGGTTGTGTCTGGGGCCATGTCTATACAGAGGACAGGGTTGTGTCTGGGGCCATGTCTATACAGAGGACAGGGTTATGTCTGGGGCCATGTCTATACAGAGTACATGGTTGTGTCTGGGGCCATGTCTATACAGAGGACAGGGTTATGTCTGGGGCCATGTCTATACAGAGTAGAGGGTTGTGTCTGGGGCCATGTCTATACAGAGGACAGGGTTGTGCCTGGGGCCATGTCTATACAGAGGACAGGGTTGTGCCTGGGGCCATGTCTATACAGAGGACAGGGTTGTGCCTGGGGCCATGTCTATACAGAGGACAGGGTTGTGCCTGGGGCCATGTCTATACAGAGGAGAGGGTTGTGCCTGGGGCCATGTCCTTCTCCTTACAGAGGACAGGGTTGTGTCTGGGGCCATGTCTATACAGAGGAGAGGGTTGTGCCTGGGGCCATGTCTATACAAAGGACAGGGTTGTGCCTGGGGCCATGTCCTTACAGAGGAGCGGGTTGTGTCTGGTCCTAAGTGGATGTATGTAAGCCTCCCAGTCCGACCCAGTGACAGGACACTAGTAAACACACGTCATGTGACCGCCGGGCACCTCTGAGGGGGGAGCCAATGGGTGTTTCGGATTTTACAGAGAACCGAAGAAGTGCGTGTTTGAGGGTTGCAGTGGAGAGAGAAGTGATTAAGAGAGAGAAAACAGGAAGAGAAAGAGATTGAGAGATAGAGTAGGATAAAACCAAGTTGGTTGCATTCCTCATCCCTCCAACTCCCCCCTCCCTCCTCCTCCCCCCATCTACAATGCAGCCACATTCAGAGACACAAATCCTCTATATTGAGCTTACACGCATACCCAACAATACACACCCACACAAACACACACCCACACAAACACACCCACACAAACACACACCCACACAAAAACCCACACAAACACACACCTACACAAACCCACACAAACACCCCCCCCACCACACACACACACATCCCCCCCACACACACACCCACACACGCACACATTACCTTCCACCAGGACCCTGAGAACTCTCTAGTTCTAAAATCCAACTGAGCTCAAAAGCTCAAAGCCTTTCCATCTCTCATGAGACATTGTGGGGGATGTATTTCTTTTAAGGACCAACTGGGGAACAGCTGTGGAGCCCCAGTTTTCCATCTCAGGGCAGATTTAAGATGATTGAAGATGAGTTAGGATTAGAAGTGGGATTCATCTGGTGAATAACATCTGGTGCTGTGGTGGTCGTAGGCGACCCGCCAGTTACAGTTGAGTGGATATTAACCGGATCTTAACCGGATATTTACCGGATATTTACCGGGCACCAGAGACTCATACTGATGAACCAGTATTAGCTAAAGGGTTATGGGACGGACACACGAATAAAACCTTTAACAGATTATCAGACAGGCTAGAATTGACTGTTTCCCTTAACAACTGTGAATTGGATAAGGGCCGACAGTCAGTGAGTTTAGCTGGTGAATCTGTTTTAGCTGTAAATCTGAATCTGAAAGAGCTTAATAGTCCTATCTAAGATAATCAACTCTCTCTCCAAACATACACATAACTGGATCCTTTAGAGTAAGCCTGTATATGAAACCGGTTTAGCATGCTGCAGATTGTGGTTGTGTAACATTGTCACCTCCTGTTCTCTGGTGGTCCTTCTAGAAATAAACAGGGTGACAGCATCAGGTGTGGAGACCAGTTAAGGTATTCTCACTTTTTGTCTAAATTAGTATAGCATGTGCAGGTGTGTGTGACTAACTCTAGACATTTTCTCAGCGTCCCATCGACTGTGTCCATAAGTTTTCCCTGATGTCCAAACCCAATCTCTTCTTTTGTGTGTGTTTTCAGGGTTTTCATGATCAATATCTTTACCGTTAACTTTCAGATACAAGTCTGAGAAGTCTGTCACTGTCTCTATCTCTCCATACCTCCATCGTACTCTCCATTCCTTCTCCATCTTACACTCTCCATCTCTCTCCCTCCATCTCTCCCTCTATCTCACTCTCATGCCTGGCTGGTAGTTACATTCAGACACTAATCATAGTATGTAGATTTACATCCCAGCTGGAGGCCTGTCTGGTTCTGACCACCTGTCACAGGTACACCCGACTCACCTCTCCTCCTCACCTCTTCTCCTCACCTCTTCTCCTCACCTCTCCTCCTCACCTCTCCTCCTCACCTCTCCTCCTCACCTCTCCTCCTCACCTCTCCTCCTCACCTCTTCTTCTACCCTTATACCACCTCTCCTCCTCACCTCTTCTCCTCACCTCCTCCCTCCCCTCTCCTCCTCACCTCTCCTCCCCCTCACCTCTCCTCCTCACCTCTCACCCTCCTCACCTCACCTCCCCTCCTCTCCTCCTCACCTCTTCTCCTCACCTCTTCTCCTCACCTCTCTCCTCACCCTCCTCCTCTCCTCCTCACCTCTTCTTCTACCCTTATACCACCTCTCCTCCTCACCTCTCCTCCTCACCCCTCCTCACCTCTCCTCCCCTCACCCTACCACCTCCTCACCTCCTCACCCTCTCCTCACCACCTCACCCTCTCCTCCTCACCTCACCTCCTCACCTCACCTCCTCACCTCTCCTCCTCACCTCTCCTCCTCCCCTCTCCTCCTCACCTCTCCTCCTCACCTCTCCTCCTCCCTCTCCTCCTCACCTCTCCTCCTCTCCTCTCCTCACCTCCTTCTACCCTTATACCACCTCTCCTCCTCACCTCTTCTCCTCACCTCACCTCCTCACCTCACCTCACCTCACCTCACCTCCTCACCTCACCTCCCCCTCACCTCACCTCCTCCTCACCTCCTCACCCTCCTCACCTCTCCTCCTCACCTCTCCTCCTCACCTCACCCTCCCCACACCTCCTCCTCACCACCCTCCTCCTCCCACCTCTCCTCCTCACCTCTCCCTCCTCACCCTATACCACCTCTCCTCCTACCCTTATACCACCTCTCCTCCTCACCTCTTCTCCTCACCTCTCCTCCTCACCTCTTCCTCCTCACCTCTCCTCCTCACCTCTCCTCCTCACCTCTCCTCCTCACCTCTCCTCCTCACCTCACCTCCTCACCACCTCACCTCCTCACCTCACCTCCTCACCTCACCTCCTCCTCACCCTCCTCCTCACCCCTCACCTCCTCCTCCCTCACCTCTCCTCCTCACCTCTCTCCTCCTCACCTCACCTCCTCACCTCACCTCCTCACCTCACCTCTCCTCCTCACCTCACCTCCTCCCCTCCCCTCCTCACCTCTCCTCCTCACCTCCCCTCCTCACCTCTCCTCCTCACCACCTCTCCTCCTCACCTCTCCTCCTCACCTCCTCCTCACCTCTCCTCCTCACCTCTCCTCCTCACCTCTTCTTCCTCCCTCTTCTTCTACCCTTTCCTACCATCAAATATTCTCCGTTCCTTTATTATTCTCCCCTATTCTCCTTCTCCCCTCCCCCTCTCCCCTCCCCCTCTCTCCCTCCCTCTCTCCCCTCCCTCTCTCCCTCCCTCTCCCCTCCCTCTCCCCCTCCCTCTCTCCCCTCTCCCCCTCCTCTCTCCCCTCCCTCTCTCTCCTCCCCTCCCTATCCTCTTCTCCCCTCCCTCTCCTCCTCTCCCCTTCCCTCCCTCTCCTCCCCCTCTCCACCTCTTCTCCCCTCCCCTCCCTTCCCTCTCCTCCCCCTCTCCTCCTCTTCTCCCCTCCCCTCCGTCTCCTCCACTTTATATCTGTTTATCTTAACTGGATCTGACTGGTTTACCATCTGTTGCTCCAGATTACACATCCCATCTTCATAGAGCCTCAGATTAGTAGTACTGATCCAGGAACTGTTTCAGCTTGTAACATAAAACATGACTATGCCCCACAAGACAGTAAACCTGCCCCGCGAGACGATAAACCTGCCCTGCGAGACGGTAAACCTGCCCCGCGAAACGGTAAACCTGCCCCACGAGACGGTAAACCTGCCCCGCGAGACGGTAAAACCTGCCCCGCGAGACGGTAAACCTGCCCCACGAGACGGTAAACCTGCCCCACAAGACGGTAAACCTGCCCCACAAGACGGTAAACCTGCCCCACAAGACGGTAAACCTGCCCCACAAGACGGTAAACCTGCCCCACAAGACGGTAAACCTGCCCCACAAGACGGTAAAAACTTGTTACCGTGACTTACTCTCCTCTCGGCGTCCATCATGGCGCGGGACATCAGCGAGCGCTTATCGATTCCGGTGGGTGACCTGGGAGTGTCCAAGAGGGCCTTGGTGAGGAGGTGCGCAGGTGAGGGGGAGAAAGGGGAGAAGACTGGTGGTGAGGACCTGGGGGAGAGGTTGCCTGTCCCGGCGGCGAGGTCTTCGGTGCACGCCAGACCGTGGAGACGTAGGTAGTCATCGGTCTCTCTGTCAATGACCAGCAGCCTGGTGTGATGTTCTACAGCTCGGATAAGAGACACCACCTGGGGTGGGGGGTTGGAGAGGGGTAAAGAAGGCATTACAAGCTCCATATGTTTGACCTTTCATCTTTACAAAATGACAGAAACACAGAGAGAGACATTATCACAATACGCAAGATATGATATCGTATATGGATCAATCAAGGTAGTGCTCATACATATATATTTAAAGAGCATGTTCTCAAACTGATGTCTGATATGCAAAACAACTACAGTTAAATGCTAAAGATGTAGTTATTTATTGAATTTGGCGGTGTTAAACATCCAAATTACATAACACCATATTTTACCTGAAGGCACATTTAGCAACAACTAATTACTGTTAATTATTTTTACATGAAAGTATCTTCTATCCCTCTCTTTTAACAGTTTAATCCTAAAAATATGCATTCTGTTGTGGGCGGAATAGCAGTGAAATTACTGGAATCGTGCAAAATGTAAGAGATATTTACAATGTTTGAACTATTGGACAGAACTTAAGCATTTACTTAAGATTTCAAGAATGTTTTGCGAACGCACGCACGCACATACGCACGCACGCACGCGCACAAGCGCTCAGACCAGGAGAAACAACCCACTTGTTGGTGCGTCTCCTCTTCCACGTTCTCCCCGTTCACCTCCACCACACGGTCCCCCGCCCGCAGTCCAGCAACCTCCGCGGGGGAACCCGGTTCCACTTTCCGTATGAACTGTCCTCCTTTATTCCTCTCGCCGTTTAGGTGAAATCCGTACCCGGTTGCCCCTTTCGTTAAGAAACAGAGTCTGGGGCTCAGCTTGCACTCCATTTTATAAAATGTCCAAGTCCAATAAAAAGCCAAATCCCTTAATGCAGGTTCTCCTTCCTATCCCAGGAAGGACAAGGTTCAGTCCGGAGGATCACAAACCAAATACTCTCCTGACACCATGATACAACTCTGTCCGCATAAAGTAAAAATAAAGAAATAAATAGCAGTCATTCAATTCGAGAAAGCAACATTACCAACAAATTAGAGTCGTGGAATCCCTTAACTGAGAATAAAACCTCAGGAACGAGACATGACCAGACGGACGTCACCGATTTAAACAAACTCGAGCACCAGGGGATTAATTCACACGATCACAGATTAAGGAAGCAGCTTCACTCACAGTAAACTAAATCCTTCAAAGTGTGCGTGTGTCAGCGTGTGTGCGGTTTCAGTGGCGATCTAATGTGCTGCGTGTGACACACTTTTTCTACGCGTTGAACACTTATTAAATTCCTTTCGTAGATTATAATTTTATAATTTATAATTATATAGCCTACAATGTTGATGAATTGACCCACCACAAAACAGATCAATATAAATAACAGTATATATAAACATAAATAACAGGACAATAAACCCCCTCGTTTTGACTAATTGGAATCTCTTGAGATTCAGCAGGTGTGAGTAATTAGATATTAATTAAACATGAATTCCCGCCCACCTGTGTGTTTAAAAGGAGCTGGACGCGCTACTTTCTGAATCAAACACACGCTTGTCTGAGACGGAGTTGGTTGAGACACATTAATTTTCGTCATGGTTCTTTCTCCGGTCCTGGTTTGGACCGGGGTTTTCTTTGCCTGCTTCCATTGGCTTGGTTTATGTCAAGAAAGTCTACAGCAGCCGTAAGTAACACTCTCGTTCTTTAACATCTTCATCCATCTCTTGGCGGTTATTTATATTTATGTAACAATAAATACGTAATCCCAGCAAGTGACGTTATTACAGACCCTATGACAGTGCCATTTCAAACACCATGGACTAATAACAGTCCATATAATTTATAATAATGTTTAACTGCTGAATACGGATGTGCGTTGTCTCTGCAGCTGTACAGGGCCATAATGTTTAACTCGCTCCTGGGGTTCCCTACTCTGTCTGGTGTGGCTGGGCACATTGTACTGATTTGTCTGTTCTCTGTAGGGTTTATATGGTGACCATCCCTGCAGTGATTCCGTCCGGTTCTCAAGCCAGGTTTTGTGCCAGCCTCCTCAGGCCCAATGGAATGCTGGTCATGACCATTTCCATGATCGCTGATGGACGGACGAATACGCTTCTCAGTGAGAGTTCAGGCGAGGAGTTTCACCGGTGTTTCCAGTTTCAGGTTTGCTCATTACGCCCCCCGCGCACCACGCCCCCCACGCCGACGCCCCCTGTTGAGGGTTTGTGTAACATTGTTTCCTGATCTCCCCCACAGGCACCTCATGTGGAGCGTGACGTAGTGATGGACTTCCAGGTGGAGGTACGAGGTGAACGTTTTCTCTCAACTGAGACGAGGAAGTTGATGATCAGACCGTACAACCCCATGACCTTCATCCAAACGGACAAGCCCATCTACATCCCAGGACAAACCGGTAACTTCAGGGCCAATTCACCCTAAACGCCACGTTTGCTGCTGACGTGTTTCTGCAACTGTTTAGAACAGTAATGTTGTAAATGGCCCGACTGGAACTTCTGGGTGTCTCATAATTTGTTTAATCTTTCAGTGCTTTTCAGAATTGTCACGCTGGACACCGATTTTGTCCCTGTCAATCAACAGGTGTGTGGCGATTTTAATTATATGCGTTTGTTCTTGAAACTGTTTAAATCAGTTGGACCACAATGGTACTGATGAATGCTGGTTGAGTATCAAGCAATAATAATCACGACCTATTCCAACCAGATGAGTGAGGCTTGTGTTGATCGTTAGTGAAGGTTATTCAATATTGGGCTGAATCCGTCTCTTTTGTTATAAATGAGTCGAAGCCTTAGTCCACAAAGGCTGCCCACTTCTGCTTTGGGATTAACTTGGTCAAGAACTGCGTGTCTAATTCATGGGTGTCATACTGGTTTCATGGAGGGCTGAGTGTCTGCAGATTTTTGCTCTCATCGTGCACTTGATTAATTAGCTCACTAATTGGTTAGGTTCTATCCTCACCTGGTTGTTTGTCTGAACTGGGAATCAATTTAAAGTAAAACAAAAACCTGTGTCCGGCCCTCTGTGGAATCTGTTCCTACAAATATGCTGATCTTAACTCTGTAGTTTTACATGTAAAACATCACATTAACTCTGTCTCTCATTACAGTACACCATTGTGGAACTCGAGGTAAGAACCCATCTAGTCACTGTAAATCCAGTTTAAAGCCCTGATTTGCTATGTGGCTTTACTGCCGCATGCTGTGTTCAAGTTTCAAAGTACTATACATTCATGATCCAGACCTCCTTCAGTTTGCAAAATGTGACATAGTGTTTCAGAGACTCCTGCTCTGATTGTGTCTATACATTTCTGAACCCTCTCCACACCAACAGGATGTCAGTCATAACCGGATTGGCCAGTGGGTCAACACGACAACCAATGGCAACATTCTGCAGCTTTCTCACCCGCTGAGTTCTGAAGCCGCCATAGGAACTTATACAATTACTGTGTGGATTGGTGACCAGAAAATCCAGCATGTCTTCAAAGTAGCTAAGTACGGTAGGTTAGGATATATGAACGCTTGCTTGGTGTTGCTTAGGTTCTGGCTGTTGCATAAATGTGTCACAATTTGTCAAACATTTATTTCTCTGCTGTTTATAGTTTTGCCAAGATTTAAGGTGAAACTAAACCTCTCTGACCAGATCAACATTGGTCAAGAATCGTATAATGTGGAAGTGTGTGCTACGTGAGTCCAACATTTATTTTAAACTTGTTCAAATATTCCTAAGAATTTAAGTTCCCTGTATGTGGATTTTAGCTTTTGACAAACATCTGTGATTGCAGATGAACCAATTTGAGGTGATGGTCTGTTATTGATTTCAGATACACTTATGGCCAGCCTGTAGCTGGTGAAGCAGAGATGGAATTGTGCCGGGTCTTAAATAACCCAAATTCACATGATGAAATTGCGTACATAGCCCCCTGCCACAAGGAGTCCATAGAGGTCTGTTGAGCGCATTTCTACTGACAGTTTACACATCAGGCTACGCTGTTTTTAATGGAGTGGTTGTACTTGCTTTTCCCAGATAAACCGAACCGGCTGTGTTTCTCATGACTTTGACATGACAACTTTCAAAAATGCTGAGGTGAAAATGCTCACTGACTTTTATAAATTCAGTGTCAAAGTGGAAGAGGCGGGCACAGGCAAGTTGCACAGTTTGTGATTTGAGGTCTTGGCCAAGCTACACTGCAGCTGTTTCCGTGTGGTACTCTAGTACAAACCTCTGTATGTTTTGACAGGCGTTACGCATTCAGAGACGATGGATGTGGCCATCTCTTACGTGATCGGAACGCTCTCATTTGTTGACATGCCGCAACGCTATCAGCATGGGTCAATTATCGAGGGCAAGGTGAGATTCAGTGTCTAAAATTACTGCAGTTCTCTCGCTTGGTTTCACCTCTGTTTGCATTAACCATTTGGTTATCACTAACACCATGTAGCAATTACCCTCAACAGTTTATGCTGTTTTCCTCAGATTAAAGTTGTTCACTTCAACAACACACCTGTCCCTGACCTGCTAGTCTACCTGTTTGAGGTCAAAGGCTGGCCCTACCAGCGTCTGGAGAACTTAACTACTGACTCTCAGGGGATGGCAGGTTTCTCCATAAACACAACCAGCATGTCCAAGGACGATATTAACCTTTTAGTGAGTGACTTAAACTGTTGCCCTGAGTTTTGCTGTTCTTGTGGATGTCTGCATGTTCTGTTGGTAATCTAAACAAGATGGCGCATCAGATGAAACTGTGAAATTGTGGAATTGGCTTGTCAATTCCTTTCAGATCGCATATTGGATAGTTGATTACGAGTTCTAGAGCCAAGAGATGAACTGAATACAGCAGCTCAGATGTTCAACTTCTAGGTTTCTTTTTCTTCTGTAGACCATTTGCTCAAGGATTCTGGCGCTTCTAGGTGCTTTACAATTCAGGTCCTTACTTCTGGTGGTATTGAGTCTTGACCTCTTTTTCCAGCTGAGTGACAGTCCACAAGCTGAGTACCCAGGATACAGAGTTCCCCATTTCACCGTCGGTCGACACACAATCTCCATGATCCGTCCCACTGACACAGAAGAGACGAGGTTCAGCTCTCTGGCTGTCCAGAACCAGGGGAAACCACTGGAATGTAGGAAGGACGTGTCTATACCTGTTCGCTATACCATAAGAGAGACAGTCCCTAAGGGCTCACTAGACGTTGTGTACCTGGTGAGTAGAACCCGGAACTCGTTGGAACCTGTTCTGAGCTGACCTATACCACATGTATCTTAGCAATGAAATGCACCCCTTCATGTTTGTTACCCAGAGTGGTTGCAGTAAGCTTCTTTAAGAACAAATGGATGTATTAATATTTCTACCGTTAAATATGATTACCATATGTCATCAAGGGGTCAGAAATGGACACATTCTCCCAGGAAATTACTTTAGATGAGGACTTGGTCAGACATCTCCGCATCAATTTGCTTCTCCTTCCTCGCCATGTCTGTCCTCCTGTAGGTCTTATCCAGAGGGCTTGTGGTTCTTACTGGACTCATGGAGGTCACCGTGCAGCCGGAGAGTCCGGGTGAGTATAGTTCCTTCTGAACGTACAGGAGGCCACGTGATCTGGAGGTCAGTCGTGACCCTCGGATCTAGTATGAAGATGATGGACCAGGTGATGTGGTCTTGTGTTGCAGTAACTGAGGGTGAGCTCTTTCTGACGATAAGCGTGGTTCCTGAGATGGCACCGACGGTTCAGGTCTTGGTCTACAGTGTGCTTCCCAGTGAGGCCGTCATCGCCCACAGCGTCAACCTCCCCACAGAGAAATGCTTCAGGCACAAGGTGTCCGTCGTCTTAGAAATCAGACACAGCGCTCGTCAAACTAACCGTTCACCTGGACCGATCGTAACTTGTGTGACGTCTGTTAGGTGTCGGCGGCGTTCTCTCCTTCCAACGCCGTTCCAGGGGAGAGGAACACCCTGAAGGTCTCTGCCCTGCCGGGTTCCCTGTGTGGCATCAGTGCTGTGGACCAGAGTGTGGGCATAATGGAGCCAGGGAATAGGCTGAATGATGACAAGGTCACGGCTCTTGTTGGGGAATCTATAGTATCAAACATAACGCACTTGGTCTTGAATGCAACTAGTTTCAGAACAATTGACTTTGATCTTTTAAGTAAATTGTGTTTCAGTGACCATGTTCTGCACCTTATCCCATTACAGATATTTGATTTGTTACCTGTCAAGGCGATTACATCTATTCCCTTCCAGCTGGAAGATCCAGAAACATGTTTGCCTGTACGACCTAAGAGACAAATATTTGCAGATGTGAATGACCCCTATCAAGTTTTTCAGGTAAATATTTATGGAAGTTCATCTGATTTCTTAATTTAGACTGGAAAAGGCAAACAAAGCAAAATAAAGAATGTTACAACTTGCTTTTGCTATCATTTTAGCGTCTTGGACTGAAGCTGGCAACAAATCTGAAAGTAAAAATTCCTTCCTGCCTTAATTACCGTGGGAACGACTACCATCACTACAATGGTGACGTCTTACTCTTGTTAATTTTCTCGAACACAGTTTCTGATTCTGACACTGCTTGCTTTGGCCTGTAGGATCTTTGCATGTGTGTTTTCTAACCAGCTGGTCGTATTGGGAGAATAACAACCGCTTTTTGTGGTATTAGGTTTTCCAAGATCTATGATGCGTTTTGACTCCATGAGGCCTGCTCAACCTTTCCTTGAAGCCCTAACGCTAACTGACGCTTCGCCTCCTGCACGGACTGTCCGTACGTTCTTTCCTGAGACATGGCTATGGGATCTTGTGGAAGTTGGGTGAGTAGTGAGGTTGGCCAAGGGCAGGAAGCCCTCCTGGCGCTCATATTATAGTCTTATTGTTATACATGGTTACAGTGACTAGTATCTGGAACCTCTGCTAATGTACCCCATGGTTCTTATAGAAAAGGGTTCCTTGGTCCTCAAAAGACTATTTGGTTAGAACGCTATAATGTTTGCACATCTTGTGTTCCAGTTTGTAGTCACACTCTGTAGTACATTTGGTTTTGTTTAACCTTTGACATGTACTGCAGGAAGTCTGGGTTTGCCAACGTGCCCTTGACTGTACCAGACACAATCACCACCTGGGAGACCGATGCCTTCTGCCTGGCCCAGAGTGGCTTTGGTCTGGCTCCGCCGGTGACCCTCACGGTCTTCCAGCCCTTCTTCCTGGAGCTCACTCTGCCTTACTCCATCGTCAGGGACGAGCGCTTTGAGCTGAAGGCCACTGTGTTCAGTTACCTTTCCGAGTGCATCATGGTACGACGCCACAATATGGTCTTTGATGTTGCCGTTGTTGGTTTTACACTTCGGTTCAGTCACTTGTCGTGCATCTTAGCTTCCTCTTAATCCTCTTTGGCAGGTTTCTGTGACTCCAGCTCCCTCAAAATACTACACCCTGACACCAGTGAAGAATGTTCAGTACTCATCCTGTTTGTGTGACAACGGGCGGAAGACGTTCAGTTGGACGATGGCGCCCTCTGTCCTTGGTTAGTTGGCCTTCATTCATCAGCTGTTGAATCTCCAGAATGCTGTCATCCTGACTTGGGGTTTTGTCTGGTTTTAGGGGTTTTGAATGTGTCTGTTACGGCAGCGGCCATTTCCTCACGCGCCGCCTGTAACAACGAGGTGGTGAGCGTACCGGTGAGGGGACGCCTTGACACGGTCATAAGGAGCCTGTTGGTGAAGGTATGTAGACTACTGTTATGGTGGTTTGGACTTCTGCTCTGGTGGAGCTCAGATCAGTCCCTAACCCGCTGCTCTTTCCTCTCAAAGGCTGAGGGAATGGACAAGACTGACACCTACAACTGGCTGCTTTGCCCGACTGGTCAGTACCTTGACAACACTTGAATGTTTACTTTGATGGGAGTGGCCTTCAGCTCAGTCCTCTTGTCTTTGTCTCCACAGGAGGAGTTCTAACAGAGCAGGTGAAGCTGGAACTCCCCAAGAATGTGGTGGCCGGATCTGCGCGAGCTTCACTCTCAGTTCTGGGTATAATTACTTTTTAAAATTATTTTATGGATGTGGTTCTTACAATGTGAACTACTGGATTGGCAAGGAGTACCGGTGGTTGAACCCACCTTCCTCTATTTGGTAAACGGCAGCCCTTTTATTGCAAGTGTTCCCAACATCTTATGTTTGTCTTTAGGTGACATCCTGGGTCGGGCCCTCAAGAACCTTGATGGATTGTTGGAGATGCCGCATGGCTGTGGGGAGCAGAACATGGCCCTCCTGGCCCCAAATATCTACATCCTAGAATACCTGAAGAACACGGCGCAGCTCACCCCGGTCATCCTGGACAAGGCCACCAAGTTTCTCATCAGTGGTATGGATGTCTGCGAAAGCGTCAACCAGACAAACTGACTGACGCGTTTAATGTGTCTATTTAACGGCCGAGTTGTGTAAAAGAGATTAGAAGATGGCTTCAGTTTGCATTACGAGGCCAGCTCTGCCCGGATTCTTTGGCTTTTGTCTTAATTAGTCATGTATTAATATCAGTATTTAGTTCTACCTGAGATCTGTTGATACCAGAGCTATTCTGGAGGCTTCATATATTTAAGGAAGTGCGCAACGGTTTTGATGAATGTAACGGAACTAACTTTGCTCTGAACACACGATCAGGTTTCCAGAATGAGCTGAACTACAAGCATGCTGATGGCGCGTACAGTACATTTGGACAGGGCTCGGGGAACACATGGTGAGGTTTTGGGTTCTTTACCCACCAAAACTGACCTAAGTCTCCCTCAGTTGTGGCGTTGGCTGTTGTCGTGTGTGATTTTACTGGTTTCTTTTCAGGCTGACTGCGTTCGTGCTGAGATCCTTTGGCAAAGCGAGAGAATTCATTTATATTGACCCGGCAAGAATTGAGGAATCCAGGAATTGGCTGGGACTTCAACAAAACCAATATGGTTGTTTCAAAATATTAGGGAAACTGTTCAACAACAGAATGAAGGTATTTCTATTGCTGGATTGAGATTCATCAAGTTGGAAGTTTACCTCAACAGATTGCGAGATTAGCTGTTTCTTCAAACAATTCTCTCTAGGGTGGTGTATCGGATGAGGTCACCCTGACTGCTTATGTCACTGCAGCCATGTTGGAGATCAACATACCTGTGTCGGTAAATATTCCTTTCCTCAACATATCACGTTAGTCATTAGACGTCTGTACACACAATACTCCATATTTATGTAAACATCACATTTTCCTGTAGAACCACAATTTCTCACTGTTTTTGACAAATTGACCCTTGAATAACATGTACCCGCTCACAGTCTTATGAAATGGTTTCGCATCCTTGTCCACCAAAATGGTGTGTTAACCTGCATGGTATCTGTCTAACTTGAGCTTGCGTGGTTTGTATAGTCTCGCCAGGTGGCACTGATCTGTCCAGGCTGAAACTTCTCCTCCTTTTCGTGCTGCAGGATCCTGTCGTGTTACGTGGCTTGTCTTGCCTGCGGAACTCCACCAGGATTTTGTCGGACACCTACACCACTGCTCTGCTGGCCTACACCTTCAGCCTGGCAGGGGATGTGGTGAATCGGGACCAGCTACTACAGCATCTAAAGAGGACTGCTATCCAAGAGGGTGAGTGGCACACAGGACCCAGATGGTTCCGTTGTCCTCATCAACGTTATCTGTAGACTGGCATACACAGATGCTGTGGTCTGTTTGTCCCTCAGGGGGTCTTCTACACTGGTCCCAGACCTCTGACACGTTAGTCTCCCTGGAGGTGGAGACTAGCTCCTATGTTCTGCTGGCTGTCCTACGGTCCTCCACGCTGTCTACCGCTGACCTGGGCTACGCCTCCCGTATCGTCAGGTGGCTGGCGAGGCAGCAGAACCCCTACGGAGGCTTTTCCTCCACACAGGTACCCCTGCATAACCGCCCTGACATAACATCCTGGGATGTGCTACCTGGCCGGGCGTCACGTAACTCTAACCGTGTCTTCTCAGGATACGGTGGTGGCCCTCCAGGCACTGGCTCTGTACTCAACCAAAGTGTTCAAAAAGGAGGGAGCTAGCGTGGTGACTGTGACGTCTCCTAGTGGGAGCCAGCACCGCTTTGATGTCACACAGAGCAACAAGCTTCTCTACCAGGAGAGGGCGCTGCAGGAACCCATAGGGAGATACAGTGTTAAAGTAGAGGGCAGCGCTTGTGTTTCGGTCCAGGTTGGTGACTGAACACACATCCTCCCTGTGGTACAAGTGGTTTATTATTACTGAGGTTCCAGCAGGTAAGCTTCTGGCTGAATGTTTTCTATGCTGGTTTCTGACTGTTCCTCCTCTAGGTGGCGCTCTTCTTCAACGTCCCAACAACTTCTAAACACCAAGTGCTTAGTATCCAGGTGAAGACCGAGGTCAACTGCAACAGCCTCTCTTCAAGACGCAGAGTCACGCTTAAACTTCAGTCTGGGTAAGGGTGAACTGAGTGTTGGTGGGTGTCTAGTAAGCACATACAAAATGATGCTTAAGAATTTCTCACTGGTCTTTGCTTTCAGATACCATGGAGAGGCGACGACCACCAACATGATCATAGTGGATGTAAAAATGCTGTCTGGCTTCGTCCCAGAACCAGAGTCTCTGACGCGGGTGAGTTTGACTCCGTTGCCATGGTGACCTTTGGCATGCGTCCTTGAACGTCTCCAGAATGAGGTGTTTCTACAGTAATGTCTTGTGTTCACAGCTGAGGGCTGCACATCTCGTGGACCGTGTTGACACAAAAGATGACCATGTGTTGGTGTACTTGACAGAGGTGAGACCCACCCACAAACGTCCGGCTGTTTGAAAAAAAAATGTTCCTGTTGACACACTGTGGGAACGTTCTTCAGCCTACGGTTGAATTAAAACCTCTGCGGAACACTAAGCTGTTAACCAATGCTTGTTCTGTACAGTTACAACGGGGACATCCTTTAAACCACACAGTGGGTATAGTCCAGGAGCATCCAGTACAGAATCTAAAACCAGCAGTGGTCAAGATCTACGATTTCTACCAGCCAAGTAAGTTGATGACCTGAACACACGCATTCCTTAATTTGTTTACATGCGTTGTCAGAGTAATGTGTTGTGTTTCGTTCAGGTGACCATGCTGAAACGGGATATGCTTTTCCTTGCCAGTAGGAGAACAAGCAGATGTGTGTTCATTTGGAATTGCTGATATTGATTTCATGGTTTTCTAAGAACATGCTGTAAGAACCATTTGATCCAAACTTCTGTAACTGGAAATAAAGTTTCACCTAAAATGTCCTTGAGCATGTCTTTATGTTAAAGTTCCACAGTGTAGGCTACCCATTGCATTCTGGGAGAGTACTTCTGGCGTGCTTTTCTGTAAAAAAAAAACCTACCAAAAATCTAATTCAGAATTTGCCAATGATACTGGGTCATCTGTACCTAGTATAAACAGTGAAAAATGTTCGATAAATACCTGCGGTTGTGTTAATAAGAATTTGCAAATGGTTGAGTCCGTCAGTTGTACAAGCATTACTGAACTGCTCCCAGATCCTGAGTCAGATTAGGACAGCAACAGTCCATATCTGGTAGGGTACCTCAACTATGGGGTACAGCCACATGGGTACTTAAAGTAGTGCTGCTGGGCAGTCCGTGCCCACCAGTGGCGGGCCGTGCATTTCACACCTAGGCCTTCAGTGGTGTCCCACCCGACTTAATCCACCTCTTAATACCAACATTATGACGCCACAACTATAAACCATCAATATTATAAACGCAGTACAACAGGCTGTTGCATCACAGATGGGTATCTTATGCAGCGATGCCGCCATTACCTTTTCGTTGTGGAGCTCTGTTTCCCTGCGCATATGTTCATTGTGTGTTCCTCGGCTCGGACAGGCTAGCTAACTTCGGGGTTGTCCGACCTTTCCTTATAATGTCCCGCTTTTCTTAAAGTCCGTCTCGAAAAAATGGCTTTGCGAGTTAATGTCTTCTCCTGTCAGCCATTGTGGTTTGTAAAATAAAAAAGTTTAATCGCTACATTAATGTTTTATATTGTACAGATGCGGTTTGCGCTGACTAGTAGTAATAGTATGAGTTCTGACCATCCAATCAAAGGGTGTGAAAAGGCAGACGTTATCCTAAGCCTGCTAGATGGCCCCAGTGTCGCCATCTTGATCTGATTGAATATCTGATTGGTTAAAGAGCACCGTTACATTGCCATTCATTTTGAAGCTACAGGCGCCTGCATGATTGATTCTGAAGGCCTTAAGGCAGATTTCTTTGACGTGGCAACACACGATAGCTGAAATAAGATTGGATAAAAACTCTAAAATAAAAATACACTACTGGAAGCAGCGCGACCCAGAAAATAGCTGAGAATAGACTTGGGAATTTAATACACATTCACGGGAAAAATATATTACAATGCAAACCAGGGATTCTGATAGTGTTTAGACCAGCAGAGAAGGCCTTGCTGGCCCTGATGGTCCACCACTAGTGCCCACACAGTACCCACATGTGTATGAGCACTTACAGCAGGTTAGAGGACAAAGTCCGGATTTAAGTTCTTTAATGTGGAACAGGTGATAAAACACATGTCTTTAGTACTCCTGTATCTGAATAGTACTAACTATCTATACTGGTGGTTTTCTGTTCAGTGACCAGGCCAAGCTACTGAAGAGACTCAGAGACCCTGTCAAATCTTTACCTTTCTCCCTACCTGTGTCTTGACAGTAGTCCCCTTCGAACACTACACCTTTCTGAGGGTCTCTAAATGAACCAGTGAGCATGCTGGCCTAGATGGACTCAGCCCTCCACAGTCCTGTCATGGTCTAAATTCTGGCTCTGGAAATCCTCCTTTGCGTAGGGAAGAGAACCAGACTCTAGCTTGACCCTTGTCGTGGTCTGGGAGCGAGGAGGTCCATTTTTAGGCCTCTTGGCTTGGTGGGCGGAGGGGCAATGGTGCTGGTTCAAACACACAGAGCAGAGGGGGTTGATGGGTAGGCACACCTGCTGACCGAACCCCACCATTAACCAGTTGATCTCACTCCACAGGTCCCTGTTGGACAAAGAGAAAGGGGAACATCATCTGTTTTCTGTCATCAGATCATTATTTCATAACTGTGGTATTAGTCATGTTTCTCTGGGTGGTTAACTGATTGTGATTATGTTGGAAGTAATCTGACAGGTTAGAACGGAAGTGTCACCTTGGTAACCAGTCCTCCAAGGCAATGCGTGTCTTCTCTGGGTTTTTGGTCCGTTCTCTTGTCCAGCCCTGCCTGTTAGATATACGATGAACGTGTGTGTCCACGCCTACACACACACACACACACACACACACACACACAATGAAAGCAGCAAAAAGTACAATTTTCCCTTAAGGACTACAACAACCCCATCTGATCTCCAAACACCAGTTCTAGGCTGATGAGCAGCATGGTCCTTGTAGTCATATTTCCCTACCTATTCCAGAGACCTCATTCCAAGCGATAAGCATGGCCAGATGGGCCATCTTGGGTCCGACCCCAGGTAGCCGTACCAGACCCTCTACAGTGCTTGGAATGTCCCCTCCGAACTCTGCCTGAAGCATGGCTGACGTCTGCTTCAAGTACTTCACTTTGGTCTGAGTGAGGGAGGTTCATGTTACCTTCTAGCCGGCCACAGGGTGTGTGTGTGTGTTTGTGTGTGTTACCTTCCAGAAGCCGACAGGGTAGATGAGTTGCCCCAGTGTGTGGTCGTCTGTGTTTATGATGTTGTCCACGGTACAGCCGTGAGCCCTGAGTCTCTGCATGGCCGCCCCAGTCACTTGGTCCTTGGTTTGGCTCGACAACATGAGGGACACTAGTACCTGGTAACGCCTCACCTGGTACACGAAAGGGGAGAGAGTGAGTGAGCCGGAAATGGGGGCGTGGGGTGCGGTCGCGGTGGGTGTAGGACATTGACCTCAGCAGGGGCATCTGTGTCGTAGCATTTCTCTGCCCCCATGACATCAACAGGGGCATCTCTGCTGCTCCGCATCTGTCTGATGTGATCTAGTTGCTCTGTCCAATCAGGAGGCTGCCAGTCATGAGACTCAGTCCTCTCCTCATATTCCACCTTCACCTGATCCCTTCTCCTACTTCTGGAGTTTGCTGAGAGTAATAATGGTGTCGATTTGTCTGGCCCTGGTTTGGGTTGGACGACTGTTGGGTGATTGAAACCGGAGGACCAAATACCTGCAAAATAAAGTGGGACAGAAGCGTTTTAATGAGGCAAAGGTGGCATTACCAGCGACTGATGTCTAGCGGTTGTCCCAAATTTTGGAGCCCTTACATGAACATCGTGATAATAAAACGGACCGAACCATCCTATTCATACCTGAACTCAGTCCCTCTCCCTGCTTGGAGACACTTGACTCCTCATCTTCCTGTTTCACGTGCCCACTCGCCTTCGCCACACTCTTCTCCAGATTGTTTTTTAAAGTCGTAGACAAACCGACGCAACGCCGGGTCCGGTTGACGCTCCGAGTGACGACTCTGGTGTTTTTAGAGAAATACGGCGACGTCATCCTGAAACAGAGAAAGAAATACTTACACGCCCTTGTATTAATACAAGTGAGACAAGTGAGTTCTAACAACGACAACTAGCTTGCTTGGCGTGCTAACTTACAAACGTTGACACATTTATAAAAACGTGTAGTTGTTTCATATAAAACAGTAAGTCTTTGTTTTACTATACTTAACAAACAAAAAGCACGTGCATAGACTATAATACAAACCTATCGCCAAATATTTAATTTCACGTCCGAATGAATCATGTTTATCACAGGAATGCAGGAGATAAACTACATTTCCCGTCAGCCTCTTCGACACATGTGTTTTTGTAGGAAGTTCCAGTCCGCCCATCCGGTTGTCGGGCTGGGGGGTTTGATCAGAGCTAGGACGAGGCTTTTAGGGTTTGCAATTAGGATACCTTTGTAAATGCATGGCCTCAGTTTGTCTCTTCTCGACAGCTGCAAGTGAATGACTCCAGAAACGCATCTAGCTCGATAGAAGGTGAGTTTCCGTCGTATTATTATTTGAAATAACGACGTTATGTTCGGAATGCCAGTCTCGCCTGTCAACAACTACTGACTGTAGAACAGTCTAGCTAGCAAGCTTCATAAGGTCTTATTTGGGGTTTTCTCTCTTTCTCTGTGTCCGTTATTTTAAGAGTCACCGACAGTTCACGCGTTTGTTACAACTAACATGGAACCATCGTTCATTTGGTCGCTTGGTCTTTCTCCCACGCAAGACACTGCTTTTGACAGGGCTAATAATATGGGATATTATTGTGCCTTTTTTCCTGGTGCGCAGTCTGCGCACTTTTGTCTCTCTCTTCCCCTCTAAAGCGGATAATAAATCAATGTCACATTAGAAGGAACCCGAGTATGTAGCCTGTAACGTTGTGTCCATGTAGTTCGCACTTTTGGATTGTGAATGGGGGTTTTGTATCACTCATCCACTGAGGTGAAACTACTCTTTTTTTGTAAACATTGACGTCTCCTTTTAGTTGCGTTCTTTATACAAGCTATTATTGTTGTACGCTTTTGGTAACTCACATCTAATTGGTTGGATTGTCATGTGTGATCATGTTTATGGCAACAAACATAGTCGGTGAACAACAATGAAATATTTGTATGACACTGATAGCTCTGTGTCCTTTAAAATAGAGCAGCACGTGATTGTTTTCCCGAGGTGCTTCTTGTTGTGTGCGTGTGCGCGCAGCCGGATTGATTAAATTATGGAAATTTGAAAAAAACTAGACCCTATTGCCAATTTTAACTGTCATGCTGTGTTCAAAAGTGTGATGAAATTGGATTGTGCGATTATCCCCACAACCTTCCTCAAAGTCTAACTTGCCTTTTTTAGGATTCAGTGTGATCATTTGTGTCCACTACTTATCTGGCCTAGAAGAAAGCTGAATGTTTATTGTGGCTTAGTGATTTTACCATATTAAACCTCTATGTAATTTAGTCTACCCTTTTGACCATTGACCTATGATAATGGTGAGGTCAGAGTAATAACTTTTCGATGATTCTGTTTGTCGTGTTTTCATTTGTCGTCATCCATTCAGCACCTCCCCCTCTGGACCAGCAATGAACAAGCAGACGGGTAAGGAGACCTTGAACTTCAAGGACAAGATGAAGGGGATGTTCGGACTGGGAACAGCTAGACCCCCTTCCAAACAGACAGAGAACAGGCCCTCTGAGTTTATCATCACACAAGATATTCTCAAGGTATGGAAGACCTCGTGACACACACACACACACACACACACACACACACACAGTCTGTTGGCAGATCTGGCACTGACAACTTTATCATCTTCATCTTCAGGAACTGCAGCCAGACTGTGGCCTTAGCAACAGAATCCGGGTTGCCAACCATGTCTGTGATCTGGCCAAGGCCAAGAAATTTGAGGAGGTGAGCACGGGAGAACAATGGTTTGTTTGGGTGAGAGAGAAGACCCACAAACCCTTGTGGATGTCTGTAGGGTTTAGGGGATCCATGTGACAGTCTGTGTGTGTGTGTGTGTGTGTGTGTGTGTTCTAGCATGCTGTGGAGGCTGTATGGAGTGCCGTAATGGACATGCTGGGTCCTGAACAGCCGACCGAAGCCAGACACGCTGTTCTCATGCTTCTCAGAGCTATCATACAGGGACAGGTACACCCCACCCACACACACACACACACACACACACACACACAGTTGTGCCTTTTAAAACAGTCATGTGTGTTTGCCCTCAGGGTGAGCGTCTGGGTCCTCTCCGGGCCTACTTCTTCAGAGTGATCCGAGACTACCAGCCGTCTAATGAGGACCTGTCTGACCGACTGGAGGTGTTCAAGGCCCTGACGGAGAACGGGAAGGACATCAACTACCTGGAGGAGGACATAGGTGAGCAATCGGGGGTTGTCTAGCCAGTGCTGTGTTTCCTTTTCCCAATTGGGGTATCTGTCGCTTGAAAAACCAGTTCACTCATTGTGAACCGACTCATTGTTGATTCACTGAAACAGTGGATTGATTGACTGACTAGCACATTTCTTTTTGTGTTAACAGCTCATTTTGTCCTGCTGTGGATGGACATCGGCCTGACTGTGGACTTCCTCCATGTCCTGGTCAACCTGGTCAAGTTTAACAGCTGCTATCTTGACCAGAACATCTTCGTCATTGTCCAGTAAGAGACGGACGCGGAGATTATTTTATTTTGAGCCCTCTGTTTTAATTGTAGTTTGTGGTTTTCCAAAGTCACTGGCGATGGCATCCTTACTGATGTTCACCCAGGGATAGTAGAAGGTGCCCCGCCCCGTGTGTGTGTTCACCCAGGGATAGTAGAAGGTGCCCCGCCCGGTGTGTGTGTTCACCCAGGGATAGTAGAAGGTGCCCCGCCCCGTGTGTGTGTTCACCCAGGGATAGTAGAAGGTGCCCCGCCCCGTGTGTGTGTTCACCCAGGGATAGTAGAAGGTGCCCCGCCCCGTGTGTGTGTTCACCCAGGGATAGTAGAAGGTGCCCCGCCCCGTGTGTGTGTTCACCCAGGGATAGTAGAAGGTGCCCCGCCCGGTGTGTGTGTTCACCCAGGGATAGTAGAAGGTGCCCCGCCCCGTGTGTGTGTTCACCCAGGGATAGTAGAAGGTGCCCCGCCCCGTGTGTGTGTTCACCCAGGGATTATATAAAGTCTTCAGTGTGTGTGTCTGGTTTTGTCCCACAGGAAGATCTGTCTGCTGTGCAACCGGACAACAGCGTCTACTGATATAGAGGTGTGTGTATCTGCGTTATAACTGTCCAGTCATTCTTCCTCCCTGTGTGTTATAACTGTCCAGTCATTCTTCCTCCCTGTGTGTTATAACTGTCCAGTCATTCATCCTCCCTGTGTGTTATAACTGTCCAGTCATTCTTCCTCCCTGTGTGTTATAACTGTCCAGTCATTCATCCTCCCTGTGTGTTATAACTGTCCAGTCATTCTTCCTCCCTGTGTGTTATAACTGTCCAGTCATTCTTCCTCCCTGTGTGTTATAACTGTCCAGTCATTCTTCCTCCCTGTGTGTTATAACTGTCCAGTCATTCTTCCTCCCTGTGTGTTATAACTGTCCAGTCATTTATCCTCCCTGTGTCATTATAACTGTCCAGTCATTTATCCTCCCTGTGTGTTATAACTGTCCAGTCATTCTTCCTCCCTGTGTGTTATAACTGTCCAGTCATTCATCCTCCCTGTGTGTTATAACTGTCCAGTCATTCATCCTCCCTGTGTGTTATAACTGTCCAGTCATTCTTCCTCCCTGTGTGTTATAACTGTCCAGTCATTCATCCTCCCTGTGTGTTATAACTGTCCAGTCATTCATCCTCCCTGTGTGTTATAACTGTCCAGTCATTCTTCCTCCCTGTGTGTTATAACTGTCCAGTCATTTATCCTCCCTGTGTGTTATAACTGTCCAGTCATTCTTCCTCCCTGTGTGTTATAACTGTCCAGTCATTCTTCCTCCCTGTGTGTTATAACTGTCCAGTCATTTATCCACCCTGTGTGTTATAACTGTCCAGTCATTCTTCCTCCTGCGTTATAACAGGTGGCTGTACAGGTCCTAGATGCGGTGGTGTGTTATAACTGTCTGCCCTCACACTCCCTCACCATCTTCATCATCACTCTGTGTCGAACGGTCAACGTCAAGGAGTTCTGTGAGTCCTGCTGGAAGGTGAGCTGTGTGTGTGAAATACAAATAATTAAACGTTATACAATATTACATTTATATCAAAACAACTCTAATCTTTTCTCCTCTCTCTCTCTCTTTAGTTGATGAGGAAGGTTTTGGGGACCCACTTGGGCCACAGTGCCATATACACCATGTGCCGTATCATGGAAGAGAGGTGACCCCTGTCTGTCTGATGAGTGTGTGGGTGGAGGTGACCCCTGTCTGTCTGATGAGTGTGTGGGTGGAGGTGACCCCTGTCTGTCTGATGAGTGTGTGGGTGGAGGTGACCCCTGTCTGTCTGATGAGTGTGTGGGTGGAGGTGACCCCTGTCTGTCTGATGAGTGTGTGGGTGGAGGTGACCCCTGTCTGTCTGATGAGTGTGTGGGTGGAGGTGACCCTGTCTGTCTGATGAGTGTGTGGGTGGAGGTGACCCCTGTCTGTCTGATGAGTGTGTGGGTGGAGGTGACCCCTGTCTGTCTGATGAGTGTGTGGGTGGAGGTGACCCCTGTCTGTGACCTTTGACTCCGTGTTTCTCTCCCCTCCCAGGGTTTACATGGAGGATGCCCCGTTGCTGAGAGGGGCGGTGTTCTTCGTTGGGATGGCACTCTGGGGGGCGCACAGACTTCCCTCCCTAA
>CM055741.1:3626002-3651002 GCA_029465975.1 Dallia pectoralis
ACACACACACACACACACACCACTAACCAGCCTGCTGGATATTATAGACTATGTCTCTCTCTCTCTCTCTCTCTCTGTCTGACACTCACTCTGTCTCTCTCTCTCTCTCTCTGTCTGACACTCACTCTGTCTGTCTCTCTCTCTCTCTGTCTGACATTCACTCTGTTTGTAGGTGGCGAGCCGTTCTCTGTCCTGCCCTGGGTCCCTGGAGGTGTCTGATAGAGACCCCTCTGCAGAACCAGCCATGGAGGATGTCAGGACTGCCGTTTTGGGCCTGCTGGAGATACTAAAGGCACACACATTCTACCGTTCACACACACATATTACTTATCTGGCCTTACGTTGACGCAGACTGCTGTTGAATTGTGATTTGTGAATTGATGGTGAATCTGTGATCTGTTGCTCTCTCCTGGCAGAGTAAGCTGTACAGCCTGCCAGCCAGCCACGCTAGTCGAGTGTATGAGCTGTTGATCAGTCATCTGCAGCTGCACTACATGAACAGATACAGCTCCCCTGTGGCCTGCAGTATACGACTAGAGGTAGGATACACCGGGGTTAAAGGTCAGGGGTTAAAGCTCCCCTGTGGCCTGCAGTATACGACTAGAGGTACAATACCCCAGGGTTAAAGGTCAGAGGTTAAAGCTCCTCTGTCGCCTGCAGAAAAAAGTGATTGAATTCTTCTCTCCCCCCGTTTCCCTCTGTCACTTTCACCTACGTCTCCCCCCGTCTCTGTCTCTCTAACCCCGTTTCTGTCTCTCTAACCCCGTCTCTGTCTCTCTCTCCCCCCGTCTCTGTCTCTCTCCCCCCCGTCTCTGTCTCTCTCTCCCCCGTCTCTGTCTCTCTCCCCCCCGTCTCTGTCTCTCTCTCCCCCGTCTCTGTCTCTTTCTCCCCCCGTCTCTGTCTCTCTAACCCCGTTTCTGTCTCTCTCCCTCCCGTCTCTGTCTCTCTAACCCCGTTTCTGTCTTTCTCCCCCGTCTTTGTCTCTTTCTCCCCCCCGTCTCTGTCTCTCTCTCACCCCCCGTCTCTGTCTCTCTCCCCCCCGTCTCTGTCTCTCTCTCCCCCCGTCTCTGTCTCTCTCTCCCCCCCCGTCTCTGTCTCTCTCTCCCCCGTCTCTGTCTCTCTAACCCCGTTTCTGTCACTTTCTCCCCCTTCTCTGTCTCTCTAACCCCGTCTCTGTCTCTCTCTCCCCCGTCTCTGTCTCTCTAACCCCGTTTCTGTCTCTCTCTCTCTCTCTTTGCTATTCAGGTGCTTGAGTTTCTCCTGATGATTCGTGCCGATTCTCTCCATCGTCTGGGAGTTCTCAATAAAGACAAGGTTCTGAGGTTCAGTCCATACTGCTACTGTGACATGGGGTGGGTGCACACACACACACACACACACACACACAGACGCAGTCCATCTTTTATTTTGTTCAATTCAAAAAGTTTTGTTAATTATTCCAATCATTTTTTTTCTTCACTGAAAAGTGCAGATGCCATAAACTAGCAGTTTTTATGTTAATCTTGTTATCTTTTAGCTATTTTGACTCAATCATGTTAATTCTTTGTAATATCTGCTATTGACTTACAAAACTTAAAGACCTGACTGGCCTGTCTAGATATATTAATGTATGGCACACCAGGAAGTAAAGACCAATATCAATATACACTTCACATCTTTAATGTTTTTTTTTTTTAACTTCAGGGAACCAGAGAAGGCGGCAGGCTCAGTGTCGCCCCCTGCTGTCAGCCCCACCTCTTCTCCCTCCATCCCTCCATCTTCCTCCATCAGGACAGCCTGCTTGCCCTACTCCCAAGCTTTTAATGTTCTGCTGCTGTGTCTGAAGATGGTGTGTGTGCACACACACACACACTCTCACACACACAGACACGCAATCACAGACACACAGATTTAGGATGTATGATTAAAGCAATCTATGCATTCACTGCAGTGATTTATCAGCCACAAATTCAAAAATATAATGCGTCTCCATTTTGGGTTGTGGTTTGGACTTTATTATTTGTGGGAATGTGGTTTGAGTTGGGTAGTAAATGCTATTGATATGTGTGTGTGTTTCTTCTAGGAGACTGACTGGAAGGTGTTGAAGCTGGTTCTGGAGAAGTTACCGTGGACACTGCAATATAAAGTCCTGTTGCTGTCCTCTTCCTGTAGCATCGACCTGCTCTGTTCAACACTCTGTTCCATGGTACACGCACGCGCGCACACACACACACACACACACACACACACACACACACACCTTCATTGTCTTCCTGGCTCTGTTACTCTGGCTCTTACTGTGTGTGTGTGTGTGTGTGTGTGTGTGTGTTTGTGTGCGCACGCGTCTGTGTGTAGGTATCAGAGCGTTTGAAGAAATCACCAGAAGGTTTCAATCGTACTGACGTCCAGCTGGCTGTAGTACCTGTCCTCACAGCCCTCACCTCATACCACAACTATCTGGAGCAGGCTCGTCAGGTATGTACATACACTAAACACACACACACACACTAAACACACACACACACACTACACACACACTCACACACACTCATTTTCATGTGTGCCTCTCTCCCTGTCTCTGTTCAGAGGGAGTTGGTTCAGTGCCTGGAGATGGGTCTGATCTATCGCTGTGCCAAGCAGTGCGTGGTTGCCTTGACGATGTGCACTGTGGAGATGCCGGACATCATGATTAAACTCCTCCCCTCCCTCATCGTCAAGCTGACGCACATCTCGGCAACTGTCGCCATGGCGTCGCCCATGCTGGAGTTTCTGTCCAGTGAGAATCAGCCTTTTGTTTTTTTTTCTCAAACAGACACTTGCCAATCAGAGCGCTAGTCTGTGTTTCCTGGAAGCCAATGAAGGTGTCAAGGCCTTTTGCCATTTTCACTTTCGTTGTGTTTTATAAATGTTAACACAAGCTGTATGTGGGGAAACTGAGAACGCCTTACACACCTTACGGTGAAGCTCATTAGGGATTTAGTTTGAGTTCAGCTTCACATTTATTCAGTAGATGTCATGTGACAGATGTGACCTGTATGTTTGTGTCGTAGCTCTGGTTCGGCTGCCTCATCTGTACGCCAACTTCGTTGCTGAGCAGTATGTCAGCGTGTTTGCCATCTCCCTGCCTTACACCAACCCTTCCAAGTGAGTTCACACACGCAGACACACACACACTACCCTCTCCTTTTGGACGCCAAACATTTTGTTCGGAAACCTGATGCTCATTATTGTCACATTTTATTATTATTTTTTTGTTCTTAACTTAATTTCTTTCTGTTCCTTCCTCTCTCTCTCTTTCCTCTCTCCCTCTCATCTCTTCCCTCTCTCTCTCTTTCCTCTCTCCCCCTCATCTCTCCCTCTCTTTCCTCTCTCCCTCTCATCTCTTCCCTCTTCTCTCTCTCCCTCCCCCTCTATCCAGGTTTAACCAGTACATTGTGTCTCTGGCCCACCATGTTATTGCCATGTGGTTCATACGCTGCAGACTGCCCTTCAGGAAGGACTTTGTCCAGTACATAACAAAGGTTTGTGTGTGGGAATATTCTGTTAACATATGAAGGGGAGACCTGTCTGTTGGTCTGTGTGTGGGAATATTCTGTTAACATATGAAGGGGAGACCTGTGTGTGGGAATATTCTGTTAACATACGAGGGGGGGACCTGTCTGTTGGTCTGTGTTTATTCAGTGTTCCCCAAACTAGGCCTGGTGACCCCAAGTCAGGTTGTCAGAGAAACTAGAGGAACAGGGTTGGGCCTGACACACAAACCCTGTGCTGATGTAGGAATTCTATTGTGGTTGGAAAATGCTGCTTGAGTGATTGGAAATGGCTCCTTAACCTCACTCTGCTTCACACATCTCCTCCCCATCTCATGTCCCCCACTTATTCCTCCTCCCCGTCCGTCTCATGTCCCCCACTTATTCCTCCTCCCCGCCCGTCTCATGTCCTCCCCTGATATCTTCTTCCAGGGTCTACGTTCCAACGCTCTGATGCCTTTTGACGACTCTCACGAGGCCCAGAGCAGCTTCCGGGCCCGCAGTACCAGCCTGAATGAGAGGCCCAAGAGGTACGTGTACGTGCACACACACACCACAACGCACACACTATCTACACACGCACGGACCCGGGACAGGACGTCCGTAGGCCATGTGACCGTACCGGAGGGTTCTGTTGTCAAGGTAACGCAGGACTCTGCATGGCTGATTTTTCGTGGTGTAATGGTCTGGCTTTGTTTCTTTTTTGGGTTCGTCTTTTTTATTTTTAAGTCTACACACACACACTCACGTAACTTTCTCATCTGGACTGTGATCTGTCTGATACGGATTAATGGTGTGGAGCTTTGAGTTGCTGTCGAAATCGTGCCGGTGTCAGATTTGTAAACGGACCCTCTTTACCTTGCTAAATCCAACCCCTCACCCCTGACCCATAACCAGGCCCCCTTATTGGTCCCCTGGAGTGTCAATCAAAAGCCCCAACCAACCACCTTTGGGTTTGCTATTAATAATTTTTGAACCTCACACTCCAAAAAAAAAATTGTGAGCAATTTGCCTTTATTATCTTAATGCCTCTCTCCTCCCAACCACGTCTGCCAAATGCTCCCCTGTGTTTCTTTATCATTTTCTAATGATTTTACTTAACATGAAATTCCTCTTTCCTTACCTAGCTTTTGTTCTTCTGGCTTTTTTTGTGGTGATGACTGGGAATATTGTGGGATTAATGTGGATTCTTTTTCCGATCCTCTTTTGTTTGCAATTGAAGTGTGACTTCCTCATTTCCTTGTGTAACCCCTCCCACAGTAACCAGCTTGTCCAATAACACTCCATGTTTACATGACAGCCTGAAGGGACCTGGTACTGGGACAGTTAATCAGAGAGACTGTGGGAACTGGGACAGTTAATCAGAGAGACTGTGGGAACTGGGACAGTTAATCAGAGAGACTGTGGGAACTGGGACAGTTAATCAGAGAGACTGTGGGAACTGGGACAGTTAATCAGAGAGACTGTGGGAACTGGGACAGTTAATCAGAGAGACTGTGGGAACTGGGACAGTTAGTCAGAGAGACTGTGGGAACTGGGACAGTTAATCAGAGAGACTGTGGGAACTGGGACAGTTAATCAGAGAGACTGTGGGAACTGGGACAGTTAATCAGAGAGACTGTGGGAACTGGGACAGTTAATCAGAGAGACTGTGGGAACTGGGACAGTTAATCAGAGAGACTGTGGAAACCTGTTTTATCATTTGAGGATATTATTTTGGAGCTGTGGACCTGGTATGCTGCACTTTGACCCCTGGTTCTCTAATTTGTTCTGTTAATCGTTTTAATCCCATTTGTTTTAAAAATGTAAACCTGGTTGTGTTATTGTGTTTTGTTTAAACTAACCCTAATCTGTTAATCATGTGCATTTGTTTCATTTGTTGTGTATTTTAACCCTTCCTATCCTGTCTTCTGTTCATTGTGTTGTCTAAACCAATTTTTTAACAGTAATTTTGTCCCAAATGGAACCCTACCTTTGTGGTGCACTTCCTTTGACCAGGTCCTTCAGGTTAAAGTGGTTCACTATACAGGGAGTAGTGTGCTAGTTTGGACATGCGACTAGTCACCAGAATGTGGGCGTGTCCTGCGTTGTGAGAGGCGTGTCCTTTAATTTGTATTGTTTGCTTCTGTGTTTCTGATGTCAAAGTCGTGTCTCTCTTCTCACTGCTCTGTTGCTGTTGTCATTGCTGCTGTATTTCTGTTGTTCCCATTTTCCTCATGATTTACTTGTTTTTCTTCTCTTCCTCATTTTTTGGGACGTATGTGAGGCTCATTGCTATTAATTTTCTCCACTATGTTTTTTTGTACCCGTGGGTTGGTTTGACACGGTTTTGGTGGGGGGGGGTCGTCAACACCCTGTATCCCTCCATTCTGATTGGCCCACCTCTTCTGTCCCCTCACCCATGACCTTTCCTCCCCCCTCACCGTGGCGTGTCTTCGTCGGCCTCCCGGGTGGTCGCGGTGGGCCGTTCTGACGCGGTGACGTTTCTGGATCGCTCTTCCCTGTTGGCCGTACCCCCCTCCCCCCCAACACCCCTTGACACCCCTCTGCCGTGGTCCCCAGTCTGCGGGCGGCCAAAATGGCACGGGCTCACCAGCACCACCAGCAGGCGATGGCGTCGGGCGTAGCGACCAGCTCCAGCTCTCCCGTTAAAGAGCTGTCGGCCATGGACACCTTCCGGTCCCGAAGCATCAGCGTCTCTGAGCACGCGGTGCGCAGGTAGAGAGCGTTCTGAGAGAGGAGGCCTCGGTGGGGTAACATTCGCCTGCTTCTGTCGGGGGCGGGACTTGGTGGGGAGTCGTAGTCATGGGGACAGGCGGGTGGCCGGTTGCCAGGGGGACCTGGGGCGGTTGCATGCTGGCGATGGGTTTGTTTGTTGATGTGGTGTTTTGGATCTTTATTTATTATTATGATCATTTATTTATTACTATTCTTTGTTTTGGAGCATGGAGTTTGTGCTTGGGAAAGCATTTCGTCTTTCTTGCTTGCGCTTTGTTTCTGTAAATGCATATTTGTTTTAATTTTGGCTGGGTGTCTTCGTCTTCAGCTGCTTATTTGAATAACTGTACAGTCTCACCCGAACCGGCATGTGTCACAACACAACGTACTGACAGCCGCTGCTACTAATGACTGGCCTCCTCAAATCTCGGTGGGAGTGAACCAATTCTGTCTGGGCTAATGAGATGCCCGGCTCATACACAAGCACACGCTGTTGCATGCTGCCTGAGATCAGTTCGGTGTTCTTTTTTTATTTGACTCCGCCCCCTGTGGTATTTAACTGCCCCACCTGATCCTCTGGATTGTGGGGTGCTGTTGATACCTGATCCTCTGGATGTTGGGGTGCTGTTGATACCTGATCCTCTGGATGTTGGGGTGCTGTTGTCATGGTGACTGATAAGTGTCAGAGGAGGCTGCTTGGAGAAAATGTTGGTCTGGGATAGAAACAGTGGAATAGTCTATATAGACGTGTGTGGACTTCCTGTTGTATCTATTCCATTCCTGCTCTTCTGAGGAGCAAACCCTCCCTCTGTAACGCTTCTCACCAACCTATGCTACTGAGGTTGGTATTCATTCATGTTTCTTTCTGTTTGTGACGGACTCAAACGATGATGCCTTCCGGGTGCCAAATCACTACATGCACTATACACACACTTCACACACTTGGGTCACCTGCTTTGCTGGGAAGAGTGAATGAAAGAGTGTGCAATGACTCACCATTGCAGTTGTGATTGTTGGTGGTTTAAATGTTTTATCATTTCAGCTTGTGTGTCTGTGTGCCAGAAGTATTCAGCTATGAATGTCATATCCTTGAGTAGTGTTAAATCAATTTAACACAATGTAATGCCACTCCAAGCCACCAGGGTGGAGTAGAGTATCAGTGTCAGTTTCACTAGAACCACTTCAACTCCTTTTAAGGAGCCTAGCTCAACTAATCGTTAATTTAAATTCCCCACACACACACACACACACATGCTCATTCTAAAATGCTATCGTACACAATCACAGCTGCAATACTGAACATCTTGAAAGGGTTGTTAAGATCGCTGGCTGGATAAAGAACTGTTTTTGGGACGACGGCCGGCCGGGATTATCTGATCCAGGATCACCTCAGGTCTGCGTCTCTCTACAGAGATAAAGGTCCTCTGTCTCCCTTACTCCTGTTTCTTGAGTTCAGATACAGAGCTCTGGGACACATAGAACCGTTCTACTATGGGAGAACATTCCATCTGAGCTTAAAGAATGTCAGTCACACTTCTAGAAACGACTCGTCCAAAACACAACATGGAAACTGCAGATGACACACACACACACACTTAAAGCAGTTTCTCCCGTGCCTCTAGTCAGATGAGGCTGCTCTGGTTGTTGTTTCGTTCTCTGTGGCACACCATTATTTCAAACACCCTGGTTTCTGATACTCGCTTACAACTTGTGTGTCTGTGTCTGAAGTCTGAAATATAGGGAATATTTCCAATATGTACTCTCAGCTTGCTTGCGTGTGCGTGTGTGTGCGTATGTGTGCCCTCTGACCCCTCTGGCGCCCTCTGTCTGTAGAATGCACACCTCCACCACCACGTCCAGTCTGGGGTCGGCGGATGAGAACCCTGGGATACAGGCGGATGACGGCCTGAAGACGGTGCACCTGGAACTCACAGAGACCTGTCTGGACATGATGGCCAGATACGTCTTCTCCAACTTCTCCGCCCTCCCCAAGAGGTACAGTGTGGGGACTTGGCAGGGTGGGGGGGGGGTGGTGTGTGTGTCTGGACAGCTGGATGTGTCCCTGGCCTTCCAATGTCGTGACACACACACAGACACACACACTAGCCACGTTATGTTACCAAATCTCTGACCGTTGACCCTTAATCCTGAACCCCCAGGTCCCCCATAGCAGAGTTTCTGCTGGCGGGGGGGCGGAGTATGACCTGGTTGGTCGGCAACAAGCTGATCACCATAACGACCAGCGGAGGTGTCCGCACCCAGGGCCTGCTGGGAAGGGACATGGCAGAGAGGCTGGGGGGAGGAGAGATGACCAGGTAACACGCACATACACGCGCACACACGCGCACACACACGCGCGCACACACACACAGGCACTCCTTAACCAGGTCCTCTGTCTCGCCTTTCGTAGGTCCGACCCGACCCTCCACAGACGTCAGACTAAAGAAGCTCCGGCCAAGTTGGAGTCCCAGTCCAGCCAACAGGAGACCAGAGCGACCCGCATCAGAGCCAGAGCCCGTTCCATGTCAGGTAATACGTGTGGGGGGGTGGGTTGTGGGTGGCTGTGAAGGTGGGTGGGTGGGTGGGTGGCTGTGAAGGTGGGTAGGTGGGTGGCTGTAAAGGTGGGTGGGTGGGTGGCTGTGAAGGTGGGTGGGTGGGTGGCTGTGAAGGTGGGTGGGTGGGTGGCTGTGAAGGTGGGTGGGTGGGTGGCTGTGAAGGTGGGTGGGTGGGTGGCTGTGAAGGTGGGTGGGTGGGTGGCTGTGAAGGTGGGTGGGTGGGTGTGACAGTGGGTGGGTGGGTGTGAAGGTGGGTGGGTGGGTGGGTGGGTGGGTGTCTGTGAAGGTGGGTGGGTGGGTGGCTGTGACGGTGGGTTGGTGGGTCGCTGTGAAGGTGGGTGGGTGGGTGGGTGGGTGGGTGTGAAGGTGGGTGGGTGGTTGTGAAGGTGGGTGGGTGGGTGGGTGGGTGTGCCCAGCGTCTCATTCAATACTCAAGTAGGATGATGATGATGGTTATTGCCGTTTCCTCTCCTCCTTTCCTCCCCCTGTCCTCCTCCTCTCCCCCCCTGTCCTCCTCTCCTCCTCTCCCTGTCCTCCTCTCCTCCTCCTGTCCTCAACCTTTCCTCCCCCTGTCCTCCTCCTCTCCTCCCCCTGTCCTCCTCCTCTCCTCCTCTCCTCCCCCGTCCTCCTCTTCTCCTCTTCTCCCTCCTCCCTTTCCTCTTTCCTTATCCAGGTGGTCATGCTCTTCATTCGGGTCCGCTCCAAAACCTCAGTCCCCTGGTCTCACCCTCTGAGGGGGGAGAGCTTGGTGCACCCGCCCTCTCTCCCCCTTCCTCCTCCTACAGGGAGTGTCTGGACGGCCTGGGACCTCCATCTCCATCCCCCTGCGCCTCTCCAAAGGACCTCCTCAAAGACCGTCCCAGTCTGGCTGAGTTCCTGCCCATGCTCACCCAGGGATGGGCGGAGATCTTCATACGCAGACCTTCAGGTATATTACACACACATATACACACACACATATATACACACACACACACACACATATATACACACACACATACACACATACACATATATACACACACACACACATACATACATACATACACACACACACACACATATACACACACACACACACATATACACACACGCACACACACACACATACATGTACACACCGTGCATTTCTATCCTTGTGGGGACCTAGAAAGGGTCCTATTTGGTTAAGTTAAGTTTTACTTGTGAGGTCCTGGCTCTGATTCAGTCTGAGAAATGTAAAATAGTGCAGATGTATGAAATGTAATCCGCCCTGTACAGTGCACAAACCTTTAATATTAATTAGGGTAGATAAATGGTTCATCATGTCTGACTTTTCTCCAGGTAACACCAGCTGGTTAATGTGTCTGTGACTTTTCTCCAGGTAACACCAGCTGGTTAATATGTCTGTGGCTTTTCTCCAGGTAACACCAGCTGGTTAATGTGTCTGACTTTTCTCCAGGTAACACCAGCTGGTTAATGTGTCTGTGACTTTTCTCCAGGTAACACCAGCTGGTTAATATGTCTGTGACTTTTCTCCAGGTAACACCAGCTGGTTAATATGTCTGTGACTTTTCTCCAGGTAACACCAGCTGGTTAATGTGTCTGTGGCTTTTCTCCAGGTAACACCAGCTGGTTAATGTGTCTGTGGCTTTTCTCCAGGTAACACCAGCTGGTTATTGTGTCTGTGGCTTTTCTCCAGGTAACACCAGCTGGTTAATGTGTCTGTGGCTTTTCTCCAGGTAACACCAGCTGGTTAATGTGTCTGTGACTTTTCTCCAGGTAACACCAGCTGGTTAATGTGTCTGACTTTTCTCCAGGTAACACCAGCTGGTTAATGTGTCTGTGGCTTTTCTCCAGGTAACACCAGCTGGTTAATATGTCTGTGACTTTTCTCCAGGTAACACCAGCTGGTTAATATGTCTGTGACTTTTCTCCAGGTAACACCAGCTGGTTAATGTGTCTGTGGCTTTTCTCCAGGTAACACCAGCTGGTTAATGTGTCTGTGGCTTTTCTCCAGGTAACACCAGCTGGTTATTGTGTCTGTGGCTTTTCTCCAGGTAACACCAGCTGGTTAATGTGTCTGTGGCTTTTCTCCAGGTAACACCAGCTTGTTAATGTGTCTGTGACTTTTCTCCAGGTAACACCAGCTGGTTAATGTGTCTGTGGCTTTTCTCCAGGTAACACCAGCTGGTTAATATGTCTGTGACTTTTCTCCAGGTAACACCAGCTGGTTAATGTGTCTGTGACTTTTCTCCAGGTAACACCAGCTGGTTAATGTGTCTGTGGCTTTTCTCCAGGTAACACCAGCTGGTTAATGTGTCTGTGACTTTTCTCCAGGTAACACCAGCTGGTTAATGTGTCTGTGGCTTTTCTCCAGGTAACACCAGCTGGTTAATGTGTCTGTGACTTTTCTCCAGGTAACACCAGCTGGTTATTGTCTGACTTTTCTCCAGGTAACACCAGCTGGTTAATGTGTCTGTGACTTTTCTCCAGGTAACACCAGCTGGTTAATGTGTCTGTGGCTTTTCTCCAGGTAACACCAGCTGGTTAATGTGTCTGTGACTTTTCTCCAGGTAACACCAGCTGGTTATTGTCTGACTTTTCTCCAGGTAACACCAGCTGGTTAATGTGTCTGTGGCTTTTCTCCAGGTAACACCAGCTGGTTGATGTGTCTGTGGCTTTTCTCCAGGTAACACCAGCTGGTTGATGTGTCTGGAGAACCCTCCCAGTCCCTTTTCCTCTGAGCTGGGTAACATGCCCCTACAGGAGCTGTCCCTGGTCCTCATGGCCATGGAGGGGGTGAAGGAGCCCCCCACCCAGACAGCCAGCGCCCCAGCCAGCACAGCCACCCCGGCGCCCCCTCTCCTGAACCCCTCAGACCCTGCCCCCCTCCAGGGGTGCAAGCCTGGACTCCTTCAACGTGCAAACAAAGGTGGGAATGGGGTGTGTGTGTGTGTTCTGGTTAATCTGTGAGTGTGTGTGTGTGTGTGTGTGTGTTCTGGTTAATCTGTGTGTGTGTTTTGGTTAATCTATGTGTGTGTGCTGGTTAATCTGTGTGTGTGTTCTGGTTAATCTCTGTGTGTGTGTGTTCTGGTTAATCTGTGTGTGTGCTGGTTAATCTGTGTGTGTGTCACACACAGATTAACCAACACACACACACAGATTAACCAGCACACACACAGATTAACCAGAACACACACAGAGATTAACCAGAACACACACAGAGATTAACCAGCACACACACACACAGATTAACCAGCACACACACACAGATTAACCAAAACACACACACACACACACACACAGATTAACCAGGGTTACACAAACAGGGTTTCTGCTATATTACACACACAGGGTTTTGTTACGGTTGTTTTTTTCATATCATATCTCTCAGTTAAGCATATTATAATACATATTATTCTTCCCATATTCAACACTTATTTAATCCTTTTTTAATTGGTTTGATTTCCGGTTTCCCGACATGCTGGTTTTTGATTGGCGGCCTGGGCTGTCCAGTGGACTCTCCCCTCTCTCTGGGTCTGTCCTTTGTTTCGCCCCCAGCCACGCCCCCGGCCCTAGGGCGGCTCCAACGGAGCATTTCCTGGGCAGGTACAAGCAACGTGTGGCCACGCCCCCTAACAAACGTTTCACCCGGGCTTCTGTTAGTGCCATGTGAAGTGAGGGGACTTCCTGGAATGGAGAAAACAAATGCTAATCAACAAACCCGTAACGCACGTGGCCTCCATGTTTCTCACCAGCCATTATCCTCTCCTCACCGGCCTCCACGTAACATGCGTGTTCACCATCCCCCTATCGTGTCATTTCTGTGTCACATTCACGTGTCACTAACATGTCACCAGCCAATCATATGGAGAGGAATTAACCCGCCGCCAACATGAGCCCTTCTGAGGACTGGATGTGTTTATTGGTTTTATGACTCTTAGATTTCTTTCTCTCTAACCATCTATTCATCTTAACCTCCTGTGTTCTGACCCTGAGAGCAGTCGAGACAGGAAACAGATACTAAATTCACAGGAAGTTAACCATCAGTCCCTCCCTCGAAAATGCCTAAAGTCTATTCATGGTTAGAAGGGGGCTTTCTTGTTGCCACAACTGACCGGGAGCCAACTGACCAACCAATCATCCAAGTCTGGCTGCTGCCTGGCTGTGCGCGGCTCTGATTGGCTGTGCGCGGCTCTGATTGGCTGTGCGCGGCTCTGATTGGCTGTGCGCGGCTCTGATTGGCTGTGCGCGGCTCTGATTGGCTGTGCGCGGCTCTGATTGGCTGTGCGCGGCTCTGATTGGCTGTGCGCGGCTCTGATTGGCTGTCTGGGTGCCTGTTAATGCTGCCCTGGGATTTATGTGCTAATGGTTTTTGCCTGTTTGTCTGGTATTAGATGGTGGTTGATTGTAGTTTGTGTTTGAGACTGGTTTGTTGACCACCCCAGTTTAATCTTCTCTCTGTCGCCCCCTGCTGTAGAATCTGTGGCGGTGCTGGAGGAGGGTTCCACAGATCAAATGGACTCGCCTTCTGATTGGCCGGAGGGCGAGGATTTTGAAGCCATGCCGCCTGAGCCCATCTACATGACCTCCGATTTCTCCAAGGGAAACCTTAGTAGGGTGAGTCCATCTGGGACGCTAGAGCCTCCGGGACGCTGGAGCCTCCGGGACGCTAGAGCCTCCGGGACACTAGAGCCTCCGGGACGCTCTTATTATGGTTGATGCTGTTGTGAGATGGTGTTTTAATACGTTTGTATCCTCTCTTTACCTCCAGTCGTCCTCCAGCTCCAGTCAGGACGATGAGAAATCCACCCTGGAGGAGGTGAGTGAGGGGGCCATCCCCATCGACAAGCCCACCGCGGCTCCCTCCACTCCAGGCAGCCAGGACCCTGACCTCCCCTTCCAGTCCCAAACTCAGCCCGGGACCCTGAACAAGTCCAGCTCCTCTCCCGAACTCCAGACCCTACCGGAGGCATTCCACAAGGCCACAGTGGGCCCCGGGGTCGGAGCGACAGACGCCCGCATCAGGACACAGTCGGAGGAGAAGAACCAGCCCCTGGCCGACACAGGCAAGGTGGGCGGAGCGGGAGGGGGAGCGGGAGGGGGAGCGGGAGGGGGAGATGCGAGTGGACCGCTAGGGGAGTCCAACCCGGCGCCGGGTGCTTTGTCTGGGTCAGGAAGTGGAGGTGGGTCGACTGTGCCCCCAGGGGCACGCATGAGGCTGGAGTTCCCAGCACCCCAGCAGTCTGGCCCCGTGTCCCCCAACGGAGGACACCGTCCCCGGGGTCACACCATCTCAGGGTCAGCCCCCTCCAGGAGGGAGAGGCGGTCGGGGGGAGACGCGTACCAAACCACTCGCCCAGCGCCCAGCAACGTGGAGAAGACGGGCGGGCTCAGCCCCAGGTGAGATTGATACACACACACACACACACATATATATTCATATACACACACACATATATATACACACACATATACACACACACACACACCCACTCAGCGCTGTTGATATTTAAGCTGACCTGCCACAACGGCAGACATTTGTTATGACGCTCTCTCACTCTCTCCTCTCTCACTCTCTCCTCTCTCACTCTCTCCTCCCTCTCCCTTTCTCTCCTGTAGTTTTGTGTTCCTCCAGCTCTACCATTCTCCCTTCTTCGGCAATGAAGCAAACAAGCCCCTCCTGTTGCCTAAATCTCAGGTCAGTTTGTTGTTTTGCACTTTGCTATTTGACCATACAGGTGTGTGTGTGTGTGTGTGTACGGTAACATGTGTTCTCTTATAGCTAATAGACAGAGCAGTTGTGTGTGTGTGTGTGTGTGTGTGTGTGTGTACGGTAACCTGTGTTCTCTTATAGCTAATAGACAGAGCAGTTGTGTGTGTGTGTGTGTACGGTAACCTGTGTTCTCTTATAGCTAATAGACAGAGCAGTTGTGTGTGTGTGTGTGTGTGTGTGTGTACGGTAACCTGTGTTCTCTTATAGCTAATAGACAGAGCAGTTGTGTGTGTGTGTGTGTACGGTAACCTGTGTTCTCTTATAGCTAATAGACAGAGCAGTTGTGTGTGTATGTGTGTACGGTAACCTGTGTTCTCTTCTAGTTAATAGACAGAGCGGTGAAGGTGTTGGACCAGATGCCACCATACGACACCCATAAGATTGGAGTTGTGTTTGTAGGAGCCGGACAGGTGAGGTCATTAAAAAGTTACTCATTAACCAGGTGAACCATTCTGATTGGCTTAAAGCTGTGCTAAATGCAAGCACTAAAGCTTGATGGGGTGTTTTATATTACCAAAATACAGACAGAAATGATACATAAATTATGGAATTTATACAGGAACATTGTGTCCCTTAACTTGAGTTCCAGAAAGTTCTGGTGTCTCATTCTGGCACAAGCGTATATTAACACACTGTTGGCCGCTCTAATATTTATTTACTTGATTTCACCTTTAATCGTGCCGGTTGTGTTTTATTGTGTGATTTATTTTGGGTAGGGATCTGTTTGGTCCCAGATCACTGCAGGATGTTGGTGTATGCTATATGTTTTCTATAAACGTTGGTGGGTGTTACCAAATGGTTTAATGACTCCTCCCCCTGCCAGGTATCCAATGAGGTGATGATCCTGTCGAATGAATATGGTTCTAATCGTTACGCCGGCTTCCTGACAGGCCTGGGGAAGCTCATCCACCTAAAGGTAGATGTTTGTGTGTGTCAATGTGTTTTCCATACACTGCTAACAGGCTGGGTTTAGGCCGGGTCCAGGTTTAGGCCAGTGTCTAGTCCCTGTAACCCATGGGGAATAACCTGCTGTTATGGTTGCAGGACTGTGACCCTGACCAGATCTTTCTGGGTGGTCTGGACCAGTACGGAGACGATGGAGAATTTACCTACTGTTGGCATGACGATATCATGCAGGGTTAGTGTGTGTGTGTGTGTGTGTGTTTCTGGTCTCTAATTAAGCTGTGGTCATTTAATAGATGCGTCTTTTTACATCCTCCAGCCATCTTCATCTCATGCAGGGTTTGTGTGTGTGTGTGTGTGTGTCTCTAATTAAGCTGTGGTCATGTAATAGATGCGTTGCTTTACATCCTCCAGCCATCTTCCACATCTCCACCCTGATGCCAAATAAAGACAGTGACCGCGGCTGCTGCAACAAGAAGAGACACATCGGGAACGACTTCGTCATGGTCGTCTACAACGACTCGGGAGAGGAATACAAATTGGGGACCATCAAGGTACCACACAACTGGTCTCCTGTAGTGACCAACCTGCTGTTCCCCAAACAATATATAACAGTGTCTTCCATTCGCTCTCCCTCCCGTGCTCTCCCTCCCGCGCTCTTCCTCCCGCGCTTTTCATCTGTTCTCTGTGAACAGGGTCAGTTTAACTTCGTGGAGGTCGTCATAAAGCCGCTGGACTATGAGAGCAACCTGGTCACTCTGCAGTGCAGGAAAGGTGGGTTTGATGGACGTGTGTTTAGAAACTGATTGACTGGATGCTGATTTGATGAAAGCTGTGGTATGTTGGGCCGGTTATTACCTTCTGAGGTCTGTGCTGTATGTATATATACCACTGCTATTGGCTGGGTCCTGAGGTACCTCCTGAGGTCTGTGCTGTCTGTATATATATATATATATATATATATATATCACTGCTATTGGCTGGGTCCTGAGGTACCTCCTGAGGTCTGTGCTGTATGTATGTATATATATATATATATATACCACTGCTATTGGCTGGGTCCTGAGATCTGTAATGTGTGTGTATATATATATATATATATATATATATATATATATATATATATATATATATATATATATACCACTGCTATTGGCTGGGTCCTGAGGTACCTCCAGAGGTCTGTGCTGTATGTGTATATATACACATAGGTACCTCCACATTGGCTTAAATATCCGTGACGTCTCAGTGGGGAAATTAGTATTTTTCCGAAAAATGTGAGATCATCTGACTGTCTCCCTCTGTCCCACCTCCCTCTCTCCTCCCTCACGTCTCCTCCTCCCCCAGATTTGGAGGGTCTTGTGGACACCAGTGTTATGAAAATTGTCTCAGACCGGAACCTTCCGCTGCTGGTGAGACAAATGGCCCTGCATGCTAACGTGAGTAACAGACACACTCCGTCTCTCCCTGAATTAACATTCTCATGAATAACTTCTGTCGGCGGGACCCTAATTTGGCCTAATCATGACTTTATGTGTGTGTGTGTCTTTCAGATGGCCTCTCTCGTCCACCAGTACGGAGCCAATCCCTCTGACGCCTACGCCTCCAAGTGGCTGGCCAGACTACGACACATTAAGAGACTCAGGATACGGGTGAGCACACACACACACACACACACACAGTTAGCACACACACACCGCTAGCACGCACACACACACCGCTAGCACACACACACACACCGCTAGCACACACCCACAGCTAGCACACACACACAGCTAGCACACACACACAGCTAGCACACACACACAGCTAGCACACACACACCGCTAGCACACACACACCGCTAGCACACACACACCGCTAGCACACACACACCGCTAGCACACACACACCGCTAGCACACACACACCGCTAGCACACACACACCGCTAGCACACACACACCGCTAGCACACACACACCGCTAGCACGCACACACACACCGCTAGCACGCACACACATACAGCTAGCACGCACACACACACACACAGCTAGCACGCACACACACACACAGCTAGCACGCACACACCGCAAGCACGCACACACCGCTAGCACACACGCACACACCGCTAGCACACACGCACACACCGCTAGCACGCACACACCGCTAGCACACACGCACACACCGCTAGCACGCACACACACACAGCTAGCACGCACACACACACCGCTAGCACGCACACACACACCGCTAGCACGCACACACACACCGCTAGCACGCACACACCACTAGCACACACACACACCGCTAGCACACACACACACGGCTCTGTTTTGCCTGGTCTTTAGCCAAATGCTTTCTGCAAAGCCTGTTTTTTTTCTTCCTAAAACAGTTATTATCTAAATGTAATATCGAAACTTAAAAACGAAAAACACTTTCCGTTTAAACATTCCCGGCACTCTACCACGTCCCCTTTCCAGGCCCAGGAGGAGATCCAGTCTCGATCCACCCCCGGTATCTCCGTGACTCAGAGCCACTCCTCCCAGAAACAGCAGTCTGCCTACCAGCAGGGGGGGCCCAGCGGGGCCTCCGGCTCCGACTCGTCTGGACAACGGAAGAGGCTGGTCTCCACCGTGGACGACTTCACAGACTTCGTCTGAGCGGGATCTCACAGTCGTCCCAAATAGCCACACTAATATACTCCTGCGGCCCTGTGTCCAACTGCGGTGTGCACTAGTTTGGACCAGAGCCCCATCATCAGTGGTGCACTGCAGAGGGGATAGGGTGTGAATCAGGACGTGTGCTCTGTAGTATACTGGTGTGGATGTGGTGGGACTGGAGCAGGCTGTGTTTCTACCGTCCAACCGCACGAGGCCTGGTTCTGCATCACCTGGCCAGAGGGTCGCCAGGTAGTTGGGGAAACGCTGACCTGGTTCTGCACTCATCGCTCTCTCACTCTCACTCTCTCTCTCTCTCGCTCTCTTTCTCTCGCTCTCTCTTTCTCTCACATAGACAGACCCCATTATGCCTTTTACCGATTGGCCACTTCTCCATATTTTTCTTGACAACACAGACTGTTGTGGCGTTGGACTGCTTCCATGAGATTGGTGTGAATACAGCATATCAGACACAGTGAAGATCTACTTGTTATTCATAAAGGTGCCTGTTCATCTGGGTCTCAATACTGAACCGGGATGGACTCTAGGACCGTGAAACACAAACATCAACTCACCAACATCAACCAACACCCCCCCCCCCATCTTTCACATGTAAACGACCAAGTGGCTGATGGAGGGTAAGAAACACTAAGCTTGTAACACTTGTGTGCTTGTGTGGGTGAAATGAAATAAAACTTCTACAAATATGCCAGTGTTTTTCGGCTTTCTTTCTTTCATTTACATCGCAGTTTAATGTTCTGCTTTTCGGTAGGTTAAATGTGTCAAGTGCTGAGACTGTCTGTTGCTTTATCAGAAAGGGCTTGGTGCACAATACATGCATTTTCTTAGATCTGTGGTAGATATACAGTCATTTGCGCAAATTCATTTGCAATGAACCACAGAAGTATTTATTTCACATAATGGTTTCAGCAAAACAGTGTAAAATAATGTATTCACAGCCAACGAGTTATATAGGCCTTATGTCTTTATTGTTTATTAATCCAAGCATTGGAACATAACACTGAAATGCACTGCCTGCTTTTCTAGCGGTCAACTTTATTTTTGACTTTGTCAAGTGCAAAAGCATGAGTAGTGCTACAGACACAAAATACCGGGGTACATAAAATACTACATTGCAAAACAGGACCAAAACACTGGATACAATACTGTATTAAAAACAGGACCAAAACACTAGATACAATACTGCATTACAAAACAGGACCAAAACACTGGATACAATACTACATTACAAAACAGGACCAAAACACTGGATACAATACTACATTACAAAACAGGACCAAAACACTGGATACAATACTACATTACAAAACAGGACCAAAACACTGGATACAATACTACATTACAAAACAGGACCAAAACACTGGATACAATACTGCATTACAAAACAGGACCAAAACACTGGATACAATACTACATTACAAAACAGGACCAAAACACTGGATACAATACTACATTACAAAACAGGACCGAAACACTGGATACAATACTGCATTACAAAACAGGACCAAAACACTGGATACAATACTACATTACAAAACAGGACCGAAACACTGGATACAATACTGCATTACAAAACAGGACCAAAACACTGGATACAATACTACATTACAAAACAGGACCAAAACACTGGATACAATACTACATTACAAAACAGGACCAAAACACTGGATACAATACTGCATAAAAAAGGACTAAACAAACTGGATACAATACTACATTACAAAAGAGACACAGCACTGTGTACATTAAAACATTCGGAAACCAAAAAAATGGATAGAGTAACACCTCACAAAACAGAACCAATACCCTAAACGCAATAAAAAAAAATTAGACAAGAACAACATGAGTGAGAGAACAAACATATTACTTACAGATATAATTATGCTGAAGGGCCTTGCTTTTGGCTTGACGCATGTAGACACTGTACATATACATTGATATATATGGGTGAAGGTAGAGTTGATGGGAGCAGGACTGGGGGCGGGGCCAGGGGCGGGACTGGGGGGCGGGGCCAGGGACGTAATGTGCACGCTTAGCGGCTGTGACGCGAGTAACGCAGCATTTAGTCAACACTACAGCCTACGGCTGAACACCGCCAAGGCGCTACGATATATAAACACTGTCTGACTAGCAATCAGACTGCCAACTGATCATGGCTATGGAATCTATCGATCCCGGAACATTGTGGGCATGGAACGTTAAATACGTGACTCGGAATGGTTCTAGAGTGTTCTGTCGTGTGGCTTGTTTCTTAGCAACGGAAAGTTATTTACTTTGGCCCGAAACATCAGATGCATGATACATAATCACTTCTTTCTCGACATTGTTCCTTTATTTGACCATTTGGGAACAACAGAGCAGAATAAATTGGGACAAGTACATATTTTGTGGAGGGACTTGAGGGGAAAAGGGGGAAATCCCTGAGATCTGCCCACAGGAAACAGGACATTTGTGGGTCGAATATGGCCTTGTCCTACTAGAGGTTAGCTGACTGAACCATAAAATGTTTTTTCTTATTGTCTGTGGATCAACCGTTCACAATTTACACAGGACACATCATGCTTTACGATCATCTGAAACATGTCCAACTTTATATTTCTCCAGGAAGTATTTTAACAAATAAAGCCACAAAAAAATGCAAAAGGTTAATGCTTCAATATCCTGACTTACTTATACAACAACTTTACGCATAGTTCTTTATAGCTGTTTTGGAAATTACATTTCATTCAAATACAGATTTTTTGAGGAAATAAAGTGCTAAGTACAAAAGGAATACAAAATTAAACCTTTGTGTAAATAAGGCGCAAGCTTGGCAATGTTAATAGTTATAAACGTGTGTGCGAAGCGTTTACCTGTTGGTATTCGTACCAAGCTTATTATTCTCAACACACAAAACATACTCAAAACATGTGTATGTTCATTACAACAAAAGTGCTTTTAAATTCGGATCATGTTGAAATAAAAAAAATGTAATGGCTAATATTATCAAATGCTAACCAACATCCATAGCATCCAACTTCTTCAAAATGATTAAACAATTCTGGGAGTTGTAGTTTTTAAGCTGGAAGTTGTAGTTTGCACTAAAAGCAACCTATAGAGAAATAATTCACATACATTTTCTTTCTTTTATAATTACTTTACGCCAATAACTTCCTCCAGTTAATAAATCCAATTCAGTCTGTCTCACTTTCTTATTCTCCATCTGAATGTCCAGTCGTTCTGAAACCTCCTGTTTCTGTCCTCTCTTTACCTTCTACTTCCTTGCTCTTTTGCTAATATCTTACTTCCTCCATTAAATAGAAGTCCTAAAGTTTTTCCCCTGAGAGCATCTGTGACTAGATAGAGTGTGTGTGTGTGTACATATAATGTAGCATCTTAATTTGAACGCAGTATTCTTCAAACGTTTCCTCCTTTGCAGGAAGCTGCAAATGTATGTTTTATACATGAATGCAAAAGGAACCTGCAGTTCTTGTGGCCGGGGACATTAGAGCAAACAGGAGATATCTCATCCCCACCTCATCCTGACAGCCCAACTCATCCCCACCTCATCCTGACAGCCCAACTCATCCCCACCTCATCCTGACAGCCCAACTCATCCCCACCTCATCCTGACTGCCCAACTCATCCCCACCTCATCCTGACAGCACAACTCATCCCCACCTCATCCTGACAGCCCAACTCATCCCCACCTCATCCTGACAGCACAACTCATCCCCACCTCATCCTGACAGCACAACTCATCCCCACCTCATCCTGACAGCCCAACTCATCCCCACCTCATCCTGACAGCACAACTCATCCCCACCTCATCCTGACAGCACAACTCATCCCCACCTCATCCTGACTGCCCAACTCATCTCCACCTCATCCTGACAGCACAACTCATCCCCACCTCATCCTGACAGCACAACTCATCCCCACCTCATCCTGACAGCACAACTCATCCCCACCTCATCCTGACAGCACAACTCATCCCCACCTCATCCTGACAGCACAACTCATCCCCACCTCATCCTGACAGCACAACTCATCCCCACCTCATCCTGACAGCACAACTCATCCCCACCTCATCCTGACAGCACAACTCATCCCCACCTCATCCTGACAGCACAACTCATCCCCACCTCATCCTGACAGCACAACTCATCCCCACCTCATCCTGACAGCACAACTCATCCCCACCTCATCCTGACAGCACAACTCATCCCCACCTCATCCTGACTGCCCAACTCATCCCCACCTCATCCTGACTGCCCAACTCATCCCCAACTCATCCTGACTGCCCAACTCATCCCCACCTCATCCTGACTGCCCAACTCATCCCCACCTCATCCTGACAGCCCAACTCATCCCCACCTCATCCTGACAGCCCAACTCATCCCCACCTCATCCTGACAGCCCAACTCATCCCCACCTCATCCTGACAGCCCAACTCATCCCCACCTCATCCTGACACCCCCAACTCATGCCCACCTCATCCTGACACCCCCAACTCATCCCCTCCTAATCTTAATGGGGCCAGTGGATGAACTCCCTCATGTGAGAAAAGCGTTTATCGAGATTCCAATTGCGTTTGGCTTTTTAAATTGTATTCACGCGTTTCACTATTTAATTAGAAATGCGGAAAAAACGAACAAATAACACTCTGAAATATCTTCAACAAACTCATCATCATCATCTTCAGGTTGTCCGGGTTCTACCCTACGCCACATTTCCTCACATAGGCCACTACATATTTAGCTTTGTATGACCTAGTGTTTGACATCAGACGCACCAGCACGCCTAGAAAAACTAACGGCTCTCGATTCGATAGCTCAAACAATGGTCATTTTTCGCCTACATATTTTTCCTTTTATTACAGGCCATCATCTACCCTTTTCATGTCAGCACAACGTGTGCTTATGTCGACGCCCCCACGTGACCTCCAGGGTCACGTGGGGATCAATGTTCAGAGTCTATGGGGGGGATTGGGGGGCGGCGACCAGCACCTTGTTTCCATGACGACATATCCGCGACAGCTCTTTGGGTTGAGCGGTCCAATTTCTCCTCCTGTCCAACTCGTTTCACTCGAGATTCCTAGGAGAACTCAGAGACAGAACCTGCTGTCTCTCTGCTGTTGTGTCACTTCCTGATTGGGGTCCTCATGGTTTGGGGTGTCCGGACACGTGCCTGTCTGGGTTGGGATGCACCTTGTTCCTGAGGGGCGGTGGCTTGCGTTTCCGTTTGCGTGTGGGAATGGTGGTGGTGTGTGCGGGGTGGTTGAAGAGGCTTGAGGGGGGCAGTGTCTCAGACTCCGTGGGCGGGTCCCAGTCTCGAGTGGCGGGGGCGGAGCAGGGGCCTGGAGCGGTGGGCGTACAGGGGGTGGGGTCTGGTAGAGACGTAGGAGCAGGGGTAGATTCAGTTGGAATGATGTGAGCGAGGACCTGGGCACATTTAGGGGCGTGTCCAGAAACAGGGGAGTGTTTAGGGTGAATGATGTCAGCGGGGGTGGGGACTTGGGCACATTTAGGGGTGTGACCAGAAACAGGGGAGTGTTTAGGGTGAATGATGTCAGCGGGGGTGGGGACTTGGGCACATTTAGGGGCATGTCCAGGAACAGGGGAGTGTTTTGGGCGAATAATGTCAACGGGGGTGGGGACTTGGGCACATTTAGGGGCGTGTACATGAACAGGGGTGTGTTTAGGGTGAGGCCCTGAGTTCCTGGGGTCTTTGGTCTGACCTGCGCCTACAGCAGTTTTGACTTTCTGTGTTCCCTTTTTCACCGCCTTGTTTCTTTCTCTCCGTCCAGCAGGCTCTTTCTCTTCCCCCTTTCCCTTCTCCCCCCTGCTCCCCCGTTTGGACTGACCCACACGGCACTCTGTGTGGTACAACTCTTCGGTCGCCATGGTGACACGGTCCAGCTGTTGAAGAAGGGCGTCAAGGGTTGGGAGGAGCCTCTTCAACGTGGCCTCCGTCTCCGCCCTCTCTCGCCAGGTGGAACCGCCCATCAGCACACCTCCAGGACCCAGACCCACCCCCAGGCTGAGTACCACTCCGGGGGCCTCCGTCAGGCTACACGGGCTGGAGGACGTGGGCCTCCAGGAGGCCTCGGAGGTCCCATCCACGCTCCCGGGGCTGGGGGGCGACTCAGACCCATCCAGGGGGGGGAGGCACAGGGACTTACAGTCACTGGTGGAGGAGGAGCGCGACGGGGGCAGAACCATCCCCTCAAAACGCACCTTGTGACGGAACTGAGGGAGGAGAGAAGGAGTGGAAGAGGAGGACAGAGGGAGCAGGGGGAGGAAGAGGGGGAGACGCATGGAGAGGCATTAAACCTGCAAACACACAGGAAGTTGATTATTAAACAGGAAACAGGATGTGTCCAAACCTCCTTGGTACGGCTGAGACCCATCCACATCTTCAGTCGCCGTAGAAACAGTTCCACCATCTCGTATTCCTGTAGGTCAGCCACCGGACGGTACAGCTCAGCTCGCGCCCGGCGATAGTTCCTAAGCAACACTGAGGTTACCAGCCATAGCAACACCAGCCGCAGCACAACGAAGCTGGCGTGAAACGCCAGGCTGATTGCGGAGCCGGCCGGGCTGGTTATTGTCGACGCCAGGCGCCCAGACGGCGGACTTCGCTCTGATAACGGACTTCGCCCACCCGCGTTTAACAACGACAGACAGGCAGAACTGACGCTGCCGTAACCATCCATCACAGAGTGGAAGAGCTTGAGAGAAGGAAGAGAGAGATACATTACCAGTTGTGTGTATTACCAGGTGTGTATGTGTGTATATATAACCATGTGTGTGTGTATATATTACCAGTTGTGTATATTACCAGGTGTGTGTGTGTATATATTACCAGGTGTGTGTGTGTATATATTACCATGTGTGTGTGTATATATTACCATGTGTG
>CM055741.1:3656002-3696002 GCA_029465975.1 Dallia pectoralis
AGGTGGTCACAGACAGGATATAGAGGAGATAAAGGTGGTCACAGACAGGATATAGAGGAGATAAAAGAGGTCACAGAGAGGATATAGAGGAGATAAAGAGGGTTACAGAGAGGATATAGAGGAGATAAAGGAGGTCACAGAGAGGATATAGAGGAGATAAAGGAGGTCACAGAGAGGAGATAAAGGAGGTCACAGAGAGGATATAGAGGAGATAAAGGTGGTCACAGACAGGATATAGAGGAGATAAAGGTGGTCACAGACAGGATATAGAGGAGATAAAAGAGGTCACAGAGAGGATATAGAGGAGATAAAGAGGGTTACAGAGAGGATATAGAGGAGATAAAGGAGGTCACAGAGAGGATATAGAGGAGATAAAGGAGGTCACAGAGAGGAGATAGAGGAGATAAAGGAGGTCACAGAGAGGATATAGAGGAGATAAAGGAGGTCACAGACAGGATATAGAGGAGATAAAGGTGGTCACAGAGAGGATATAGAGGAGATAAAGGAGGTCACAGAGAGGATATAGAGGAGATAAAGGAGGTCACAGAGAGGATATAGAGGAGATAAAAGAGGTCACAGACAGGATATAGAGGAGATAAAGGGAGTCACAGAGAGGATATAGAGGAGATAAAGGAGGTCACAGAGAGGATATAGAGGAGATAAAGGTGGTCACAGACAGGATATAGAGGAGATAAAGGAGGTCACAGAGAGGATATAGAGGAGATAAAGGAGGTCACAGACAGGATATAGAGGAGATAAAGAGGGTTACAGAGAGGATATAGAGGAGATAAAGGTGGTCACAGAGAGGATATAGAGGAGATAAAGGAGGTCACAGAGAGGATATAGAGGAGATAAAGGAGGTCACAGAGAGGATATAGAGGAGATAAAGGAGGTCACAGAGAGGATATAGAGGAGATAAAGGAGGTCACAGACAGGATATAGAGGAGATAAAGGAGGTCACAGAGAGGATATAGAGGAGATAAAGGAGGTCACAGACAGGATATAGAGGAGATAAAGAGGGTTACAGAGAGGATATAGAGGAGATAAAGGTGGTCACAGAGAGGATATAGAGGAGATAAAGGTGGTCACAGAGAGGATATAGAGGAGATAAAGGTGGTCACAGAGAGGATATAGAGGAGATAAAGGAGGTCACAGACAGGATATAGAGGAGATAAAGGTGGTCACAGACAGGATATAGAGGAGATAAAGGTGGTCACAAACAGGATATAGAGGAGATAAAAGGAGTTACAGAGAGGATATAGAGGAGATAAAGGGAGTTACAGAGAGGATATAGAGGAGATAAAGGGAGTCACAGAGAGGATATAGAGGAGATAAAGGAGGTCACAGACAGGATATAGAGGAGATAAAGGAGGTCACAGAGAGGATATAGAGGAGATAAAGGAGGTCACAGAGAGGATATAGAGGAGATAAAGGAGGTCACAGAGAGGATATAGAGGAGATAAAGGAGGTCACAGAGAGGAGATAAAGGAGGTCACAGAGAGGATATAGAGGAGATAAAGGTGGTCACAGACAGGATATAGAGGAGATAAAGGAGGTCACAGACAGGATATAGAGGAGATAAAAGAGGTCACAGAGAGGATATAGAGGAGATAAAGAGGGTTACAGAGAGGATATAGAGGAGATAAAGGAGGTCACAGAGAGGATATAGAGGAGATAAAGGAGGTCACAGAGAGGAGATAGAGGAGATAAAGGAGGTCACAGAGAGGATATAGAGGAGATAAAGGAGGTCACAGACAGGATATAGAGGAGATAAAGGTGGTCACAGAGAGGATATAGAGGAGATAAAGGAGGTCACAGAGAGGATATAGAGGAGATAAAGGAGGTCACAGAGAGGATATAGAGGAGATAAAAGAGGTCACAGACAGGATATAGAGGAGATAAAGGGAGTCACAGAGAGGATATAGAGGAGATAAAGGAGGTCACAGAGAGGATATAGAGGAGATAAAGGTGGTCACAGACAGGATATAGAGGAGATAAAGGAGGTCACAGAGAGGATATAGAGGAGATAAAGGAGGTCACAGACAGGATATAGAGGAGATAAAGAGGGTTACAGAGAGGATATAGAGGAGATAAAGGTGGTCACAGAGGGATATAGAGGAGATAAAGGAGGTCACAGAGAGGATATAGAGGAGATAAAGGAGGTCACAGAGAGGATATAGAGGAGATAAAGGAGGTCACAGAGAGGATATAGAGGAGATAAAGGAGGTCACAGACAGGATATAGAGGAGATAAAGGAGGTCACAGAGAGGATATAGAGGAGATAAAGGAGGTCACAGACAGGATATAGAGGAGATAAAGAGGGTTACAGAGAGGATATAGAGGAGATAAAGGGGTTACAGAGAGGATATAGAGGAGATAAAGGAGGTCACAGAGAGGATATAGAGGAGATAAAGGATAGAGGGGAGATAAAGGAGGTCACAGAGAGGAGATAGAGGAGATAAAGGAGGTCACAGAGAGGATATAGAGGAGATAAAGGAGGTCACAGACAGGATATAGAGGAGATAAAGGAGGTCACAGAGAGGATATAGAGGAGATAAAGGAGGTCACAGAGAGGATATAGAGGAGATAAAGGGGGTCACAGAGAGGATATAGAGGAGATAAAGAGGGTTACAGAGAAGGAGATAAAGGTGGTCACAGAGAGGATATAGAGGAGATAAAGGAGGTCACAGAGAGGATATAGAGGAGATAAAGGAGGTCACAGAGAGGATATAGAGGAGATAAAGGAGGTCACAGAGAGGATATAGAGGAGATAAAGGAGGTCACAGACAGGATATAGAGGAGATAAAGGAGGTCACAGACAGGATATAGAGGAGATAAAGGAGGTCACAGAGAGGATATAGAGGAGATAAAGGGGGTCACAGAGAGGATATAGAGGAGATAAAGGAGGTCACAGAGAGGATATAGAGGAGATAAAGGAGGTCACAGAGAGGAGATAGAGGAGATAAAGGAGGTCACAGAGAGGATAGAGGAGATAAAGGAGGTCACAGAGAGGATATAGAGGAGATAAAGGAGGTCACAGACAGGATATAGAGGAGATAAAGAGGGTTACAGAGAGGAGATAGAGGAGATAAAGGAGGTCACAGAGAGGATATAGAGGAGATAAAGGGAGTCACAGAGAGGATATAGAGGAGATAAAGGGAGTCACAGAGAGGATATAGAGGAGATAAAGGGAGTCACAGAGAGGATATAGAGGAGATAAAGGTGGTCACAGACAGGATATAGAGGAGATAAAGGAGGTCACAGAGAGGATATAGAGGAGATAAAGGAGGTCACAGAGAGGATATAGAGGAGATAAAGGAGGTCACAGACAGGATATAGAGGAGATAAAGGAGGTCACAGACAGGATATAGAGGAGATAAAGGAGGTCACAGAGAGGATATAGAGGAGATAAAGGAGGTCACAGAGAGGATATAGAGGAGATAAAGGAGGTCACAGAGAGGATATAGAGGAGATAAAGGAGGTCACAGACAGGATATAGAGGAGATAAAGGAGGTCACAGACAGGATATAGAGGAGATAAAGGAGGTCACAGAGAGGATATAGAGGAGATAAAGGAGGTTACAGACAGGATATAGAGGAGATAAAGGAGGTCACAGAGAGGATATAGAGGAGATAAAGGAGGTCACAGAGAGGAGATAGAGGAGATAAAGGAGGTCACAGACAGGATATAGAGGGGATAAAAGGGGTCACAGAGAGGATATAGAGGAGATAAAGGGGGTCACAGAGAGGATATAGAGGAGATAAAGGGGGTTACAGAGAGGATATAGAGGAGATAAAGGAGGTCACAGAGAGGATATAGAGGAGATAAAGGAGGTCACAGAGAGGAGATAGAGGAGATAAAGGAGGTCACAGACAGGATATAGAGGAGATAAAGGGGGTCACAGACAGGAGATAGAGGAGATAAAGGAGGTCACAGAGAGGAGATGTTTGTTTGTACACAAACGGAGGAGAGGAGTTCTCACCATCTCGTATCTGCCTCAGTCTGGGCGTTCCCAGTAGCACACTTCCGGTTTCCTGCATCATGGCAGAGCCATCCAGTAACCGCGGCAACAGGGAGCCTGACAACCACGCCCACACGTCCTCTCGCCTGTGGGCAAATGAACCGTGGTCAAGACAAGGGGTGACACAGTTTAGAAGTGACCCAGTTTAGGGGTGACCGCATGTATGTACAGTGAAGAAAGAAACTAAATAAGTATTTGACCCCTTTGCAAAACATGACTTAGTACTTGGTGGCAAAACACCCCCAAAGCATAATGTTTCCACCCCCATGTTTGACAGTGGGGATGGTGTTCTTGGAGTACGTTTCTTCCATTTGCGAATAATCGCACCAACTGTTGTCACCTTCTCACCAAGCTACAATCCCTGACATCTCGCTGAATGATATGGGATGAAATACTTAATTTCACCGACTAAAATGCAAATTAATTCATAACGTCTTTGAAATGCGTTGTTCTGGATATTTTTGTTGTTATTCTATCTCTCACAGTTCAAATAAACCAACCGTTAAAAGTATAGACTGATCATGACTTTGTCAGTGGGAAAACGTACAAAATCAACAAGGGATCAAGTAATTTCTTCAATCACTGTATGTATGTATGTATGTATGCATGCGTGTATAAACGTGTGTACCTGCTGATGTTCGACCGCTCCGGTGCGTGTAGTGTGTGTTGCAGGTGTGTGCGCAGTCTCAGGCTGTGTGTGTCCTTGGTTGTGTCCGAATAGTTGAGCAGCAACACTACCAGGAGGAAGAGCATGTAGACCAGGAAGTTCTGTAAGCAGGAAACAGAGTCATCATCACCAGAGATCCAAAACAACTGCATATAACAGGACGTGCGTATAACAGGACGTGCGTATAACAGGACGTGCGTATAACAGGACGTGCGTATAACAGGACGTGCGTATAACAGGACGTGCGTATAACAGGACGTGCGTATAACAGGACGTGCGTATAACAGGACGTGCGTATAACAGGACGTGCGTATAACAGGACGTGCGTATAACAGGACGAGCGTATAACAGGACGAGCGTATAACAGGACGAGCGTATAACAGGACGTGCGTATAACAGGACGTGCATATAACAGGATGTACATATAACAGGAAGTTGGTAAAACAGGAAATGTGTGTCTCGTACCTTGAGCATGTTGTGCAGCATGCGGACTTTCCGGGCCTGCTGCCGGGCCTGGGACAGGGCAAATCCCTGGGGTGGCCTGACCCTGGGTACCCGCTGGACGACCCTCTCAACGCGGGGACACTCAACCAGGACGTCCTGCTCCTCTGGACGAAGTCTCCGCACCCACAGGGCGTAGTACAGACCTTCTAGTAAAACCTACACACACGCGCACGCACGCACACAGGCTGTAAACCATCCAACCAGCTGAAGGCCTACAGTACTTTATTACTTGCTTACTAAAATACTGTGTGTGTGTTTGTGTGTTTGTGTGTGTGTGTGTGTGTGTGTGTGAGCAACTATTAGGAGAAAATTCTCCTAATAGAACATTCGTGTTCAAAATGTGAGAGACTAATAAAACACACAATGTAGATTGAAAAGCAGAGGGCACTGAGCAGAACAAAATGTCTTGTTGTTTTTCTGCCTCTCTTATATGATCTAGTATGAACTGAATAAATGGGTTTAATGGAGTTCCTAATGAACTAACAGCTGTGCAGTATTTATTCATAACCTGTGAAACTAACATGAAAATAAATAAAATGTTTAGGTTATCATGCAGCCTCCGTAACAGCTGTGTGAACGGTATCTGGATGAAACTAAAATGTGTGTGCCAACCTTGATTGGCTCCAACAGCAGGCAGGAAGTGAGGAAGCTGCCGATACAGGAAATAAGCCACATCAGCGCCACGCGGTCGCTGAAGCCTCTTCCCGCCCACATCGACAGGCCATTGGCTAAGACAATCCCCGCCCAGCTGCCCCATAGGGCGGCCAGCCCACACCAGGAAGGGAACCACCGCGGACGACACACGTCTGTCACAACTTTGACGAATGATAAGGACAGTGCAAGGAAAGAGATGGAAAAGGGAAGGAGACAGATGGGAAAGGAAAGATATTTATTTAACCTTTCTTCATCCTCACTCACACACACACAGCACAGACACACACAGACACACACAGACACACACAGACACACACAGACACACACAGACACACACACACACACACACACACACACACACACACACACACACACACACACACACACACACACACACACACACCTGTACGTGAGGCGAAGGCTGTTTTAGGGGGCTCTCTTCTGACATTTCCAGGGTGCAGTGGCTCATTCAGCCTCTGAAGGAGGATCACCTCGGTCTTGTCCCCAAATATGCTCGCTCTGACACACACAAACAAACAAAACAATATAAATAATGTGAGGACGAAAGTGACAGGGTTAAAAGGTTAGTGGTTAAAGCGGTGAGGTGACAAGATTTAAAGGTTAGAGGTTAAAGGCGGAAGGTGACTCACAGGTCAGCCGTCTCACTGTCTTCAGGTCGGGACAGGAAGTGCTGCGGATCACATAGATGAGACAACTGTCCGTCCACCAGGATACGCTTGATTAAGTCCTCATCTGGATGGTTAGGGGAGGTGTGTGGGTGTGTGGAGGAGTTAGGGGAGGTGTGGTTGTGTGTGTGTGTGTGTGTGGATGGGTTAGGGGAGGTGTGTGTGTTTAGGAGTGTGAGAATGACAAAAACTAGATCAGCCTCAGTTTACCTCCAGGCTTTTAATAACACAATAATACTCATGATACTGAACTATTGTGTGTGTGTTGAGTGTGTGTTACCTGAGGATGTGCAGTACTTGTCGCGTTGTGTCAAGACATCCTCGTCAGGGTGAAGGGTCATGTCCACACCCAGGTGTCTTGACCCATGACCTCTAGTCAACCTGGGCAGCCGTGTCCCAAGACCCGCCCCTCCAACCTCAGACATGTCACTCAACAACTCCGGCCAATCCTGTTCTTCATCCTCTTCCTGAGCCACGCCCCAACTTTGGATGCTGGAGGGAAAAGAGAGAAAAGTACTACTATATGTGACAGACACATCAGTAATTACAGGTGCCAGACACACTTCACAGGATGTTAGAACTCTAATAACATGTTCTACTGGGAGTTGTTTATCAGGGTTCTCCACAGGTACGAGAGTAACAGGACCACATAAACAGGAACACTTACCTCCTAGTGGAAGGGGTCGGAGGAAGGTCCACATTGGTCTCCTCTGAGTAGGTCTGGAGAGACAATTCAGAAAGAGAGATTAGAGAGACACGCCAGAGAGAACAGAGACACATCAAAGAGAACAGAGGAAGACCAGACAGAACAGAGACACACCAGAGAGAACAGAGGAAGACCAAGGAGAACAGAGACAGAACAGAGACAGGACAGAGACAGGACAGAGACACACCTAAGAGAACAGAGACACACCAGAGAGAACAGAGACACACCAGAGAGAACAGAGACACACCAGAGAGAACAGAGACAGGACAGAATAGAGTTTTAGCAAACAAGTAAAGCAGGGAGTTCCCACATTAATTACAGACTTCACATGGGTGGATAAAACCATTACAAAATATGTATTCTCCCTCAGAGTTCCTCCCTTCTATTTATACAAACACACACACACACACACAGACACAGGCCCACACACACACACGCAGTCACACCTACAGACCAACACAGGCACACGCAGACACACCTACAGACCAACACAGGCACACACACACACACACAGGCACACACACACACACACGCAGAAACAGGCCCACACACACACGCAGACACACACACACACACACACACAGACACACACAAACAGGCCCACACACACACACGCACACAGGCACACACACACAGGCACACACACACAGGCACACACACACACAGGCACACACACACACAGGCACACACACACACAGGCCCACACACACAGGCCCACAAACACAGGCCCACACACACACACACACACACACACAGGCCCACACACACAGGCCCACACACACAGGCCCACACACACAGGCCCACACACACAGGCCCCACACACAGGCCCACACACACAGGCCCACACACACAGGCCCACACACACACACACACACACACACACACACACACACACACACACACACACACACACACACACACACACACACACACACACACACACACACACACACACACACACACACACACACACACACACACACACACACACAATGGCAGGTACCTCTCCAGGGATGCCGTTGAAGATGAGGAAGGATCTCCCTGTTATGGAGTTATCCAGGAAGTCATCAATCTCTACTGACTCCTGGTCTGAATGGGAAGAGGGGGCCTGTTCCACTGACACAGACTGACACACACACACGCACACACAGTCATTATATTGTGTTCTAGAGGCATGTTAGTGCATGTGTGTGTGTGTTTTTTTGTTACTCTGTGTGTCACCTTGCTACGGCTTGTCCTGAACAGTGTGAAGACCAGCAGGTAGAGGGGGTAGACGACCAGACAGCTGACCAGCCCCACAGCCAACGTCTCCCAATTTAGGGCCACAAGCCTAGACACAGCCACAGACCTGTGACAGGACAATACTGTCAGTGCACACACACACACCAGACACACCAGGCACACCAGACACACACACAAACACAAAGAGACAGACTGCCAATTTCTCTGTATTCTTAACCGCCAGTCTGGTCACCACACAAACACACACACACACCTGTATTTCCTATGGGCCACGGTGCTGTACCACAGGCAGTTAGCCAGCAAACAGAGCTGTAGCAGCAAGGCGCTGCACGTCGCCCTCTGGAGGCGGGTAAAAGGACTGCGTGCCGGCCGTTCCCATAGCGACAGCCACACGTGACTCTCACACAGCGCCCGCTGTAGCTCCCAGTTCAGGAGGCGCGGCAGCCGACGAAGATCCGCCTCTTCTGTACAAAACGAAAGGTTAGGGGTTAGAGGTCAGGGTTACATTTGACCCTGCCGTTGGTACCACACTCCCAAGGGCCAAGTTACAGGGCAGGGTTAGGAACTAGAATTTGGTTTAGGGGTATAGCACAGGGGCTATGTGCTAGGTTTCAATGTTTAGTAACGCCTCCACCTCTATCTCCACACGTCCATCTGTCCTACCTGAGGCCTCCACCTCCACCTCCACACGTCCATCTGTCCTACCTGAGGCCTCCACCTCCACCTCCACACGTCCATCTGTCCTACCTGAGGCCTCCACCTCCATCTCCACACGTCCATCTGTCCTACCTGAGGCCTCCACCTCCACACGTCCATCTGTCCTACCTGAGGCCTCCACCTCTATCTCCACACGTCCATCTGTCCTACCTGAGGCGTCCATCTGTCCTACCTGAGGCCTCCACCTCCACACGTCCATCTGTCCTACCTGAGGCCTCCACCTCCATCTCCACACGTCCATCTGTCCTACCTGAGGCCTCCACCTCTATCTCCACACGTCCATCTGTCCTACCTAGGGCCTCCACCTCCACACGTCCATCTGTCCTACCTGAGGCCTCCACCTCCACACGTCCATCTGTCCTACCTGAGGCCTCCACCTCCATCTCCACACGTCCATCTGTCCTACCTAGGGCCTCCACCTCCATCTCCACACGTCCATCTGTCCTACCTGAGGCCTCCACCTCTATCTCCACACGGCCATCTGTCTTCTCGTTGTCCACAGATAACCACTCTTCAACCAGGAAGTAGTAGCTGCTTCCTGTCTGCAGATCTTTGACCAGGACGTACTGGAGCTTCCAGGATGGAGACAGACCTGGGGGTAAGGGGGAGGTCATTTGGAATTAGTATGTGTGTGTGTGCGCATGTGTGTGTTTGTGTGTGTGTGTGTTTGTGATCTCCTACCCTTGTTGTCGTGCCAGACACGGATCTTCCAGATGCTGCCCAGGGTGGTTTCTGTGGCGATGTGAAAGATGTCCAGACCATTGCGAGCGAATGCCCCAGGGCTGTCCAGGTGGCGGTGCCCACTGCGGCCCTCACGCCCAAATACGTTGATGCCCACATGGGCGGACGTGCCTGGAGGACAAGATTCACCCCCGGTTATTCCCCTCTGGTTGACAATTGGGTCTCTGATGGTTCGGTTGGGTTGTGGTGTGCGAGTTTGATGATTTGGGATTTTAAAGGTTTGCCTTTGTGAGGGTCTTGATTGACTGATGTTTAGGAAGTTTGAGAGTTTTGGATGGTTGGTTTTGGTTCAGTGTTTGGGTTGGTTGATTATTGGATGATTAATGTTTGGGTGGTTCATGGTTTGGGTTGGTTGATTATTGGATGATTAATGTTTGGGTGGTTCATGGTTTGGGTTGGTTGATTATTGGTTGATTAATGTTTGGGTGGTTCATGGTTTGGGTTGGTTGATTATTGGATGATTAATGTTTGGGTGGTTCATGGTTTGGGTTGGTTGATTATTGGATGATTAATGTTTGGGTGGTTCATGGTTTGGGTTGGTTGATTATTGGATGATTAATGTTTGGGTGGTTCATGGTTTGGGTTGGTTGATTATTGGATCATTGATGTTTGGGTGGTTCATGGTTTGGGTTGGTTGAAATTTTGGAGTTCAGATGGTGGTTGGTTGACAAACTAACTTTGACCCTTTTGCCCTCATTACCACTTTAGACTTCTCAGCAGATCCCCTCTAAACATGTGAACTTTAACCTTTGACCACTTACCTGCCCCACGACTGAATCCAGTTTTCACCTGCACCTCGTATTTGAACGATCCGTCATGCCCACAGAGTGGAACCGTACCCGCCCTCCTCAGGTCCAGTTGGTCAAGTTTATGCAAGATGGCTGCTGCCACGACGTAACATAGCAACCCCACCACACACGTCAATAACACAACAAGACTGGGAGCAGTCGGCACCTGGAAAGAGAGGGAAGAGAGAGAGAGCAAGGGAGGGAAAGAGAGAGAGAGGTTCCAGAGATTCAGGTGTGTGTATCAGATGTGTATCAGATGTGTGTGTGTGTGTGTATCAGATGTGTGTGTGTGTATCGGATGTGTGTGTGTGTATCAGATGTGTGTGTGTGTGTGTGTATAAGATGTGTGTGTGTATCTTACAGGCAGTATGAATGTGACAGCGTCCGGTGGGACAAACAGACTGGCAGCGAATGCGGTGAGGTGACGTGTGCTGCAGACTGCCCTGCTGGAGTTGGTCTGTGCCAGGGGGATCATGCCATCTGTACGCCACAGCCGGGCACTCTCACTGAAGTACTGGCACAGGGAGGTAAACACCCCCACCTGAGGAAACACAGTGGAGACACACAACGTGGCCCGGTTAGTGTGACCGGCGTCACCATGGAGACACAAACCGGTTAGTTTGATCATTCTAGTCTGGTTACGCCGTGCCGTAATGCCATAACGAGCGCATACCTCGAGGCGTACGCCTGTGGCGTGGGCGTCTGCTGTGCAGCTGGTTGTCACGTTCACGTAGTAGTCCAGGGTGGTATCGTGGTACCTGGAGGGTCGGAGAAGAGACGGCGACCGTTACATCCGGTGGAAATGCCGGGACGGTGGTGTTGTGGTGATATTGACAATAAATGAGTGTGTGTGTGTGACGCACGAGAGAGCATGCAGACATAAATGCATCTAAGTGTGTGTCTGAGAGACAGAAAGAGTCGGAAGGGAAAAAGAAAAAGGATGGCGAGCCGTATCACCATGGCGACCACTCACTTTGGGGACAGGAAGAAGGTGTACTTCCTGTGGTCCAAGTCCCGGCCCCGCGTCATGCTAAACGTGATGCGTTTCCTGTCGGAGAAGTTGAACTCGTTGGGCCACGTGGAGGAGTGGAGGTAAGCTGTGATGTAGGGGTCCTCTGTCTCGCCCTCCAAGTCCCCGTCTGGAGAGAAAGGGAACACGTCACTAATTAAACAGCAGAATGTAAACTGGAACTCAGGTCGGAGAAGTACAGGATGTAAATGTATTGGATTATGATGGTGGTCCAGAGTATGATCATATGATTCCACAGAATTACTGTATTAAAGGATTCTTCATAATTACAGTATTGAATTATTATAATAATGACTCTTCTAAATGATTCCACAGAATTAATGAATTACATTATTCCACATAATGACTCTTCTAAATGATTACTTATAATTACGGTATTAAATTATTATACATAATGACTCTTCTAAATGATTCCACAAAATGAATGTATTAAATTATTCTACATAATGACTCGTATAAATGATTCCACAAAATGAATGTATTAAATTATTCTAAATAATGACTCTTCTAAATGATTCCACAAAATGAATGTATGAAATTATTCTACATAATGACTCTTCTAAATGATTAATGACTCTTGTCAATGATTCCACAGAATGATTCTTACCATCCAGGGTGGTGAAGTTGAGTTGGATAAACAGCGCCGCCTCCCGGTTGCCGTTATCGACGCTGACCCGGACGATGACAGAGTCGCAGCTGCTCACGTTAACGGCCTGGGCCGATGGCACCTCCGTCACCCCGGAACCCTCGGGCCTGTTGCCGTCGCTGCCGTTGTCCACGGCAACGGTGATGGCTTGGTTGTCGTTGAGGTTGGAGATGGGGATCTGGGAACCGTTTTCCGCTCGGAACTCCATGGACGCCACCTGGGTTCAGACAGAAGTCAAGGGTGGACACAGGGTAAGTTCTGCCTCATCGCTAATCACACCAAACCTCATGAATATTCATTCTAACCCTAACCTCAGGACTTAAACTCACAAGCCTTGGTGTTGCCAGCTGTACCAAATCAATTCCACTGGAGCCTCAGGACATTTAAAACAGACCTGCTCCTCAACTTGCAGCGCTTACCTTGGTAGAGACCGTGTAGTTGACAATGTAATTGAAGGGAAACGGGTTGGGGTCCACCTGGAAAGATGAGGAGATGATAGATTAAGTGAATTAAATGCTCAGAAATGGAATATTCATTTATGATCTATGATGATCTATGCACACACACACACACACACCTGAAACACGAGTTGTACCACGCTGGTAGCAGCTTTGACCAGACTGCTGTTGAAGGCCCTGGGAATGGTGAATCCGTCGCAGTCTGAAGTGAAAACCACACAAGTACAATTGTATCACTAGAGAATACGACAGAATAAAACAGAATGTAACTTCATTTACAGGAATACACAGGATATACACCGGGAATACACAGGATATACACCGGGAATACACGAGATATACACCGGGAATACACGAGATATACACCGGGAATACACAGGATATACACCGGGAATACACAGGATATACACCGGGAATACACAGGATATACACCGGGAATACACGAGATATACACCGGGAATACACGAGATATACACCGGGAATACACGAGATATACACCGGGAATACACAGGATATACACCGGGAATACACAAGATATTCACCGGGAATACACAGGATATACACCGGGAATACACAGGATATACACCGGGAATACACGAGATATTCACCGGGAAAACACGAGCTATTCACCAGGAATACACAGGATATACACCGGGAATACACGAGATATACACCGGGAATACACAAGATATTCACCGGGAATACACGAGATATTCACCGGGAAAACACGAGATATTCACCGGGAATACACGAGATATACACCGGGAATACACGAGATATTCACCGGGAATACACAAGATATTCACCGGGAATACACGAGATATTCACCGGGAATACACGAGATATTCACCGGGAATACACGAGATATACACCGGGAATACACGAGATATACACCGGGAATACACGGGATATACACCGGGAATACACGAGATATACACCGGGAATACACGAGATATACACCGGGAATACACGAGATATTCAGAATATTCACCGGGAATATTCACGAGATATACACCGGGAATACACGAGATATACACCGGAATACACAAGAATACAGATATACACCGGGAATACACGAGATATACACCGGGAATACACGAGATATACACCGGGAATACACGAGATATACACCGGGAATACACGAGATATTCACCAGGAATACACGAGATATTCACCGGGAATACACAGGATATACACCGGGAATACACAGGATATACACCGGGAATACACGAGATATACACCGGGAATACACGAGATATTCACCGGGAAAACACGAGCTATTCACCAGGAATACACGAGATATTCACCGGGAATACACAGGATATACACCGGGATTACACAGGATATACACCGGGAATACACAGGATATACACCGGGAATACACGAGATATACACCGGGAATACACGAGATATTCACCGGGAATACAACAATACTTTCTCACTATTTGAAACCCCAGAAGGCCCACACGTAATCAAGCCATTTATCCCATTGCACTAATCAACAAGCAGCCGACCCTCCCTCCACCCACCAGAGGAGGCGCTGTCTGGGTAGCAGAGCAGTGACTGTGGGTCGGCCCGTTTCCCTGTGGCGGCGATCTCCTGGCCATGCAGCACCAGTGGCTCCTCGTTCAGGACGCGGCCGAGCATCAGGATACGCATCAGCTCGGACGACAGGTTGTAGGCCTTCGCTGCCACGCGGAGCGGGTGGCCGTGGGGGGCGGAGCTGAGGCCCGGATTGCCGGACACTTCCTGGTCGTCTAATGGCTGCTGGGAGGCCGACTGGCTCACCTGGTGGATGAGGTCACCTACGGGGACATTTGTAATTTAGATGGTTCTCTGCACACCACTATCAGTTCTCACAAAAGAAGAGCAGCTCAGTCTTGTCAAGGTTAAGCTTGAGGTGGTGGCAGAGATGCGTGTTGAAAAGGTGTCAATAGAGGGGAATGATTAAAAAAGTGTCATCAGGAAAGACGTGAGGACACATGACAGGACGCTGTGTTAAGGGTGTAGCTGAACACTCGAGAACAGTGACTCACCCATGATGTTGAGGATGTTGTCTGCTATTTCAGTCGGTGTGACCGTTCCTTGTTTGGTGTCCGTCTGCAGGATCTCCAACATGGACTCCAGCTTATTCAATGTGCTGTTCTGACACTCCTCACAGATGAACTCTCTGCTCATCGCCTGAATCACACACACATTTGCAGCCTCTGTAAATTAACACTAATACTAACACACTCTACCCACCTCCCTCTCTCTCTCTCTCTACCCACCTCCCTCTCTCTCTCTCTCTACCCACCTCCCTCTCTCGCTCTACCCACCTCCCTCTCTCTCCCTCCCTCTCTCTACCCACCTCCCCCTCTCTCTCTACCCACCTCCCCCTCTCTCTCTACCCACCTCCCCCTCTCTCTCTACCCACCTCCCCTCTCTCTCTACCCACCTCCCTCTCTCTCTCTACCCACCTCCCTCTCTCTCCCTCCCTCTTTCTCTCTACCCACCTCCCTCTCTCTCTCTACCCACCTCCCTCTCTCTACCCGCCTCCCCCTCTCTCTCTACCCACCTCCCCCTCCTCTCTACCCACCTCCCCCTCTCTCTACCCACCTCCCCCTCTCTCTCTACCCACCCCCTCTCTCTCTACCCACCTCCCCCTCTCTGTCTACCCACCTCCCCCTCTCTCCCTCCCTCTTTCTCTCTACCCACCTCCCTCTCTCTCTCTACCCACCTCCCTCTCTCTACCCAACTCCCTCTCTCTACCCAACTCCCTCTCTCTACCCAACTCCCTCTCCCACTTTCTTTCTTACGGTTCTTTTTCTTAGTGCGTAGTGTGGTAGTGTGTCTCTTATCGTGTGTGTGTTTCTCTCTCTTATCGCATGTGTGTGTGTCTCTCTTATCGGGTGTGTGTCTCTCTTATCGTGCGTGTATGTTTGTATGTGTGTGTGTGTCTCTCTTATCGTGCGTGTATGTTTGTATGTGTGTGTGTGTGTCTCTTATCGTGTGTGTGTATGTGTGTGTGTGTGTGTGTGTGTGTGTGTGTGTGTGTATCTCACTGTGCACTGCTTGAGAGCGGCTGATGTCTGCTGGATGTCATTAACGGTGTTCAGGTCCAGAGCAGTGAGAGCTCTGGTGATGTTACTCCGGACGCTGGTCCGATAAACGTCTGGCTTCATGGATACATGGGTCTGCTCATACTGGGGAGGAAGATGAAGAGGGAGGAAGATGAATCAGATACGGGTCCATACATGGGAGGAAGATGAACATCCTACCTCATTGAATACAGTGATATGGTCAGTCAGACTTCCTACCTCATTCAGGACAGTGATAAGGTCAGTCAGACGTCCTACCTCATTCAGGACAGTGATAAGGTCAGTCAGACGTCCTACCTCATTCAGGACAGTGATAAGGACCAGGGACAGCTCTCTGACTCTCTGCGAGTCTCCCTGCTTCAGCAGCTCTCTCAGGGTGGTGTTGGTCAGCTCACTCAGCCAGTGGGGAAGGCTGCTGTACCCAGGAGGGGTGTCTGGTAGGATCACCTCCAGGGACCTGGAGAAACACACATGGACACACATTAAAGCGCACACCTAGCGCACACCTAGCGCTCACCTAGCGCTCACCTAGCGCACACCTAGCGCTCACCTTGCGCACACCTAGCGCACACCTAGCGCTCACCTGGCGCACACCTAGCGCACACCTAGCGCACAACTAGCGCACACCTAGCGCACACCTAGCGCTCACCTGGCGCACACCTAGCGCACACCTAGCGCTCACCTTGCGCACACATGGCGCACACCTAGCGCACACCTAGCGCTCACCTGGCGCACACCTAGCGCTCACCTAGCGCACACCTAGCGCACAGCTAGCGCACACCTAGCGCACAATTGGCACTCACTTCGCACTGTCTCTGTTGTTGGTACACACACGTCCATCTATTAATTTGCCCGTCACCTGTTGAGAGCCTGCATGGTCGCCCCCTGGTGGTCCTCCACGGTGATGAACACAGTCACCATGTGCTTGGTTGACCTGAAGCCTGGAGGCAGGAACGCTGAGTGTTCAGGACTCGTGCCCTTATACACACAGAACTCCTGACAGTGAGAAGCACCACTGCAGCGGGTCACCATCAGACTGTACAGAATGCCCAGATCACTGTAACCTGGAGATGGGGAGAAGGGGTGGAGTCAACATTACATTAAGATACACCTGGAGATGGGGTGGAGTCAACATTACATTATGATACACCTGGAGATGGGGTGAAGGGGTGGAGTCAACATTACATTATGATACACCTGGAGATGGGGTGAAGGGGTGGAGTCAACATTACATTATGATACACCTGGAGATGGGGTGAAGGGGTGGAGTCAACATTACATTATGATACACCTGGAGATGGGGTGAAAGGGGTTGAGTCAACATTACATTATGATACACATGGAGATGGGGTGAAGGGGTGGAGTCAACATTACATTATGATACACCTGGAGATGGGGTGGAGTCAACATTACATTATGATACACCTGGAGATGGTGTGAAGGGGTGGAGTCAACATTACATTATAATACACCTGGAGATGGTGTGAAGGGGTGGAGTCAACATTACATTATGATACACCTGGAGATGGTGTGAAGGGGTGGAGTCAACATTACATTATAATACACCTGGAGATGGGGTGGAGTCAACATTACATTATGATACACCTGGAGATGGTGTGAAGGGGTGGAGTCAACATTACATTATGATACACCTGGAGAAGGGGTGAAGGGGTGGAGTACCATACATTACAGTACAGTATATTATAGTACAGCAGAGTAACATACATTATAGTACAGTAGAGTACCATACATTATAATACAGTAGAGTACCATACATTATAGTACAGTAGAGTACCATACATTACAGTACAGTATATTATAGTACAGCAGAGTAACATACATTATAGTACAGTAGAGTACCATACATTATAGTACAGTATATTATAGTACATTATAGTACAACAGAGTAACATACATTATAGTACAGCAGAGTAACATACATTATAGTACAGTAGAGTACCATACATTATAGTACAGTATATTATAGTACCTTATAGTACAGTAAAGTAACATACATTATAGTACAGTAGAGTACCATACATTATAGTACAGTAGAGTACCATACATTATAGTACAGTATATTATAGTACCTTATAGTACAGTAAAGTAACATACATTATAGTACAGTAGAGTACCATACATTATAGTACAGCAGAGTAACATACATTATAGTACAGTAGAGTACCATACATTATAGTACAGTATATTATAGTACATTATAGTACAGCAGAGTAACATACATTATAGTACAGTAGAGTACCATACATTATAGTACAGTAGAGTACCATACATTACAGTACAGTATATTATAGTACAGCAGAGTACCATACATTATAGTACAGTAGAGTACCATACATTATAGTACAGTATATTATAGTACATTATTGTACAGCAGAGTAACATACATTATAGTACAGTAGAGTACCATACATTATAGTACATTATATTATAGTACATTATAGTACAGCAGAGTAACATACATTATAGTACAGTAGAGTACCATACATTATAGTACAGTATATTATAGTACATTATAGTACAGCAGAGTAACATACATTATAGTACAGTAGAGTACCATACATTATAGTACAGTATATTATAGTACATTATAGTACAGCAGAGAATCACCCAACCTCATTTCTCACCTGAGCAGTTGAAGTGCACCTTGTCTACGAGTGTCCTGATTGGTCCGCCTTGCCCCTGCCCCGCCCTGAGCTCACAGTCCCCCCCTGCAGGTGGCATGTTGGGCTGCAGCGTGATGGAGGCCACGCCCTCTCCATCCATGTCGTCATCGGTGACGTGGAGGGTGAACACGTAGGAGTCGCCATTCCTCAGAACGCCCTGACGTAACACAAGGTTCATACTGGCACTTCCTGTTGTCGTACTGCTGGAGTCCAGGGCCAGGGTGTCGTTACGCTGGCTGACTGCTGTCCATCGCTATGGAGACAATAACACACCATTAATGGAAGAGAAAGAGGGGGAGAGGGGAAGGATCTATGGTGTGATGACCTCATCTTAATGAGACAGAGGAACATGTGGATCTATGGTGTGATGACCTCATCTTAATGAGACAGAGGAACATGTGGATCTATGGTGTGATGACCTCATCTTAATGAGACAGAGGAACATGTGGATCTATGGTGTGATGACCTCATCTTAATGAGACAGAGGAACATGTGGATCTATGGTGTGATGACCTCATCTTAAAGAGACAGAGGAACATGTGGATCTATGGTGTGATGACCTCATCTTAATGAGACAGAGGAACATGTGGATCTATGGTGTGATGACCTCATCTTAATGAGACAGAGGAACATGTGGATCTATGGTGTGATGACCTCATCTTAATGAGACAGAGGAACATGTGGATCTATGGTGTGATGACCTCATCTTAATGAGACAGAGGAACATGTGGATCTATGGTGTGATGACCTCATCTTAATGAGACAGAGGAACATGTGGATCTATGGTGTGATGACCTCATCTTAATGAGACAGAGGAACATGTGGATCTATGGTGTGATGACCTCATCTTAATGAGACAGAGGAACATGTGGATCTATGGTGTGATGACCTCATCTTAATGAGACAGAGGAACATGTGGATCTATGGTGTGATGACCTCATCTTAATGAGACAGAGGAACATGTGGATCTATGGTGTGATGACCTCATCTTAATGAGACAGAGGAACATGTGGATCTATGGTGTGATGACCTCATCTTAATGAGACAGAGGAACATGTGGATCTATGGTGTGATGACCTCATCTTAATGAGACAGAGGAACATGTGGATCTATGGTGTGATGACCTCATCTTAATGAGACAGAGGAACATGTGGATCTATGGTGTGATGACCTCATCTTAATGAGACAGAGGAACATGTGGATCTATGGTGTGATGACCTCATCTTAATGAGACAGAGGAAGACTGATTGGCTCAGAGTAGCTGAGTCATACAACGCCACAAGGTCAGAGGGTAAACACACACACGCTCACACACAACGCACACGCTCACACACAACACACACACGTCTTACCCCACGGTGGAAGTGGTGACAGTTGGTACAGGTTCCAGCCAAATAGACGTAGGAGTTCTGGCTGACCTCGTAGATGGACTGGGCCTTACATGAGACACACTCCAGAAACACTGTGGGGATACGACCACTCTGGACCAGCACCTAGAAGACAGGGTGACAGTTACACACACACCCTATTACACTCACCTCGTGTGTGTACTTACAGCCTGTATGGAGGACTCAGTGTGAAGGTGTGTGTGTGTGTGTGTGTGTGTGTACACTTACAGTCTGTATGGTGGACTCTGGGGCCATGCCGTCCTTGTTGACCGTCAGTTTAAAGGTGTACTCCACGTCTGCCTCCAGCTCAGAGCCCGGGATTCCCAGGACGGGTCCACTGTAGCCCAGACCGAACTGAAGACCAGAACAGTCCCCCTGGAGAGGAAGCGGAGGAAGAGGCTGAGATCATCCTCATCAGAACAACGTTTGTATGATTTACCGACGGTTCTGTGTGTGTGTGTGTATATGTGTGTGTGTAAATGTGTGTGTATATGTGTGTGTGTGTAAATGTGTGTGTATATGTGTGTGTATGTGTGTGTATGTGTGTGTATATGTGTGTGTATATGTGTGTGTGTAAATGTGTGTGTATATGTGTGTGTATGTGTGTGTATGTGTGTGTGTGTGTATATGTGTGTGTATATGTGTGTGTGTAAATGTGTGTGTATATGTGTGTGTATGTGTGTGTATGTGTGTGTGTGTGTATATGTGTGTGTGTAAATGTGTGTGTATATGTGTGTGTATGTGTGTGTATGTGTGTGTGTGTGTATGTGTGTGTATATGTGTGTGTGTAAATGTGTGTGTATATGTGTGTGTATGTGTGTTTGTGTGTGTATGTGTGTGTGACAGACAAAGGGAGGAATTCTGGACCCTAAGAATATATTTGTCTCTCCAGTGTGTGTCTTTGTGTGTGTGTATATATATTTGTGTGTGTGTGTTACTGTGTGTGGCAGGCATCAATATTCTGCGACCCAAAACAGTGACAGATGCACACCAAATCAATATAGTTTCTTCATTCAAAGCAAGAGCTAGATCAGAGAGAGAGAAAAAAGAGTGAGAAAAAAACTGAAAAAAGAGAGAAAAAAGAGAGACAAAGAGTGAGGGATAAATTCTTTCCCAGTGGGATATTTTCCTCATGGCTAAAGGCCAGTAACCAGGGACTGATACTGTAGCATTACACCAAATCCAGCTCTGTCTGGCCCCAATAATATCACCCTACCAGTGGCCCCTCTCACACACACACACACACACACACACGCACACACACACACAGTCCAAGAACTAACTAACCTTCAACTGCCGGCCCCAGGGCCAGATCTGGCCCCTTAATCGAGTTAAAATGTCCCACGGGAAATGTTTGGCGCCCTTCAGTTTCGATGTTACAGACACTGTAATGCTATATTCCTGTTTACCTTGGAGGTACTGACACAATCCCAGTGATAGCGGAGAAGGGACTGGTGTTCTGGGTCCATGTTTGGGTCGTAGCTCGGCTCGGCACTCAGCTGTAGATCCTGGGTTCTGGACCAAACTCTGTAGGTTGGAAACCAAATGTTGTTTAGAACATATCACACCTCTGGCGAGAATTAAAGCAAGCATCTCCATTTTAATGCCAGTCCATTTAGAAAGCAAATCGGATTCCCAGTTCATTTGTATATTTCCTCGATTAAAGAATCAATAGAAAATGTCAGCACGCTTGAGATTTGAAATGGAACTGCCGCCAACAAACAAAAACAATTAAAGAAAAACAAAAGGATACAGAACAACAGAGAACGGTTGTATGTATGTAAACGTGAACAAGCAATAACAAAATGCAAATAAAGGCCAAAATATGATCGCTCACTCTTCATTTTAAAAGAAAATCCCTAATGATTTGGAGGGAGCCCTTCCAACACATTCACCTGTAGGTTCCACCCTCTATAATGGGTACCAAGCGAGCGGCCATGACTGTGAGCTGCAGACAGGCGGCCTTCCTCAGGGGAACCCCCTGGTAGGACAGGGAGAACACCAGGGAGTAGTTCCCCGACAACAGGGCCATCCTGGGAACCGAGAGCTGCAGGCGGCGCACGTCCACTTCCTCCGGGAGTCGAACCGTAGACTCCCCGACCTGTGGATGTGAGGTCACGTTTCATTTTAATGGAGATGCAGCTGTTATTGGCACAGTCTGTGTTCTTCACGAAGGCGACGTACCGATTGGTGGTTGTTGCAGTACGGGGTGGAGAGGATCTCCCAGAGGTACCGGGCCCCGTAGCGAACACAGCCCTTCAGGTCCACGCTGGCCTCCACCAGGGTGGGCTGGGAACGCCAGATGGCCAGCCTGGGAGCCTGCACCACCTGGACCTCGGGTTCCTCACACTCCAGCACCCGGATGTTCACCTCCACCGTGGCTAAAGCCATGCTCACTAAGTTACTGCAGTTCACCTGGTGGCGGAACGGGGAATTACAACCAATTGATCAGCTATTTACTAGAAATATTATTCGGCAAAAAAACATACGCTAATATGTGCTTCTATAAGACCACAAACATTCAATAATGATGACATTATCTAGAATAACTGCACTTGTTCTTAAATACAATACCTGAACCCGGTATTTGCCAGGGGCGGAGTACGCATATCCAACAGAGGGGGCGCTAGAGACCCTGGGCTGGGAGCCATCCCCAAAGTCCCAGAGGTAAGTGACCGAGGTGGACGGTGGCAGGACTCGAGCGGTCAGCGTTACGTTCTTCTTGGTGAACGTGTCCAGCGGTTCTGCGTCCACCTGGGCCTCTGTGAGGACGTTCTGCACCAGGATGTGCTTAGTGATGTTCAGACGATTGAGCGCGTTCAACGCCCTTAAAAATGTAAACGATATAATCGGATGAGAAACATACATCAGAGAATTGATTTGTGGTGGCTCTAGCTAGAAGCCGACCCACACATTTGCGGCCGTTAGGTTGTTTAATACTTTTCCAGAATTTCTGGCTCTAAGAATCTCTGCATCAACAGGGAACACTGAAACACTTTCGAAACTGACCAGAACTTCACCATATGGACAGCAGATCAACAAAAAGTATGTGGCCTCAGCAGGAATCAAACCGATAACCCTGATTTTAACAGCCTCTTACTGAGTTGATGCCTCACATCAGAATGATGTTGAGTCACATCGCCTCTTTTACAACAGACCAAATCCACAATGGAAATAAACGTTGTATTGGCGCCCCAAGTGGGAATCGAACACACAACCTCTGTGTCTCCTTGATTGCCCTGATGTTGGAGCTAGAAGCTTACGTCAGAAATATGGTGAGGGACCCAGGCTCTTCGGGTGTGTATTCGGCCACCTTCCAAAAGGACGGCGTTCGGAGGAGATGGTTCAGGGAAAAGGTCCACAGGTAGGTGACAGGAGATCCAGTCAGGATGTTGGCCACAAAGGTCTTTTTGACGCCCACGGGCAGGGCGGCCTCGCAGCAGTCCAGGATACTCAACGAGTTTATCGGTTCCATCACTTCCACCTGCAGGTTGCGCCGTTCGTAACTCACCTGGGGAAAAGACATCCGGTTTCAAGAGTGACATAATGAAAGGACCACATGTTCAACGTTCAATGTAACATGGAATTACGTCCGGTACCAATGTGCACGGCATTTGGCGCCTAATAACAACATGAGTTAACATTTAAAATATTGCGCATCAGCCTTAGCAGAGCCTCTTTAATGTCATGTATAGCTTTCTTTTCATTGCGTACGGTGAGAAACCTACGGTCCTAACGTCCGGATCGTACCTGGTTCTGTGCAGTAAGGTTGACCATGTAGGTGTCGACCCGGCTGAACTGGTGATTGTAGGTAAAGTTTTGGACGGTCACAGTCGCGTCTCCGCTGATGCTGAGGATGAAGACAACATCCGTTCCTGACGCCACGTTGATGCTGAACTCCACGATCTCTCCAACCGCCGCGATGTTCTTGCTGGCCCTCAGCTCCAGGCCTTGAATCTTATCCTGTACAGTCATCTCCTTGGACAGCGCCTCACTGCTCACGTTGTTTGTAGCATTCAGTGTAATTGTGAGCTGTCCAGGCTCCAGGAAAACATGGGAGGTCCTCCGTCCCATCTCTATCCTACCCGGCCAGGTCCAGGTCCAGGTAATATTGGTGCCGGTTCTGATCTCCCCAGCGAGAGACATGTTGACGCCAGTGGCCACAAAGTTCTGTTCTGTCACGTTAGACGCTGAGAACGTCAGCCCCGTTACCACTTCCTGTACGTCAATGAACTCTGATATGTTTTTGGAGCTGACCTGGTTGAACACCTCCACGGCAACGACCTTAAAACCGGGACTAGTGAACCTATGAACCACCGAAGGTTCGTTGGATGCTAGAGAAGTCCCATCAGCCGTCCACAGGTACTGCAGGTCAGAGCCCTCGCTGGCAGAAACCCTTAGAACAACGGAGGCATTGACCGGCACTGGATTGGAGCATGTCTCAAGATACAACTCTCCAACTGGCGTGAGGAAACGGATGGTTCTGTTCACAGCAAGTGTTCCGAGAAGGTTTGTGGCTCGCAGCGTGACCTGACAAGAACCGGGGGCAGAGAGAGTGACCTCAACGTTCTTCCTACTGAGGTTGAGCATGGAGTTGAACGGCTCCTTCAAGATGTTCCAGCTGAAGGACATGTTGGTGCCTTCTTTCAGCGCCGCCTGAAGGTGCAGTACGCGATTCGTAGCGAAGCAGCACCCGTCCTCACCACCCATCTCTTCCTCTGACTGGATCTGTAGCCCTTCCAACTCCCGCTGCACATAGATGTAAATGCTGGCCTGTGCCGACCCAACGCTGTTCTCCGCCGTCACAATGACGCTGTACGTCCCCACAGAGCGGAAGGTGTAGTGGGTCCTCCATAACTGGAGCCTGGAAGTGCAGCCGTCGCACAGGTTCCACGAGAACCGAACGGCGTCGCCTTCCGTAAAGTTGGCCTTGAAATGCACCGTGGCATTGACGGGGACATTGACCAGATCGGCATTGACCACGAGGCCGCGGATGGGCGTCAGGACTGCTACCGCAACTTCAGTTCGGTTGATGCTCACATTGTTCGACGCTGTCAGCGTGACGTTGAAATTTCCAGAGTCGTAGTAGACGTGAGTCACGTTTGCGCCGGGAGAAAGAAGCGTACCGTCGTTAAAATTCCAAGAGTAGAGGACACCGGACGACTCGGAGGTGGCGGTAAACGTGTACGTCTCCCTCAGGGTCAGGTTGTTGGATCGCGTCCCGTTGTGTCGGATGACAACCGGACCTACGTGCCTCTGGACCTGGATCAAAATAGTATCGTTGCTGCTGGAGATGTTGTTGGACACAGTGACCGTCACCGGGTACTGACCCGGGCTCCTGTAGGTGAATCCCATCTCCTCATTCCCCCGGACATGTGTCGTCAGGGAGTCGTCATTCACCCCAAAGTCCCAGATGTACATGTAGGCGAACGACGGCTGGGCACTGGCCCGGAAGCGGCACTCCTCCCCCAACCGGAAGTGGCTTCTCTCTGGCGTTAGGGTCACACTGGACACAGCAGGCTGGACACACACCCAGGCAAAGAAGTTGGCCTTGTTGATTCCACTGGATAGGAGCAGGGAGAGGTGAAAGTCCCCGCTGTTCTGGTAAGTGTGGCTGATCTTGGGACTGCCCTGCAGGGTCTGGTTTTGGGTGCCGTCCCCGAAGCTCCACTCGTACATGTGCGACGAGGCGTTTCCCGAAACGAAGGCCTGAATTTCCACCCGGGACTGCTCCTGGACGCACCCTGAAGGCTCCAGCCGAACCACCTGCAGGACATAGACCTGAACAGGTACCGCGGTCCAAAGGCTGCTCACCAAGTTACTTGCCGTCACGTTCACCGTGTAGTTCCCGTCTTTAGCGTAGGTGTGCCGGACCTCAGAGTCAGACGTTGTGACGACCGTGCCGTCGCCCATGGCAAAAGTCCAATTGACATTGTTACCCGCCTCCAGATGCGCAGAGACGACCGTCACGGCGTTGACCTCAGTCGGGACGGGTGGGGTCGCCGTTAACCCCTCGATCTCCCTGTACACAAACATCGGGGAGCAGGCATGGGTGGAGCTTATGGTATTGTTCACGGTCACGCACACGTTGTGGACTCCGCCCTGGCCGACTCCGTAGGTGTGGTTCAGCCGACGCTGCGGACCTTCCCTCTCAGTGGAGCCGTCACCGAAATCCCAGAAATAGATGATGCCATAGGCCGAGGGCCAGGCGTGCGCCTCAAAGGCCGCTGGTTGGCCGGCACGGAGGAGACAGGGCTCCGTTTCTATTTCGACGTAGGTCAGGATGCTGTGGACGTTCATTTCGATGCTCTGGGTCCGGTTCTCATAGGTGTTAGACACTGACACCAGGACAGTGTACACTCCTAGGGGGGTAAAAAGGGGGAGAGGCCAATAACAAAAGGAATGATTGGAATGCTACGCCCATACACCTACACCCATATACCTACACCCATACACCTACGCCCATACACCTACGCCCATACACCTACGCCCATACACCTACGCCCATACACCTACGCCCATACACCTACACCCATACACCTACGCCCATACACCTACGCCCATACACCTACGCCCATACACCTACGCCCATACACATACACCTACGCCCATATACCTACGCCCATACACCTACGCCCATACACCTACGCCCATACACCTACGCCCACGCCCATATACCTACGCCCATACACCTACGCCCATACACCTACGCCCATACACCTACACCCATACACATACACCTACGCCCATATACCTACGCCCATACACCTACGCCCATACACCCACACCCATACACCTACACCCATACACCTACGCCCATACACATACACCTACGCCCACGCCCATATACCTACGCCCATACACCTACACCCATACACATACACCTACGCCCATATACCTACGCCCATACACCTACGCCCATACACCCACACCCATACACCCACACCCATACACATACACCCATACACATACACCTACGCCCATACACCCACACCCATACACCTACACCCATACACCTACGCCCATACACATACACCTACGCCCACGCCCATATACCTACGCCCATACACCTACACCCATACACCTACACCCATACACCTACGCCCATACACCTACACCCATACACCTACGCCCATATACCTACACCCATACACCTACGCCCATACACCTACACCCATACACCTACGCCCATACACCTACGCCCATACACCTACGCCCATACACCCACACCCATACACCTACGCCCATACACCTACACCCATACACCTACACCCATACACCTACGCCCATACACCTACGCCCATACACCCACACCCATACACCTACGCCCATACACCTACACCCATACACCTACGCCCATACACCTACGCCCATACACCTACGCCCATACACCTACACCCATACACCTACGCCCATACACCTACGCCCATACACCTACACCCATACACCTACGCCCATACACCTACGCCCATACACCTACACCCATACACCTACGCCCATACACCTACACCCATACACCTACGCCCATACACCTACACCCATACACCTACGCCCATACACCTACACCCATACACCTACGCCCATATACCTACACCCATACACCTACACCCATACACCTACGCCCATACACCTACGCCCATATACCTACACCCATACACCTACGCCCATACACCTACGCCCATATACCTACACCCATACACCCATACACCTACATCCACATATCCAGGATCAAAATGTAATCTTTTTTTGCAAATATTCCGGTGGAAGGATTTCGAATGTCCTGCCTCCTTTCAGATAACCAAATATCTTTTTAACACCGGTAAATTATTAAACCAAATGTATATATAATAGCATTGTACCTGGCTGGGGGTACTTGTAGTTCACGTTGTTGGACAGAACCAGCTGGTCGGGGGAGTCCGGAACTGAAGGGCAGACAGTGCGGTTGTAAGGAGGTTTGAAGTCATACTCCTGGTAACCCCCATCTCCAAATGACCACCTGGTAGAGATCAGGTGGACGTCATGATGGGGAAGGTCATGTTTTAAAACATTAAAAAGAAAGACAACAGATCATACAACAGTTTATAAAACAGATCATACAACAGACCACACACAGATCATACACAGATCATACCACAGACCATACACAGATCATACACAGATCACACACAGATCATACCACAGATCATACACTGATCATACACTGATCATACCACAGATCATACCACAGATCATACCACAGATCATACACTGATCATACCACAGATCATACACAGATCATACCACAGATCATACCACAGATCGTACACTGATCGTACACAGATCATAACACAGATCAGACAATGACCATACACTGATCATACAACTGATCATACAACAGATCACACACAGACCATACAACTGATCACACACTGATCATACACTGAAGCTGTTTCATGTCCAAAAAAACCTATATGTGTCGTAAATCTCTTAATAGAAACTGCTAAACAGTGCATGTTGTCTCTTAATATTGTCTGTTTAAATTGAACCATATTTAGAAATGACATAACCATAAATCTGGCACACAACCGTAATTATGTTTCATCAAAACGTCTCCACGCAGCTGAGCTGACACACACACTATAGAGGGGCAGGAGTGGAAACTATGTCACGCTCCAGCTGAACAAGAAGGGAGCTGGACGGAAATGGAAGGAAAATGAAGGAGCCAGAGGAGGACAGAGTTGAGTGGGAGAGAAAATTCCTGTCAGCGATCCACTTTAACCGCACGGCTATTAATCTAAACCCTAAAGGCAGCCATTTCAGACAAAATGACCGTGTCTGACTGGAAAGAAAGGAGAGAGAAAGAGGCAGAAAAGTGAAAAATATTTACAGGGTAAATTAAGCCAATTACAACAACATTCGCTGAAACTAGCAACTTTCTCACAATAAAGTGTTTTCCAATGTGTGTTGTAGCGCCCCCTAGAGCATACCTGAAGGTAGCGTCCACGGACATGTCTAGAACCACAGACGCAGTCAGGGACTGGTCGGAGCCCTGGGTGACCACGCCTGTTACCCCGGTGACCGTGAGGTTGACCATGGGGTACATCCGGTCCACCGTGACGTTGAAGTCCTCCGACAGGCTGCTCACGTGGTTCATCGCCGTCACCTGCACGACAAGGGTCGGAGGTTAGACGTCAGAGGTCAGGGGTCAATGATGTTCAGCCGCGCGCGCGCGTGTGTGTGTGCTCACCGTCAGTTTATAAATGGCTGAGTGTCTGTAGATGACGTTCAGCACGGTGTTGTAATAGGTGAAGTATGGCTTGTCATCCACGATCCATTTAAAGTTTGGGCTGGAGCCTTCCTCTACTGACGCAGAGTAGCTCTGGAACACAGAATGAGATGAAACGAGAACATACACCTGGACACACACACACACCTGGACACACACGCTGGGGAACACACACACACAGCTGGTCACACACACACACCTAGACACACATGCTGGAGAACACACACACCTAGACACACACGCTGGAGAACACACACACCTAGACACACACGCTGGAGAACACACACACACAGCTGGTCACACACACACACCTAGACACACACGCTGGAGAACACACACAACTAGACACACACGCTGGAGAACACACACACACAGCTGGTCACAGACACACACCTAGACACACACGCTGGAGAACACACACACACAGCTGGTCACACACACACACCTAGACACACACGCTGGAGAACACACACACCTAGACACACACGCTGGAGAACACACACACACAGCTGGTCACACACACACACACACACACAGCTGGACACACACCAGTACACTCACCACGACTGACTCCATGATAACTCTGATGGTAGGGTGTGGTTGAACCACCAATCCCTGGAGAGGTTCCTCCACCCGAACCAAAAATCTCAAGCTGACATCCATCACTGAACTGTGGACAGAATATAGAAGTATAATAACATATATCTGTGGTATAGAGGTATAGTAACATATATATGTGATATAGTGGTATAGTAACATATATATGTGATATAGTGGTATAGTAACATATATATGTGGTATAGAGGTATAGTAACATATATCTGTGGTATAGAGGTATAGTAACATATATATATATATATATATGTGCAGTATAGAGGTATAGTAACATATATATGTGATATAGTGGTATAGTAACATATATATAAATATATATGTGCAGTATAGAGGTATAGTAACATATATATGTGATATAGTGGTATAGTAACATATATATGTGGTATAGAGGTATAGTAACATATATATGTGATATAGAGGTATAGTAACATATATGTGGTATAGAGGTATAGTAACATATATATGTGGTATATGTGGTATAGTAACATATATATATATATATATATATATGTGCAGTATAGAGGTATAGTAACATATATATGTGATATAGTGGTATAGTAACATATATCTGTGGTATAGAGGTATAGTAACATATATATATATGTGCAGTATAGAGGTATAGTAACATATATATGTGATATAGTGGTATAGTAACATATATATGTGGTATAGAGGTATAGTAACATATATCTGTGGTATAGAGGTATAGTAACATATATATATATATATGTGCAGTATAGAGGTATAGTAACATATATATGTGATATAGTGGTATAGTAACATATATATGTGATATAGTGGTATAGTAACATATATATGTGATATAGTGGTATAGTAACATATATATGTGGTATAGAGGTATAGTAACATATATCTGTGGTATAGAGGTATAGTAACATATATATATATATATATATATATGTGCAGTATAGAGGTATAGTAACATATATATGTGGTATAGAGGTATAGTAACATATATATGTGGTATAGAGGTATAGTAACATATATATGTGATATAGAGGTATAGTTACATATATATGTGATATAGAGGTATAGTAACATATATCTGTGGTATAGAGGTATAGTAACATATACATATTAATATATATGTGGTATAGAGGTATAGTAACATATATATGTGGTATAGAGGTATAGTAACATATACATATTAATATATATGTGGTATAGAGGTATAGTAACATATATCTGTGGTATAGAGGTATAGTAACATATACATATTAATATATATGTGGTATAGAGGTATAGTAACATATATCTGTGGTATAGAGGTATAGTAACATATACATATTAATATATAGTAACATATCTGTGGTATAGAGGTATAGTAACATATATATGTGATATAGAGGTATAGTAACATATATCTGTGATATAGAGGTATAGTAACATATATCTGTGGTATAGAGGTATAGTAACATATATATGTGATATAGAGGTATAGTAACATATATATCTGGTATAGAGGTATAGTAACATATATATGTGATATAGAGGTATAGTAACATATATCTGTGATATAGAGTTATAGTAACATATATCTGTGGTATAGAGGTATAGTAACATATATATATATAGAATGAGGACATATAAAGATCTCTCACCTATGAGCAGATAGGTCCACCAGAACCGGCCCTCTCTCCTCTCCTAACTCCAGATCCAGCACCGCAAACTGACTCTGGCTCTGGTTCTCTTCTCCTCCTGCCTCACCTGCCCGTCGACACTCCGCCACAGTGGACAGGTATTCGGAGGAACAGTGGTTCTGGAATGGGACACTGTGGTTGCGGCCCACCCGGCTGACCGTGGCCTCGTACTGGGAGTGAACCCGGAGCAGCACAGACGTCCGACCGGGCCTGGTTTAAAACCAACAACAGATACAAGCTCAGAACCCCTGTGGTCAGGTACTCCCGGCTGGCGCGGCGCCGACAGACACTAACACGTGGTGCACGTCCGACACACGTTACCTGAAGTAGTAGGTTCCGTTCTGAGAGGGGGGATGGAGGACGGTGAGGCCCAGTGGGGGGACCACGAGGAGGGGGCAGGAGGCGGCCACGGGGAAGGCCTGGTCGTCAGACGTCACCACCAGGCTGTAGAGGCCCGGCACAGGCAGGCCGGATGAGAGCTGGGACCCCCGGAGCTGGGTCTTACTGTGCCCAACATAGAGCGCCCTGATGGGGCAAACCGCATCCAGATCCCAGCCTCCTCCTCCACCCTCTGGATCTACTGCCGCAGGACCTCCGTCACCTCCACCCGGGAGAATTAACTCCACGCTCCCTCGCTCGACGTCGGCCTGCAGCCACTCGGATCGGTTGAGGGTCAGGACTGGCTGTCGCCACGGGGACCGGGCAGAGGCGTCGCAGTGGAGCAGGGAGGCTGGGCCGGCATTGTGCTGCAGGCCGATGACATCACCCGGAAAGACTAGCAGGTCCCCAACGTGCTCCCTCATCTAAGGTGGAGGAGTGGGCGGAGTTATTTAAACACCAGGAAGTGTGTCTGTGTGTGCGTGTCTAAGTGTGTGTGCGTGTGTGTCTGTCTCTGAGAGTCTGTGTGTGTGTGTGTGTGCGCATGTCTGTGTGTGTTTGTGTGTGTGTGTGTCTGTGTCTAAGTGTGTGTGCGTGTGTGTCTGTCTCTGAGAGAGTGTGTGTGTGTGTGTGTGTGTGCGTGTCTGTGTGTTTGTGTGTGTGTGCGTGTCTGTGTGTGTGTGTGCGTGTCTGTGTGTTTGTGTGTGTGTGCGTGTCTGTGTGTGTGTGTGTGTGTCTGTGTGTGCGTGTCTGTGTGTGTGTGTGTGTGTGTGTGTGTGTGTGTGTGTGTGTGTGTCTGTGTGTTTGTGTGTGCGTGTCTGTGTGTGTGTGTGTGTGTGTGCGTGTCTGTGTGTGTGTGTGTGTGTGTGTGTGTGTCTGTGTGTGTGTACTCACCAGTACGTGTGTAGAGGATCCAGCGGGCAACACAACCACCACCTCATCCATCAGGCTGTATCGAGGTCGCTGCACCCCAGCTGGGAGAGGCTCTGCCTGGGTACAGTTGGCACAGTAGCCCGGGTGGCAGGGGCTGGAGAGGGGCTGGCAGCGGCCCAGGAACGGGCACCACTGCTGAGAAGGAGCACAGGAGGAGGCCGGGGCAGGGATAGGGGAGCTGAGTTCCACAGGGGCACACAGGGCAACGGGAGAACAGAGGGTACCACCGCAACCTGAGGGGAGAGAGGAGAGGGAGAGAAGGGGAAGGGGGGAGGAGTGTCAGGGAGGCGTGTCAGTGGGCTTCACTGAAGCTGCAGTAAAGAAAAGAACAGCATGCAGGCTTTCATTTGGTTTAATGGGGGAAGTTTGGAAAGAAACATCACTGTTATTTCTCGCTCTCTCTCTACATACTGTAACCGGTGTGTAACCGGTATGTAACCGGTGTGTAACCGGTATGTAACTGGTGTGTAACCGGTGTGTAACCGGTATGTAACTGGTGTGTAACCGGCGTGTAACTGGTGTGTAACCGGCGTGGTATGTAACTGGTGTGTAACCGGTATGTAACTGGTGTGTAACCGGTATGTAACTGGTGTGTAACCAGTATGTAACTGGTGTGTAACCGGCGTGTAACTGGTGTGTAACCGGCGTGTAACCGGTATGTAACTGGTGTGTAACCGGTATGTAACTGGTATGTAACCGGTATGTAACTGGTGTGTAACCGGTATGTAACTGGTGTGTAACCGGCGTGTAACTGGTGTGTAACCGGTATGTAACCGGCGTGTAACCGGTATGTAACCGGTGTGTAACCGGTATGTAACTGGTGTGTAACCGGTATGTAACTGGTGTGTAACCGGTATGTAACTGGTGTGTAACCGGTATGTAACTGGTGTGTAACCGGTATGTAACTGGTGTGTAACCGGTGTGTAACCGGTATGTAACTGGTGTGTAACCGGCGTGTAACTGGTGTGTAACCGGCGTGTAACCGGTATGTAACTGGCGTGTAACCGGTATGTAACTGGTGTGTAACCGGTATGTAACTGGTGTGTAACCGGTATGTAACTGGTGTGTAACCGGCGTGTAACTGGTATGTAACCGGTGTGTAACCGGTATGTAACTGGTGTGTAACCGGTATGTAACTGGTGTGTAACCGGTATGTAACTGGTGTGTAACCGGTATGTAACTGGTGTGTAACCGGTATGTAACTGGTGTGTAACCGGTATGTAACTGGTGTGTAACCGGTATGTAACTGGTGTGTAACCGGTATGTAACTGGTGTGTAACCGGTGTGTAACCGGTATGTAACCGGTGTGTAACCGGTATGTAACTGGTGTGTAACCGGTATGTAACCGGTATGTAACTGGTGTGTAACCGGTATGTAACTGGTGTGTAACCGGCATGTAACCGGTATGTTTAAGTAGCATGAAAATACTTTTTATTCCTCTTCTTCTCTCTCCCTTTTTATTTCTCTTCTTCTCTCTTCCTTTTTATTTATCTTCTTCTCTCCCTTTTTATTTCTCTTCTTCTCTCTCCCTTTTTATTTATCTTCTTCTCTCTCCCTTTTTATTTATCCTTTTTATTTCTCTTCTTCTCTCTCCCTTTTTTTATTTATCTTCTTCTCTCCCTTTTTATTTCTTCTTCTCTCCTTTTTATTTATCTTCTCTCTCTCCTTTTTATTTATCTTCTTCTCTCTTTCCCTTTTTATTTATCTTCTTCTCTCCCTTTTTATTTTCTTTCTCTCCCTTTTTATTTCTTCTTCTCTCTCTTTTTATTTATCTTCCTCTCTCCTTTTTATTTTTTCTTCTTCTCCTTTTTATTTCTCTTCTTCTCTCTCCCTTTTTATTTCTCTTCTTCTCTCTCCCTTTTTATTTCTCTTCTTCTCTCTCCTTTTTATTTCTCTTCCCTTTTTATTTATCTTCTTCTCTCTCCTTTTTATTTCTCTTTTCTCTCTCCTTTTTATTTCTCTTCTTCTCTCTCCTTTTTATTTCTCTTCTTCTTCTCTCCTTTTTATTTCTCTTCTTCTCTCTCCTTTTTATTTCTCTTCTTCTCTCTCCCTTTTTTTTTATTTCTCTTCTTCTCTCTCCTTTTTATTTCTCTTCTTCTCTCTCCCTTTTTATTTCTCTTCTTCTCTCTCCTTTTTATTTCTCTTCTTCTCTCTCCTTTTTATTTCTCTTCTTCTCTCTCCCTTTTTATTTCTCTTCTTCTCTCTCCTTTTTATTTCTCTTCTTCTCTCTCCCTTTTTATTTCTCTTCTTCTCTCTCCCTTTTTTTCTCTTTATCTCCTTTTTTTTCTCTTCTTCTCTCTCCTTTTTATTTCTCTTCTTCTCTCTCCCTTTTTATTTCTCTTCTTCTCTCTTCCTTTTTATTTATCTTCTTCTCTCTCCCTTTTTATTTATCTTCTTCTCTCTCCTTTTTATTTCTCTTCTTCTCTCTCCCTTTTTATTTCTCTTCTTCTCTTTCCCTTTTTATTTCTCTTCTTCTCTTTCCCTTTTTATTTCTCTTCTTCTCTCTCCCTTTTTATTTCTCTTCTTCTCTCTCCCTTTTTATTTCTCTTCTTCTCTCTCCCTTTTTATTTCTCTTCTTCTCTCTCCCTTTTTATTTCTCTTCTTCTCTCTCCCTTTTTATTTCTCTTCTTCTCTCTCCCTTTTTATTTATCTTATTCTCTCGCCCTTTTTATTTATCTTCTTCTCTCTCCCTTTTTATTTCTCTTCTTCTCTCTTCCTTTTTATTTATCTTCTTCTCTCTCCCTTTTTATTTCTCTTCTTCTCTCTCCCTTTTTATTTCTCTTCTTCTCTCTCCCTTTTTATTTCTCTTCTTCTCTTTCCCTTTTTATTTCTCTTCTTCTCTTTCCCTTTTTATTTCTCTTCTTCTCTCTCCCTTTTTATTTCTCTTCTTCTCTTTCCCTTTTTATTTATCTTCTTCTCTCTCCCTTTTTATTTCTCTTCTTCTCTCTCCCTTTTTATTTCTCCTCTTCTCTTTCCCTTTTTATTTATCTTCTTCTCTCCCTTTTTATTTATCTTCTCTCTCCCTTTTTATTTCTCTTCTTCTCTCTCCCTTTTTATTTCTCTTCTTCTCTCTCCCTTTTTATTTCTCTTCTTCTCTCTCCCTTTTTATTTCTCTTCTTCTCTCTCCCTTTTTATTTCTCTTCTTCTCTCTCCCTTTTTATTTCTCTTCTCATCTCTCCCTTGTTATTAATCGTGGTCTCACCTACACTTTCTCTCTCACTTCCTTTATCCCTTTGCCTCACAAAGACCAGAGGCTTTCTGATAGGTTCCCGGAAACAGAATAATTGTCTGGTTGTTCCATCTCAGCACTACATTGTGTGTGTCTGTGTGTGTGTGTGTCTGTGTGTGCGTGTCTGTGTGTGTGCGGTCACCTGGCAACAGCAGGTTCAGACCAGTGAGATGATCACAGTGTGGCCTGAACACCTGGAACCGGAGATGAGTGGGAGACGACAGCTCCTTGGAGATGAACTCCACAGAGGACAGGCGACCAGCCTGAACAAATCCCATGGATGGAAACAACAGGAGCTGGTGGTAGGAGACAAAACCACAGACACAAAGGTTTTCTTTTTGGGCTGTGACCTCATTTTGATGTGAAATATAAAGTCAAAATTGCACAGGTGAAAATTTCATAATATATATATATTCAACAAACATTGACTAACATTGATTAACAAACATCCTTGACTGAAGCTATGGCAGTCTGTAAAAAGTATTTGTAATTAATTATGTAACACCAATTTAATCTGGAGAAGTGAATGGCTTTTTATCATATGCATCAACTGGGCGGAAAATCACATTGGCATTAATGAGGCCTCCTACACTCCTACCATTTGCTTGGTTCTGTCCACTCAGTTAACAACAAAAATTCGATTCAATCAAATGTATTTAATGAAGTCCTTTTCGTGACGTCAACGTTGTCACAACGTGCTTTTACAAACACCCAGCCTGATCCCGTTTACTACATCAGCACTAAGCAAATTACGAAGGTTCCTTTCGTAACCCTGGTTCTATGTACCACGGTTCTTTCCAGATTTCCTCCCATCTCTTCTTTCGAATCTGTTCTTGGACCACTGTGTTAGCGCATTAGAAGGTATGCCATACATACAATGTACCTCAAATGGGTCATGTGTGTGCGCCAGACTCTCTACTGACCTCTATTCCTTTGGCCGATGTTTCGGGCGCAGAGTTGTTGAGAGTGGGGGCGGGGCTTGAAAGTGCTTTGTGGGCGGGGAAAACAGCCAAGCCCACCAGATACACCCCTGCATCAGAAACTAACACTGGGACGGGGAAATAAAGACACATGTTATTTTTACACGGTGTGTGTGTGTGTGTGTGGGAGGAGTGTGTGGGTAATGTGTGTGGGTGGTGTGTGTCGGAGGTGTTTGTGATTGATGTGTGTGGGAAGAGTGTGTCTGTGGGGTGTGTTGTGTGTGGGAGGTGTGTGGGTGGTGTGTGTGTGTGTGTGTGGAGGACACACCTTCAGGGCTGTACTGGCAGAAGTATGCCCGTATAGCGGTGCACGAGTGTGGGCTGGGCAGACCCGTGCTGTCCAGCGACATGCACACGTTGCCTGGCACCGGCGTAGCTCGCTCGCTCCCTCTGCCCTCACCGTGCCGTGCCACCGAGCCGTCTACCCAGCGCAGCTGTCCGACGGGCTGGGAATCAAAGTCGCTGAGGCCGAGCCATGCACCGCGTTCACTGGAGGAAAAGTGTTCGTCAGGGACCCGAAATGACCCACCTGGTGGTTTCTCCCGTCCGGGGACCGGAGAAAAGACCTTTATGTCACCCTAGCCTTAATGCCAAACTGTAACCCTAAAGCTAACCAATAAAGCCTAAACTTAAATGCAACCCCAATTGTAATTCTAACCTCAATGGTAAGTTTTACCAACCCTAATGAGGACAGGCAAAACGCCCCAATACACATTAAAAACAAAATAAGTATTGCTTGTCTTTAGTGAATACTCTTCAACTTCATGCACAGCAGGAACTCTTTCCCTCTGTTTAACAGCACAACAGGTATTTATTAGTCCCCCAGACATTCAATGCGGTCTTTGCCAAAGAAACTGGCCCTTCGACAATCTCAACATTGAACATGAAGTTAAATCAGCAGTTCTCAAAGTGTGGGGCGCTGGTGGGGAATAGAGACGTGACAGGTGGGGAGCGACACACACACACACACACACACACACACACACACACACACACACACACACACACACACACACACACACACACACACACACACACACACACACACACACACACACACACACACACACACACACACACACACACACACACACACACACACACACACACACACACACACACACACACACACACACACACACACACCCACTGATCTAGACATGGTGTTAATTATGCCTGACGAGACAAGCGCAGCAAATTAAAAGCTGTTCCCCTGTCAAACGACACAGTTGCGAGACGTATATGCAACATTTCAAGTGGTCTGGAGGAACAACTCGTAATTTTTTTAAAGACAGTTGTTTTGCATTACAAGTGAACGAAGGTACTGACAGCAATAAAGACCGCTTGTTCATCTTGTACGTCCGCTTTGTGAATGACAAGTCACTGTGCGAGGATTTGCTGTTTTGCAAATACATAAAAAATAGAGCCACAGCTGATGAGCTGTTTCAAAGTGAAGTAAGGTGGCTCTCCTTCTCCATGGGCAAAGTGCTGTTGCACGTCTTTCAGTGCAGAGATTTGAGAAATGGGTCAGAACATATTCTTTGGATGTGTAAACAAACTTTGGAATAAACCTGATTCTGATATTTTCCATGACAACGTATGAAGAAAACACGTGGCACCTTATGAATAAATTAGAATTATATATATTTATGTAAATACAGTTTCATAGGTTTGGACGCCCAAACTTTTGTCTGGTATACTAAATATACACATACTATATGTCTATACTGTATACACAAACACACATATATATATATATATATATATATATATATACTATATATCTATATATACAACTAGTTGTTCGCTAAACACGCTGCTGTATTCTGAGTTTAGAAAAGAAGGGCACCACATTTGGTTGTGGTTGTGACTGTAACAGCCAGGTATTTAGTTTGAAAACGCAGACACGAGTTAGCAAATTCTGACGGACCGGGTTGGTCTGGTTTGGTCCGGCCCGTGAAACCAGACGGAAAAACGGTTGCCTGGCTACCGGAGCCCGAAGTGTCCCAGAGAGAGGGGGAAAATGTGAGCTTGGACATTTGCATGGGCGTCGGGATTGGAGGAGAGCCCTCAGAGTTATCCAATCAGGATCCAGTCCTGTTCTCCTCGAGCTCATTAAAGAAAGAATGTCCATATGTGAGGAGCAAAAGCAGGCCAGACTCTTTGGCACATGACCTGGACTGCAGAGTGGAATGTAAGCTAAACACACGGATACTGCAGATTTACTCTCCCGTTTTCTTTCTCTCATTTCCTCTCTTTTTTTCACATTAAACCACATCATCCTTATCTATCAAATATCTCTGTGTTCTTCCCCGTTATATCGTCCTCACTAACTCTTCGCCACTCATCTCATTCTTTCTTTCTCTCTCTCTTTTTCTCTCTCCGCCTCTCGTTCTCTTTACATAGATTTTTCACTTGTTATTGTTTAACTGCGTCTCTGTAGGGCTCCAGCAGCCAAGTCCCCACATCTGGAGAAAACGGAAAAAAAAGAAATGAAGAGGTGAAGGCGGGTGGAAGGAGGGATAGGAAGAGGGAGGAGGGGGTGATGGGGGAGTAGGAGGGGGTGATGGGGGAGTAGGAGGGGGTGATGGGGGAGTAGGAGGGGGTGATGGGGGATTAGGAGGGGGTGATGGGGGAGAAGGAGGTGGTGATGGAGGAGTAGGAGGGGGTGATGGAGGAGTAGGAGGGGGTGATGGAGGAGTAGGAGGGGGTGATGGGGGAGTAGGAGGGGGTGATGGGGGAGTAGGAGGGGGTGATGGGGGAGTAGGAGGGGGTGATGGGGGAGTAGGAGGGGGTGATGGGGGAGTAGGGGGATGGGGGAGTAGGAGGGGGTGATGGGGGAGTAGGAGGGGATGATGGGGGAGTAGGGGGGGGGCGATGGGGTAAGAAGAAAAGCCTCGTAGAACCACCCGGACCTTGCAGGCTCG
>CM055741.1:3708502-3751002 GCA_029465975.1 Dallia pectoralis
ATTCTAATTTAGGGGTGCTTTGTAGTTGTTTCTCAGATTTGTTTTTTGGCGGACATTTAAGTAACAACATTATGACAGTGGGAAAGGTCCCCCCCCACACACACATTGGTCACACACACACATTGGTCACACACACACACACACACACACACACACACACACACACACACACACACACACACACACACACACACACACACACACACACACACACACACACACACACACACACACACACACACACACACACACACACACACACACACACACACACACACACACACTCCTCATGTCCTGGGCTGGCTCACCTAATTACAGGAGACCAAATCAAATGATCACTCTCTGTTCTAAACCCCCCATCACAGAGAGCAGGAGAGAAAGAACGATGTAATACAGTAACAGTCAGGGAGGAGGAGGAGAGAACGATGTAGTACATTAACAGACAGGGAGGAGGAGGAGAGAACGATGTAGTACAGTGACAGACAGGGAGGAGGAGGAGAGAAAGAACGAGTAGTACAGTAACAGACAGGGAGGAGGAGGAGGAGAGAACGATGTAGTACAGTGACAGACAGGGAGGAGGAGGAGAGAGAACAAGTAGAGGAGGTGAAAAAAGTAAAGTCAGTTTCTTGATCCGAGCCGGTGTGGCCAAAACACACAGGTACTCTGTTCATCTATATAAACAACACACAGGTACTCTGTTCATCTATATAAACAACACACAGGTACTCTGTTCATCTATATAAACAACACACAGGTACTCTGTTCATCTATATAAACAACACACAGGTACTCTGTTCATCTATATAAACAACACACAGGTACTCTGTTCATCTATATAAACAACACACAGGTACTCTGTTCATCTATATAAACAACACACAGGTACTCTGTTCATCTATATAAACAACACACAGGTACTCTGTTCATCTATATAAACAACACACAGGTACTCTGTTCATCTATATAAACAACACACAGGTACTCTGTTCATCTATATAAACAACACACAGGTACTCTGTTCATCTATATAAACAACACACAGGTACTCTGTTCATCTATATAAACAACACACAGGTACTCTGTTCATCTATATAAACAACACACAGGTACTCTGTTCATCTATATAAACAACACACAGGTACTCTGTTCATCTATATAAACAACACACAGGTACTCTGTTCATCTATATAAACAACACACAGGTACTCTGTTCATCTATATAAACAACACACAGGTACTCTGTTCATCTATATAAACAACACACAGGTACTCTGTTCATCTATATAAACAACACACAGGTACTCTGTTCATCTATATAAACAACACACAGGTACTCTGTTCATCTATATAAACAACACACAGGTACTCTGTTCATCTATATAAACAATACACAGGTACTCTGTTCATCTCACTATATGTTCTCTCTCCCATCCTTTCTGTCTCCTGATACTCCCGGTTCTAAACCCTCCCTACAGAGAACTGGAACAGTGGCTTGAAAAGTCCTCAGACCTCATCACCACATCACACTCTATTTAAGCTCTGTTACTATTTCAGGGACTTACTGCTGCTGGCTTCATTTCTCTCACTACTGTACTCTTACAAACAAACAAACATACACACAAACACACACACCACACACGCTCTCTCTGGGATGGAGCAATGTTTAAACTAGGTGTGTTAATGATGAACCAAAACACTGGCACCAGTTAACAATTACACACACACTCACACACACACACACACTCACCTGCAACTGCAATAGTAAACAGGTTTTGAAATGCTAAACAGTGCTAGTTTATTTGTTGTAGTGTCTAGAACATGAAATATGCGTACCTTACCCCATTCAAGCCAGCACTCTCCCCCTCTACATGTCCTTCTCCCCCTCTCCCCCCCTCTCTCTCCCCCTCTCACATTTTCACTCAATCTCCTGTTCCCTTCATCTAACGCCGTCTGGAATGCCTGTGCTTCCGCGGGTGATGTCATGGGTTTCCGTAACAGTAACAAAACAAACCTCATGTCACTGGATTTGGTCATTCCCAGAGAGACAAGGAAGACAGAGAAAGAGAGATGAGCGAGACGCAGAGAGAGACAAGAAAGGTGATAAAATGGGTAAGAGGTAGATGAAAAAGATAGAGAGAAGATAGAGGTTTGAAACAGGAAGAGGGATGGAGATGGAGAGATAGATGGGAAAGATACAGGTTAGAAACAGGAAGAGGTATAGAGACAGAGAGATAGATGGAAAAGATACAGGTTAGAAACAGGAAGAGGTATAGAGACAGAGAGATAGATGGGAAAGAAGATACAGGTTAGAAACAGGAAAAGGTATAGAGACAGAGAGATAGATGGGAAAGATACAGGTAGGAAACAGGAAGAGGTATAGAGACAGAGAGATAGATGGGAAAGATACAGGTTAGAAACAGGAAAGATAGAGACAGAGAGATAGATGGGAAAGATACAGGTTAGAAACAGGAGAAGGTATAGAGACAGAGAGATAGATGGGAAAGATACAGGTAGGAAATAGGAAGAGGTATATAGACAGAGAGATAGATGGGAAAGATACAGGTTAGAAACAGGAAGAGGTATAGAGACAGAGAGATAGATGGGAAAGATACAGGTTAGAAACAGGAAGAGGTATAGAGACAGAGAGATAGATGGGAAAGATACAGGTAGGAAACAGGAAGAGGTATAGAGACAGAGAGATAGATGGGAAAGAAGATAAAGGTTAGAAACAGGAAGAGGTATAGAGACAGAGAGATAGATGGGAAAGATACAGGTTAAAAACAGGAAGAGGTATAGAGACAGAGAGATAGATGGGAAAGATACAGGTTAGAAAAAGGAAGAGGTATAGAGACAGAGAGATAGATGGGAAAGATACAGGTAGGAAACAGGAAGAGGTATAGAGACAGAGAGATGTCTTGGTGTGGACAGGTTGCACTGCCTGAGATAACTAATCTGGTTTATACGAGCACATCTCCTGATCCTACAGCGAGTGTGTGTGTGTGTGTGTTGTGTGTGTGTGTGTGTTGTGTGTGTGTTGTGTGTGTGTGTGTGTGTGTGTCTGTGTACCTACTGCTTCTCCTGGGCTGATCTGGGGGTATGAAGTTATGGTGGGGTTGTCTTGGTAACAACACATAGCCAAACAGTGCCGTAGCCAGAAGGACGGAGTACAACAGGCTTCACACACAGCCAATGTGTGGTGGTCTGAACCGGGACTCAACCAAACTTCCTAATGACCCTGTTCAGAAATGTCCAACGTTTGAAGAACAGTTCCACATGAGTCACAATGTCTGTCTCAACCAGATATTAGAAGCCCTAGCTGGTTCACGATCACTTGGCTCTGTACCAGACCTCAAGTCAGAGTCATTCCCAGGTCAGAACTTATTCAAGCTTCTCGAACAGCAGAAGCACTCAGCTCATCTTTTCGACAAACAACAGTGGGTCTAATGTTTCCAAAACATTCCCTCAGGCGTAATTTTTGTGACCCAATTTCTCAACATTTTACTGCATTACTTTAATTTGATCTAAGATAGTTTAGATTGGAATGTGTTTGTACTTTGTAATTATTTTGGTTGGAGCGCCGAGAGCTCGACCGTCCGCCAAAGCATCAACGTGGAGAACGGGTTTTACTCAGTGCCATCCACATTGAGAACGGGTATTACTGAGTGCCATCCACATAGAGAACGGGTATTACTGAGTGCCATCCACGTAGAGAACGGGTATTACTGAGTGCCATCCACATAGAGAACGGGTATTACTGAGTGCCATCCATAGAGAGAACGGGTATTACTGAGTGCCATCCACATCGAGAACGGGTATTACTGAGTGCCATCCACATAGAGAACGGGTATTACTGAGTGCCATCCACATAGAGAACGGGTATTACGGAGTGCCATCCACATAGAGAACGGGTATTACTGAGTGCCATCCATGTAGAGAACGGGTATTACTGAGTGCCATCCACATAGAGAATGGGTATTACTGAGTGCCATCCATGTAGAGAACAGGTATTACTGAGTGCCATCCACATAGAGAACGGGTATTACTGAGTGCCATCCACATAGAGAACGGGTATTACTGAGTGCCATCCACATAGAGAACGGGTATTACGGAGTGCCATCCACGTAGAGAACGGGTATTACTGAGTGCCATCCACATAGAGAATGGGTATTACTGAGTGCCATCCACGTAGAGAACGGGTATTACGGAGTGCCATCCATGTAGAGAACGGGTATTACTGAGTGCCATCCACATAGAGAATGGGTATTACTGAGTGCCATCCACGTAGAGAACGGGTATTACTGAGTGCCATCCATGTAGAGAACGGGTATTACTGAGTGCCATCCACATAGAGAATGGGTATTACTGAGTGCCATCCATGTAGAGAACAGGTATTACTGAGTGCCATCCATGTAGAGAACGGGTATTACTGAGTGCCATCCACATAGAGAACGGGTATTACTGAGTGCCATCCACATAGAGAACGGGTATTACTGAGTGCCATCCACATAGAGAACGGGTATTACTGAGTGCCATCCATGTAGAGAACGGGTATTACTGAGTGCCATCCATGTAGAGAACGGGTATTACTGAGTGCCATCCACATAGAGAACGGGTATTACGGAGTGCCATCCACATAGAGAACGGGTATTACTGAGTGCCATCCACATAGAGAACGGGTATTACTGAGTGCCATCCACATAGAGAACGGGTATTACTGAGTGCCATCCACATAGAGAACGGGTATTACTGAGTGCCATCCACATAGAGAACGGGTATTACTGAGTGCCATCCACGTAGATGGATTGTTCATTTAAGTTCAAAAAAGAAAAAAGAAAAGACATTGTCTTCCAGTATTCAATGTATGTCTGACTCTTGCAATTGATAAATAAAAGTTATAAAAAAAAAAAAAATTAAATAAAAAAAAAGGACGAGGTCAATTCCACTTAAATTTCAATTCTCTTATAATACTTTGGTCTAACAAAGGACATTTTGAATTTGATTCGGATCCTTGATAACTTTTTCAATTGACTGGAATTAGAATATTTTGGTATAGTGAGAACAACCTACAACTTTGCTGATCTACATACCTCGTTTGTGATTTTAAGTGATGCACTTTGCTTTGGTGCTGATATTAAACATTACAACACGTTCTACAATGTTCCAATATGACGTCCTTGCGCCCTAAAAAATTCACCACAAAATTCACCAAAATAAATTCAAGCGATTTGTTATTTATGTCATTTAGGGTTAGTTTGTATGTCAGTTTTAAAAATAAATAACCATAATTAATTTTACAACAATGAATAGGACGACCGACGACATGCACGGAAATAAAAGTCACATAAAAAAGTCCTGTCATATTTATAAAGTAACCGTTACGTTTTGTGCAAAATTGGCCGGTGCAACAAAAGTTTCAACTCAATAGTTTCTTTGTGGAATTCAGGATATTTATACTGTGTCAGGTGAAAAGTTGTGATCGCAGACAAAACAACCAACAACGAGTGTTCAGCATTAAATGACCAATCACCGAGTGTGCCAACTACCAGAGGGCCAACTACCAGAGTGCCAACTACCAGTGCCAACTACCAGAGTGCCAACTACCAGTGTGCCAACTACCAGTGTGCCAACTACCAGTGTGCCAACTACCAGTGTGCCAACTACCAGTGTGCCAACTACCAGTGAGCCAACTACCAGAGGGCCAACTACCAGAGTGACAACTACCATTGTGCCAACTACCAGAGTGCCAACTACCAGAGTGCCAACTACCAGAGTGACAACTACCAGAGTGCCAACTACCAGTGTGCCAACTACCAGAGTGCCAACTACCAGAGTGCCAACTACCAGTGTGCCAACTACCAGAGTGCCAACTACCAGTGTGCCAACTACCAGAGTGCCAACTACCAGTGTGCCAACTACCAGAGTGCCAACTACCAGTGTGCCAACTACCAGAGTGCCAACTACCAGAGTGCCAACTACCAGTGTGCCAACTACCAGAGTGCCAACTACCAGTGTGCCAACTACCAGAGTGCCAACTACCAGTGTGCCAACTACCAGAGTGCCAACTACCAGTGTGCCAACTACCTCTCTCAGTGCCAGTGGCACGCACGCACGGGGCCATGCCAGTGACAGGCGCGTGCGGTGGGACATCTCACGCGCACCGCCTAATCCCACCCCGAGTGCCAAACGATAACATTACAACCACTACTCACAGGACGTTAGTCTCCAGTGGGAGGTCCTCTGCCGTCGGTCCGCGCTCCAGGCCGATGTTCGTACAGTTGACCACGCACGAGTCCCGGGGTCCCGGTGCGATAACGCACGTGCAGTTAACCGGGCACGGACTCCCGCAGCTCCTACTGCGGTTGCTGTCTCCGTGCGCCGGGCTCGACACCAGGCAACAGACAGTGAACAGCAGACTGGAAAACAGTCCAACTTTGGGGAAACAGGCGCCATGTTTTCGCTTGGATAAAGTCTGTCCATTTCTATAAGGCATCGCTCAGTCACATCGCATCGCCTCGGATAGTGGAAGGGTCCTCGCGCTGGGGGGAAAAAAATGTTCCTCGCTTTTTCACAGTTTCCTTCATGTGAGAGAAATAACAGACCGCCACAGAATGTTAAAACGTGTTTTTATTCGTCCTCGGGTTTTCCTAGACGTTTCGCCGTGCGCTCCTCATAACGGAACTCGTTCTCGACTTTTTTTCCTGAGGGAAAAAAAAGTTCCTCAAGAACTTCCTTTATTTCTTGGCTGCTTTATTCGGTGTAGTTCCACAAGCAGCCACTAGGTGTAGTTCCACCAGCAGCCACTAAGTGTAGTTCCACCAGCAGCCACTAGGTGTAGTTCCACAAGCAGCCACTAGGTGTAGTTCCACCAGCAGCCACTAGGTGTAATCCCACCAGCAGCCACTAGGTGTAATCCCACCAGCAGCCACTAGGTGTAGTTCCACCAGCAGCCACTAGGTGTAGTTCCACCAGCAGCCACTAGGTGTAATCCCACCAGCAGCCACTAGGTGTAATCCCACCAGCAGCCACTAGGTGTAGTTCCACCAGCAGCCACTAGGTGTAGTTCCACCAGCAGCCACTAAGTGTAGTTCCACCAGCAGCCACTAGGTGTAGTCCCACCAGCAGCCACTAGGTGTAGTTCCACCAGCAGCCACTAGGTGTAGTTCCACCAGCAGCCACTAAGTGTAGTTCCACAAGCAGCCACTAGGTGTAGTCCCGCCAGCAGCCACTAGGTGTAGTTCCGCCAGCAGCCACTAGGTGTAGTCCCGCCAGCACCCACTAGGCTCGCATATTTCTATGAGCTCCTTGGGAGAGAGACACGAATTTTTCTCATGCAATATTTTGTTATTATTTCTCAAGTTGTCCAAGGATTTGCTTATAGTATGTGCTGTATTTGCAAATGAACATATGGCCCGTGGTCGCAAAAGGGCTCTAATAATACACTTAAAATATTCACGTTAATACACGCTTTTATATTCGTTTATTTTAATTAGAAAAAAAAAACATGATCCAAAAAATGGAACCAAACAACCATTGGTAAATGATGTCTGAAATAATAATGGGTCATTATTTATGATGCACATGGTTCATATATCAGTTAGTCTACTGTCACATGAAGTCTGATGGTATCAAATAGAGCCGGTTGGTTAGGGAGTGAGTCTCTCTGTCTCCTTGTCTCTTTCCTTGCCTCTCTCGCCATCTCTTTTCCTCTTACTCTTGTCTCCTTTCCTCTCTCTCTGTCTCCTTGTATTTCTCTATGTCTCTTTTCCTCTCTCTGTCTCTCTCTCTCTGTTTCCTTGTCTTTCCCCCTCTGTGTCCTTGACTCTCTCTCACTGTCTCCTTGTCTCTCTCTCTCTGTTTCCTTGTCTTTCCCCCTCTGTGTCCTTGTCTCTCTCTCACTGTCTCCTTGTCTCTCTCTCTCTGTTTCCTTGTCTTTCCCCCTCTGTGTCCTTGTCTCTCTCTCACTGTCTAATTGTCTCTCTCTCTCTGTTTCCTTGTCTTTCCTTCACTGTGTCCTTACCTCTCTTGGTCTCCTTGCCACTCACTAAATTCAAATCCAAACAATCCTTCCCCACCTTCGTACACACTCCTCCCTCTCTCCCATTTCCTGTTCTGCTCCTGGGGCACGCGAGGGGGACGATCCCTGGTTTCAGACCACCTCATTCCAGACCTACAGTCTGTGTGTTCTTGAAAGTGTGTTTGTGTGTGTATACGAGCAGGCCAGCATTCAGCCAGCTCTGCACAGCCCTTAACCCACCGCACACAGTCCTGCCACAGACAAAACCAGCAAACAGGCTAAACCAGCCCAAACCAGCCCAGACCAAACCAGCTCAGCCCTGCTTAGACCAGACCTGCACACTGAGCTCCACGTTAAATTAGGGGTCAACCTTACGTATTAAACTGGGTCCTGCCCCAGAACCAAAACCAGAAAGATCCTTTTATCAAAGCTTCATATCGGGGTTTAGCCAAACACAGAGATGATTTGGTTTTCCAATAGACGGGACCCGAGCATGTGGACTGTTTTGGAATGGCTCAAATGAGTCAGGTCGGCACACCTGGAGTTGGTTCTGTAAACTGGAATGGACTGGTTGTGTTGAGTTATGTAAACTGGAATAGACTGGTTGTATTGGGTTATGTAAACTGGAATGGACTGGTTGTATAGGGTTATGTAAACTGGAATGGACTGGTTGTATTGGGTTATGTAAACTGGAATGGACTGGTTGTATTGGGTGATGTAAACTGGAATAGACTGGTTGTATTGGGTTATGTAAACTGGAATGGACTGGTTGTATTGGGTTATGTAAACTGGAATGGACTGGTTGTATTGGGTTATGTAAACTAGAATGGACTGGTTGTATTGGGTTATGTAAACTGGAATAGACTGGTTGTATTGGGTTATGTGAACTGGAATGGACTGGTTGTATTGGGTTATGTAAACTGGAATGGACTGGTTGTATTGGGTTATGTGAACTGGAATGGACTGGTTGTATTGGGTTATGTAAACTGGAATGGACTGGTTGTATTGGGTTATGTGAACTGGAATAGACTGGTTGTATTGGGTTATGTAAACTGGAATGGACTGGTTGTATTGGGTTATGTAAACTGGAATGGACTGGTTGTATTGGGTTATGTAAACTGGAATGGACTGGTTGTATTGGGTTATGTAAACTGGAATGGACTGGTTGTATTGGGTTATGTAAACTGCAATGGACTGGTTGTATTGGGTCTGTGAACTGGAATGGACTGGTTCTATTCAGTTATATTTTGAGGGCTGATCCCATTGGGTTATAATGTGAGGGCTGATCCCATTGGGTAATAATGTGAGGGCTGATCTCATTGGGTTATAATGTGAGGGCTGATTCCATTGGGTTATAATGTGAGGGCTGATTCCATTGGGTTATAATGTGAGGGCTGATTCCATTGGGTTATAATGTGAGGGCTGATCCCATTGGGTTATAATGTGAGGGCTGATTCCATTGGGTTATAATGTGAGGGCTGATTCCATTTGGTTATAATGTGAGGGCTGATTCCATTGGGTTATAATGTGAGGGCTGATCCCATTGGGTTATAATGTGAGGGCTGATTCCATTGGGTTATAATGTGAGGGCTGATCCCATTGGGTTATAATGTGAGGGCTGATTCCATTGGGTTATAATGTGAGGGCTGATTCCATTGGGTTATAATATGAGGGCTGATCCCATTGGGTTATAATGTGAGGGCTGATTCCATTGGGTTATAATGTGAGGGCTGATTCCATTGGGTTATAATGTGAGGGCTGATTCCATTGGGTTATAATGTGAGGGCTGATTGGGTAATGTTGTGAGGGCTGATTCCATTTGGTTATAATGTGAGGGCTGATCCCATTGGGTTATAATGTGAGGGCTGATCCCATTGGGTTATAATGTGAGGGTGGGGCTGGTCCCATTGGGTAATGTTGTGAGGGCGGGGCTGGTCCCATTGGGTAATGTTGTGAGGGCGGGGCTGGTCCAGGCTACTGTTTGGTTTTGGGGAGCGTTTCGGATCAGGAAAACAGTACTTACTGCAGGAGTGCAGAAAGTATTGGAGAGGAAGAGGTGAGCGTGGGTGGGAAGAGAGATTGAGATATGGAGTGATTAAGAGATGGGGAGATTGAGGAAGGGATTCTGGAGGCAGTGGGAGCGATAATGAAGGAAGAAGATAGAAACCAAATGAGAGATACGAAAGTGGCTGTGGAAAGAACGGAAAAATAGTGGTGTGCATTGAGAACAATAATCTATTGGAACGTGACTATGTTTGTGTTATTTTGGTGGTTCTGTACTCTAGCACTTTAGATTCGGAAGGAGACACTGACAGTGAGGTGAAGTTCAGACTGTCAGCTTTAATTTCAGCATATTTTTTTTACATTTACAGAGTTTAGAAATGACAGCACCCTTTATACATAGTCTGCCAAAAACATTTAACATAATGTAGAATAGAGTCATCATGACTGGTTATATTTGGTAATATTTATTCATCCTGATGATGTCTTTCTTTTTCTCTCCTCTCTTCCTCTTCCTCTTTCTCTCTCTCCCTCACCCTCCCTATCCCTCTCTCTCTCGTTTATTCCCTCTCTCTCTTTTATTCCCTCTCTCTCTTGTATTCCCTCTCTCACCTTATGGGTGTGTCTGGTCTTATAAGACACATAGGGCTTCATGCAGATCCTACCTGATCTCTTCTGACAGGCTGGTAAGGTCATCCGGCATGCCATGTGATATGTACGCTCTGGGATCCAGGATAAACCCGTGCCCCACCTCCCCCACCCGGTACCCACCTGTCTGACAGCTCTCCTCTCCGGGGTGCCCCCCCACATGAGAAAATAATGGGTGGCGAGGAGGAAGGAAGAGAGATGTGATGGACTCAAACAGGCGTGAAAACAGGCCACGGTATCGGCTTTGTCATGGAGCACACAAACACACAAACACACAAACACACAAACACACAAACACACAAACACACAATCACACAATCACACAATCACACAATCACACAAACACACAAACACACAAACACACAAACACACAAACACACAAACACACAAACACACAATCACACATACACACAAACACACAAATACACAAACACACAAACACACAAAAACACAAACACACAATCACACAAATACACAAACACACAAATACACAAATAGACAAACACACAAATACACAAATACACAAACACACAAAAACACACGATAACAGGTGGACACACACAAAACCTCATTTCTTTCTCCTTTTCCTCCTGTCCTTTTCTTATTATCTTCTCTCCTCCCACTTTCCATCTGTCTTGTCAATCTCCTCCATGTATCATACAAACTATAAAGGCTTCATAGAAATAAAATCAGGTTGCATGACAATATAAATGTTGCCAGCTCAGAGGTTATCAATCACACGCCCAGTGACCAAGGAGTGCTGTCCTGCAGTCCTCAATGATCACAGTCCTGTTGTCCTTATGATCTGTCATTGGTCATTGGTTCTCTCAAAAACATAAACACATATGTATACTGATGCAATGAGGGTGATATTGGCGTGATTATGGTGATGATAATGTATTTAGGGCGATAATTATATGATTATTGTGATGATAATGTATTTAGGGCGATAATTATATGATTATTGTGATGATAATGTAATGAGAGCGATAATGATGTGATTATGGTGATGATAATGATGTGATTATGGTGATGATAATGATGTGATTTTGGTGATGATAATGTAATGAGAGCGATAATGATGTGATTATGGTTATGATAATGATGTGATTATGGTGATGGTAATGTAATGATAATGATGTGATTTTGGTGATGATAATGTAATGAGAGCGATAATGATGTGATTATGGTGATGATAATGATGTGATTATGGTGATGATAATGATGTGATTATGGTGATGGTAATGATGTGATTATGGTGATGGTAATGATGTGATTATGGTGATGGTAATGATGTGATTATGGTGATGATAATGATGTGATTATGGTGATGATAATGATGTGATTATGGTGATGATAATGATGTGATTATGGTGATGATAATGATGTGATTATGGTGATGATAATGATGTGATTATGGTGATGATAATGATGTGATTATGGTGGTGATAATGATGTGATTATGGTGATGATAATGATGTGATTATGGTGATGATAATGATGTGATTATGGTGATGTAATGATGTGATTATGGTGATGGTAATGATGTGATTATGGTGATGGTAATGATGTGATTATGGTGATGATAATGATGTGATTATGGTGATGATAATGATGTGATTATGGTGATGGTAATGATGTGATTATGGTGATGTAATGATATGATTATGGTGATGGTAATGATGTGATTATGGTGATGATAATGATGTGATTATGGTGATGATAATGATGTGATTATGGTGATGATAATGATGTGATTATGGTGATGATAATGATGTGATTATGGTGATGATAATGATGTGATTATGGTGATGATAATGATGTGATTATGGTGATGGTAATGATGTGATTATGGTGATGACAAGGATGTGATTATGGTGATGATAATGTAATGAGAGCGATAATGATGTGATTATGGTGATGATAATTATGTGATTATGATGATGATAATGATGTGATTATGGTGATGATAATGATGTGATTATGGTGATGATAATGATGTGATTATGGTGATGATAATGATGTGATTATGGTGATGATAATGATGTGATTATGGTGATGGTAATGATGTGATTATGGTGATGATAATGATGTGATTATGGTGATGACAAGGATGTGATTATGGTGATGATAATGTAATGAGAGCGATAATGATGTGATTATGGTGATGATAATTATGTGATTATGATGATGATAATGATGTGATTATGGTGATGATAATGATGTGATTATGGTGATGATAATGATGTGATTATGGTGATGATAATGATGTGATTATGGTGATGATAATGATGTGATTATGGTGATGGTAATGATGTGATTATGGTGATGATAATGATGTGATTATGGTGATGACAAGGATGTGATTATGGTGATGATAATGTAATGAGAGCGATAATGATGTGATTATGGTGATGATAATTATGTGATTATGATGATGATAATGATGTGATTATGGTGATGATAATGATGTGATTATGGTGATGATAATGATGATAAGTCCAAACAAACAACATAGACAATTACAAAACAGAAAACAATAATAAGTTTAGTGCAAAGACATTTCAATGAGACCTTAAGTCTGCAGACAACCCCGTTTGATTCAACCAAAGTGTTTACCTGGTGCCTCATATTCCCTGAGGGGCCCCGATTGTCCTATAGAGGATGTTCTGTAAACACAAATACATTTTATGAGGCTGTGAGTCTCCTGGAGTAAAGAAATAACGATTCATTTCTCCACAGAGACAATTGAGGGAACGGCACAAGGCTTTGGTGCCATTTATAAAACGAACGGGGTCACCTTGAACCGTATTGCCATATTCCAACCTGAATGGTTCCCAAGTGGTATTGTGTTTGGGCTCGTAGTTTTCTGTAAAATTAACTGGTCTCCTTGACTACAGTTAGCACATGTAACACACCGCCAAATAAGGTCTTTGATCTTGATAAGAAGTGATCCAAATGGTGATAAAAGTTTACCCAGCACAGACAGAAGAGCTGATGATGGCGATGATGGTGATAAATATAATATGGACGATAATTAGGACTTTTTTGGAAGAAAATGTCACCATGGTGTCAGGAGAAAATGTAAAAATATCTAAAGTGCACTTGTCCTTGATTAGACATGCTCGCTAGATCTTTGTATGTGTGGTTGTGTGTGTGATTGTGTGTTTGTGTGTTTACTGATTTGCTATACAAGTTACTCCTTTTAGTTTCAATCAACTTTGACAGCGCCGGAGTAAACTGGTTTTGATTAATCAGGAATATGCTGATTCATGACTAAGGTGATATAAATTGTTCACTGCTTCTTTCATATTTTCTTTCCTGTGTACAGAAGGTAACGTCACATTTTCTCTTTCAGATGCTAGAATAGTTTATATCAAAACACCACCATCTTCATCATACAATGATGTTTTTGTTCAAATACATTTACTTGGAAAATCATCAGAAATGTTCACATACTGTTATTTTATGTCCAAATAATGTTGGAGATTTTTTAAATTCTCGTATTTATGACCTTAAGAAAAAAACTAAAATCAGGAAACACTGGGCGGTCACTGTAAACCTGTACTTTAATGAGAGCGAGCACCATGCAGTACATTTGGATCCAACAGAGGTTTCTACAGCCTGCCGCCACCAGAGGGGAGTAGAGAGTTCACGCATTATTTATCGGTGGATGGAGCAATGCCAAAATTAACGTCCTAAAAACCCTAACGGACGCTATTTGGGTCACATCCTGCTATTTGCTTTCAGTTTTGGAGTTGCTGTCAAAGACTGGGCTAAAGAGACAAATGAGAGAGAGAGAGAGAGAGAGAGAGAGAGAGAGAGAGAGAGAGAGAGCGAGAGAGAGAGAGAGAGAGAGAGTGAGTAAAGGGAGGGAGTAAGAAAAACGTGGAGGTAGAGAAGGTGAGAGAGGTCGGAGGGAGACAATTTTAGCACCCCACAAAATAATTAAGTTGTTTATTAAACACTATTTTATATTTTCCACTTGCATTTGAAATGTAAACAAAATGCTTCCAATGCCAATACAGCTATTATAATGAAAATGTAATTAAGAGCAAGAGAGAGGAGAGAAAGGAAGAGAGAAGAGAGATAGAGAGATATTAAGAGTGGGAGGCAGAGGACAAAGAGAAGAGAGAGAGGAACAAAGTCAGGGAGGAAAATAAAAGTGATCGGGAGAGAAAAAGACGAAGAGAGAGAGAGAGGAACAAAGTCAGGGAGGAAAATAAAAGTGATCGGGAGAGAAAAAGACGGAGAGAGAGAGAGAGAGAGTGAGAGATGATAATTAAGAAATTAGTATAGAGAAGGGATATCATAATTAAGAGATGAATTGAGATAAAGTAGATATCAATTAAGAGATGAACTGAGAGAAGAGGATTAACTGTTGATTTGATCCGATTAGTGAAATAACATTATTTGGTTTCTCCAGTCAGTCTTAAATTGTGTTTCCATTGACTGAGTGAAGTAAATATAATTAAGTCTGTGTGTGTGTGTGTGTTTGTGTGTGTGTGTGTTTCCAGAGAGAGAGAGAGAGAGAGAGAGAGAGAGAGAGAGAGATAACAAGCGAGAGAAACATTTGGAGAAATCCTCACAAAAAAACGGTAAATCTAGCTATGTATTTTGCATAAGTGTGTTTCCTCTCAGAAGTTTTGCAGTGGTGATTAACGACTTTCATCCCTGTTAACCGTCAGGTTGCATAGCAAAATCAGTAGTAGTTCTCCATCGCCGTGGATTGTATCACTTTATATAGTAAAAGTTGGAAGGGGCTATTTCGGTGTGGTGCCACATCCTGATCAACAGAGACCTCTCCAGGTAACTGGTATGAATACGGTGGTATTTGTGCTGTTTTGCATGTACCCCACCCAGGCTGAAGACGTCCCACAGCGAATCAGCTTACATAAGGATGAGATGGTGACCACCTGTGGAGCGGTGGGGTCCTGTCCGTTCAATAAAGCTGCCAGACACCTCCAGAAACACCTGGGAGAGACAGGGAGGGAGAAAGGAACCTGTGACGGTATTAAGCTTCTCTAGTCCTAGTGAGAGAGAAAGAGAGAGAGGGAGAGGGAGAGAGGGAGAGGGAGAGAGAGAGAGAGAGAGAGAGAGAGAGAGAGAGAGAGAGAGAGAGAGAGAAAGAGAGAGAGAGGGAATGAGCAGTTGGACGACAAAACTTTGCGGCCTCAGACGGACTTTTCTTGAGTGCGTGTGTTTAATTACACAGAGAGCTGAAGCTGAATACCGTGAGAGGGTTACTAAATCTATACCATGTCCTGATCCAGTCCACTGTCCAGCAGGGTATGCTGGCACATAGTGCATCTGTTTACCTTTCCTCTCTCTCTCTTTCTTTACATTGCACTCTCACTCTTTTATCCGAGAGCCCCTCCTCTCATTTCCACTCTCTCTCCATTGTCTCTCTACTTGTCCCTTTTTAACGCACGGCACCGAATGTGTGAGGGTGTGTGTGCGTGTGAGTGAGTGCGTGTGTGAGTGGTGCGTGTGTGTGCGCGTGTGTGTGAGTGGTGCGTGTGTGAGTGTGTGTGTGTGAGTGCATGCGGGTGCGGCCTGTCGGTATTAGGTAATGCAATGCTCACGCGGCGAAACAAAAAAGCGCGAAAACTGCACGGCAACATCTCGGTGACATCAGCGGCTCGCGGGACCGGCGACACGCACGTTCCTCAATCGAGCGTTAAATAACCTCGTGCGTATTCAGTGGAAGAAAAAGACACGGACACGCACATAATCAGAAATTACCTTCTAACTTCCCACGTCTCGTGTTCATTAATTAATAAGTACTTAATAGACCGAAGACGAGCAGGAGCCTCGCATCTGACAGCGGACCGGCATGTCCCCTAAACAAATAGCGGAGTGCGGAGAGGATCTCCTGGAGACGTGTCCATGGAGAACAGGCTCGCACGGGCTGGGACTGACTGGGAGACTGGGTTAAAGGGTTAAAGCATGCAGCCCCAACAGGTTAGCAGCTACAGGACAGGTCCCTAATAGGTACAGGACGGGTCCCTAATAGGTGAGCAGCTACAGGACCGTTTCCTAATGTGAGCAGCTACAGGACAGGTTCCTTATAGGTGAGCAGCTACAGGACGGGTATCTAATAGGTGAGCAGCTACAGGACAGTTTCCTAATGTGAGCAGCTACAGGACAGGTCTCTAAGGTGAGCAGCTACAGGACAGTTTCCTAATGTGAGCAGCTACAGGACGGGTCTCTAATAGGTGAGCAGCTACAGGACAGTTTCCTAATGTGAGCAGCTACAAGACGGGTCTCTAATGGGTGAGCAGCTACAGGACAGTTTCCTAATAGTTGAGCAGCTACAGGACGGGTCTCTAGGTGAGCAGCTACAGGACAGGTCCCTATAGGCTACTGACAAACTGAAAACCTCCCCGAGCAACAGGCGATACTGAAGAGGAAAAGTAGTGAGACAGAACTGGTTCTCTGCAGACAGCAGTAGTGTTTCTGACCTGGGATTATTGACACGGACCGGTACCAATCAGGATGCAAACCTGTACGATACGGGCACATTTCTAGATGCCACAGATAAGTCAGTCATCAGGAGATATGACCTAAACCCTCCTACTAGAAGAGCAGAGAAACAGGAACAGCGCCGCGCTATCAGCTTCAGCACCATTATAATGGACAGCGACTGCGTGCGTGCAGAGAAAATGCGCTCCTTGAACCGACCAGACATTTATCTACGGACTCAGGTTTTTTTCCGAAGAGCGAAATGAGAATGACACTTGGCTTTTTAGGACTTTAATTCCGGGGTTTTGTGGAAATCGGATCTGGTATCTAAAGAGCATTTTTTGACTTTTTTCCTCGCCATCATTTTAACACGTTAACAGGTAAATCGACCATCTATTGCATTGCAATGTGACACCTGTATTACCACACACGAATGCATACTAATAATTCAGATATCAGATATTAGAAATGATTCTAATAGTATTTATATTACAAAAATGATATGTATATTGCATCACTGTAATATGGATACAAGCTTCCCATCTAAACCCACCAGAAATTATTCATGTTGGTTTTATCGAATGACATTTGGTGATAATATGGCGTAAAGTAAATGTACGGGACAAACTGATATTCCAGTATGTTGAAGATGTCCATTATACAGTGTGAAACCTATGGTGGAGGGTCAATGAGGAATAATACATCATTTACATAGAACAGGCAAAGATACCGTAACTTCAGCTAAACGAGGTAACACAGTATCACACAAAGAGCAAACTTTTGCTTTCTGGGGTCACAAGTGTCCCTTATGTTCCAGATGGTTGATGTGTCCCATGTTTGTCTTGTCAGAGCTGTGAAGCAACTCATGAACGGGCTTGGACCTACTGGCTGAAGTGTTAGATAACTCTGGTCTCGATACCAGTAGACCTGTTAGATAACTCTGGTCTAGATACCAGAAGACCTGTTGGATACTTCTGGTCTAGATACCAGTAGACCTGTTGGATACTTCTGGTCTAGATACCAGAAAACCTGTTGGATAGCTCTGGTCTAGATACCAGTAGACCTGTTGGTCTAGATACCAGGAGACCTGTTGGATACCTCTGGTCTAGATACCAGTAGACCTGTTGGTCTAGATACCAGTAGACCTGTTGGTCTGAATATCTGTACACCTGTTAGATAACTCTGGTTTAGATACCAGCAGACCTGTTAGATACCTCTGGTCTAGATACCAGTAGACCTGTTAGATAACTCTGGTCTAGATACCAGCAGACCTGTTAGAAACCTCTGGTATAGATACCAGTAGACCTGTTAGATAACTCTGGTCTAGATACCAGTAGATCTGTTGGATATACCTCTGGTCTAGATACCAGTAGACCTGTTAGATACCTCTGGTCTAGATGCCAGTAGACCTGTTAGATACATCTGATCTAGATACCGGTTGATCTGTTAGATACCACAGATCTAAATACCAGTTGATCTGTTAGATACCTCTGGTCTAGATACCAGTTGATCTGTTAGATACTTCAGATCTAAATACCTGTACACCTGTTAGTTCAACAGCAGTTGACCAATTAATATAATCACTGTCGATCAGTTGTTTGTACAATGTCTGTGGAAGTGTGTATGTTTTGTGTGTTTTTGCATGTCTGTGTGTATGCATGCATGCGTGTGTGTGTGTGTGTGTGTGTGTGTGTGTGGGAGGGTGAGGAGAAGAAAAGAGAGAGTTGCACTGGAAAGATATTCATAGATCAAAAACCCCCTCCGGTTGAAGATGTTTAAGTTTCATCATTAACATTTGTCACAGTTCGTGTGTGTGTGTGGGTGTCTGTGTATGTGTGTGTGTGTGATATATATATATATATATATATATATATAGACAAAAATAAATGGATGATAGTGAACTGGAAATATGCAACACTTACATTTTCTTTAATTTCTTTCCTCCACAGACTCTGAGGTTTGATGTCTGACTCCACCCCTCCACCCTCTGAGGTTTGATGTCTGACTCCACCCCTCCACCCTCTGAGGTTTGATGTCTGACTCCACCCCTCCACCCTCTGAGGATTAATGTCTGACTCCACCCTCTGAGGATTAATGTCTGACTCCACCCCTCCACCCTCTTCCAGTATCCCAGCACACATGAACTAGAAAACAAAACAAAGGTATCAAACATCTCCTCAATGACTATGGATCCTCTGGACTGGACAGGCTGGTCACCCGTCTCTGGTGACCCCAACACCACCAGCCCAAACCTGGGGTACTCCTCTCCCGGACTTGGCCTTGCAACCACCTCTTTCCCACCTTCCTCTTCAGATTCTTCGTCTTTCTCTCCGTTCCAACTCAACTCCAACAGGTCTGGTGAGAGCGTCCCTTTCCAGAGCAGCAGCACCCTGGTTACCGCGGTAATCTCCCTGACGGTGTTCGTGGTCGGCCTGGTGGGGAACACGCTGGCCATCTACGTGGTTCTCCGCTACACCAAGATGAAGACTGTCACGAACATCTACATCTTCAACCTGGCGATGGCGGACCAGCTGTATATCCTGGGACTGCCCTTCCTCACCACCCAGGTAGAACAGAGGTTAGAGAAGAGGGCCAGAAAAAGCTACCAGAAAGATTACAGTTTTGAAACCTGTGTCAAAACCCCCAAAAAATCTGATGAGAGGGTTTTTGGCTAGATTCATCTTTAATCTCTATTTTTTGTGCCTTCAGTAGGATTTGTGGCTAGGTTCCTCTTTAATCTCTATGTTTTTGTACCTTCTGTAGGGTTTGTGGCTAGGTTCCTCTTTAATCTCTATGTTTTTGTACCTTCCATAGGGTTTGTGGCTAGGTTCCTCTTTAATCTCTATGTTTTTGTACCTTCCGTAGGGTTTGTGGCTAGGTTCCTCTTTAATCTCTATGTTTTGTACCTTCCGTAGGGTTTGTGGCTAGGTTCCTCTTTAATCTCTATGTTTTTGTACCTTCAGTAGGGTTTGTGGCTAGGTTCCTCTTTAATCTCTATGTTTTTCTACCTTCCGTAGGGTTTGTGGCTAGGTTTATCTTTAATCTCTATGTTTTTGTACCTTCCATAGGGTTTGTGGCTAGATTCCTCTTTAATCTCTATGTTTTTTTTGTACCTTCCTATGTTTTTGTACCTTCCATAGGGTTTGTGGCTAGGTTCCTCTTTAATCTCTATGTTTTGTACCTTCCGTAGGGTTTGTGGCTAGGTTCCTCTTTAATCTCTATGTTTTTGTACCTTTAGTAGGGTTTGTGGCTAGGTTCCTCTTTAATCTCTATGTTTTTCTACCTTCCGTAGGGTTTGTGGCTGGTTTGGATTAAACAGAATACCCGTCTCTCCTGAACGTTTGCCTGGACCGCACAACGCCCTAATCTTCTTCCTCCTTTTCTTCAGAACGTTCTCTCCTACTGGCCGTTTGGCAAATTCCTGTGTCGTGTCCTGATGACGGCCGACTCCATGAACCAGTTCACCTCCATCTTCTGCCTCACGGTCATGTCGGTCGACCGCTACCTCGCGGTCGTCCACCCGATACGCTCCACGAAATGGCGGCGCCCGCGGGTGGCGAAGGTGGTGAGCGCGGCGATGTGGGCGCTGTCGTTCGTGGTGGTCCTGCCCGTGGTGGTGTTCGCGGACGTCCAGGACACGTTCCACTCGTGTAACTTGAACTGGCCGGAACCACAGGACGTGTGGTCTACCGTGTTCATCATCTACACGGCGACCCTGGGGTTCTTTGGCCCGCTGTTGGTCATCTGCCTCTGCTATCTGCTTATTGTTGTCAAGGTGGGTTGTCACGGTGGGTTGTCATGGTGGGTTGTCAAGGTGGGTTGTCAAGGTGGGCTGTCAAGGTGGGTTGTCAAGGTGGGTTGTCACGGTGGGTTGTCATGGTGAAATGGCATCCTGGAACCAGTTTTTGGGTGTTCTGCCCCGTGTTTCGGACGGTGGAGTAATTCTACCTGTTGGCTGTTTATTGGATTTCATTTGATAACTCTTTTTGAGAGTGATTTCTTTAGTAATATATGACTTTGTGCAACTTATGTTGCACTTATGTTGCCTATATCTGCACCATTCATTGATAGTTTTAATGATGTGTCCTGTTTGGCATTGACAAAAGCTGTGTTCTTCTCAGTCCTTCCAAACTTTTATTCAAGAATCATTGATGGTTCTGTTAATTAACACCAATGGGTCATTTTAGAATATTTCATGGTTCTGTTCAGTAATTTTATTCTGTCATTCTGGAATCTTATTCCGGTGTAATTTTCAAGCTGGTACCTGCTTTCCACTTTTACTTTGTTCATTTTGACATAGGGAGCTCACTGGAAATGTTTACGTCTCCATCTGTGATGGGTTTTAGAGAACATTCGTATAAGATATAATACTGTGACTGTAGTCATCGCCATTACCCGCGTTTCCTGGCTCCTCATGTCTAGGTGAAGTCAGCCGGGATTCGAGCAGGCTTCACCAAGCGACGGCGATCGGAGAGGAAGGTGACTCGTATGGTGGTCATCATCGTGGTGGTCTTCGTCCTCTGCATGCTGCCCTTCTTCATCATCAACATCGTCAACCTCATCGTCATCATTCCGGAGTCGTCCATGACGGCAGGCGTTTACTTCTTCGCCGGTGAGACGACTTTACCCTGTCCCATGCAGTGTGCCACTTCAGAACAGAGCCTTATGGGTAATGTAGTCCTTGGTGTTTCCTCAAACATCTGGAATTCTGCAGTACTAACCCATCTGGTACCAGACAGAAAATGAGGTACAACAGGACGATTGAAGTTGTCAACAGCACATCGATATTAGAAAACGGGGAAGACAGATATTATTGGAGAAACAGCAGGAGAGAACAACGATTATTATTGAGAAAGATCTGGAGAATGTAGAGTTGGTATGGATAGAATTGTGATAGAGAGAAAGGGAGAGAAAGGGAGAGAAAGGGAGAGAAAGGGAGAGAAAGGGAGAGAGAGAAAGAAGAGAGTGCAGAGTGGAGGAGAGAGTATGAAAGGAGAGAGAGAGTGAATGGAGAGGAGAAAGAGAGTATGAAAAGAAAGATAGTGAATGGAGAGATTGAAGAAGAGAGAGAGAAAGGACAGAGTATGAAGGGAGAGAGAGAGAGTGAAGGGGAGAGTACGGTGATGTGAAATATACGGTGCGTGTGTGAGAGAGACTAAAGCTAAATTAAATAATAATATTAATGAAAGCCAATAAGTTCCATTGCGTTTTTGGCAGCTTTCCTGGAAGAGCGAAAGAAGAGACCGAGACAACAGACCGAGGGATTAACTGACAGTTCTTCTTCTCTCTTCTTACCTCAGTAATCCTGTCGTATGTTAACTCCTGTGCCAACCCTCTGCTCTACGGTTTCCTGTCAGATAACTTCAAACAGAGCTTCAGAAAGGTCATTATAAAGTATTTTATAAGTTCTTTAATGGGGAAGTTTTGTAAAATAAAATTTAATATTCTGGTGAAAAAACTCACAAACAAACCCAGAAATTCGTTCTCATTCCGCTGTGTCTGATTTGCTCCGGAAGGTTCTGTGCGTTCGTAAGGCCAACGGCGTGGAGGACGGAGACCCGAGTGCTCCCAAATCCGAGAAGACCACGACGAGAGACGAGTCCTTCCTGTCGCCTAGGAACCATGGAAACGGACACGCGCCTCAGAGCAGCCAGGTGAGGGAGAAGTGTCAAATGTGAACACAGAGAGAACAGTGAGTGAGAGAGGGAAAGAACAGTGAGTGAGAGGGAGAGAGAGAACAGTTGAGTGAGAGAGGGAGAGAACAGTGAGTGAGAGGGAAAGAGAGAACAGTTGAGTGAGAGAGGGAGAGAACAGTGAGTGAGAGGGAAAGAGAGAACAGTTGAGTGAGAGAGGGAGAGAACAGTGAGTGAGAGGGAGAGAGAGAACAGTTGAGTGAGAGAGGGAAAGAGAGAACAGTGAGTGAGAGAGGGAAAGAGAGAACAGTGAGTGAGAGAGGGAAGAGAGAGAGAGATAGGGTTTGAGAAAGAGAGCTGAAGATGAAGAAAAGAGGAAGATACAGTCAAATCTATTCAAAACGAGGTGTGTACTATGCATGTATGTATGTATGTGTGTGTGTGTGTGTGTGTGTATGTATGTATGTATGTATGTGTGTGTGTGTATGTATGTATGTGTGTGTGTGTGTGTGTGTGTGTGTGTGTGTGTGTGTGTGTGTGTGTGTGTGTGTGTGTGTGTGTGTGTGTGTGTGTGTGTGTGTGTGTGTGTGTGTGTGTGTGTGTGTGTGTGTGTGTGTGTGTGTGTGTGCGTGCGTGCGTGCGTGCGTGCGTGTGTGTGACGTTTTGTGTATTGAAATCCCTAAAATGAACAGCGAAAAGAGTGTGTGATTAAGTTAGTGCAGCAGGACAAACACACAGGCACACACACGCATACACACCTGAGATGCCACTGTCTCTTGTTTTTGCAGGCTGTCCAATTGGAAACTTGTGGTAGTCCAGGGGCGGGGCCAGGGCCTTTAGAGTCCACTGTGATTGGCCAGTCCTCACTTTAAACTCTTTCTTTTTTGTTATCTGTCTGTCTGACTCTCCCTATCCTTATTTTCATCCTTCCACTTCTTCCTATTTTGTTCCCCCTCCTCTCCCTCACCATCCCTCCCCCCCCTCTCGCTCTCTCCCTCCCTCTTTCCCCTTCCTCTCTCCCTCACCTTCTCCCCCTCTCCCTCTCTACCCCTTCCTCCCCCACCCTGTCTTCCTCTCCCCCTCCCCCTCTTTCCCCTTCCTCTCTCCCTCACCTTCTCCCCCCTCTCCCTCTCTACCCCTTCCTCCCCCACCCTCTCTTCCTCTCCCCCTCCCCCTCCCCCTCTCTCTCCCATGTTACCTGTTAAAGGTGTCTCCTCACATTCCCTCCACTCGTGCTGTTGCTGACCTGCACCCAGGAATCTTTCTAGGCCCCTCCTCTGCCTTATGCTCCTCCTCCAATGCTGACCCCTCCTCCAACACTGGCCCTGACACCTCCCCTGCTCTATGCCCCTCCTCCAACACCGACCCTGACCACTCCCCTGAATCCACTGCCACGGTAATAGCCATCACAACTGTGCCCATCGTCACAGCAACCGCTATTGTCATTGCTGCCACTAGGCCCCCCACTCCTCCGCCGCAGCCACGCCTCCTGGGTGTGACCTCTGACATCAGTGAACCAGGAAGTGTATGAAGTGGAGAACATGGCCATCACTTTCGGTGTCTGTGAGGACTCTCGAAATGAAGATAGCAGAAGGACAAGGCTCATGAGGAATAGAATGAAGGTGCTGTGCCAAACACACACACACACACACACACACACACACACACACACACACACACACACACTTACTCTTTGTTCCATTCTATGGATCAGTATGTTTTTCAGGATTGCAGTTATGCGTTTGTGTGAAGTCAGGTTTCATATTTCTATCCTTTCCCCACCCGCCTCTTCTGCCCGTTCCCTCCATCGCTTAACTTCACTCCACCTTTCACTCTTCTCTCCATCCCTCAATTCAGCAAAGTGCCTTTTCCATCCATTTAAAAATTTGAAAAGTGCTGAAAGTTTATTGACAAACAGTCACTAGGCAACTGCTTTAGTGGCCAGAGTACATTCCCTAATAATCTCACTCCTTTGTTCTTTCTCTCTTCCTCACACCACCTCCTTCCTCCCACTCTCCTTAAAACACACCTACCCCCCACACACCCCCCACACACTCCATACACGCCCCCAACTGACTCTGAGTCCCATTACATCAACAAGGGGGCCGAATAAATGTTATCTATTATTTATTTCTGACATTCAGAGAACGACACTCCATGACGCCAAACACAAGAGAGCTTTTTTTTGTGCCACGGCTGATATAGGACAAATGTAGGAGTGTTGACTACCCTGGCTGTGTAGATGAGATTGGTGCCACGGCGTTATGTCAAACCCAAAACAAAGCACCGCAGTTTGTTTTCAAGCACCAAAACGGTTACAGGATTGTCGATGGGATAGGAGACAACAGGAGACACTTGCTGGTTGTATGACACAGTGTCTGGTCCTATGTGACCGCTCGTGTTTTTAAAAGCTTGTTCGCGACCATGATTATTTTGAACCGGGCCAAAGAGCTACGACATCAAAGCTAGCAGTTTTGTAAATGTAGTGAAGCTTGCTGTATGGATATACTACATGATTCTTTATATCGGTGTGACTGTGATTATATATAATAATAGCTTGTTGCTATCTGGCTGCTTTTATTGCTGTGTATATCTGTGTGTATCTGTATATATCTGTGTGTATGTCACTGTGTGTATATCTGTATATATCTGTGTATATCTGTGTGTATCTGTGTGTATCTGTATATATCTGTGTATATCTGTATATATCTGTGTGTATGTCACTGTGTGTATATCTGTATATATCTGTGTGTATCTGTGTATATCTGTATATATCTGTATATATCTGTGTATATCTGTGTGTATCTGTGTGTATCTGTGTGTATCTGTGTGTATCTGTGTGTATCTGTGTGTAGCTGTGTGTATCTGTGTGTATCTGTGTGTAGCTGTGTGTATCTGTGTGTATGTCACTGTGTGTATATCTGTATATATCTGTGTGTATCTGTGTATATCTGTATATATATGTGTGTATGTCACTGTGTGTATATCTGTGTGTATCTGTGTATATCTGTGTATATCTGTGTGTATATGTCTGTATCTGTATATATCTGTGTATATCTGTATATATCTGTGTGTATGTCACTGTGTGTATATCTGTATATATCTGTGTGTATCTGTATATGTCACTGTGTGTGTGTCTGTGTGACTCTCTGTAAGCAGCAACCTAAATTGTGCTTCATATCCCAGTGTTCAGTGCAGATTCAGCGATTATTTAGCGCAGATAATGACCTGATATTAACAACTTCACCTGATAATGACCTTATATTAACAACTTCACCTGATAATGACCTTATATTAACAACTTCACCTGATAATGACCTTATATTAACAACTTCACCTGATAATGACCTGATATTAACAACTTCACCTGATAATGACCTTATATTAACAACTTCACCTGATAATGACCTGATATTAACAACTTCACCTGATAATGACCTTATATTAACAACTTCACCTGATAATGACCTGATATTAACAACTTCACCTGATAATGACCTTATATTAACAACTTCACCAGATAATGACCTGATATTAACAACTTCACCTGATAATGACCTGATATTAACAACTTCACCTGATAATGACCTTATATTAACAACTTCACCTGATAATGACCTGATATTAACAACTTCACCTGATAATGACCTTATATTAACAACTTCACCTGATAATGACCTGATATTAACAACTTCACCTGATAATGACCTGATATTAACAACTTCACCTGATAATGACCTGATATTAACAACTTCACCTGATAATGACCTGATATTAACAACTTCACCTGATAATGACCTTATATTAACAACTTCACCTGATAATGACCTGATATTAACAACTTCACCTGATAATGACCTGATATTAACAACTTCACCTGATAATGACCTTATATTAACAACTTCACCTGATAATGACCTGATATTAACAACTTCACCTGATAATGACCTGATATTAACAACTTCACCTGATAATGACCTTATATTAACAACTTCACCTGATAATGACCTGATATTAACAACTTCCTACCTGATACCTGATCATGAGCCTGGTCAGTGTACATTGGCATCTGTATATATTAGCCCTACAGACGATGGAGACGAAAATATACAGCGCACATATGGACTGGGATATAGTTTAGTCAAGCAGACAATATGAGTCTATGTGCTGAATGTGAAAATCTATAAACGCTTTTGTGTAAAGCATGTGTGTGTGTGTTTTCTTTTGAATAAAGAAGTGTGATCATTATCCCAGGATTTACTGGTGTTTGTTGTTCTATGATATTGTAGAGTTATAAGGTGTGAATGAACACTGTATCTGTCTGGGATGCAATGTTTTGAATCACAGCTATTAGTAACCACAACAACACATATTCAGCTTGTGGTTACCACAACAACACATATTCAGCTTGTGGTTACCACGACAACACATATTCAGCTTGTGGTTACCACAACAACACATATTCAGCTTGTGGTTACCACAACAACACATATTCAGCTTGTGGTTACCACAACAACACATATTCAGCTTGTGGTTACCACAACAACACATATTCAGCTTGTGGTTACCACAACAACACATATTCAGCTTGTGGTTACCACGACAACACATATTCAGCTTGTGGTTACCACAACAACACATATTCAGGTGGTTACCACAACAACACATATTCAGCTTGTGGTTACCACAACAACACATATTCAGCTTGTGGTTACCACAACAACACATATTCAGCTTGTGGTTACCACAACAACACATATTCAGCTTGTGGTTACCACAACAACACATATTCAGCTTGTGGTTACCACAACAACACATATTCAGCTTATGGTTACCACAACAACACATATTCAGCTTGTGGTTACCACAACAACACATATTCAGCTTGTGGTTACCACAACTACCCTTTTTCAGGTTGTAGTTACATTCTTTAGTTCTGTACTGACGGATGACAGTGGAAAGAATTTCTCTCTTTCCTCATCACTCTTTAATTCACTTTCTGTCTCATATCTTCATCCATCACATCATATTTCCGTCTTTATAGCTCGAGGCCCTGACACCAGTGTTTTACTTGGCTTCAGTATGTGTTTCATAAAATCCTAATTTATGAACAGTTTGAAACTTAAGAGTATGTTAAACTTTAGAAGAAGCAATAAATATCTGCGAGTATACCCACACACACACACGCACACGCACACATACACAGTAATGGTTAGTAAAAAAACGTGTGTGTACATGTCTCTGATTTAGGTCTAATAAGGATAATAAAATGTAATCAATTCCCACAATATTTTTTTATTTCTGAGTAGAGGTTTGGTCTGTGAAACGATTGGGTAAAGGTTACCTTGTTTGAGGTTAGGTTTAGAGTCAGGGTTAAGATTTGGGCACCGTGAATGTGGATTTATGATTTTATATTAAACAGTTAATTTTGAAAGTTTAAAATCCTATTCTTGGAAATTAAAGTGCAAGGTGTCAGGTGTAATTTAGTTTATATCTGTGGCCTGCAGTATTAATCCAGACCATCGTTTCTCTGCATCACAAACACGTGAACGTGCTTCATGATTCATGATGTTTTATTGGAGCACTCTAGTCATTAAAATTAACTCCCAAATAAATCACGCCTCGGAATCGAATCAAGTGCATGTGTGTGGGAGAGAGAAATGGTGTGAGTGTGTGTGTCGGGTGAAACAGTGGCCGTGTTCTGCAAGACATCAAGATCTCTGTCAATCAGTTTAGATCACGTTGTCTCTGTTTCCCTCAATCTCTTCCACTCTTAAAAAAAGAATGATATCTTAGTTTACTAGGTACACACATGTGGCACTGGCTTCAGAGATGCCAGAACCATCCGCTGAGGGAGTACTGATGGAATAAAACAAGGTACCTAGTAGCTGTAGATAAAGTCATGTTGCCCACAGTACTGATGGAATAAAACCAGGTACCTAGTAGCTGTAGATAAAGTCATGTTGCCCACAGTACTGATGGAATAACACCAGGTACCTAGTAGCTGTAGATAAAGTCATGTTGCCCACAGTACTGATGGAATAACACCAGGTACCTAGTAGCTGTAGATAAAGTCATGTTGCCCACAGTACTGATGGAATAAAACCAGGTACCTAGTAGCTGTAGATAAAGTCATGTTGCCCACAGTACTGATGGAATAACACCAGGTACCTAGTAGCTGTAGATAAAGTCATGTTGCCCACAGTACTGATGGAATAACACCAGGTACCTAGTAGCTGTAGATAAAGTCATGTTGCCCACAGTACTGATGGAATAAAACCAGGTACCTAGTAGCTGTAGATAAAGTCATGTTGCCCACAGTACTGATGGAATAACACCAGGTACCTAGTAGCTGTAGATAAAGTCATGTTGCCCACAGTACTGATGGAATAAAACCAGGTACCTAGTAGCTGTAGATAAAGTCATGTTGCCCACAGTACTGATGGAATAACACCAGGTACCTCGTAAATGTAGATTGTTTGGTAGTAAAGTCAAGTTGCCCACGGTCCGTAACCACATTAGAAACAGTTATTTCCCACGGATCACACAGACCCAGAAATAATTAGAAATCAAATTAAACATTGATTAGCTCCCATCTAAATGTCACGATGCCACACAAAAAGGTAACCAACGGCATTGTAAAAACTGAAACATGCATCTCTAGAAAAGAGAAAGAGAGAGAGAGAGAGAGAGGAAATTAGAAAGGGCAGAGCGACGGGGGGTTTCAGAGAGAAAGATGAGATTAGAGAGCAGATGGAATATGCACAGGACTGTTCTTATAACAGGATTCCAGAAGCGTATGGAGACGCCTGTTACTGATATAATTCTTCAGCCACTCAACAACCTTTTTGGGTCAACTCGTTATTGGACGAACTCCTCTCATTCTGTCCAACAACCTGTTTACTCTGCATCTATCTGAACGCACAGGCAGTAGACTGGTCATGGTCTATTTAAACGACAAATCTAACGTTTCCACAACGCTGTCTTTATCTGCGCCCTTCCTCGTCCTCCTCTTCCTTCTCACCTCCGACCCCACGAACAGTACAGAGACCGTAACACCCCAAATCACAACTCATTCCATCTGTAAATTGCTTTCCGTGGTACGATTGGTCACACGACGTGCTTCGGTAACCAATGAGACGAGGTCTATGGTAAATTGGTGATACATCACAAGCCCCCCCGAGATGCATTATAGATGTTATAAACCAGTTAGCCAAGCGGTTAGCGACAGTAAGACAGTATGTGATGTCATTAGCGCCGCATACAGGCTCATGTGCTACAGCTTTCAGCCAATCAGTATTCAGGAGATCAAGCCAGTCGTTTTTAATAATGTATATAATAAAGTACCCACAAGCCCCATTAGGCCTTGGACAGAAGTATTGAGGTGCATAGAAATGGTAATGACTAGAAAAGCCTTGAAACCTTTCAGTGGGAAAATTGACATTTCCTTTCTATTCATTTCTTTTTCTCTGGTACGCAGGAGAAACCTACTATAGCAGTTGCAGGTAAATGGGACACACATGGATACACACACACACCTGCGAGTGCATACACACACCTGCAAGTGCTTGCATACACACACACACCTGCGAGTGCATACACACACCTGCAAGTGCTTGCATACACACACACACCTGCGAGTGCATACACACACCTACAAGTGCTTGCATACACATACACACCTGCGAGTGCATACACACACCTACAAGTGCTTGCATACACATACACACGCACACACACACACACACACATGTTCCCTCCCTTTAAACTGTAATCATCAACCAGTCAAACTATCAAGTGTCACAACAGAGTAACACTTTTGCAGCGTTTTGCCAGCCAGTAATGGAAGTCACACGGATCCTTCTTCAGTCACATAGGTTCTGTATCTGTGTGTGTGTGTGTGTGTGTGTGTGTGTGTGTGTGTGTGTGTGTGCGAGGCAAAATAAAACAGCCTTATATCCCTTAAAAGCCCCATTGACCAGGAACATACCTGCACACCAGTTGATCAGAGTGATGAACTAACAGAGAAACATTAAAAACATGAAAACCATTCATATTAGATGAGTCGTTCCTCTAAACCAGCTGACAAAAAAGACGTAAGTAGTAGAGGAGAACATTTCAGTTTGATGACGGTCAACGTGAACAATGTCTTGCCTCGTTTTGATCCATTAGAAAGATATTTGTTTCTATCTTTGGACGGTATGTCCAAATGTACAACTCTCTCTGTTCCTCAAGGCTCTGTTTTTGTTTAATCCGTTCTTTCTGTCTGTCGACAACATCATCCGGAAACAAAACGTCAGTTTTCGCTGCTCTGCAGACAAAAGAAACAACAGTGAAACATAGCCGAGCTCCAGAACGTTCTACACTGGAAGCCTTTGTTTCAGACATCTGGAAGTAGATGGACAATAGATCTGGACAGTTGTATAATGTCTCAGACAAATTAAGGACCTTGGCTTTACCCAGGAGCCCAAATCTGGGACGAATATAAAAACGTTCATTTTAAAAACAGCTTGCTTGATTTTTCTTTTGTGAAAACACACATGATGATGCCGAAAAGCCAATCGAAGGTACTAATCCCCAGTCATTACCCACCCTGTCCTCAACCAACAGATTATCTTATGTCATTACACACACAAACACACACAGACACACACACACAGACACACACACACAGACACACAGTTTACGACCCATTAAGCTTTACTCCAACACAAACCAACCTTAACCAATAACCAATCCTCGCTCTAACCTTAAAACGAACTTGATTGTTATTGTTTACTTTACACACACAGACACACACACACAGACACATTGTTATTGTTTACTTTACACACACAGACACACACACACACAGACACATTGTTATTGTTTACTTTACACACACAGACACACACACACACAGACACATTGTTATTGTTTACTTTACACACACAGACACACACACACACAGACACATTGTTATTGTTTACTTTACACACACAGACACACACACACACAGACATATTGTTATTGTTTACTTTACACACACAGACACACACACACACAGACACATTGTTATTGTTTACTTTACACACACAGACACACACACACAGACACATTGTTATTGTTTACTTTACACACACAGACACACACACACACAGACACATTGTTATTGTTTACTTTAAACCCCCTAAACTGAAACTAGCTTTTCTGTCATTGTTCTACTCCCCTTGTGACTCTGTCCCAGACACGATGCTAAGATATCGTCAGGTTATCGTTCCTGCTTGTGATGATTGTAGAACACAGATAACAGGGCATGAGTCCGTGCACGAGACCGTGCACGAGACTGGAACGCGCGGTCATCTCTCTGAACACTTTCTGGCTTGAGCGTTTCGCTCTCCGCAGATGTTTCAGTGACACCCAGACGCATTCCCCATATCGAGGTGGTTCCATCCGGCCGGTGGTGGGTGTTAAAGGTTTTAAAGAGATCACAAAATAATCTGCCAGTCCAATTGTTATGCATCCAAATTCAAATTGTTTAGATATAATAAGGACCTGCAGTATAAAGGGCGTGTGCATCCATTTTTCTCATTGGCCTTTTCTGGCCCACAAATCATTTGTAATGAACAAATTACGTAACAAATGTGGCCCTCCATTTAATTATTTAAGTCCCGCTGTGGCCCCTGAGCTGAGATATTTGCCCTCCCCTGCCCTACACTAACCACTGATATGTACAGATTATGAAAACATTTGAGTCTAACCCCATGAAGTCAGCAGTGCGACGCCAGCACGTCTGTATGCCGTCATCCGCCAGCCCCCCTTATCTCAGAGTTTAAGCCTCTCTAATCCATTTCTGTCTGTTTAGGGGGGTGAGGGGGGGGGCATCGCCACGGTAATGCTGATTAGGATCCACCGGGGACGTGCCTCGCTTTTCCAGGCTTTGTTTCCGGCCACATCAGTCGTTCTCTCCCGGAGGGGACTGATTGACACAGAGAGAAAAGTGCAGTGGAGGAGTGAAAGGGTGGATGGGTTTGAAATATCTCTGATGTACTGATCAGGTAGAGAGCGTATGGAAGAAAGAGAGTGCATGAGGAAAAGAGAGGGTGGATGGGTTTGAAATATCTCTGATGTACTGATCAGGTAGAGAGCGTATGGAAGAAAGAGAGTGCATGAGGAAAAGAGAGGGTGGATGGGTTTGAAATATCTCTGATGTACTGATCAGGTAGAGAGGGTATGGAAGAAAGAGAGTGCATGAGGAAAAGAGAGGGTGGATGGGTTTGAAATATCTCTGATGTACTGATCAGGTAGAGAGGGTATGGAAGAAAGAGAGTGCATGAGGAAAAGAGAGGGTGGATGGGTTTGAAATATCTCTGATGTACTGATCAGGTAGAGAGGGTATGGAAGAAAGAGAGTGCATGAGGAAAAGAGAGGGTGGATGGGTTTGAAATATCTCTGATGTACTGATCAGGTAGAGAGGGTATGGAAGAAAGAGAGTGCATGAGGAAAAGAGAGGGTGGATGGGTTTGAAATATCTCTGATGTACTGATCAGGTAGAGAGGGTATGGAAGAAAGAGAGTGCATGAGGAAAAGAGAGGGTGGATGGGTTTGAAATATCTCTGATGTACTGATCAGGTAGAGAGCGTATGGAAGAAAGAGAGTGCATGAGGAAAAGAGAGGGTGGATGGGTTTGAAATATCTCTGATGTACTGATCAGGTAGAGAGGGTATGGAAGAAAGAGAGTGCATGAGGAAAAGAGAGGGTGGATGGGTTTGAAATATCTCTGATGTACTGATCTTTCCCATTAATTTGACAAACAGCACCACCCATGATCACCCTGAATCACCCTGAATCACCCTGAACCACCCTGAATCACCCACCATCACCCTGAATCACCCTGAATCACCCTGAATTACCCAGCATCACCCTGAATCACCCTGAACCACCCTGAATCACCCACCATCACCCTGAATCACCCTGAATCACCCTGAATTACCCAGCATCACCCTGAATCACCCTGAACCACCCTGAATCACCCACCATCACCCTGAATCACCCTGAATCACCCTGAATTACCCAGCATCACCCTGCACCACTCAGGATCACCCTGAATCACTTTGATTCACCCAGCATGTGTTATAACGTCACAACAGGTTTCAGGTGAAAACAAGGTAGAGAAGGTGTGGAAGAAAGAGAGAGGGTGAGGAATAAGGAGAGAGGGTGAGGACGAAAGAGAGTGCATGAGGAAGAGAGAGGGTGAGGAATGGAGAGGGTGAGGAAGGAAGCGTAAATGAAAAACTAGGGAATGCAATTACACTGATTTAATTGAATTCGACCAATGAGAAAATAAATGCAATTGATTTAGACAGAGAGAGAGAGGCAAAAAGAAACAGATCTCAGTTTCCAGTTTAACAGCGGACATCTTTAGGTGCAACGATATGAAAACCACAGCTAATCCTCCTACTCTCTCCATTCCTGTCCTTTAGCCAAATGTCCTTTAGAGTGAGAGCTTTGAATTGTCATCCAGAGAGGCAGTGTAGATGTCTTCAGAATGGAAAGAGACTAAGAGAGGTGGTGGTGAATAGATGTCAGAATGAAAGAGCCCCAGGTTCAATCATCTCATTCTCCGTTTCCTGTAGCTCAGGCTTTTAGATGTATTCTTTCTACCCTGCAACTCCTATTTCAAATGGGCTCCTAGCTTTTAAGCCTCTTGAAGGGTAATACTTTTACTTCTGAGTGCATCTTAAATTGAGACAGCATATGTGAGATAGTAAAAATGAGGAGAGGGACGGAGAGGAGGAGAAAAGATGACATCAATTGCCACCCTATATCGTGTGTGTGTGTGTGTGTGTGTGTGTGTGTGCGTTTCCACTACAATGGCAGTTTGCATGCGTTTATACATCCAATCCTTAATCAATGTTCATTCCACAAAGGATCACAGCATCGTCGTGTGGCGCCGTCCTTGATTCTGACACACTCACTCAGTCTCGGGTAGATGGACAGAATCAAGAACGAAGCCAAAACAAATGGACACCACGCCCGCCCCCCCCCTCCGGCATCCGTGGTTTCATATCAGACTTGGAGGCGGGAGGGTTTTTGTCCTTTCGACGGAGGTCCGACACAACAGACGCGTTCCCAGGTTAATGGGAAACAGAGATCTGAATGTGCGCCTGAGATAAAGAATGAGTGACAAAATGACAGAGATTAGACTGATTGAAGAAACGAGGGAGACTGAGAACGAGATTAGTTTTATGAACCAGGGCAGAGCAAAAATGTCCAAATATATTTATCGGTCTATTGTCCAACAAAAAAACCTGTTACTTATTATTTCTTTAATTACACATTGGGAATGAACAAGTATCGTATTGGTAGATCTCTACCGTGACACAGAATGGACCAGTTCTGTTTATGGCACTCTACTGCCACTGTGTGGTGAGAAGTAGTTACTGTCGGTCTCAGACTGGTGAGACCAGTAATGTCATCATATCTCTCCTATCGGTTTTGTAGAAGATAAGTAACGAGACTTTGTTCAAAAAGTTGTGACAACCAGGATGTGAAAAGAAAGTTGTATCTATTCCAGATTCCAATCACCCAAGAGAACCAGTTTCTACAGCATGTTCACTCAAAGATTTTTACTTTTAAAGTTCTTAAACAAACACTTAATTTGTCATTGTATATTTCACTTTTAGTTAACCCTTGATTCTACATTGAATATAGAAACATCACACCCTGTAATGTCTGACACAGTTTTCTATTCTTGGTGTAGTGGTACTATAGAAGACAAAAGTAACATAGAGAATTGGGGTCATATAAAACACAGCACAGAACATGATTCCCCCTCCTCTGTCCTTGTTCCCTTGCCTCAGTCCTTCTTCCACCTCCTTTGTCCTTGATTCCTCCTCGTTCACTCTCATTCACAGATCTGATCAGGTACTAAATAAACTAAATAAAGCAAAAACACACACACACACACCCATCCATCAGTGTGGTCCCTCTCAGTACCCTGACAGGCTAATGACCGTGGGGTAGCGGGTACGTTGGGACATGCACTTTTCCCTGTCCATAAACAGACTGTGGGTCTTGCAGCTGATATCCTTCTCCAGGGCCATGCGGGAACTCTCCAGGTCGGACAGGGAACTCCGTGCTGCTGACAGCTGCTGCTGTAGGGACGACATGGTCCGGGAAATCTGCTCCACCTCATCCACCAGACTAGAGAGAGAGAGGGGTGGAGCGGGGGAGAGAGGGGGAGAGGGGGGTGGAGTGGGGGAGAGAGAGGGATGGAGTGGGGGGGAGAGGGGGGTGGAGTGGGGGAGAGAGAGGGATGGAGTGGGGGAGAGAGGGGGATGGAGAGATAGGGCACGATGATGATTCTCTGTCATGTTTCTGAGAGAGACTTCCATGTTCATTCTCCCTGGCCTTGTGCCTGTCCCAACAGTGGCTGTGTCGACGTGTGTGTGTGTGTGTGTACCTCAGCTGTGGGTTGTCCCTACAAAGCTCCATTTGGGGTCTCTGGGAGCGCTGACGCAGCCTGGACTGGGCCACTCTCAGAGGGGCCTCCTTGTCGTGAAGCGCCTGCCGTAGAAACACCACGCTCCGCTCCTGGGCCCCAATCTGCTCCAGGATCTACAAACACACACACACACACACACACACACACACACACACAATAGCCTGTGAATTATAATTTCAACTGTCTTCGTCTGCTGGGATAGGGTGAGCTCTAATTGTGCATTTGGGCTCACTGACACACACACCAGCCTCCCTCTCCTGTACACACCTGAGCCAGGTTCAGTTCCAGCCCGGTCTTGGCCTCTGTCAGCTGAACACAACGCTGGCTGAAGGCCTGGTCCACACTGGAGCACTGGGTCCTCAGGTCTTCTGACGTCTCCTGAAGGAGCCGCTCCACCAGCAACCTGAGCTCCACACTGGCCTGCTCCACCTGCTGCGCCTCATACAGGTTGTCCTGGGTGAAACGCACCCAGTCGTCACGGTTACACACGCTGGGGAAGAAGAGCGTTCACACACAGTGTTACACGCGGTGACATAGAAGAGATATCGCTTGTGTTTGTGTGTGTGTGTGTGTATACGTGCACAAGCATTTTATAACAGACACTCACTGCTCCTGTACATTGGCTGAGGTGGGGTAATACTGTGTGTCCGTGCTCGTGTTGTTGTAGCGTCCACACTGGTCGTCCAGGCTATATGCCAGGTACTTATTAGACCAGTCCATCTCCAGTGTCTGTTTGGCGTCTCTGTTACACCTGACACACACACACACACACACACACACACACACACACACACACACTTTTAGTAGACACCCTTACAGAGTGGCTCCAGATGTGGGGGTACATGCTCTCAAAGATGAATGTTTGTGGAAATTAAAATGTGGTGTAACCAAGTGTTTAACCTTTGCCAGAAATGCCACTAACTTGATTTGGTTGACAGCCTGAGACAGCGTTCTCCTCAACAGAGCCTGAACACTCCTGATCAACTCTAACTCCTGTGGTACAGAACAAAATGAGTTATTATCGACTGGTGTAGGCCTAAGTAGAGTAAAAACATTCAGTAAAAATCTATTTGTAAATCACCTTGAGCAGTTCCTCCTCCACGCGGTCTTTGACCAGGTCCGGCCCGGGTCGCCGTTCCCGACACGTCAGATTATCCGTAGCGATGGCGAACGGGATCTCGGTGGCGTCCAGCGCCTTCTCCAGCCTCCTCTTCTGTCCCAGGAGGAGGTCGGTCTCGGCGAGCAGCCGCTCGATGTGCCGCTGCAGCTCAGACTTCAGCAGGTGGACGTCCTGCAGCCTCTCGCCCAGGTGCCGCGTCCCCTCTGATTGGCTGAGCACAGTTCCGGCTGCGGTCTCCGCGTGAACCGCCTGGGACTCATAGCGAACTCTCTCGGCGAGGTTCCGGTCTGCAACCGCCTGGTTCAGGATCGATGCATTATTCCGGTGCCATTCCTCGGTCGTGTATTTGGCCGAACGGTATCCCGCCGTAGCCAAGCCGGCGGACGGATACAGACCATCGGTGACCGCGGCCTCCGCGTCCGTGTGTTTGGTCGGTCTGTCCGGGGGGGCAACAGCTCGGCTGTCAAACGTGGGTCTGGACACTATAACGCCCGAAGACATTGTTTTTTGGATAAATACGGTTTTAGGAAACACTTTGCTGCGTCTCAATATTAAAGTGACTCGCTGAACTTGAACCTCGCGTCTTTGTATTTGCGCCTCGTTGCCATGTTACCGGTCTCCATGGAAACACTGTGTTCACTGGACACTCGATACTGGCGGAGCTAAAACGTGGAAGTACAAAAACACTTCACAACTCCCGTCCTCGAGTACCCGTACACGTTGTCAGTGTAACCCCAGATCTACAGATGGATCAACTTCATCACGTTTGTGTGTGTGTGTAAAGCGCAAAAATAGTGCGTTGTTGGGTATCGAGGACTGTATAGTTGGGTACCACGGCTTTAAGTACACTGTCTACACACGCACAGGCCTACATCCTATCACTTCACACTCGTATGCATTTGTCCGTTTGTTGATGCAACTCGAGGGTGTCAGTAAGCCCCAGGGTCGTTATGATTTAAGTTTCTGCAGGTGGGATAGTAATGAATACGTAATTGTTGCACATGCGCTGTTTAGCGACCTTTCTGGTGAGTAGTGCATTTACAAAACACCTGGCGGAGACCAATCAGACATTAATGGCCACAGGTGCATGTTAATGCGTGTGTGTGTGTGCGTGTGTGTGTGTGTGTGTGTGTGCGTGCGTGCGTGCGTGCGTGTGTGTGTGCGTGTGTGTGTGTGTGCGTGCGTGTGTGTGTGCGTGTGGGTGGGGTGTGTGTGTGTGCTTGCGTGCGTGTGTGTGTGCGCGTGTGGGTGTGTGTGTGCGTGTGGGTGTGTGTGTGTGTGCGTGCGTGCGTGCGTGTGTGTGGGTGTGGTGGATTTAAGAGGCGTTGGTGCTGGTTGGTTGTGTTCCGGATCAGAAGTAACACGTGCTGTCAAGGTATTAGCGCTGATCTCCATGCAGGAGCTTGTGGTGGATCAAGGTCTGCTCTTCATTTCTGTTATATGCGAAGTAGAGCTCATTTTTCTTAGTAGGTCATTCAATCATTGATTCCTCCAGGTATTTTAGATTTTATGATGGGTGTTATTTTTTGTGTTGCCTTATTGCCTTTTGGTAATTAGTTTATTGAATATTGTTATATTGTTTTTCAGTGGTTTTGAGATGGCCAGAACTATCGATTTATTTAAGGGCGGAAATACAAGACATTGGGTCTTGATTGCCAATCTTCCTTCCTTGTCCACAACCAGTAACTCCCCTCACTGGTCCAATTGTCTGGTCCATATCGATGTTGGGTGTTTCTCCATCTGGTTAATGTCTACCATGGATGTGCATTGGCTGTGACCACTTTTTTATTGTTTTTCTCTCCCCAGTATAAACCCCACACCTCTCTGCCGACAGTATGGAGACTTATAAGCTGAGTAGAGGTCCGAACGGACCTCCCCAGGACATGACATCGCCCCCCTACCCCGGCCCCCCAGTGGGTTATGGTTTCCACGGAGGTGAGGTCAGAATCCCATTTAAACTGGCATGGTCTTATTTAGGTGGTGAAACTTAACGACCGCTCCTTGTGTTCAGCTGCCCCGTCCGTTCAGTGTTCACCGCTCCCGCCGACCGGCACGATTCCTTTGAACAGCCCGTATGGTAAGACTCTTCCTCTAAAACCCTGTTTTCACAAACTCTAGTCAATTCTCAGAGTAGTCAACAAACACAGTTGTGAATGCATTGGCTCTCTGGGTTTAGGTTATAGCCTCCACCTGAAGTACGATTCCAGGCTACCTAGTTTTCCCTCTGTAGTGACCCAGGTGGTAGTTGTGACCAGATCTAACCGGTCTTCCCTCTGTAGTGACCCAGGTGGTGGTGATGCAGCAGCCCCTGCCTACAGACGTGGGTGGCCAGATGACTTGTCCAGAGTGTCAGGTCCAGGTTCTCACGGAGACGACACACCCGCCTGGGAAGCTGACCTGGCTCATCTGCGGCATCCTGGGAGTCCTCCTGTGAGTTAACGGTGCCTTCACGCTCTATGGAGAGTCCTGTGTGCTTATTTACTGTTCTGCAAAAAATAGTCTGTCTATACTGTAACCAGGTTGTTTGCTTGAATTCTTAAGATACTTTCACAATCATTGGCTCAACTCTTTAGGAATTGAATAACCATTGTTGACGGACTGTTATGAGAAGTGCCTACATGATGTAATTTCAGGAAGCAACGTTTTTTAGGGTGCACCCAACAGGCCAGACCTGCGTACGAAAGCAAACACTTGCTGAACCTCCTTAATCTCCCATCTCTCCCCCAGAATCTGGCCTTGCTGTCTGATCCCGTTCTGCGTCAACTCCTGTAAAGACGTTGCACATCACTGCCCCAACTGCAAGCGGGTGATCCACCTCCACAAACGCACGTGACAGCTCCTGGGCTGACGACAGACTGTTAATGTACAGAACACGCTGAGGGATATTGTAGTTTAGAAGCTGACTGATGTCATTGCACGGTGTTGTCTCATATGTGTTCGTTCAGCAAACCTACTTTGTTTTTGTTTCGTTCTGGTGTAGTGTGATTGTTCAATTTTAATTATCACCAGGTATTGTAAACCTATATGGATCTTAAAAGGTATTTTTATCGACTGGGGTTACTCACACTTGAAATTATTGTATTTATTAGCACCTGTGTGTTGTACCAGACAATTCATTGTTAGCAGAGCGAACAGGGTTAAAATGACGATCCTTTTGTTCACTTCAGCATTCAGCCCTATGGGTTTCATTCACTGTTTGGTTGTTTTTTGCACAAGGTTTTAGAAATTCTTTAGTGAAAAGTATTTCTTCTGTTATTCTAGCGCTTACCCAAAATCTGGGAAACTATTTTAATAAAGTTGCTTTTGATAAATAATTGTGTTTCATGAAAGTTGATTCATTACCTGGTGCTTTGCTGTAGTGCCCCAACACTAGACATCTAAATTGATAGACATTGACTTCCTTTAGGAAATACTTCTCGTACTCACTCGCAACCTAGCTGGTAGGTCCTGGCCAAACTCTTGTCCAGAACTTATGCTATTACCTGGGAAAGTTTGACAAGAAAAGCTCTGTCAACATTCTGGCCAAGAATTTGAACTATGTACATGGTACAAAGCCAAAACTACACATTTTCCTGAATGCTGTCTCACGTTGAAATATGGTGGCGACAGCATCATGTCATGATGCCTGTCAGTGTTGGATGTATAAAGCCTAATAGATTCTAATTTGCATTTGCCTGCCAAAGTTTTCCATTAATCTTTCAGTGGTCCTTAATGCTCAGCTAACATCCTGGATACTCAATGCCCCGACCTCAATCCATTAAGAATCTGTGGTGACGTTCCAATAACAAACAGTGCTATAATTTGTGGAAGTATTGCCAGAATAAAGGTAAACTCCACCAGTATTGCACATTTACCTTGTTTCACGATGCTTCTACCATTTGTAAAATCTTGTGTGTGGAGGAAATACGTTTTCGGTATCGGTTTTCACTATGCATTCGCAGATCCTTTGCTTTAAACTTAATAGGAACAGCTAGTGATTCGGGCAGTGTTTGGTGCTGGAATGGCCCTTTGGCATTCAGATTTAATCTTCTCAGCGTTAGGTTCTCTGTGGTCCTTTCATTCCAGGTTTGAAACCTGTCCGGTCATCGCTGCATTCTCAGCCTGCAAACCCAGGACGAAAATGTTACGTCTCGACTAAATAAACGGGAGGGAAATGACCAACAGGGGCTGGGCACTAAAGACTGAGATAAATACACAGATAAAGAAACAAGACCAAGGCAATGGACACTCCTCGAGCCCCGGCGGCAAAGTCTCTGGCTCCCACCAAATATTGTTTAGGGTGCACCCTGGATGGCAGACTACCCCGGAGGTGCAAGGATAGGAGAGGCGAAGGCTTTCAGGCAGCGCTCCTTATCCTCAGAGCCCAAAGAAAGATCCGAGTGTCATCTCTAATTTCCAGTCTAACAGGCGTCGTCACCCTGATGTTATGCAATTACACCAGAAATCTTCTCATCGATCCTCTGTTGCTCATCCTGGGGGGATTCGATTAAGCAGACCAGCTCAGCCGAACAGTGCAGAACTAGCGTGGTCTACTGGTGACGTGTGTAACGACCGGCGGTGGAACCATTAACTTGTGACTTAAATGTTTTTATTGGGCCGGGCTGAAACAAGGTTCTTTAAAATCAATTACATTTGCGTGTCAAAACACTGAATCACACTGGCTCAACTCGCTTGGTAGGATGACCAAACCCCAGTCTGAAGGAATGTGCTCTCTCTCTCCCTCCCTTCCACTCCCTCTCTATTTTTATTATTTATTTATAATTAATTTTTATTTAACTTTTATTTAACCAGGTAAGCCGATTAAGAACAAATTCTCATTTGCAACGCTGACCTGGGGAGTAGCTGGGGATTGAAACCAGGACATCATACATACAAAGCGTGCACTCTTCCACTGAGACTCCTCCCTCTCTCTCTCCCTCTCTCTCTCTCCCTCTCTCTCTCCCACTCCTTCCCTCCCTCTATTCAGTTTAATCCATTTTCTCCGTGGGTGCCAGTTCATGTCTTGAGCTCCTCATCTCAAGTTTCAGTCAATATTTCATAAAGCTCTTTGAACATCATTGGTTGGCATCTCCTCCAGGACACCAGGCAGGTAAGAAGCTCTGCTCGTGGCCGGAGAAGGGTGTTGTAGATGGG
>CM055741.1:3756002-3896002 GCA_029465975.1 Dallia pectoralis
ACTATTGGTCTGGCTATTATAGCCCACTATTGGTCTGGTTATTATAGCCCACTATTGGTCTGGATATTATAGCCCACTATTGGTCTGGTTATTATAGCCCACTATTGGTCTGGTTATTATAGCCCACTATTGGTCTGGTTATTATAGCCCACTATTGGTCTGGATATTATAGCCCACTATTGGTCTGGTTATTATAGCCCACTATTGGTCTGGTTATTATAGCCCACTATTGGTCTGGTTATTATAGCCCACTATTGGTCTGGTTATTATAGCCCACTATTGGTCTGGTTATTATAGCCCACTATTGGTCTGGTTATTATAGCCCACTATTGGTCTGGATATTATAGCCCACTATTGGTCTGGTTATTATAGCCCACTATTGGTCTGGTTATTATAGCCCACTATTGGTCTGGATATTATAGCCCACTATTGGTCTGGATATTATAGCCCACTATTGGTCTGGATATTATAGCCCACTATTGGTCTGGTTATTATAGCCCACTATTGGTCTGGTTATTATAGCCCACTATTGGTCTGGATATTATAGCCCACTATTGGTCTGGATATTATAGCCCACTATTGGTCTGGTTATTATAGCCCACTATTGGTCTGGTTATTATAGCCCACTATTGGTCTGGATATTATAGCCCACTATTGGTCTGGTTATTATAGCCCACTATTGGTCTGGATATTATAGCCCACTATTGGTCTGGTTATTATAGCCCACTATTGGTCTGGTTATTATAGCCCACTATTGGTCTGGATATTATAGCCCACTATTGGTCTGGTTATTATAGCCCACTATTGGTCTGGTTATTATAGCCCACTATTGGTCTGTTATTATAGCCCACTATTGGTCTGGTTATTATAGCCCACTATTGGTCTGGTTATTATAGCCCACTATTGGTCTGGTTATTATAGCCCACTATTGGTCTGGTTATTATAGCCCACTATTGGTCTGGTTATTATAGCCCACTATTGGTCTGGTTATTATAGCCCACTATTGGTCTGGTTATTATAGCCCACTATTGGTCTGGTTATTATAGCCCACTATTGGTCTGGTTATTATAGCCCACTATTGGTCTGGTTATTATAGCCCACTATTGGTCTGGTTATTATAGCCCACTATTGGTCTGGTTATTATAGCCCACTATTGGTCTGGTTATTATAGCCCACTATTGGTCTGGTTATTATAGCCCACTATTGGTCTGGATATTATAGCCCACTATTGGTCTGGTTATTATAGCCCACTATTGGTCTGGTTATTATAGCCCACTATTGGTCTGTATATTATAGCCCACTATTGGTCTGGTTATTATAGCCCACTATTGGTCTGGTTATTATAGCCCACTATTGGTCTGGTTATTATAGCCCACTATTGGTCTGGTTATTATAGCCCACTATTGGTCTGGATATTATAGCCCACTATTGGTCTGGTTATTATAGCCCACTATTGGTCTGGTTATTATAGCCCACTATTGGTCTGGTTATTATAGCCCACTATTGGTCTGGTTATTATAGCCCACTATTGGTCTGGTTATTATAGCCCACTATTGGTCTGGTTATTATAGCCCACTATTGGTCTGGATATTATAGCCCACTATTGGTCTGGATATTATAGCCCACTATTGGTCTGGTTATTATAGCCCACTATTGGTCTGGTTATTATAGCCCACTATTGGTCTGGATATTATAGCCCACTATTGGTCTGGATATTATAGCCCACTACTGGTCTGGCTATTATAGCCCACTATTGGTCTGGTTATTATAGCCCACTATTGGTCTGGTTATTATAGCCCACTATTGGTCTGGATATTATAGCCCACTATTGGTCTGGATATTATAGCCCACTATTGGTCTGGCTATTATAGCCCACTATTGGTCTGGATATTATAGCCCACTATTGGTCTGGATATTATAGCCCACTATTGGTCTGGCTATTATAGCCCTCTATTGGTCTGGTTATTATAGCCCACTATTGGTCTGGATATTATAGCCCACTATTGATCTGGTTATTATAGCCCACTATTGGTCTGGTTATTATAGCCCACTATTGGTCTGGATATTATAGCCCACTATTGGTCTGATTATTATAGCCCACTATTGGTCTGGTTATTATAGCCCACTATTGGTCTGGTTATTATAGCCCATTATTGGTCTGGATATTATAGCCCACTATTGGTCTGGTTATTATAGCCCACTATTGGTCTGGATATTATAGCCCACTATTGGTCTGGTTATTATAGCCCACTATTGGTCTGGTTATTATAGCCCACTATTGGTCTGGTTATTATAGCCCACTATTGGTCTGGTTATTATAGCCCACTATTGGTCTGGATATTATAGCCCACTATTGGTCTGGTTATTATAGCCCACTATTGGTCTGGTTATTATAGCCCACTATTGGTCTGGTTATTATAGCCCACTATTGGTCTGGATATTATAGCCCACTATTGGTCTGGTTATTATAGCCCACTATTGGTCTGGTTATTATAGCCCACTATTGGTCTGGTTATAGCCCACTATTGGTCTGGTTATTATAGCCCACTATTGGTCTGGCTATTATAGCCCACTATTGGTCTGGTTATTATAGCCCACTATTGGTCTGGCTATTATAGCCCACTATTGGTCTGGTTATTATAGCCCACTATTGGTCTGGCTATTATAGCCCACTATTGGTCTGGCTATTATAGCCCACTATTGGTCTGGCTATTATAGCCCACTATTGGTCTGGCTATTATAGCCCACTATTGGTCTGGTTATTATAGCCCACTATTGGTCTGGTTATTATAGCCCACTATTGGTCTGGTTATTATAGCCCACTATTGGTCTGGATATTATAGCCCACTATTGGTCTGGTTATTATAGCCCACTATTGGTCTGGTTATTATAGCCCACTATTGGTCTGGTTATTATAGCCCACTATTGGTCTGGTTATTATAGCCCACTATTGGTCTGGTTATTATAGCCCACTATTGGTCTGGTTATTATAGCCCACTATTGGTCTGGTTATTATAGCCCACTATTGGTCTGGTTATTATAGCCCACTATTGGTCTGGTTATTATAGCCCACTATTGGTCTGGTTATTATAGCCCACTATTGGTCTGGTTATTATAGCCCACTATTGGTCTGGTTATTATAGCCCACTATTGGTCTGGTTATTATAGCCCACTATTGGTCTGGTTATTATAGCCCACTATTGGTCTGGCTATTATAGCCCACTATTGGTCTGGTTATTATAGCCCACTATTGGTCTGGATATTATAGCCCACTATTGGTCTGGCTATTATAGCCCACTATTGGTCTGGTTATTATAGCCCACTATTGGTCTGGTTATTATAGCCCACTATTGGTCTGGTTATTATAGCCCACTATTGGTATTGGTCTGGTTATTATAGCCCACTATTGGTCTGGTTATTATAGCCCACTATTGGTCTGGTTATTATAGCCCACTATTGGTCTGGATATTATAGCCCACTATTGGTCTGGTTATTATAGCCCACTATTGGTCTGGTTATTATAGCCCACTATTGGTCTGGTTATTATAGCCCACTATTGGTCTGGTTATTATAGCCCACTATTGGTCTGGTTATTATAGCCCACTATTGGTCTGGTTATTATAGCCCACTATTGGTCTGGTTATTATAGCCCACTATTGGTCTGGATATTATAGCCCACTATTGGTCTGGTTATTATAGCCCACTATTGGTCTGGTTATTATAGCCCACTATTGGTCTGGATATTATAGCCCACTATTGGTCTGGTTATTATAGCCCACTATTGGTCTGGTTATTATAGCCCACTATTGGTCTGGATATTATAGCCCACTATTTGGTCTGGTCTTATTATAGCCCACTATTGGTCTGGTTATTATAGCCCACTATTGGTCTGTATATTATAGCCCACTATTGGTCTGGTTATTATAGCCCACTATTGGTCTGGTTATTATAGCCCACTATTGGTCTGGTTATTATAGCCCACTATTGGTCTGGTTATTATAGCCCACTATTGGTCTGGATATTATAGCCCACTATTGGTCTGGTTATTATAGCCCACTATTGGTCTGGTTATTATAGCCCACTATTGGTCTGGTTATTATAGCCCACTATTGGTCTGGTTATTATAGCCCACTATTGGTCTGGTTATTATAGCCCACTATTGGTCTGGATATTATAGCCCACTATTGGTCTGGTTATTATAGCCCACTATTGGTCTGGTTATTATAGCCCACTATTGGTCTGGTTATTATAGCCCACTATTGGTCAGTCTCTCTGTCTGTCTCTCTGTCTGTCATTCAGTCATTCAGTCACAGAATTCATTTTCAACGTGGCTGCTGGTTGTTGTTCTGTCTGTTCAGACCCGCCCAGTTATGGCCCTGCTGTTAAGAGAGATATTACCTTAATGAAATTACATGGAATTTGCAAGTCCCCAGAACAGCACTGAGACCAGTAAAACGCATGGCCCTGTCCCGGGGGCTCAGAGAACTGATCTGGGATCATATCTGTAAATGTAATCAAACTTTGGTTTTCTCATGCTCCCGGGGAATTACTTTATGACTTTATGACTGTTTTATATGACTGACCCAGTTGTCACAAAATAAAGGCGAATCGTTCGTGTTAGATTGCAAGGTTATTAACAAATAACAGTTCGTTAACCTTAATTGTACTTCAGTTAAAGAAGTTTTGTCTGTCTTGTTGTGTTTATTTGACCCTCTTCAGATTGGTTTCCTATTGCGTCCTAAAGGACATGTTTACTTTTGCGATCAGACTTGATTTTTATTATATTTGTGTGATATTTTTACACCACACAGTTGATATTTCTACCTGAAATGCCTAATGTTGATCAAGCCCTTTAATTACAGGTAGAACGCCTGTCACACATGTAGAATGCGCGGCACAGATATATTAATTGCACTTGTATTAATAATACTGTTAAAGGCGTATTTATTATAGAGCTATGTCAGCTATATCCATTTAATTTATAGTGCCAAAGTTGCATTAGTAATTCTGATGTCATAAATGCTGTCTCAACCACACCCCCTTCTTCACGTCCTCTAACCAGTCGGTTTTTATATCTACTCTCCGACCCTCCCCTCTCTTTCAACAGCCTCAGCCACACCCACAGCCACACCCACAGACACACCCACAGACACACCCACAGCCACACCTCCCACAGTATGATGAAAGATCAGCAGAACGGACCCCCACAGGACATGTCCTCTCCCCCATATCCCGGACCTCCGATGGGCTACGGCTTCCAGGGAGGTGAGAGGCCGGGTTTAGATTCGACCACCAGCTGTACAAATTAACGTGAACACGTTGTCTAAAGTGAAACGGTACTGTTGGGTTTCTGAGTTTGGATGCAGGTCACAATGACTGAATATTTGACATGTATTTATCTGATGTTCAGCTCCCCACCCGGGCATGTACCCATCAACTCCACAGTACGGCATGGGACAACCTGGTGGGACCCCTGGTGGTGAGTAACACACGCCCGCACACACGCCCGCACACGCCCACACACACGCCCGCACACACGCCCGCACACACGCCCACACACACGCCCGCACCCACACCCACACAAACACACACAAACACACCCACACAAACACACACAAACACACCCACACAAACACACACAAACACACGCCCGCACACACGCCCACACACACACACACACGCCTGCACACACACACACGCCCGCACACACACAAACACACACAAACACACACACGCCCGCACACACACACACACGCCCGCACACACACACACACACGCCCGCACACACACACACACACACACACACAACCGTTTGCCCCTGCTCTCCCTCAGCAGTTGTCCGGGTTAGTTCAACTATGTCCGTCTCACATGGATATCCTCTGGTCTTTCGCAGTACCTTCGGTGGTGGTGATACAGCAGCAGCAGATGCCCAGAGACGTGCCTGGACAGATGGCCTGTCCTCACTGTCAGGTCCAGGTCCTCACAGAGACCAGATACACCACTGGGCTGCTCACATGGGCCATTTGTGGAGCTCTGGGTATCTTCTTGTGAGTTATGTCGGCTTGACATCTGAACGCCACGTCTGTAAACGAGGCCAGAGGTCCCATAAATCACAGGGCCTCGGCACGTATTATTGGGTGTGTTCAGGTGAAACGTCAGGGGGATGTTCAGGTGTTTAGGGGATGTTCAGGTGTTTAGGAGATGTTCAGGGGAAACGTCAGGAGGATGTTCAGGTGTTTAGGGGATGTTCAGGTGTTTAAGGGATGTTCAGGTGTTTAAAAACAATTATTTGTTTCTCACTGCCCCCTTGTGGCAACAAAGAAACATACACATTACATATTTAAAGAACGGGGTTACTGTTGTTAAAGGGCCAGTAGGGGGCACTCTTGCATTTTAAGACCATTGCCCCATGCCAGTAGAGAGAGATGTCTGTACGCTCACTCTATTTGTATCTCCTACGTGGCAGTAGAGATGTCTGTATGCTCACTCTATCTGTATCTCCTACGTGCCAGTAGAGATGTCTGTACGCTCACTCTCTATCTCTATCTCCTAGGTGTTGGCCGTGTTGTTTTATCCCGTTCTGTGTTGACTCCTGTAAGGACGTGGAACATCGTTGCCCGAACTGCAAGAACCTCATCTACCTCCACAAAAAAATGTGAACAGGTCTTTACTAGACACCTGCCACAAAGAGATCCATACCCACAAATACATGTGAACAGGCCTTTACTAGACACCTGCCACAAAGAGATCCATACCCACAAATACATGTGAACAGGCCTTTACTAGACACTACTGCCAAAGTGAACCATATCCACAGCTAGCCCAGCCTGCCCACCCACACAACTGCCACAAAGTGAACCATATCCACAGCTAGCCCAGCCTGCCCACCGACACAACTGCCACAAAGTGAACCATATCCACAGCTAGCCCAGCCTGCCCACTGACACAACTGCCACAAAGTGATCCTTTAGTATATCTTTGTACACGCACACACACACACACGCATGCACACACACGCACATGCACACACACGCACACACCAAATACAAACTCCTTGCGAGACATTCTCGTCCTGTCCTTGATGTGTGGTTCAGTGTGTTTGTGTGCACGTGCACATGTCTGTGTGTGTGTGTGTGTGTGTGTTTACAGGCTCTGCAAAACAATGATGATGTTGTTTCTATAATGTGTTTTTAAGTGATTAAAGCAGTTAAGAATGTGACTGTCCATCATATATATATTAAACTACAGTATTTATGCAAAGACTCACTGGTCATCCATGATATGACGTTCAGTCGTATTTCTGGTGAACTAAACAAATGAAGCCTGAATGAGATCAATGTATATTGACCCTGTTTCTGTTATTTAATTTAAAAAAAGATGAATAAATGCAGATTTCTTTCATAAAGGACCATTTCCACCACTTTAAAAACAAACTAAGTTTCAAAGGAAACGTTTGAAATGTTATACTATTAGCTGTGTTGTGTTTGAATTTAATGTGCAAATCTTAGAAGTAAAAATGGAAAATAAGGAATATTAACAGAAAATACAGACAATTATTATATTAATACTGTTTGCCTGTTTCTTATCTCAACGGGTCACAGATTTACACTCTGTGTGTAAATTTCTGTGTTTATCTCTCTGTGGAAATCTTTCTTTGGAAATCTCTCAGTGGAAATTTCTCTGTGTATATCTCTCTGTGTATATCTCTCTGTGTATATCTCTCTGTGTATATCTCTCTGTGTTTATTTCTCTGTGGAAATCTTTCTGTGGAAATCTTTCTGTGGAAATCTTTCTGTGGAAATCTTTCTGTGTATATCTCTCAGTGGGAATTTCTCTGTATATCTCTCTGTGTATATCTCTCTGTGTATATCTCTCTGTGTATATCTCTCTGTGTTTATCTCTCTGTGTTTATCTTTCTGTGGAAATCTTTCTGTGTATATCTCTCTGTGTATATCTCTCTGTGTATATCTCTCTTTGGAAATCTTTCTGTGTTCATCTCTCTGTGTATATCTCTCTCTGTATATCTCTATGTGTATATCTCTCTGTGTAAATCTCTATGTGTATATCTCTCTGTGTATATCTCTCTGTGTATATCTCTGTGTATATCTCTCTGTGTAAATCTCTATGTGTATATCTCTCTGTGTATATCTCTCTGTGTATATCTCTCTGTGTATATCTCTCTGTGTATATCTCTCTGTGTAAATCTCTATGTGTATATCTCTCTGTGTATATCTCTCTGTGTATATCTCTCTGTGTATATCTCTCTGTGTAAATCTCTATGTGTATATCGCTCTGTGTATATCTCTCTGTGTATATCTCTCTCAGCTTCACTTTGTCTCTAAGCAGAGCATATTACACTCACCTCGGTTGTTTCTGCGGTCTACGTCGTTACGTACCGGGATAAGTCTGCATCCTGTCCACAGGCACGTGCACAGATATGGCTCAACCTGTACAGAGCACATGCCCTGTTTAAATAATGACACCGGGTTGTTTATTCTGAGATTTATTTTATATATTTATTATCCTTTATTCTGCCATACATGGAGACGGTTATTCAACTTTGTGTCTTAGCAAACATAGAGACACGCAGGGAAGAACACAAACATAGAGATGTCAGAGGCCTCCATAATGTCAACAATTCGACACTCTAATATTTCTGTGAGGAGGAATGATCTGAAATACCTCTATCATGACTCAGCTGATTTGCAATTACAAAAGCATGTTTGCGTGATCTTAAAAGTTCCACACAGTGCTTCACATACCTCGTCCAGTTGGTTCTACAACTGTGGTAAATGAAGACAAGTGAAAGTAAAAATGCGTGTGTGTTGGTTGTGAAGTCACACTATTGTTCTCACTTATTTCCGGAACCATTCATGGCAAGCATTCAGGTAATTCGAAAGGGCCTAAAAATGACTCTCACATGTGTGTTATACGGTAAAATTACCGTAGTGTTTAAGGTAAAGCTGTAACGCGACATTACAGATTCCAAACACAAAAAAAGACCTTGTATTCTCTGTCAATGGGTGATGTTTGGGTGATGTTTTTGGGTGATGTTTTCCTACCAGCGTTGATTTGGTAAAAATGTCTTTATATGATTCATATCTGTTTGTCTGTCTTCACTCAATAAAGTTAAACAGATTGACATTTAAATGTCAACTATCATTTTTTAAAACAGTGTTATTGTTCAAATCGGCAGGAAGATGAAAAAAGGGATTATTTAGAAATCATTTTCCCATCAGTAATTTGCTTTTAAGCAATGCTTACAATTCAATATACACGGCTGTATTCGCTACACAGTATTATTTTCATTATCTACTTTCTTCCCTCATTCTGCCTAGAGTTCAAACAACTCCCAATTTTCCCTCAAAAATACATTTTAAATATATACAAATGAATTGAGCTCCCAAAGCATGTCCAAGGGGGAGGTTTTGACCTTTGACCTGACGTGTTGATAACAGAGAGGCATTCTCTCAGACACAGGGCTTATTATATACGCAAAAACATATTGGTCAAACGTCTTTACAAGGAGAGACAACGGAAACAAAGACAGGGCAGAAATTCAGAGCAAGGAGTTGTTTAATTTACACAAATATAAGTTGTAGGGGAGGAGGTGGGGTGGTAGGAGAGGAGGTGAGGTGGTAGGGGAGGAGGTGAGGTGGTAGGGGAGGAGGTGAGGTGGTAGGGGAGGTGGTGAGGTGGTAGGGGAGGAGGTGAGGTGGTAGGGGAGGTGGTGAGATGGTAGGGGAGGAGGTGAGATGGTAGGGGAGGTGGTGAGATGGTAGGGGAGGAGGTGAAGTGGTAGGGGAGGAGGTGAAGTGGTAGGGGAGGAGGTGAAGTGGTAGGGGAGGAGGTGAGGTGGTAGGGGAGGAGGTGAGATGGTAGGGGAGGAGGTGAGATGGTAGGGGAGGAGGTGAGATGGTAGGGGAGGAGGTGAGATGGTAGGGGAGGAGGTGAGGATGCAGAAGGAGACACAAAGCTTTCCCTTGATTAATATGTTCTATCTTACTTTCGGTAAAAAAAATCATTTATTACAAAGAGATTGTTTCAGAAATCCATTTTACTAGTTATTTTGCTGTATTTAATAAGTAATAACCCTAACCAGAAAACCAAATTATCTTGGAAACAAGTTGTTTGCAATTGTGTCTAAATTCTGAGATTTGTAATAATGTGGGCATCATTGGATGTAAAGTGCAATAGCATATTAATGTAGTTAAGTACATTCATTCAGATAAGGACCACTTTGTGGCAGGGTTGTCTGTGGGCGTGTCCGGGCTAGTTGTAGATGTGTATCACTTTGTGGCAGTTGTGCATGTGGGCGTGGCCGGGCTGGTTGTGATCACAAGCGTTTGTGGACATAGAGAACCCTCTTGCAGTTAGGACAACGATGCTCCACGTCCTTACAGGAGTCCAAGATTAACGGGATGAAAAAGCAACAAATACCCCTTAGAGACGTGAAAGATGGAAAGATTACGAAAGCGAAGGGGCGGGCAGAAAATGCATGTCTATTCTGCAGATGTTCAGCCTTCTCTATGCAGGTAGAGACGTGCAGGAATGTGAATCTACAATTACCAAAGTACAATAAACCTACTCTAAAAGGGAATGTCACAAATGATTGGACTTAAAATACACACATATACTCACACAATATTTAAAATGCGCGTCACAAAAAATGCTACCCGTCTCTGCTGGGCATTTGGAGAATGTGCGAGTGGGGCAACTCACATGAACAACAGGATGGTCCCGCACAGGACCCAGCTCATCAAGCCGATAATGTATCTGACATCTGTCACGACCACCATCTGACACTGGGGGCAATTCATCTGGCCGGCCATGTCCGTGGGTCCAGCAGGGGGCACTGCTCTGGTCACCACTGGGGGGGGGCGGACAAGAACTGAGGTTAGTTTAACACATTGTCCTACAGCAGAGGTTATTATACAGAGTGACATACATGAGCGATTAGGTAAAAGTGCAAACGGCCAGCTCTGAGAGAGAACATTCTGTACAATCTGCACATTCAGATCCAGCGAATCTGCCATGTTTGATGAGATCGATGTGGTGGACCAGGAATAAAAAAGACATGCACGTTTTCTGACATGTTTACAACGAACACGTTCGTAAACATGTCACTTCTGACACACACCGGCTCTACCATACATAGGAGACTTTCACTTTGACGAGGTGAGAAAAAGCGACCATGAACAGAGAACATCTGATGCTTCTCTCCAGCCGAATCTGGTTAATTATCTGGTAGAAACTGAGACGGGATTGGCCAATTACGCAAACTAATTAAGTTAACTAACTCTCTACTCGTGATTCATCAGATACAAGTCCCCAGAGTCATCGTTTTCTTACAGTACGGTGCCAGTTTAACTGGCGAATGATACACACAGACATAGCCCTTGATTTGCTAGATATTGACATAGCGTAGTAGGCAAATGCCTGTTGGTTATATATATATATATATATTTGGTGGATGAGTGTAGGGGAGACCAGGGACAGTTGTAACATTGTAACAGCTTGAATTCCTCCAATCAAAATCAAGAGGGATTACACTTCTGTGTACACTTCTGTGTTCTTATACAGACAAAAAGGAGTCTAATTTGAAACTTACCAGCAAAAGTGTAATTTCTTTGGTAAAATACTAACTTTTTTTTCTATCAGACATATTTTTTTGATACCACCCTGAGATCAAATGCATAGAAATCCAAAACAAGTGTTATTGGAATCACTGTTTTGTGAGCTAAAAATATGAATAGCTTACATGTGTCAAGTTTCCAGTTAGGCTAGTTTGCATGAGGGGAAACATGGCTGGTGATACTGGGACGCTGTAACGCCACACAATAAAAACTAAAAACAGGAAGGACCAGAAAGTTCAGGACTCAGCTGATTGAAGTTTGATTTGTGTGCCTGGAGAGCTACTCCAGGGAGGGAGGTCTGTCCCCGTGCTCCTACTGTAAAGCCTGGGCGCACAAGTAGGAGGAGAATGTAGTGACTGATGTATAATCTTTTCATTTTCAGTATTTCAATAGTTCTGTATATTTTAGATATGTTACCTGTCCCAGGTATGTGTTACCGTGTTACAATCCCAGTACACACAAACGGTTGTAATAGTGGAGTGACTGTAGTCAAATCCATTTTAAAACTTGTACATCTTTTATAAAAACCTTTGTAACTGTTTTAGTCGTTGACACATTGAAGTTTATAATCTAGCGAATTGTCTATTCCAGTGTTGATGGTTTTTGATTTATTGGAAAAATGGCAAAAGCTGTTACAACAGTCCCTGGTTGTTCACGCTACTAGTTATGTTGCCCAGGTAACCTCAAAAGCTGTTACAACAGTCCCTGGTTGTTTACGCTGCTGGTTATGTTGCCCAGGTAACCTCTAAAGCATCTGTGCAGAGAGAAAGTTAAAGACTGGACAATGACAAAAAATTATTTCAAAAACGATTTACCCGGGACATTTAACACGTGTCAGATTTATGTTTGGTTTTAGAATGCCCGCTCACTCAGACAACGCAAACTTTAAACCACGTATACCGGTTTGAAGCACAGCTTGAATAGTGTGTGTGTGTCTTACCAGGACCTTGGGGACCTTGGGGTTGGGTTTGAGGAGCGGCCATCATCACGTTGGTTACTGCAAAGAGAGGATGATACTGATAAGAGCTAAAGAGAACCAGATATAAAACCAGACAGAACCGACTAAACTCAAACAGAACAGGAGAACTGGATATTAAACCAGACAGAACCGACTAAACTCAAACAGAACAGGAGAACTGGATATTAAACCAGACAGAACCGACTAAACTCAAACAGAACAGGAGAACTGGATATTAAACCAGACAGAACCGACTAAACTCAAACAGAACAGGAGAACTGGATATTAAACCAGACAGAACCGACTAAACTCAAACAGAACAGGAGATTTTGTTAAGAACTGGATATATTAAGACAGGATATTAATGACACCCGATTTACTTTAGATATTAGAGAAGAGTAGTTCTAACTAGACAAATACTGATGAAACACGACACAGCCTGAGATAAGTAGGAAAAATCGTTTATCGCCGGGAACCATTTGTTGTTTAATCTGTATCTCACTCATACATACCGTGTGTGTTTACAGGGTTAGATTGCACTTGGGGAACTGTGGAAGAAAAATGTTTAAAAAGTTAGATTAATTAATGTATATTGGGTATTTTCATTATTGTTTGGTTTTGCTTCCACGTAATTTTGTTTCTGTTTTTGAGTGTTTGTTTCATTTTGTTTCATTTTAATTATTCATTAAAAGCTCTCCATTCTCCCTGCGTCTGTGTCCTGCATACATAGTTACTGTTTGCGTGTGTGTGTGTTTGCGTGTGTGTGTTTGCGTGTACATGTGTTTATGTGTGTCTGCGCGTGTGTGTGTTTGCGTGCACGTGTGCGTGCGTGTGTGAGTGTGTTTGACTGTGTGTGTGTGTGTGTGTGTGTGTGTGTGTGTGTGTATGAGTGTGTGTTTGACTGTGTGTGTGTGTGTGTGTGTGTGAGTGTGTATGAGTGTGTGTTTGACTGTGTGTGTGTGTGTGTGTTTGACTGTGTGTGTGTGTGTGAGTGTGTATGTGTGTGTGTTTGACTGTGTGTGTGTGTGTGTGTGTGTGTGTGTGTGTGTGTGTGTGAGTGTGTTTGACTGTGTGTTTGACTGTGTGTGTGTGTGGGTTTTTACTCACCAGCGATGATTCTTTGTTGTTGTTGTTGTTGTTGTTGTTGTGGCATAGCCATGACGAATCCTTGGTTCATGTTGGATTGAGGAACTGATGAAGAAAAGAATACCTGTAACAACAGTGTGTGTGTGTGTGTGTGTGTGTGTGTGTGTGTGTGAGTGTGTGTGTGTGTGTGTCTTTTTGTGTGTGTGTGTGTGTGTGTGTGTGTGCAAGTCTCTTTGTGTGTGTGTGCGTGTGTGTGTCTCTTTGTGTGTGTGTGTGTGTGTCTCTTTGTGTGTGTTTGCGTGTGTGTGTGTTGACTCACCGGCGATGTAAGTTGGTTGTTGTTGCTGCTGCATACCATTGCTGTATGGTTGGTTCATGTTCATTAATTGAGGACCTGATGGAGAAATAAATTACTATGGCAACCGTAACAGAACTCATAATCTCTTTTTCATACAAATGTATTAAAACCAGGTAATTGCTGATAAAATGTTAAAACCTGTGATACTCATTAAATTAAAGTAAATCAAAGTAAGCTTTACAATGCGAACAACAGAGAGAAGGTCAAAGGGAGTAGCCTAACTTTAGGTTAGGATGTTACGCTAGCTTGACCCAGCATTCCCTGAGCGAGAAACTGCCGTGTGGATAGACATGTCTACTGTCAATGTATTTCAAGAGATCTCACCTGCTTGTTGGAACTGCATTCCCTGAGCTCCCATTTGCATCTGCATAGTGGCGGAGAATGTCTGCAGGGGGCGTCAGAGAGATCGAGAGCGTTGTATTTTATACGCTAGCTAGCAATGACAGTCAAACATTAATGTTTGCTAGCATCAGCAGAATAGCTTTAAAGAAACATACAGTTATGATCAATGAACATACTTAGGGAGTTGATTCAACAGAATTATTTTGTCTTTTTTCACTACTGTTTTATTTTTTATTGGTATGTTAATAGAGGAACTTTCTGAAAGTGTGCGTTGCTATGTCACGAACAAACCTGTTTGACAGTAAATAAAAATGTTGAGAGAAATGTGCAGACTGCGGTATGCTGTCTTGTTTTGGGCTTGTCAGCATTTCACATTTATGTTAATTATCTTGGCCGTTTGCCTTGGTTTTGAGTTAAATGTTGTGGTTATACTTAACATTTACACTATATGGTCTCTGAAATATAACTTTGAAAAATAAACAGTTATGTGATTAACAATTTAACTGTATCTTTAAGAATGTAAATGGATAGGGTCACGTTCAAGTCACACAGGTTTTAATAACAGTAATTATTGTGCATCTAGTTGACATTCATTTAAATGATACATAAACCTGCTTGTATCTTACAGAGAACAGGATTCCAGTTAATCCATCCTACTACAAAAAATAAATGAACCAGAAACACAACATAACTGGATGATCACGCGTGTAAAATCTTTATATTATTTTTATATATTTTCGACTAACCACATTTGAATATCATGTTTCTTCATATAAAAAAATCTCTGGGATTGTGGGTCTTGGTTTTGAACTTAAAATTAATCTAAATAATATATAAATAATGTACGAATGTTTGCAAAACAGTACTAGGCACATGTTTATAAGATGAATCCAAACACATTTTTAAACATCGATGAACAGTGCAAATATCACACCTGACTCACAGTGTATTCAGCACTTATAGCTGATGGTGGGTAAAAATAAATTTACTGTCAAATTTGAACAGGAGGAAACATTTTATTTCAGCCAAAATGTGTCAAATTATGCAGATTTCTTTTAAAATGACACAAATGAACAACACGCAAAAACTAGTTGCCGAAATCCATCCTTTACATATTTAATTCTCCAAAGCACCACACTGACCCCCATTCACCTAGTCTACCTCACCCCAAAACCTTACCTCACCCCTCTGACCCGTCTCCACCCAGTCTACCTCACCCCAAACCCTTACCTGTCAGGAGTCCAGTTGAAGAAAAGATGATGTGAAGCACAACACTGCTATTTCCTTGTGATATCTCTTCCACAGAAGGGAGATCACACATAAAGTAGATAGAATGGTAGAGAAAGTGATAGAGACACAGAGATATTAGATAGTTCTCTTCCACTACAAATCTGCTCTGTAACAAAAAAATGACAACCAGTGGATCACAAGTAAAAGAATATTCAGGTTTTACTGGCTTCTTAAGAGGAAGAACTGAGCAACATACCAAAGACAACTTTGATGTGAGCAAATTCCTAGATTCTTCGAACCATAAGAAACCATTTTACGAAACATAACTATGACAACAAAACATGTTTTTGTTTCTGTTTATTCAGCCTTACTTTCCACTGGCACATTGTGAAAAAGCACAGGATAGACAATAATACAACATTTCAAACTTATAATTGTATTATAATTAAAAGATTTTAATGATTCAGTGTACACCGATTAATATATCCAAAGTGTACAGTACCAATAAGATTTGGACACACCAATTCAAGAGAATGGGTAAGTGTGAACAAACCATTGACTGGATCTGTATGTTTTTGAAAAAAAAGTTGATTAGTATAATAATTAGTATAATATAATATACAAATATACCTCATTAGTTCACCAGCATCTATGAAAAAATACACTTTTTTGTAACCAGTTCTTTGAAGCAGGTTTCTCAGGCCTGGTCTTATAAATTTTGCAGATATTGAACACTTTGTGCCAGCTGATTGGTCTAGGCTTGGTCACATGGATCTCTTTTCGCCAGGTGATTGGTCTGGGCGTGTGTCACATATATCTTTTGTGGATATGGATCACCGTCTTGCAGTTGGAGCAGTGGTGTTGTACGTCCTTACAGGCGTCGACAAATAATGGAATCAAACAGCAGGGCCAGATTCTAAAAAAAGACATACTTTTAGATCCTTTAGACTGACTAGTTCATCTTAAACCTTGTGTTGTTTTTGTTATCTTAAGAGATGTGGTGTGTGTATGTATGTGTGTGTGTGTGTGTGTGTGTGTGTGTGCGTGTGTGTTTGTGTGTGTGTGTGTGAACTCACAGGAGGAATCCGAGGGTAAAACATATGAGCCAGGCAAACAGTCCAACGGTGTATGTGGTCTCCGTGACAACATCAACCTGACAGTGAGGACACTTCATCTGTCCGGGAACGTCTCTGGGCAGGTGTGACTGTAACACCACCACCTGAGTTGCTGTGAAGACGGGAGAACACCGCTTAGAACCAGATAGAACCGGAAAGATGAGGGGACGGACACACTACCATGGTTATTGTGTTGGAGAACATGTAAAACTGATTAGAAGATATTTCCGGTTAGAGCCAGATCAAACCAGATATAAATTGATAGAAACACCATGTGGGCTAGAGGTTTAAAAAGGAGGACAAAACCCAGTTAGAACTGGTCAGGACCAAATTTAACTTAATATTTTTTTACAGAACAGAAATAGATACAGGGTTGGACTGTACCTCAACATGTCATTAAAGTATTTGCTACGGCTACATGCTAAAATAGATAAAGTGGGGCTGTACCCAAAAATGTAATTTAAGTGGTTGCTACAACTACATATTGCTAACGTTATAATATTCTACCAACAATATTATTTGTATGTTATTATCTTCTGATAATAAACATCATAATTCAAACAACGTTGGGGCGACGTGACTGCACACGACGACTTGAGTCGAGATCAGAAAAAGTCACTGATCAACATGGTAGATAATTGGTATCATTGAGTGCCACTATTGGATGATGTCGATACTAGAAACCGGATATTCACGCGCCCACACATCTAGTTGTGCAATAGACCCGCTTTTGTCAAGCATTCATGGGTAATGAAATGCTTGTTCGTCCATCCAGTATGTGGAATTTCCCCACAACATACATACGTGCACATTTCCATTACATGTACATTTGTGTGGCTGGTGGAACTGGATCCTGTCCCACTGTACAGATGATTCCTAAGATTCAACGGATTAACGTAACCGCTGAGTTTGATCGGTAACGAGGGCATAAACTTGCATTACACATATCGTAGACGTTGGTCCTCGGGAGATTTAAAATGGCTGGCGCCAGGAGGAATGACGAGACGCAATAAACGGAAATAATAAAGAATGATTGGATAAGTAAATAGACGTAGACATGTCATTGGTCAGATCCTCATTGACTCACTAACGGGGTTGCTTGCAGGAGGCGCATTGATGTACTGTGGGTTTGGTGGGTTGTAGAATTGTTGGGGAGCACCTAAACAAAAGAAGACATTAAGAATCTCCGGTTATGGTGAGACTCAACATGACCACAGAACCGGATACAGTAAAAACAGCATGAGTTATTGAACGCATTAAGAATCTCCGGTTATGGTGAGACTCAACATGACCACAGAACCGGATACACTAAAAACAGCATGAGCTATTGAACGCATTAAGTAATTGAGTGTTGTTGGAACATGAGTCTGGTCTCTCACCTCCCTGGACGCTGTTAGCCACCGGGCTGCCGGGGTAGGGGGGAGATGGATCGTTCTTGGGGGGTACATTCTGACCTCCATTCTGACCTCCATTCTGACCTTCATTCTGCTGAAATGTCGCCATACTGTCTGGAGACGGTTAAGAGGGCGGGACAGAGAGCCAGGGTGAGACACAGACGGACCAGAAGGAAGAGAGCAACGGGGTTGGAAGGATGGAGAGAGAGGAAAGGATGGAGAGGGGGAGGGAGGGATGGAGAGAGGGAGGGATGGAGAGAGAGAGGGGGGGAAGGATGGAGAGAGAGAGGGAGAGGGAGAGAGAGGGGGGTGGATCTCGCAGGTAGAATCAAGGTGAGAAGGATCAGTAAAGTGACGTTGACACAAGGATCCCTCGTCATTTAGTAATTCCACAGAACAGTCGAGCAGTTTCCTATAAGTTATATCAAGGCCAGCTGGTTTAGCCACCCTGTCAGAGTGCACTTATCTACACCGCCTGCTGAACTTCAGGTAGCCAAAGAAGAGTTTAATGTGTTTTTCCTATTAAATGGATTTTAGACAAAAATCAAGGAATTTTCAACTATATAGTGTAGCCCTAAACACAAAACAATTGCAGATCTCAATTGTGTCAAACACCCAAAACACACAAAAAAATCACTACTATTTCTCCCCTTCCCATCTATCCTTAAAGCATGTTGAGAATCTTAAAATATTTGGACCCATCCACCCCGGGTACCCCTGGTTACTCCATGGTAACCCTGGGTTACCCCAGCCCAGCCCAGATCACCCAAACCACCCAGCCACAAATAAAAGCCCCTTACCAGTCTGTAGTCCTGGGCAATGACAACCGCGAATGTAAAACAGTCTTTATAAAATGAAACTTGAATTACTTGATGTGAGGCATTTCAGAGATGCCACTCCTACGAGAGATAAAAAGATCATGAACCAATCAGGAGAATGTCACGTCTTACACAAACAAACACACAAAGACAAGAAACAGGGGAAGAGTGGTCCAAATTTTTGTGAAATGGCTTAAACATCTTTTGCAACCAAATATCGGACCAGGTTTTCTACAGAAGTCGAACCGAAAACAAATATGCCGTACGTAGATAAGTGTGGTCATATTTTCAGGATTTGTTGCTTGGTATAAACATGTAATTTTCCTTGACAATTAAAACTAAAGCCTGAAATGGTGAGAGGTATTTTTTGGGTGAAGCACGCAAGGGAGCGAGATGCAGAGTTCGAGAAACTAAACAAACACTGTAACGTAAATAAAAGTGCGCTTACAGAAAGCCACTTGAAACAACGCTAACACAGTGCACAACTATACAAACAAACACAAGAGTCACTGACACGTAACATTCTATTAATAACAAGCTCCCGTGAACCTGGCAAGGGACCTTAAATAGCCCACTGATTAACTAACCTAACCAACCTGTGCTCCTAATCAACATTATACACAGAAGTGCTCCCCCCTGACCACCCTGGTTGGAGGCAGTACACAAGTTGGAGGCAGTACACAAGCGCAGGGCGAACGGAGGATGTTCAATGAAAGAACTTGAACCAAAAAAGAAACTAAATCGCAAGACAGAACAAAGGTCACACTGGGCGACACTGAAACAATTGCAGAATTAAGGTTATTGAAAGTGGAGCATTTCCCTGTGCCACGTGCGTGTGATAAGGGTGCAGAATATATCCTCAGAGAGACAGAGAGAGATATACACAGAGAGATAAGCACAGAGAAATATACACAGAGAGATGAACACAGAGAGATATACACAGAGAGATATACACAGAGAGATATACACATATACACAGAGAGATATACACAGAGAGATATACACATATACACAGAGAGATATACACAGAGAGATATACACAGAGAGATATACACATATACACAGAGAGATATACACAGAGAGATATACACAGAGAGATATACAGATATAAATATAGATGTCCTTCCTGATGTCCTGATGTGTGCCACGTTACAAAGGACCCATACAGTTGTGCAGCTTCAGAAATGCATAATGGATGAATGGGGCTGATTTCCTCTTGCTAAACTTAACCAACTGGTGTCTTGAGTGCCCAAACGTTATTAAAAGAAAAGAGACGTTACACAGTGCTGAATAGTCAACTTTTTTTTGGAGTAAGTTTCAGTCATCAGATTTTAAATTACGTATTATTTTCAAAAGTACATTTTTATTCACAAAGCGAAACATCAAATAATGTGTTAATAATGTGTTTTCAATATTACAGAGTGAATTGCATTTTCAAATTACTCTATTTGTTTGTTTCTTTGCTTTATCCATACTGTCCCAAATAGGTTTACATTATTGTCTCTGCAGGACTTTTGGCTAAATAAACTGAAGTTATCTTGTCACGTTAACGGTTGTCACAATTCCTAGTCCACTGAGGACATCTAGTGGTTTAGGAGGGTATTGGGACATTTATCTTCACTTTAAGCGCTTATGGAACTTTGAGCACCTAAATCAGATGTGGGTGATTAGAACGGGCACAATTGGTTTAGATTATGTGATTATGTTATGTATAAAAGTCACTGGGTCTTGGTGCACCGTGTGGGATTTTGTCTATATGGCACGATTCCATTTAAGTGAATGTTCGTATGCATTTAACTGTGATCGTCATTTGTCATATGTGCATTTTAATTTAATTTTTACTGTTTATGTGTTTTCCCCATTCTCAGTTTGTTTTATGTTAAATAAATACATTTGAACAGATTATACATGCTCTGCACCTGGGTTCTTCAGCACTACACCTTGTTTTGTGTTAATGGTTGAGTTTCCTGTGGTTTAAGGAAGATCCAAGGAATTTGTTGACATATGTCACTGATGTGTCTCACAGTTATTTGCTTTTAAAAAGCCAGTAAAACCTGAACATACATTTACTTTTCTTGTAAATTACTGGTTGTCGGTTTCTTGTTACAGAACATATCTGTAGTTAAAGGTTACTTACCGATATCTCTGTGCCCCTATCACTTTCTCTCCCATTCCTTTTACTTCATGCGTGATCTCTACTTTTTAGCTGCAGATTATCTTTTCTCTTCCTGGACTCCTGACAGGTAAGGGTTTGGGTTGAAGTAGACTAGGTGGAGAGGGGTCAGAGGGGTGAGGTAAGGGTTTGGGGTGAAGTAGACTAGGTGGAGAGGGGTCAGAGGGGTGAGGTAAGGGTTTGGGGTGAAGTAGACTAGGTGGAGAGGGGTCAGAGGGGTGAGGTAAGCGTTTGGGGTGAAGTAGACTAGGTGGAGAGGGGTCAGAGGGGTGAGGTAAGCGTTTGGGGTGAAGTAGACTAGAGGGCGGGGTAGGTGGAGCGTTTGGGGGGTCAGAGGGGTGAGGTAAGGGTTTGGGGTGAAGTAGACTAGGTGGAGAGGGGTCAGAGGGGTGAGGTAAGCGTTTGGGGTGAAGTAGACTAGGTGGAGCGGGGTCAGAGGGGTGAGGTAAGGGTTTGGGGTGAAGTAGACTAGGTGGAGAGGGGTCAGAGGGGTGAGGTAAGGGTTTGGGGTGAAGTAGACTAGGTGGAGCGGGGTCAGAGGGGTGAGGTAAGGGTTTGGGGTGAAGTAGACTAGGTGGAGAGGGGTCAGAGGGGTGAGGTAAGGGTTTGGGGTGAGGTAGTCTTTGGTCATCACCCAGCCTTCATGACCATAGATAGGTGAGAGTAAGAACGCAGATTGACCGGTTGATCGAAAGCTTTGCCTTCTGGTTCAGCTCGCTTTTCGTCACAACGACTGAAAAACAGTAAAATGTTCAAATGTGGTTACTCGAAAATATCCGACGATAGTTCATACAAGTTCTCTCAGTCAACTAGATGCTTAATAATAACCGTTATTAAAACCTGTGTGACTTAAGTGTGACCATATCGGTTTACATTCTTAAAGACACCGTTAAATTATAATTGAAATAGCTGTATTATTATATAACTGTAAACGGCTCATTTGAAAGTTATATTTCCCGAGATTCCCAAATAGTGGGAATGTTAAATAACCACAACATTCAACTGAAAACCAAGGTAAACGATCTGGATAATGGACTCGGTATGTAAAATGCTAGAATGTCGGATAATTCTACACTTTAATTAGGTGGACACAGAAAAAATTAATTGATGGTAAAGTATCAGTTATGAATATTTAGCTTCAGATGGTTCCTTCGTTTGTCATTGGTATAATAATTGATCACTTTATTTAAGGGCAGACAACATAATTAACAAATTATTATTAATACTTTATATCTACTAATGGGTCATTAGTTAGCTGACGTCTGGACTCACATATTTTTGAACTTCAGACTTGAGTTTGGTAAAATAAGAAAACACTTCAATTTGAGCATCTAAGACAAAACTTGAACTTGAACCTGGAATGACTGGAGAGATTTCTTTAGATCTTTCCGGCACATTCCTCTCACCCATTTTCACCACCCGGCTCCCCACTCATTGGCTGCATGTTAAGAACATGCAACATCAAGTGTGGGACACAACGACACTCAACTCTAATTGCACTTCCTTAAAATCACTCAAATGTGTAGATTTTCTCGTTGCAGATCTGTAGTTGATAAATACTTTCTTATATCTCACGCCTGTATCACTTTCTCACCCATTCCATATACTTCATGTGTGATCTCTCCTCCAAGGAAATAGCAACTTTTTGGCTTCAAATAATATTTTCTCCTCCTGGACTTCTGACAGGTAAGGGTTTGGGGTTAGGTGGTCTGGGTGGATGGGTGTCAGATTCTTGACTGGAGGATTGATTATTATGGAATTCGGCAACTAGATTTTGCGTATGAGTGTCATTTTAAAAGAAAGGTGCATAATTTAACGCATTTGGGCTAAAAGAAATTGTTTCCTCTTGTTCAAATTCGACAGTAAATTGTTTTTTGTCACGATTAGCTATATTATTGTATTGAAAAAAATGCAATGTCAGAAAAGCAAAAACTAAAAAAACTTTGTCCAGGAGAATTCAAAATCTGAGGAAAATGTGTCAAAAAATACTGTTAAAAGTAGTAAACATACCGGTATATATACATATATACAATACAATCCGCAAATATTCTGTTAATAAGAGCAAATCAAGTTTTAGTTTATGTACCATTATTCAACCTAATATGTATTTTTGTAATGTTTGGGTGTGCTGCATTCAGGACCGGCCTTAAGCGACGTCTGCTGTAGCTTTTCGACCCCAAACCCCAAGGGCCCCATAACTGCTGGGTAGCCCACGGCCGCTAGGGTAGAGAAGGGGGGTCCAAAATCTGATTTTGCATAGGGACCCCAAAGGGCTGGCGTTAATGCGACCTAGTCAGGAACAGAATGTATGTTACAGTATGTATGTATGTATGTAACATTATGTATGTATGTCACATTATGTATGTATGTCACATTATGTATGTATGTCACAATATGCATGTATGTCACATTATGCATGTTACATTATGTATGTATGTATGTATGTATGTATGTATGTTACAATATGTATGTATGTTACATTATGTATGTATGTTACAATATGTATGTATGTTACATTATGTATATGTTACATTATGTATGTATGTTACATTATGTATGTTACAGTACCCAAACCAATGAGTTACATACATAGAATGTGTTTGGATTCATCTTGTAACAAAGTGCCCTTTAGTAAACATTTGTATATAACATGTATATTATGTGTATATTATTTAAAATTAACTTAATTTTAATTAATAATTAGACTACAAGCTGTGTGGTAAAAACCAAGGTGCACAATTTTCAAATGGGGTTACTTAAAAGTATATAAAGATTTTACACAAGTCATCTTTCAACGGCAGCCTTATCTACCATCATCCAGTTATTTTGTGTTTCTGGTTCATTTATTTCTTGTAGTAGGATGGATTAACTGGAATCCTGTACTCTGTAAGACAGGCAGGTTTATGTATCATTTAAATGAATATCAACTAGATGCACAATAATTACTGTTATTAAAACCTGTCTGACTTGAACGTGACCATATCCATTTACATTCTTAAAGATATAACTAACATAACTGTGAAACGCTGGAATGTGCTAAGCCCAAAAGAAGACAGTATACCGCAGTCTGCACATTTCTAATGTATATGTGACATTTTTATTTACTGTCAAACAGGTTTTTTCGTGACATAGCAACGCACACTTTCAGAAAGTGCCATGGGCTAGATAATGCTATTTTAACATAATTTATATTAACTAATGATAAAGGGTCAGTTATAAATTAAGTTAAGGAAGCAGAATTCTACTCTTTAATTAGGTGGACATAAAAACAACTATTCATTGTATCAGTTGAAAAGCGAATAGTGTTTAGCAACAGATATTATTTTCTAAAGTTTACTGGTACTTGTAGGAACCTTGACGAGAGTTTTCTCAAGTTTACTGCTACATGTATGTACCTCGGCAAGTGTTGGACTTGGTGCGTGTCTGCATTACAAACCCACTACACTTCTGTTCCTGGTCCTGGTTCTGTCCTTATTACCCACCTTAGGAGGGATTACAGCACTGCTCTTTTGCACTTCTGGTTCGGATGCAAACTGCATTTCGTTTTACTGTACTTCAATGACAATGAAGTTGAATCAAATCTAATCTAATGATTAGCTCATAGTGAGGAATTTCATAATATATTCAGAAATAATATACATTCACACATCCAAAATATGAAACCAATAGAAGTAGAAGAATAGACAAAATAATTCAGTCCCCAAGTATGTTCATTGATCATAACTGTATGTTTCTTCAAAGCTATTCTGCTGATGCTAGCAAACATTAATGTTTGACTGTCATTAGCTAGCGTATAAAATACAACGCTCTCCATCTCTCTGTCGCCCCCTGCAGACATTCTCCGCCAGTATGCAGATGCAAATGGGAGCTCAGGGAATGCAGTTCCAACAAGCGCCTATGGGAGGTGAGACAGTTCCCACACAGAGAGACGCATGGCGTTAGATGTTAATCGTGACACACATTTTACTCCATAGAGGTGGTCCAAAAATGTCTTCAAGCTTATTTGTTATCGCACCTCTCTAAAATGATATTATTACACAAAAGGAAATGGCACTGGGTTGTTTAAGAGTTTATTAAAATAGCCACAAAAGTATTACATTTCTTTATTGACCATCTCCCGGTAGACAGCGTGCGGCAGGTACCTCACAATAACAGTATTAACTGTATTAACTGAAACCGCAACTCGGTAACAAACTTGGCTGTGATTCAAACACACAAAAACAAACACATACTGAAGGAAACTCCTGTAGCACCAAACCTGTGTCACAAGTGTGGTGAGGTTTGTGTTCTACACAGTGCTTTTTGGGTGAACGCACACACACACACAGTAACTATGTATGCAAGAGACAGGACGCAGACACCGGGAGAACAAACACCTTTTAATAAAGAACTAAAATGAAGAAACTGAACAACAGTACATTGAAGCAAAACCAAACACAGACATTGATGAAAATACCCAATACACATTAATTTCTAACTAGATTTGTCTTCCACAGTTGTCCAATCGCAACCTAACCCTGTAAACACACACGGTATGTATGAGTGAGATACATTTGTTGTTTATCCTGTTTCTTGGCTATAAATCTCTGTGCCGTGTCAGAACTACTCTTCTCAAAATATCTAAAGTAAATTGGGTGTCATTTGTCTTATTATATCCAGTGCTCCAAAAAATCTTCTGTTCTGTTTGAGCTTAGTCGGTTCTGTCTGGTTTTATGTCTGGTTCTCTTTAGCTCTTATCAGTATCATCCTCTCGTTGCAGTAACCAACGTGATGATGCCCGCTTCTCAAACCCAACCCCAACATCCAAGTGCCCATGCTGGTGAGTCAGACACACACACATCCATCCAGCCTCTCCTGGTCCATGCTGTGCCATAAACCATTATGCTTGGTTTACAATTAACCACCATTTGCCTACTGCGCTACGTCAATATCTAGAAAATCAAGAGCTGTGTCTGTGTGTATCATTCGCCAGTTAAACTGGCATCGGAATCATGGCTAGAGAGTTAGTCAACTTACTTTTTGCAATTCACCAATCCCGCCTCAGATACTACCAGAGGTTTAAACAGAGTCGGCTGGAGGGAAGCATCAGATGTTCTTCGTTCGTGATTGCGTGCAGCTAGATGTCAACAAAGTTCACTCTCACCTCGACGGAGTGAACGTCTCCCCTGTATGGTAGAGCAGGCTTGTGTCAGACCTGTATGCCTGGAAGGAGCATGATTGTAAAGCTATTATGTGTTCGTATCAAGCATGTCGGAGAACCTGTCGTTTTGTCACCTGACCACATGGATCTCTACAAACATGCCAGATTCTCTCAACCAGATTGTAAAGAATGTTCAGATTGTACAGAATGTTCAGATTGTACAGAATGTTCAGATTGTACAGAATGTTCAGATTGTACAGAATGTTCAGATTGTACAGAACGTTCATAATGTCATAATGTTCTTGTCCCGCCCCAGATGTGAGCTGAGATATACCTGTATGTAAATTGTGGTTGAAATATAGAACAACCTAAGCACAACAGCTTTATATGGTATAAGTGGATCAAAGTGGTTCTCCTCTCTAAGCAGCAAATCCCATTGCTCAACCAGTACAACAAACCAGCGTACATGCCGGCATCCCACACTCTTACCCCACACAAAATTATCGCTTTCGCACCAAAAATGCCAGGATAATTTTCTAAATGCACAGGCTATTTAGCAGGATCTCCTGACGTTTCTATGGCCATAAGAGACTACGGCTAATGGCTGAATATGCAATGTAATAATTCACAAAACAATTTGCATAAAAGTAGAAAAGATGGAAATTGCTTCCTCTAATCAGCAGAGTAATTTTGACCGATATACATTCAGTATATCTGGTTCTAACCAGTCCTCATTGCTTCGTCCATAACCCAGTCGGTGATTCTATCCAATTACGTAGAGTTTTATACTTTGTCCTGTTCTATCCTGTTGTCGTATAGGGGGGGCACACTTTGGCAGGTCGAAATGTGGTTAAAGAGATTAGAAGAGATGGAACGCCAAACAATCCTGACTGAAGTCTCAGTTTACAATCTGTTCCTCACGCTAACATGGCAACACGCTAACATGGCAACACGCTAACATGGCTACACGCTAACATGGCTACCTGATCATATGATCATACCCAGTTTCCAGTCTGTTCCTCATGCTAACATGGCTACACGCTAACATAGCTACCTGATCATACCCAGTTTCCAATCTGTTCCTCATGCTAACATGGCTACACGCTAACATGGCTACCTGATCATACCCAGTTTCCAATCTGTTCCTCACGCTAACATGGCTAGCTGATCATACCCAGTTTCCAATCTGTTCCTCATGCTAACATGGCTACACGCTAACATGGCTACCTGATCATACCCAGCATCCGATTGATATTGTCCTCTCCTATCTATTAATTCATTAATTTTGGGTTGCAACCGGCTTTCACCTCCCCTGCAGCGCGACCAGTTCTGGGGGCAAATCTGACGACCTTGCCAAACCGGATGATATGCACTTTATGTCAGGAGGACGTTGTGACAAACACGTCCTACCAAAGTGGGAAGCTCACCTGGGTCCTGGTCATATCGCTAGGGATCTGCATGTAAGTTTACATGGATATGTACACACACACACACATTTTGCATTACCAAAAAAATAACACACACACTGACCCCATGACCTCTAACCCCTGTAGGATCTGGCCATGCTGTTTAATTCCATTTTTTTGCAAGGACTGCAGGGACGTGGTCCACACCTGCCCCAAATGCAACAGAACGATCCATATTTACAAGCGCATGAAGTGATCCTCGTGATCCTCGTGATCCATGTTGATTTACGGTGATCCGTCTAAGATGTTTTCCATACTCAACCTGAGAATGAATTATACTACTCAGGACAAGAGATTAATCAGTAATAGTTTTTTTAGAAACATTTATGTAATGGCCACTTTCAATTGATTTTTTTTTTACAAATAATTGTTTTTTTTCTCCAATAAAGTGATTTATCAGATGATTATAGTAGATCTATATGCTAAATATAGAGTATTGTACTTTGATTATAGTAGATCTATATGCTAAATATAGAGTATTGTACGTTGATTATAGTAGATCTATATGCAAAATATAGAGTATTGTACTTTGATTATAGTAGATCTATATGGTAATTATAGAGTATTGTACTTTGATTATAGTAGATCTATATGCTAAATATAGAGTATTGTACTTTGATTATAGTAGATCTATATGTTAAATATTGAGTTTTGTACTTTGCAATTGCATAGTAAAACGGTTGTAGGGAATATTAGGGTGGTAATTCAGTTTCTTTAGGTGTGTCCTTCTTCAGGCTTGAAATAAAGCAAATTAATGGGCATTTCACTACTTTCATTCTTTACAGGCTGAAATTTACTTGATCACTATGCAAATAAACATTTAATTCCTGGTTCCCCCGTTCCTCTGCAGTCCCACGCATCTGGTCCTCAAACGTCTCCTGGGTACCCACAGCCATTCCATAATTCTGTATTAGTAACATTATAAATAAATTAAGAAATCAATAAACATAAATAAATTTCAGGTCAGAAATGATTCTGGCTGTTGTCTTTTTTCAGAAACTGTCACGAACTCAGGAGTGCAGTGCAGGTAAGTGAGCCAGGGACAGAGCATGTAGACGTTCAATGGGTTTTTACTAATAAACCAAACAAACAACTGAAAGAACACTCATAACATGTGACACAGCAACAACTACCAACAATGTGGTGACACTGTAACGTAACCCAGCAAATAGCCCCCAGCTGTGAGGAATTAGCAAAACCAGAGTACCTCAGAACAGCAAGTGTTCCACCCTAAAAGCCTCATGGAACCAAATCCTCACCAATTGTGACAGGAACACACATCCATGAATGTTGGATATAAAAAGTCAACACACCCCGTTTTGCGATGTAAAAGACTGAGACAAAGACAAATCATGTCAGAAATGTTTCCAATTATTGTGACCTATAATGTGAACAATACAAATTGAAAAACAAACTGAAATCTTCGAGGGGAAAAAATAAAATTACAATAACCTGGTTTCATAAGTGAGGGAGGTGGCTGGGTTCAGAATTAACTAATAACAATCAAACTCATGTTAAATAGAAGTCATAACACACCTGCCATCACAAATTCCACAGGGTGGCGCTGCCTGCATTTTTAATTCTTGGTTGATTATTGTTTGACTACTTCGAATACAAAACACAAAAAACAATTCCAAAAACATCACAGACAGACAATAATCCAGTATTGAAAACTCCACAGGTTAGAGAGTCACTTTAAATTTGAAAGTGAGGCCATTTTTCCTCACACATCTGCGCGGCTGACTCTAAGTGTGTGTGTGTGTGTGTGTGTGTGTGTGTGTGTGTGTGTGTGTGTGTGTGTGTTTATGTTTCGTGACTGCTACTGGAGCTGAGTATTTGAGCCTTCTATATTTAGCATATATAATCATCAATTAAGAACTCTGCTTAAATCTCGATTGAACAAGCCGGTTAATAGGGATCAATGTCTGTCTGCTTATCTGTCTGTCTTCCTCTGACTGTCTGTCTCTGCTTATCTGTCTGTCTTCCTCTGACAGTCTGTCTCTCTGCTTATCTGTCTGTTTCTCTGCTTATCTGTCTGTCTGCTTATCTGACTGTTTCTTTGAATCTGTCTGTCTTCCTCTGACTGTCTGTTTCTCTGCTTATCTGTCTGCCTCTCTCTGTATCTGTCTGTCTCTCGTGTATCTGTCGGTATTTACAGCACCATACTTCCTGCTTAACGACGTTGTGTGTGATTGCGCCAGTGTCTGTTCAACGGTAACTGTGGGTTATATGTGCACGTGGGACTCGCAAAACAATTAACTTTATTTTTAGACACACACATACACACACACACGGGCGCGTGTCATAGAGTGAGGAGGATTGCTCCCATGTCAGTCTAAGGAGAGAGCTTCAGACTGAGTCCTGGCTTTTCCGCTGATAGTGGGTAATTATCCCGTATATAGTAGGGCTACATTAGTTTTAACCAGAGTTATAGACATATAGTGCACATGCAGTGGTACGCTCTATGGAGACTGCGACTACATGGACCGCACAGCCACGTGCGCGAAGAACCGTAACCCGGTCCATATCTGCTGTCCTTAACTATAGTTAGCGTTCTCCTTCACTTCCATTTAAACCTACTGCGAGGGGAGAATTGGGGATGTGCATTATTCCTCGTTAATTGACCGAATTATTTGATCTCATGGTGAAACCTGTTGACTGCCGCTCATGTGAAAGGGGCGTCTCATATTCCCATATCTGTATGCATATAAATATACTATGTATATAAATATACAACAGCATTATTGCTGGTTGAAAATGATTGAGATTTCTGGATGTTTGGATAGTGAACTCGGCAGAGCCGACAAGCAGCACCAGATCAAGCGCCGGCTGCGCGTCTGCGAGGAGCTGCCAACAGTATTGTGGTGCTGCCTGTGTGCGCCTCCAGCCCGCCGCTAGTTGAGTGGCTGCTGACATCCCCCGCACATTTCCGTGTGAGAGAGACTCATACTGAGTGGAAGAGAGAGCACTTCTTTTTTGTATCGGCTGTGTGTGTGTGGGAGTGCAGTGAAATACGCTGGACCCTTATTGTGAGTGTGTATAGTGAGCTGTATCACTGCCAACACAACTATGTGATATAACCTAGATGACACCGTGGGAAAACAATAAAAACGCGCAATAAGAGAGATGTCTCCGGACCGGAGTGAATATACTGGACATAACTCCGTCTGCCACAGTTTGGACTACCGTAGGGGAACAGACGGAATGGAATACAGTCCGTGAAAAGTGGTGCAGTTTTAATTAATTCTGCAATAATTAGATGGTCTGCGTGCATTCGGTTATGTGCACATGCACGCGCCAGCCGCACATGATGGTCGTCACCTCGCGCTCGTCCCCAACAAATTAAGACATCGAATTATCCTGCTGAGTAGCCTAAACAACAACGTCAAATTTAAACGGACCTATAGGGAAAAACACTCAACGAGGCTGTCGAGGTGAGTTAACCGTTATTTGAATATGTGACACTGCATACGCCTACGGTAATTATACATGGGCCCTATACGCATTACATCTTAATTATTCATGCTTTTTATTGGTAAAAACTACTTTTTCTTGGCCCCTACCAGTCCTTGCAATGACACGTTTGTTTATTACCCCGGGCTGTATTTCTATTATTTACTTTTGTCTATATTGTGTATGTGCGTGTGTGTGGTGCGTGCGTGTGTAGGCCATCAGTGCTACTTGTCACCCAGCCTGTTCTGAGAAATCAGTGTTAAATAGGCCACCCTACTGCTTCACGTTACTAAGGGAACCGTTGGTTGCTACAGACTGAGTGGGTTGCTGAGAAGTCCAGAGCAATGGCTGTATGTGTGTGTGTGTGTGTGTTCTCATGCGTGTGTGTGTAAGAGAAAAGACGTTACATAATAATTATTTATTTATCAGATGTAAAAGGAACCGTTAGTTCCCTCTGGAAGCAACAAATTCCACAACCTCCTCTGCACAGGAAGACATACAAGCTGTGAAAGTGACTGGAGGCGAAAAGCGTCACTAAAATACGACCTTCTCCTTCACTCTTTCTCCCTCTCTCTCTCACTCTCTCTCTCTCTCGCTACACTCTTCTTGTGTTCTTGTCTCTCAGATGGCCCGCAGTCTGGTCCTCGTCCTCCTTCTCTCACTGATTGGCTGCGGTTGCTCCCAGGATGACAGCAACCCCGGCAGATCACCTCCCCCTCCCCGGGGCTGCGGCGCCAACGTGGACCCCCTGTACCGTGCTCTGTGTGACCTCGAGTCCGTCTGGGCCGTGGTTCTGGAGGCGGTGGCCTGTGGCGGGGCCATCACCTCCCTGGTCCTGTTTGTGGTCCTCCTGGTGAAACGTTGCTCTATCCTCGAACCGGATCGACGCTCCGGCCTGGGTCCTCTGCTCCTCCTGCTCATCTCTCTCCTGGCTCTGTTCTCCCTGTCTCTCGCCTTCCTGTTGGGCCGTACGGAGGCTCTGTGCATGGTTCGCCGGCTCCTCTGGGGCCCTCTGTTCGCCCTCTGCTTCTCCTGCCTGCTGGCCCAGGCGGTGCGTCTGAAGAGGCTGGCGTCCGGGAAGTCCAGCCCCAGGGGGAGCACCCTGGCCGGGCTCGGCGCGGCACTCGCCCTTGTCCAGGGGATCGTCTCCGGGGAGTGGCTGCTGCTCAGCGTGGCGAGGGAGGGCCACGGCGCCTGCGACTACCCGCCCCTGGACTTCGCCCTGGTGTGTAGCTACGCCCTGGGGCTCCTGCTGGCCGCGTTCTGCCTCTCCCTGGGCGTGATGCTGTGTGGCGGCGGTGACGGCGGCGACGAGGAGGGCAGCGACGGGGGACGGGATCGTCGCTGGAGGTGCAACGCCGTGTGGCTCTTCCTGGCGTGCCTGGCGTCGCTGCTGCTGTGGGCCGCGTGGCTCGCTCTGTATCTCCATGGCGATGCGGCGTTGAGAAGGGCGCGGTCGGGGGGCGGCGGAGGACGCCGGCAGGACTGGGACGAGCCGGTGTCGGCTGTGGCCTTGGTGGCACAGGGCTGGGTCCTCCTGCTGTTTCACGCTATCCCAGAAGCCCACCTGTGTCTGAGAGACCCACCGGCCCCCAGTCAGCACGACTACTTCGACACTAGCCAGCCCCCTCCTCCCTGCTTTCCACAGGATGTGACACTCACACGTGGACCCTACACGGAGAACCAGGCCTACTCCATTGAGGAACACAGTGCAGGTAGGCTGTGTGTGTGTGTATGTGTTTGTCAAAACATTTAAGGATTATCAACATAATAATTGTATTGTACCTAAACCTGGCTAGTAACACCCCACTAATTAGTGTTCGCTCCCTCGCCACCCCTGCTAGCACTGAGAGATGGATCGTTCCATAATAGTGGGATACGTCCGGGAATCCCCTTCAGAGGTCACATGTACCAGCCCACAGAGATGGCCTTGGTTATGAACGGAGGAGCGGTCAGTGACCTTCAGATCTCCACATTTCTTTCTCTCTCTCTCTATCACACACACACACACACTAACCACTTGTTTGTCTGTCACAGATTCCCACAGTACCGGTGAACTACACGGGTAGGCAGCTCTGGTGAGAGTGGAACTTTGGAATGTCGGAAGAGAACACAATTGCATTCTATGGTTCCAGAATGCTTGCTGATCTTCAGAACTCCGCCCATGTCTGTACCTCCTCTCATGACGGGCTGAAAAACACGACACAGAGGTTAAACAATACAAGGTTAAGACATAATATCATGCGTAAGTGTTCATGTAAACTATACTCTTGCACACTTTCACTGCTGGCAAGGGTTGTTGTTTTAATTAAATGCAAAGTTCCACTCAGTGAGAATCTGTCTGGCATAAAGTTCCACTCAGAGAGAATCGGTCTGGAATAAAGTTCCAATCAGAGAGAATTGGTCTGGAATAAAGTTCCACTCAGTGAGAATTGGTCTGGCATAAAGTTCCAATCAGAGAGAATCGGTCTGGAATAAAGTCAGAGAGAATCGGTCTGGCATAAAGTTCCACTCAGGAGAGAATCATTCTGGCATAAAGTTTCCAGAGTGAATCGGTCTGGCATAAAGATCCACTAAAGAGAGAATCATTCTGGCATAAAGTTTCACTCAGAGTGAATCGGTCTGGCATAAAGTTCCACTAAAGAGAGAATCATTCTGGCATAAAGTTTCACTCAGAGTGAATCGGTCTGGCATAAAGATCCACTCAGAGAGAATCTGTCTGGCATAAAGTTCCACTAAAGAGAGAATCGGTCTGGCATAAAGTTCCACTAAAGAGAGAATCTGTCTGGCATAAAGTTCCACTAAAGAGAGAATCGGTCTGGCATAAAGTTCCACTCAGAGAGAATCGGTCTGGCATAAAGATCCACTCAGAGAGAATCGGTCTGGCATAAAGATCCACTCAGAGTGAATCGGTCTGGCATAAAGTTTCACTCAGAGTGAATCGGTCTGGCATAAAGTCTCTGAAGGAAATGTTGTGTTTATTATTTCACTTTGATGTTGTGCTGATACCATTTACTCTTACAGTAAAATCAAATGTGACGGCTGGTTCCTTGTTGAATACTGGGTGTATGAAGTTGTTGGATATTAAAATCCCTTGTCTTAATCAAACCATACTTTAGAACCTAGAACTTAAGAACCTAGCTCTGCACCAGGAAGTGTTTCAAATGCTGGACACGATGACAACTTTAATTAATCAGCGGAGAGACAGGGCATGCCAACCAAACTACACACTATTCCCTAAGAACCATTCTACTTTTTACCAAAGTGGCTTATGGTCTGGGTGAAAAGTAACAGACCTCGGTAGGGAATAAGACGCAATTCGGCAAGAACACAGTATTTATGCAAATTCCATGAATCCACCACGTTCTAACTCCACCCAGCCTTCCCACTCATGCTTTCTATCGACTGAGAGATGTCTCTAACAGCCGCGTACCCGTTAATCAATGCTCCCCTCTGCGGACCAGGGCCTAAGTTTCTGGGTGACGCACAATACTCACATAGACTTCACTGCACTTGCAAATCATTACTATTTATACCTCTGTGAAAACCGTGTTTTCTCTGTCGTCGTGACGAGGCTGCGTTTTTAGTCCAGTAGAGTTGTTGTCATCATGCACTTTATCAAGGCAATCCATGCCGTCGCTATTTAGAGATATAACGTCCGCGTGAACTATTTCTATAACAAATGTCATGGTGTTATAATGTATTTTGTTATTGGCGTCACAAATGAGTACTGTATTTTTTGTGCTTCTATGAGTTTATTGTAAATGGCTGATGGTAATACATTTGAAGTTTTATTAATACCTAAGAGTGCAATATTGCTGTTATTATACACAATTATTGTATGGCGTGGTTCTGCACCTAATAGTTCAGCTTAGACATCCGTTGCTCATTGCGAGTTCTTATTTCTGAACACAACTAATTTGCTGCTTGTTAATCCCTATGGCGCTCTGGACTAATCCATTTAGGAAAACCAATAGGGGGGAACTTTTATTGTTGTGGTATTTCTGTGACTGGTCAAGTCCTATAAATTATAGCTAGTATCATTTTAGTTGTTGGACTCGCTTGGTTGTCTCTTAAACGTAATGATCTCACTAACTTAATCAAATAAATATTGTCTTTCTAGGTTCAACTTTTTCTGTATTTTTTACCAGCAGTTCTGACTACGGTTTAATTATTAAGGTATTTGTGGATTTTGTGGCATGCAATGTTTGAAGCACAAAAACGATTAAAGTTTGTTTAAGTTTTATTTTGATTGTATCTGAAATGACAGGATTGTCCGTGTTTTTAAACCATGGAAACATCAGAAACATTGGTGACCAAATCAGAGCATGTACATGCAAAGTTTAAAACAAAATGTTTTGAACCTTCATCTTCATCTAGGGCTAACCCATCTATGTTTGGTACGGCACGGGTGTGACCGGTTGTGACCTAAAAACACCAATTAGCTACAGGATTTGTGTGTGCTGTCCTAAATCGTACTAGTCCCCCAAGTGGCGCACTACATTCGACCAGACCGACCAAGGCTACAGCACCCTGACGCCCTCTGTTGGTTAAAGATAATGTTGCTTCTATGAAGAAAGATCGCCTATACACCAAATTCCGCCCGTATTGACTGCTACATACACTGAATTTGAATGTTGAATTTTTGTGGACGAAAACGTTTTCATGTAACTTTAAAGTACCTGACAACACATGCTAAATGACTACAACTTCAGTGCAGTATGTAACATTTGGGAGTCTACTTTGGGAGAATTACAACGGAAAGATCATGAGCGTGATCTCAACGTGTTTATAAATAAATACAGTACATATATTGCAATATATTACCTACAATTGCCTTAAATTCTCAAAACGTACAACTGACTATAATTCCTGAAGTTAACTCTAAATCGTACTCTTTGTAACTACAGCGATTAACCTGTGCGAAGAACTGAGATGTGGCGTTTGGAGTTCAGTCACTAGGGTCGCATGACGACGGCCTCGTTACTAAGGAAGTACATCTAATTGTATTTCCGGGTTAAGAAGCAATTGATGCACGTTTCCACGTGAGGTCTCAAAGTAAGAAAACTATTAATATTTTTGAATTTTCAATGATTATGACCTGTTCCCGTAGTAATTGAAGAAAGTAGCAAATTGTTCGTTGCAAAATGTTTCTGTTATCGACTTTGACGGTTATTTGGCATGGCTAGAACTAACTATCTAATGTATTGGTAAACGTAACCACAATTCAATCGATAGATGGCTAGCTACATTTACAAAATCTCGGAAGAATTTACGTAAATATCTCGTAATTTGGCCATTGTCTGGGCACAGGATTTTGCAATTAATTATTTGAGTAGACGTTAAATTCAGAGCTGTTTGAGTAGAGAGTTTAAACATTAAAGCAGCACAAGTAATGTACATACGACTTAATGTACATACGACTTAATGTACATACGACTTAATGTACATGCGACTTAAGGTACATGCGACTTAATGTACATACAACTTAATTGGCTGTTTTGGTTTCAAGATCACAAGCGTCGTTATCAAATAGACCAGTGGTTTTTAACCAGGGGTACTTGAGAACTCATGAGACCATTGGCTGAGTAGTATAATTATCACGAGGGGTACCTCAGGGGTACTAAAGGCAGAGCAAAATTCTAGTGGTGGTACAGTAGCTCAAACCGGTTGGTAACACTGAAATGCAGACAAACAAAATGTTTTTATGGGTGGCATCTTTTGTTGTCTGCTGAAATTGCAATAATATCTCATTTTTGCAGACGGCATCCATTGACGAGGTGGTGTTTGTGTCCGAGACGAACGGCTGTAACTTTGCAGCAAATATATTTATTGATCAGGTAGATGACATCACCATAATATATAGTTCACATCCGAAAGTATTTATTAATCGGTCGAATAACATCGCAAATCATTATCAACGTTATTGTGGCTTTCCCTTTTTGTTAACCGTAACCTGGCTGCGTCATTAAGTCTTCTAGTGAGCAACAAAGCGTCACGTCAGACAGTAACATACTATGTGCAACACTTCAGGCTCAACGTCTGGCCCTACAGAAGGAGATCGACCAGGAGTCCCCGCCCTCTGTCTCGGTCAGATCACTGGTTCGTATTTAGTTTTGTCATGCTTTTGTCCCAAATATCACCCCTTCCTCTCACACTACCTTACACTACATTATCAAGGCATAAAGTAAGATTCATAAAACCTGAAGGCCACATTTTGTCCGTTGTAACTACGTTTTTTGGGGCTGTCATGGTGTGTTTGTTTCTCTCAGATGGTCCGAGCAGGAACTGATGTGAAGAAGATAGTTAGCATGAAGAAGAATGGCATGGGGAAGAAGATGGAACATACTGTAGCAAACGCCTCAATTAACGAGGGGAGTGAGAAAGTAGTAAAGAAAAAGAAGAAAATTAATGCAGAGACTATGGCAGAAAACCAAACGGATTCTAATGTGGATGTAGAAAACACAGTAGAAGATGAGAATATGGAAGGAAGTGAATATAGGCCATCAGGTCCATTGATCCAGAAAAAGAAAAAGAAGAACAAGAAGGCCACTGAGGTTAAGCAGGTTAAAGAGGAGGAAGAAATGGAACAATGTGACGTAGAAGAGAGAGGAAGAGCCAAGAAAAAGAAGCACTGCGATAAGTCAGAAGAGATAGAGCAAGGAGAGAAGGATGAAATAAAGAAAGCCACAAAAAAGATCGGAAAGAAGACCGTAGCTGAGACTAAGGTGGGGAAGAAAAGAGTAAAAAATAATAATATTTCAATGGATGCTGAACCAACAGTGGATATTCAGGAGGAAGAAGTTGGAGAGATTCCCAAAAAAAGGAAAAAAACTGAAAGTAAAACGAAAGTAAAGACAAAAATGGAGCCTGAGAATGGAGAGGCAGAGATGAAAATGGTGGTGAAGAAAGAAAAAAAGAGAGTTGCCCTTGACAATGAAGAGGTCCAGAAGGAAGTAGTGAAGACAAAAAAGAGAGTGGCCACTGACAACGAAAAGCAGAAAGACATGGTGTTGAAAAATAAGGAAAAGAAGGTGAAGGTGGGAGTTGACAAGGCTACTTCAACGGTAAAGGTAGAGGAGATGGTCGATAAAGATGACAAGAAAACGAGAGCCAAGTCAAATTGCACAGACCCAGAGACGGGAGGAAAAGAGGAAGTGAGTGGGCGTAAGAAGGGAGGGATGAAGGAAAAGAGGAAGGCTTCTGCATCAACTGAGGATGTGGTCGGGGTGGAAGAGGGTAAGCCCAAGAAAAAGAAAAAGGTTCATCCAAAAGAAGGAGAGGAACGGGCTGACGATGGAGAGAGCGAGGGAACGGTGTCTGTTGCAGCTGGGAAGAAAGCAAAGAAAGGGTTAAAAAAGGGTTCTGAGGTAAAGGCACAAATGGAGAGAACCCAGCTGAAGAAAAAGAGTAAGAGAGGAGAGATGCCGGAGAAGGAAAAGCGGAAAAGGAAGATAAAGGTCGAGCGCTGTGATCCGGAAGACCAGGAGGTGAGTTGAACCCTACACATTAGCATTTATAACGCTTATGCTCTACGCCACGGTGTCTCTCCACCTCGCCACGGTGTCTCCCCCACACCCACCACGGTTCTCCCCCCACACCCACCACGGTTCTCCCCCCACACCCACCACGGTTCTCCCCCCCACACCCACCACGGTGGCTCTCCCCCACACCCACCACGGTGTCTCTCCCCCACACCCACCACGGTGTCTCTCCCCCACACCCACCACGGTGTCTCTACGCCACGGTGTCTCTCCCCCACGCCACGGTGTCTCCCCCACGCCACGGTGTCTCTCCACCACAGTCTCCCCCACGCCACGGTGTCTCCCACTCACACCCACCACGGTGTCTCCCCCACGCCACGGTGTCTCCCCCACGCCACGGTGTCTCCCCCACGCCACGGTGTCTCCCCCACGCCACGGTGTCTCCCCCACGACACGGTGTCTCCCCCACGACACGGTGTCTCCCCCACGACACGGTGTCTCCCCCACGACACGGTCTACTACTTTCATTAACAACATCCCTTTGGCCGTCATTTCATGGCATGACTGTTTGCCTGACTTCATACCACACTAAACACTGAGCCACTGTATTTATGACGTATGTTGTTCTGCTCCAGACCAAACCACAGAAGGATGTTGTGTTCCTGTCAGAGACCAAGGGGAACAAAGACGAGATCACTATCAATCAGGTAGATCACTGATGAGCAAATAAATGAAATAAATTCCATGATCCCCTGTCCGGTCCACTAATCCAAGTTTGTGTTCCAGCGTCGATTTTCTTCAACTGAGGGAACGTGAATTAAAAAATGTTGGTAAAATGTCATCTACCTCTGTTATGTTGGTGTGAATTGCATTCATTAAAGAACCAATGTAAACATGTAATAATTACATCTATATGAAAAGCCTGTGCTGATTTCTGAACAATAACTTGTGTCTGTGTCAGAGACGTCTAAGACGGTACATTTTAAATGAGTAGCGGTCAACTCATTGTCTGAGCAGGCAAATGTGAGCTGGGTCTGGACTCTGCATGCAGCATAGTGTTCAATCACAGAGCAGAAGTAGAGAGCCAATCACAGAGCAGAAGTAGCCAGCCAATCACAGAGCAGAAGCAGCATCTGTATCCATCACAACTGTTGTTCGAGCCAGTTGATTGGTTTGTCCATATATGTGACAGTTGGAGTTGTAATCACACAGCCAACCGGCTTATGAGATGGGATCGGCCAATTACCCACAGAGAATTTAGAGAGGATCAGCCAATAAAGTCGGCTGTTCCACAGAGTTGACTGAACTATAGACAGATGCCATCTGTAGTGATGTTCATGCTAGAACCGTTTATCTCCCAGTTGTGTCCTCCTAATTAGCACCTGGGTTTAACCTGGGTTCTGGAGCTACAGTCGTTACTGATCAATGAACAATGAATGTATATCAATGTATAAAAAGAGTTGCTGTATAAAGGTCTCCAGTGATTGATCAAAAGACCAATTGGAGCACTGCTTGACAAAACGGTGACCAATTGGTTTTGGGGTCACACTAGCCCTGGCACAGAGAATCACTATGCATTTGTTTACTGTATGTTCAACACGGTCTTCATACTACGGTATTCTGACGTTAAAATACCGGGCTTTCTGTTCACCGCAGGCTAGGCGTGTGGCACTTCAGAAAGAGATTGACGTGGAGTCCAACCCAGGCCAACCCAAAGTAGCTACGGTCAGTACCTGAAATGGCTAGTTGGTATCCATTATGTCTTAGTTCCAGCAAGCTATTGTCAGAGGGACGGAAACTAATAAAAATTCGACCGTTTTCCGGAAGTCGTCTTTATAGTTTGGTTCTGGCCCCTCAGGCTCTATGAAGAGGGTCCATTTGGGATTGACTTGAACACTTCCTGTTCCATATAATTATAAAGGTAACACTGTTTTTTGCCCCCCCGTTTAGGGTTTAGGCCAGTGGGGCACCGCCCAGTTTGACAGTTCCGACCAACAGAATAAGTTCCTGCGGTTGATGGGCGGCTTCAAGAAGGGCGGGCAGCCAATGGGAGCGAGCGCTGCGCCAGCAGGGCGGGCCAACATGGCCCTGACAAAAGACGGACAGCAGAGTTTGCAGCAGAAGCTTCTGGGAGAGTTTGAGCGTGCTCAGTCACGTCGCATGGACTTTACAGGCAGGGGGGCGGGGATTGGGTTTTCGGCGCCGTCCAATAAGAAGTTCTCAATCGACATCAATGCCACTCGGTCGGTACGCTTCGATGACTGATGGAGGACAATAGAAGCGGTTACGGGTATTTTACTGCGGGGACATGGCCAATAAAGACTGATATGTTGAGTGGGTGTAACATGAAACGGCACACTTCAGGATGTGCTGGTCAACTTGCTGGGAGTTGTTACTCCATTGGCTGATCCGTCCGGGAAGGAATCGGTTGGCTCTATCACATGTTCACATTTTATTTAGAAAAAAGAGAAATGACATTGGAGATACTTGCTAAGAGCCGCTTCTATTTACATGTGATACTGATGAGAGAAGTGGTGTTTGCTGTTCTCGTCACTAGGCATCATGACTGGTCCATAGCGCGGCGTGCTGTTCTTGTACTTCAAACAAAGGCCCATGTTATCGGTTGGATTTCCTCTAAACGGTTGGACTCGGTCAGGTGTTTGCTTAGATGACATTCGGAAGGACGGAAGACAGACACAAACACAGCTGATTACAATATATCACAAGGCGGTTGTGTCCTGTTTGCTTCTCTCATGTGTACATGTTGAATATGTATTTTGTAACGTGTTTGTTTTAATTTGTTCAGCCTGAAGGGAGAAAAGCCCGTACTTTGATTGCTGCAATGAAGATCCTAATAAAACGAAGACATCCATGTCTACAAATTAAGTGGGTCAACTGCTTCTGTTGTCAGTTGATACTGTGTCTGCATGTATTATTGCATTTGGGAGATATGTGGAAGATGTAGGAGATATGGATCACAGAGAGATATGTGGAGGACGTAGTTTGATACATTTTCACTGATCTCTAAGGTACATATGTCAAACGTAACAATACAAAATATAAAGATTGATTTGATTAATTTTGTGATTGTAAACCCCAATACTGTAACTTTTGTCAAATTCCCCGAGACTGCTGCTGTGAGCAAACTGTATGTCAACACTCAAATATGCCTTTTGTCCCCAGTTATTGATGTACCTGACATAATTAACTTAACAGAAATGTAAATGCTGAATGTTACTGAACCTAGAGGAAGGTCTGTTAAATATCAAAAACAACTGGATTCCATTAGTTAATGAGATCTTTGTCTTTTTTAGCATTTGTCAACGGTGAAAACCCTGGCAAAACAGAAAAGGCATCTTCCTGGGAGAATTCCTTCATTTCAAGGGCATTTTCCCATGTGACAAATGCCATGTCCAGTGTTTTTACCAGCTGCACTCACAGCGGGTCTAACTGATCTAAATGTTTACTATAAACATTATTGCATAATTGCATTCATGTTTTTGTTCTCTGCTGCTTTTCATTATGCAGTTTTAGTAGTAAATGACAGTATTTGTAATTATTTACTTCACAAACAATTGCCAGCAAGAGGTGTTTCTAAAAGCCAAATTAGGTATAAAGTATACTGGATATAACATGTCAATCCCACCATTCAACACATTGTTGGTAACATGGCTAGATAGCAGATACTGCAGTGGATTTACTTTTGTAGGTACTCTCTTTTATGCAATTGTCTATGGATCAGCTTCAAATTCCAGTTCTTGCAGACACCTGTAGTTACACTCATAGTAAAGCGCTCAAGTCTGAACTCCTAACCAACAAGGGAGGTGAAAATACCAACCTAGTGGAACATATAGCAGAGACACAATAGCGTTTTGTGCTCACTTTATGTGACTCTGCTGACAAGTTCAAAGACAAAAATAAGAGACGGTGTACAAAATAATACACAAGGAAAAAAGTGACAAACATTTATTTAACAATGTGTAGAAAATGACTTCTGGTTGAGTCTGGAAATGGCAATTGGAAACTCAAAATCTTTACATCAACATATCAAGTGTGTGTTTAGCAGTCTATAGCTCTGTCCCAAATCCAGCCAAACACACTAAAAATATAGTTTTGGGTAGGACAATTATCCATAACCAATAAGCTGTGGTCCTTCTCCCTAAAGTGTGCACTTGTTCAATGAACATGTACAATCCAACTGGGTTTCAGGGCACGAGATCAGAATGCCACTAGGATGCAGAGTATTTCACCAACCCATGATGAGCTGAATGTGTCGTAGTGCTGGGTTGGAACAAAAGCCTGCCCGGGTTATACTCTACAATCAGAGCACACTTCAATGACAATCAATCTTTGTGAGAGGAAGCTGTGTGTTCCTCCTGGTGAGTGGCACAGGCTGGAGGGGCGCGTGCCAGGGGGCATCACGCCAGCAGGTACTCCGGTTGCACCCTAGCCACTTTGCGGTACTCCTTGGCGTGCGTCCGTGGGCACTGCATCTCACACCAGCTGACTGGCACCATTTGGGCTCCTGGGGTGAGAGACGGACAGTGTGGGTAACGTGTGACTTGATGTGTAATTTTATTCTTGAGCAAAACAATTCCAATTGTTCCTGCATCTCTAGATCAGAGGTATCAACCCGGTTCCATGGAGGGCAGAGTGTCGACAGATTTTCACTCTCACCTTGATTGATTAATTAGGTGTGGTTAGGTTCTACCCTCAACTGGTTGTTGAGGTCTGTACTGAACGTGGATTTAAAGGAAAAACCAAAAACCTGCATATACTAGGCCCTCAGTGGAATAAACCCTGCATATACTAGGCCCTCAGTGGAATAAAACCTCCGTACAGGTCTCAAAAGTAAAACCATTGGTTGTTGGCCGTCTCACCTGCTTCACTGTGGGCCACAACCACACCCAGCTCATTCTCCGCCGTCGTCAACAAATAGTTGGACTGGACGTCTCCCAGGGAGATCTAGGGGGTGGGGTCACGAGGTCAAAGGGCAAACACATTTGGAGATGTTTGAAGAGAAAGGGTTAGAAATTGACCAACATAATGGGATGCCTGGGAATTTGAAGATTGTTACTCCAATCTGCCAGTGGCCCCTCAGACGTCCTCATTTAAAAATAGTAATAAATTATCCAAGTGTGGAAGAATGAAAGGTACAAGCAACGGCAAAAGGACACTACCAATACTGAAGAGCTCAGGACCAGTCATTGACCTTTACAATAGTTAACCAGCGAACTGACGAGGCTGGCTGTGTAAGGATACAACTTTAGCCAGGACGATGTCACCAGGACGGAAGCTTTTATACGTCTCAACCTGGAAAAGAGGTCAAAGGTTATTATGTTTTTACATCTATTCCCCTCCAATGATGACACTGCGTGAGAGATCAGGACTAACTTCATTATAACACTGATTAAAAGGAAAAAAGCAAAAGTTACAGGAGTTCAACATCTAACAGAACAAGACAGTGACTGGACACAGAATCAACTGGAAGATAAAGTGCTTAAAACCCACCCGGTCTTTTTCCGTTGCTCGTATGTCTTCCTTCCTGTGTGTATAAGCGTGACAGACAGGTTAGCTTTCACCAGACACCCAACTCTTTAGATTGTTACTTCAATAGAAAATCGCCAAACCACGGCTGATATGACCATTTAACAACCGTGTGAAATGCCTAGCCTGGTTACCGGATGGTTCCTCGGAAACGGTCCTTAAGTGGTGTAGAACCAACGTAGAGGATGTGGACTTTGGCAAATCTGGAGTTAATACTGGTCACCTACACCAAAGAGAAGGCACAGGTTACACACACACACACACACACACCTTAATAGCTTTTTTACATTACACACTCTACATCTTACCTTACAGGTGACTATCGCACCAACATCTGGTAGTAGCTGTGTCTCTGTTTCTCTCACCACAGAGATCACTGGGAGCTTCAAGACACACACACACACACACACACAGGTGTCAATGACAACAGAAATATGAACACACACATCAGTATCAACATGAATATCAACATGGGTGGATGCCACATCTGGCTGTTCACTTCCTACATAGTTCTGAGTATCTCTGAGTTATGCAATGAGGACATGAGACACAGATGTGCCCAGAACATCTATGTCAACACAACTGGCACACCCAGCTCTCTCTCCTCCTGTCCCGCCCTCTCTCCTTTCTAATCTCTCCCTCTCGTCGCTTTCTCACAGACCTTTACTTTCTCCTCTCTAAAATTCCTGTTCTACTTCCTCCGTCAATGCTGACAGGCCTAAGTGCTTGGATAAGACATACAACCTACCTCCCCTCTTCTCCCACCCCCTCCCCTCTCCTTCACTCACCTCCTCTCCCTCATTCTTCCGGAGTATGTATCCAGCTAGTGAGGAGTAGATGTAGCCGTGTCGTAGATATACCCCAGTACCCGGGATACAGTCCCCTGTACTGCACAGCCTGTCGCCTGGACACACACACACACACACATACCGAGATAAACATAGAAGATTTAGAAATATACAACTGCTCACATTTCCAACAGGACATAACACGACAGTTAAGTAACATTTCTACGGGCACAAATAATGATTATGGATGCGTTTATTTTCTATTTCTGTATTATAGGGTCATCTAAAATGCGGTTGTGTTTACTCCAATCGTGTGGCGTCTCATCCTGGTTCTGGACAAACTTTTGACAACCTAACATTCTAAATAAATCACAGCATTTTCATTTAACAAGTCGCTGGCATTGAGACATGAAATATCCTCGGGCGACAGTAGATCACAGCAAACCTGGAATGCTTGGAACTAGAGAGCTTGGGTTCACACGACCTGAGGCCGTGGGCAGGGCACAGAAATGTGCTAAGTATAAGTCAACATTGATAGCCTGCCTCTTGATCGCAAGACTAGTAACTATTAAATTATTACAAACATTGACACAGGTCGCAGTAGGTGAATAAAGTATCCGTTTAACGTTACAGTATTGAACTAGTTGAAATGCGTGGCTACTGAAACTTGAGCAAGCATGGTGGCGACACGCACGCAGTATCCCGTGCTAGAAAGCTATACGACACAACATAACTTCCAAACACGCGGACAATTCACTTAACTTTTTATTGCGCCATGCTCTCAAATAATACAACTGTACAGATAGCACCACCAAATAAGTGTTGGTTATCTCACTCACCTGGAACACACAGCTTCATGGACGACATGTTTTCAAGACCAGTGGAACACAAGTCGATTGGCTGTGGCGAGAGCTAAAGCTGTTGTCCTATTGGTCGATACTGCGGAAGTCGGGAATGACAGATGGTACCGCCATATTTGTTGTGTCTGGCCAGATTACCTCATGCAACTCTGAATCTAAGATTGTTTTTGGTAAAAAAAAATGGATAGATAAAAAATAAATCTACATGGTAAATATTACATGAGCATTACACCTAGCTTATCCAAGGGCAATGTGAAGATATTGCCAGATGTCTTACACGTAAAGACACATTTCAGATCTCAATGTCCATATTTCTACAAGGAGGATGCTTTTAGATCGGGCTCCTTATATCTCTCAGTTTATTAAGACTTAAATGTGATCAGATGACAGTCCGGAATACATTCAATCGTCTCGGCCAACTCAATAAAAAACATACAACGGTTGCAGTCATGTAGGTTGGCTCATAAATAATAACATTAATCTTTATTTATTTCACATGGAAAACTGAGCAGAAGTTAACTGCATACAATTAAAGAAGAAAAGGTGTAGAACAACTCCTAAATAAGGACGACATTTCACCAAAACAAGATCAAGTCAACTCGCCATTTTTAGCAATAGCAACCGTTACAATGATACTGTTACCGCAGAGCTTCAACTATATATAGAGCTGTTTATTCCATAAATTGTTTTTTTTTTTTTTATTAGCGAAAACTTGAGTCAAAATATGAACAATTAAGGCCCTCAGCTTTTCTACACTTAAATTATGTTTTTGGTGTAGTTAATAACGGCATCCACTAATTAATCATAATTAATAGTACATTTTAGGAATAAAACGTATTTGGTCCAGTGTGTTTTTGGATGGACAGCTTGCTCCTATTCAGTGTGTTTTGGATACTTTAAATACCAGCAGATTCCTATAGTGTTTTTCAGACAACTTATATAGCGATGATCTGTGCCATTAATGCCTGTTATAATACTGATACGCAAGTCACCACGTGCAGAAAGCCTATCAAAAGAAACATGTCCGAGTACGCACATGTACACAAACGTTTCACTCTCTCACTCTGTGGAAATGTGACCGTGTACTGGTCGTGTGATAACTTTAGAATGATTGACTCTGGGCGAGCTGACTTCTCTTATCCACCAGGGGGCGACAGATCTATTTCTTTGCCTTGCCCTGGGCCGCCACAGCTTCCATTGCCTTCTTCACAGTCTCCTCGTCTCCCAGGAACTGCATAGGCCCAATCGGCTTCAGGTTCTTATCCAGCTCGTACAGGATGGGGATTCCTGTAGGGAGATTCAGCTCCATTATGGCCTCCTCCGACATACCTAAAGGATGACAACAACATGTCAATCAGACAGTATCACACAGAAAGCGCAAAAACATGACTGTACCTCCGCTGTCACACTAACACACACTAATGGCATAACTGAATTTGATTTAGATCAAGTTAACCTCGTTAACTTTCTGAAAATCAGATGAAATCAACAAAACAGGAGACCCAGTTTAAGTCGATGTTGCTTCTGTTTTTTTTTATTCTATTCCCTAACATTTAATCCTGAATAAGGTACCAGTTTAAAAATTCAGACAGATCCGTTTCATAAACCTGGGCCCAGAAGACAGCCTCTTATTCAGTCACTTTTTGTCCATTTCCAACCTCCCATTAGGCCACGGTTGTCTACCTTCCAAGTGTTTGACAATGCCCCGGAGGCTGTTGCCGTGGGCAGCGATGAGAACCCTCTTCCCGTCTTTGATCTGAGGGACAATCTCGTCGTTCCAGAAGGGCAGGGCCCGGGCAATGGTGTCCTTTAGACTCTCACAGGACGGCAGCTGGTCATCTGACAGGTCTCCGTAGCGACGGTCCTGCACGAATACAACACTGCTACTGCTGCCAAGTACAGTGTGTGTGGATTTTCTGACTTTAACCTTTTGAATTCTGTGTGTGTATGTTGTGTGGTGTGTGCACAGATCTCCCCCTCACCTTGCTAATGTTGTAGTAGTAGTCGTGGTCCTCCTCCATAGGGGGGGGCGGGGTGTCAAAGCTCCGCCTCCAGATCTTCACCTGTGCCTCGCCGTGCTTCTCGGCTGTCTCCGACTTGTTTAGCCCTGTCAGGCCACCGTAGTGGCGCTCGTTTAGGCGCCAGGTGCGGTGGACGGGAAGCCACATCTGGTCGATGCCATCCAGGACCAACCACAGAGTGCGGATGGCCCTCTTCAGGACTGAGGTGTAGCATATGTCAAACTCATAGCCGGCGTCTGAGGGGAGGAGTTAGAGAGGGAGGAGTTAGAGAGAACAACAGAGTGAGGGTGTTTCTGTGCGTAATATATAGAGCTACCCAGAGATCCTTCACTCTGGATATTACGTAAAGAAATGTTCCGGAATATGGGTCAGTTAAGCCGACACGATTCAGTGAAGCGCTGTTTCCACTCTCCTCATCGCTGCCACACAGTAAATTAACGTACATAATCCAGGGCCCGGAGCTCACTTACATCACCAGATCCTCCACTGACGGGACTAGAGCTGGTACATACGTGGAATTAATGTACGCAGCCTGCGACAGTCTTAATGACTCTGCACTCACACTATGCTAGAGCCATATCACCCAGTCCAATATCACATACGGTCTAGATTAACATGTTGATCTGTCACAATGCAACAATATTTCAGTTAATTTCCACAATGGACACATTTGTCCTGCCAGAAAAAGAAACGTCTGGCTGCTGAAACGAGGGCAGAGGTGTCACAGAAGAACTGAAACGCTAGGGGTGGTAAACCCAGTGCCTGGGCAACATCCCCGTTTAAATTACTCAACCTGCTCTCATTCTCAGTTAGGTTATGCAGTGTAACACAAACAATAACAAATTCCTTATTCACGATGACTGCACTCACTTTAATGCTCTCCAATATATCCAATGGTTTTCAATGATGGGTGTGTCAGGCAGAAGGTCATAGGATGTAGGTCAGACCAACGGTCCTGTTCAACCAGTCAGAACTAAACGCCCTATACCATGGACCTGTAAGCGGCAGTGTTCATCTTATGCACAGGCTATAACTGTTCAGATAATGCAGCAGCGCCAGTGACACAATGATGTCCGCTTCCCCCAAGCCGCACATTGCGTAACCTAACAGCCCTTCCTGCACCGGCTTAATAAGGACGAGAGAGAGTGAGTGAGAGTGAGATTATACGGTACAACATTATGGACCAGCGGTCACCTTTTAGAGCCTCCCCGCCTCTCTTCGCCTCTTGCTCCCCGGTCTCACTCAGGTCCGCGTCAAACCATCCACAGAAGCGATTCTCTTGATTCCAGCAGCTCTCTCCATGACGGATTAAGACCAGTTTGTACGCGGCCATACTTGGACTTGAAACTCGTTCACTGCTATATTTCCTTAAATTTAGGAGCAAATATCTTCCTGTCAAATGCGGGGACAAAATCCGCAATGTCGTGGCTGTCTACTGCTTTCTTCCCCGGGTTAGGATGCGGACTTAGTTGGATTCGGTTCGAGAGGACAATGCGACAGGTTACTAGGTTGGCAGATGTGAACTTGACAGCTCATTCAGTGGAGCTCTACAGCTTCCGGTCGTCATTGACCAATCAGAATCCTTGTAGCGTGCGGGGCATCGAGCGGAGTTTGCTCACGTACGTCAACCGGTGACCATCGTGAAGAATGTTAGAGGACGCATCCATAGGCATTTACATCATGTGGGCATTTACATCAGTATGTGAGGTCACAGACCATCGCCATTATAGGTCATCATCATTTAATGTTGTCAAGAGGGTGGGCACAACTTAATCTGTCTGACTGACTTGTTAGGACTCCCGACAGGGGCACCAGTTTTACCGGGTCATCAGCAAGAAGCTAAAAAACCACCAACATCACTATGTTAAAAAGATTGGATGTGTTACCAACAATGTCCTGCTGCAATGGCAATTGCGCCCATAGAGGCTTCAAACCTTTTCTGGGTGCTTAGTGAATAGAGTTTATACCCAATGACGACGTTTCCATATTATAACACAAAGGGAATGTGTTATGTGCAAACTAAATAATGATTCAATATGAGAAGCCTATATGTTTATGTTGGTTGTCTTTAAATTCATTGGCTACCCAAATGCTTTCTGTTATAATGCTTTTCCAAATACTTATTATATGTGTGAATTGGGATACATTGGGTGTTGTGGATATTTTGGGGAGATTGTGGGTATTGGGTAAACGAGGCATGTAGCAACTTGTTGTGTATTATGTGAGTGTTTTAGAGCACCAATCGCCTGCTGAGGCTTGACTTTCATGGTAAAAGTCTTTGCTGTTCTCAGTGAAAAATCCTGACTGCTTTTTTACATGAAAAATGGTGGATGCTGTCAGGGGCAATATCCATGCTACAATCTGGCATGTTGCTTTTGGGAGTCATCTAACCGTCTCTATGCACTCAGATCAATAGAGTTGCACAACCTGTCCATCGTTCATTCCCAATGACGCAGTTGCCATATTATGACACAATGGACATGTGTTCAGCACAAATTAAATCATCAACCTTGGGTGACCATTTATTTTTAAAGTTTACTGCAGGCCACCAAAATGGTGCTAATCTTTTGTATTTCTGCCCTGCACGAAAATCTAAAATGTAAATCTTGTGTATGTGGATGTTGCAATAAGTAAAATGACATTGTTATGCATACTTTTCTTACTGAAACAACTTCATTAACAACTCATTCCACTTTATTGACAAAACAACTTAGGTTATTTGTTGGTATTGTGAAAAGTAAAATGTAGATGCTTTTTGAGTTTCCTGTTAACGGAGCTTGATGTGTGGTGATCTCTTTCTGAGTTGTGACTTGGTCTTCCGTCTCAGTCGTCTCAGCTGGTCTTGATGGTCTCCGTGGAGCATGGGTACATAGCCACAAGGTTCACACAGCTCCTGGTGGATTAAAAAAAAACTTACACACGGTCTGGAAGATCAACCTGTGAGAGTAACATGGAATTATCTCCCGTTCAATATGCAAAATACTTTAAAATAATTTTTGTTTGTATCTATTACTGATTTCTCATCTAAATTTAAAACCCTAACTGTTTTCCAAACCACGGGTAGGCACCGCCTGTGAGTACCGGGTAGCAGGCGTGAAAGTGTCTGTATCCTCCGTCGAGGAGGTAAAGCTCAGGGTAGAAGAGCAGAGGGTAGAGGCTGTCATGGATGGCCCTGTCCAGCTCCCTCAGGTAGTGACACCTAGTGGATGACATTAGTAATGCATATCAGCACCAGATTGCCATGTCTGTCTCTGTGTGCGTTTGTGTGAGGGTGTGTGTGTGTGCTGTTCTCTTACAGACGTGGGCCACGCTCCGACGAGAACTCGCAGTGGAACACGATCAGTTTCCGTGGCGACAACCCCTCTGAAGCTGCCCCCGGTTCAGGGGTCAGAGTTCCACCTGTGGGTGTGCTGGTGACCTGGCTGAGGCGAGGGAGCTGGAGCATCGCCCCCTGGATCTGAGCCATGGTGTGGAGGTTGACTGCCCCCTGTAGGACACACAGGGTACAACACATGAATCCATCCACTTATCATCAGTTGTAGTTATTAAGTTATTAACATTAGCAGAGAGGTTTGACATTTTTTCTTCATGACTTAATTGGGCCTATCCACCTGTTACTTTAGTACCGAAAAGCTTTTCACCTTGATGTGTCCGCCTTGGTACTCGTAGGGGTAACGGCAGTCCACGATTAGGAAGTCTTCCACTGGACCACTGTACTGACCTCTGAGCAGCGACGCCACCTGCAGGACGTCCGGAGCAAAGCACTGACACCAATTGAAATTGTACCCGAGTAGAATAGAGAGTGAAGTGAGCGATAAGAGAGGCTTACGGTTTGTGGGCAGATGCAGTGAAGGCCCTGGTGATCCACCCTCACCACGGGTAACACAAGTGGCTGCAAACACAACACACAACACACACACATCACACACACAACACACATCACACACACATCACACACACAACACACATGCAGTGCAAACACGCACAACACATGCATGCACTGTAGCTGCTATTTTATCATTAGTAGCAGCACTGCTTGCAGTGTCAGTACTATAAGTAATACTGTTTTTCGTATGAGTTATTATTAGTAATATTCGTTGTAAGAGTGTTAGTAGCATTATAAGTAGTTCCAATGAATTTATTCAAAGTAGCAGTAATAGCTAAGTGATCAACCTTGCTGTAGTCTCCTGTTAGGGTATGGTTCTCCATTGTTGAACCCAGGAGGCTGTTGGGGGAAAATGACCGTCTCCTGGAGTTGACCTTCCGCAAAGACAGCAATGCCTACAGGGACAGATTGTGTTTTTAATCATATGCATGGAATTAACCTTACACAGATGGACACCAGATCTATGAGTGATCCTGGTTGGTCTATTGCTTCTACAATCATCCCTGACGCGTGCACTCGCTCCTCTACATGCTTTTGAGAGACGAGGAGAAGAAATGTGATTAAACAAAACAGTGTTGCAGGTGCCACATTCAATTAACAGGAGACACGGCAGGAGAACTCACATCCACACCCGACACCTCCATGACACCCTGTTGGACACTCGTGACTCCTCCTGGCGGTGACCTTTGACCCGTGACTCCCGGGATTGACCCCGGTACCGCTGCAGGGCTTCTGAACCGCTTGGACAGCTTTACACGCAGACGCTTCTGGACAAGCAGAACCAGAAAGGGTACGTAGTGATGGACATTAAAGATCGCACCCTATTCCAGAACAGTACCGATGGCAAATACAGTGATGAACATATATACACACCCATAAACAGAGGGTCTTTCTAGTAAAGACTCACCATTTTTGGAGGAGAACACCCCGGGGAGAGAAACCTGGGAATTAAAAGGAAATTATTATATAATTTTCTTCAATTAATTATCAGACTAAAATAATTTACATACACGTCTCTGTGCATTTGTAGTCTAACCAACATAATTGTGTTAACATAGCTAGTGGCATTCAAGTTGTCAATATGGGCTACTTTAAAATATTAAATACTAAAGCAAGCTATAGACTCCTTAAAAAATAAAATTGGAAGAGCCAGATGAAAATGTATTGTTTTTTTTTTTTAAAAGGGTGTCATTTCGGCCGGTGTCCTCACCTCTCTTTCCCTCTCCTGTTACCAGATTCCCAGTTCTCTACTGGGATGAGAAATGAATCAGCTTTTCGGTATCATTCTATAACTCAGTTCATAATTACACAGTATATCTCCATCATTACACAGTATATCTCCATCATTCAGACTGAGAACTTGCCGGCACTTGTTGGCGTCTCTTCTCCCAGCGGGCGTCTGATGGAACCACCAGTGTTCGCCGGGGGACTTGAAGTCACCACCTCCGGGGTGAGGCGTAGCTTTCTGCGAGGTGTGTCGCTGGAGAGTTGAGTAGTATGAAATCAATAATTGTTAACGGACTATTCCTCAGTCGCTCAGTTGGGTGCACGGCGCATTCATCACGCACTAAAGCCTGACCCATCACTGCCACACATTTTACTTAGTTTAGGACGGTGTTGTAACCAAAATTGGAACAGATTACACAAAATCTACACAAGGTCACATTTGTCTACAATGATCATCTAAATAACATACGAGTCTCACTATAGCCATTAAACAACATCGAGCGTTTTAACCGGGCAGTCAGCTCACGTGCGGTCTTGGCACCGGAGGCTCCGTAAACTGAAGGAGATCTCTGAGACCGGCGACCGTTCAGTATCCGGGGATGGAGACGATGTCCAAACAGGTCGGTTGTTCACCGGCCACATGTGTTCTTCTCCCGGGGATATATCATTCCAATGCACGTGTGTAATCTCCATGATGTTGCCAATCAAACACCAGCAATTGAGCTTGGAGTTTGTACAGCCCAGCAATGTGACTTTGTTTATAAGTCAAACTGCATTAAGTTCTTGCATTGTCATTAGACCTTCCACAATCTTCATTTGCACGGCTCAGCCTAATAATCACAACCAAGTGTTCAGGTCTCCCCTGTGTTGATAACGTGTGTCTCTCCTCCATCCTCCCTTCATAGCAGATGGATGCTGCCTACAGCCGCTTCACCATCGCAACCCGGTTGCTACGACAAGCCGACAAGACGAGGCATGCTTGGGCATCTTCGCCCCGCCCCTCACTTTAAGATTTATTTGGTGCATGTTTTTCCGATATAATCTACACGGATTTAGTTTATTGGGCATGATTATATAGAATTAAAATGGGGATAAAATGACTCAAAGGTTGAGCAAGAATTATCCCCAATTTAGGTAAATTGGAGATCCAGGTGAGCGAGAAAACGTACCAGCTCTCCTTTTCCCAAACCTAACATTAACCGTCTGTGAAAAAGAAGAAGAACTGACCCAAGATCAGCGTAAAGCAATGTAACCCCAAGCGGCAGATCAGTCACCTTAGCAACGTATTAAAATCCTCACCGAGCCACCTGTTGTGGTTGCCTGGCGTCGCGCGCTTTGGTCGGCTGAAGCGCCATTCGATACCGTAACGTTTGAATCAGTATAACTTTGCAACGAGAGACTGCCGACACTCAATTAGGTCACCTCTAAAAAGTAACTTACTTCAGTTAATAGGACGTTTACGTTGATCATATGTTGACGTATTAACAGGACGTTTACGTTGATTATATGTTGACGTATTAACAGTACGTTTACCTTGATCATCTGTTGACGTGTTGGCTTAAAGAATATCAAGCATTTTTAGTCAATTTCCTGTTCACCAATAGCTCTTTAGGATACCACATTTTACGTTTTTGTTGCTTTTTTACTAAATGGTTTAAAAAACAAATTACAATGAATTGTGCTGCCTCATAACAATAATTACGTAATTGGTATAGCTTGTGTCTACACAATTGATAGACAGGCTGTATGGAGGAACTATTGTGCTATATTCATGTATTTTTCCTTCACATAATCGCTAACAATGTAGGTGTTCAATTCTCCAGACTATTCAGATATTATTATACGAACTGTCCTCATTTGAAAAAATATCTGTTTTGGTTACATGTCCTGTATTTGAAGTGTGACGTTATTTTTTGCTGTAAGGGGCGGTATATATCATCAATCCAATCGTGGCCTGAGGTAAGATCCACCACGGGCGGATGCTCGCTATAATTGGCCAAGCTCCACAGCAATCACTAACAAGGCCCGCCTCCTCCCGGAAGCTGACTGTCAGCTGATTTGTTTTTATCAGTGGTTTCAGTGAGGAAGGTAACGTTACACTATCCGCGTTAACCCCATCTTTCTTTCTCAAAACATCGTTGCTTTTTTCTCAGGTATGGATGAGACAAGTCCGTTGGTCTCTCCGTTAAGGGATTCCAACGACTTCAGCTACTGCCCCACTGAGCCCGCTAGTCCCCGGGGCGGATTTGGAGGCACGCCTGGGTCGGTGGTTCGCATCCCGGCTGGGAGTCCGGAGCGTAACCGTGAGAGACAGCCGTTGTTGGACCGGGACCGAGGAAATTCCCCGCGGGAGGCTCACAGAAACGACTTCCCTGAGGATCCCGAGTTCCGAGAGATCATCAGGAAGGCAGAGCGCGCGATAGATGAAGGGATCTACCCGGAGAGAATCTACCAGGGATCCAGCGGCAGCTACTTTGTCAAAGATTCACACGGGGTAAGAGACAGAACAAGATTCTGATAAAACAATTCAATATCCATCTATGTAGCTATTGTAACTAAGTGTCTTATGCTATTTTGGATAGCCTAAACACACCCTCGTGTTCTTTTGTTTATATAAACACATTAGGCAAATGCATATTCCATTAGTATCTTAGTGTAAAGTGTGCGTGGTAGTGTTAGAACTTCCCTGCAGACTACCTTGTTGCTGGTAACAGCATCTCACTGTGTAGGCCAAGCTAGGCCCCTTATTTTTATTTTTTTACTGTGACTTGCAAATATCTGACTCAGTCTTTAACTTGTAGCAGCCAACTACCGGTAGTCTCTGTTCTGGAACCAGCTGTGTCACTGTGGCACAATTCACAACAGCCTGCCCCCCTGAAATACTGTTTAAAGCCAATGTAAATACAGTGTATCTTGATTGGCCTGGTAGGGCTTAATGAACCAATAGAACAGCCCCAAAAACGCCAGTCTCCGCCCACATGACTCTCTAAGACGACCAGCGAAACTGTTTTGGGTCGTGTTCAGGATCAGCAAACCCCGGTCTGACCGGTAGCTCTCATCACTGTCATATTGTTTTGGCTCAGGCTGTGTCCTAAATGCATCTGTGTAGTGCACTTTAAAAAAAACAGCTAACAGCTAAGGTACACTTCCATTTAGACCGCACATTGGTATTGCCTAATATAGGCCTCCACACCGGCAGATGTCTGTGTCTCACACATTATGTTTTGCTCTGAAATCACATGGTTGTGATTAACTACCCGCCCACCGTAGGTGACTGGACCGTCACAAGGTCTGTCAGGGACACGAACATGTCTGCTGTCTCTTTTGTTGACCTTTGAGTCTGAGGTCTTCTGAGCTCCTATAGATGAGGCACAGGATGAAAAGCAGGCCTCTGTCACTAGTCAGCTAGTAGGTTACACAACAATGCATCAAAGTCCATAATGAAGACATATTTGTTTGGTGTTAATAAGGGAAATGTCACCCTGGGGTTTCAAAGTCCTATTGTGTGGCAGAATCTGTCAGATTTCACTTCCTGCGTGTTGACTTCCAATCAATTGTTGCAGATGCTGCTGTTCTTGTGGTAGTGACATACATTGACTTGAGTTGGGGATCTGAGCCATTCATAAATGGTCTTCGGATTCAACGCAGCAATGACATTAGGGCATTTTTTTATCCCTCGAGCTACAAAGGGGCCTCTGAGAAAGGATCCTGGCCACCAGTATATCACACTTGGGTTTTATGTGTCTGTCTGTGTCTGTCTGTGTCTGTGTGTGTCGTCCACATTGGCTATACTATTGTAAGCTAACAGAAATGACATCACGGTTACTCTATCAATCAGTCAGGTTTATGTCATAACATTGTGCTTTTCTGAATGTCCGAACTTTCACAACTTCACTGTAAAAACAAGTGAACATATGGAGTCACCCGCCTGCTTCTAGTTGCTTCTAGCTCCTTGTTGAAAATCAGTAAACCTACTTCTCTGTGGTGTACTTTATGTTAACAGCATGTTGATGCAGGAACAAATCACAGCAGTTTCTAGAAAGACTAAGAAGACCATTTAATGGAACCTATAAGCATTAGCCTAAATGTAAAATATGGACAGCTTTTTGGCCACGGCCACTAGTAATGTGACATTGGACCAGATTTTCCACAACATTTCTCTTCCTCTAGAAGATCATTGGTGTGTTCAAGCCAAAGAACGAGGAGCCGTACGGTCAACTGAACCCAAAGTGGACCAAGTGGCTCCAGAAGCTGTGCTGTCCCTGTTGTTTTGGCCGGGACTGTCTGGTTCTGAACCAGGGCTATCTGTCCGAGGCCGGGGCCAGTCTGGTGGACCAGAAACTGGAGCTCAACATCGTTCCCAGGACCAAGGTAGGATATGGTTCTATACCCAGACCAAGGTAGGATATGGTTCTATACCCAGACCAAGGTAGGATATGGTTCTATACCCAGACCAAGGTAGGATATGGTTCTATACCCAGACCAAGGTAGGATATGGTTCTATACCCAGACCGAGGTAGGATATGGTTCTATACCCAGACCGAGGTAGGATATGGTTCTATACCCAGACCGAGGTAGGATATGGTTCTATACCCAGACCGAGGTAGGATATGGATTTACTGTACCCAGCCGTCAAGTTCTGTCCTGTTTGTCTGAGTTATAGGCAATTCATTCAAATGTAAATTAAACTTATGGGTTGGTAATTTGGTTGGTGTACTAGTCCCGTTGTAAACAGAATACGTTTACTTTTGTTGGATGACATGACAGTAAAACTCCGCCGAGTTGTCATTTTGATGTGAGCAGAAAGTAACTCCTCATTCTATGGTCTTTCCTAAAGACCCAACACCTAATTATCCTGATACACTGTAGTAAAACAACACACTCACTCACACTCTCCTGTCCTGACTAGGTTGTGTACCTAGCCAGTGAGTCGTTCAACTACAGCGCTATAGACCGGGTCAAATCCCGGGGAAAGAAGCTGGCCCTGGAGAAGGTCCCCAAAGTGGGACAGCACTTCCATCGGATCGGCCTGCCTCCTAAGGTACGTTGGTTCGACAGTTGGCATAATATATAAGTTACGCCAGTTCCATTTCTTACTGGGTTAAGTAAGAACTCTCTCCTTTCCAGTTGGGTTCCTTCCAGATCTTCGTGGAGAGCTTTAAGGATGCAGATTTCTGGCTGCGTAGGTTTGAGGCGGAACCGCTCCCGGAGAACACCAACAGGCAGCTCCAGCTGCAGTTCGAGAGGCTTGTGGTGCTCGATTACATCATCAGGAACACGGGTACGTTACCACGGCGATGGCTGTCATCCACTTGTGTGTGTGTGTGTGTGTGTGTGTGAGACATGCCTGTGGTATTGTGATGTATGAAGGGTGCCGTGTATTAGTCTCTCTCTCTCCTTCTCACTCCTTCTCTATCCTTTCTCTCCCTCTACAGATCGGGGGAATGATAACTGGCTGTTAAAATATGACTGTCCCATGGACCAGGGGAATAGGGTAAAACACACACACACACCTTCTTTCTGTTCCTCCCCTTTTGTGTCTGATCCTGTTTTAGTGTGATAAATGTTAACATTTCTGACTCTCAGTGAGCGATCTCCATCTCTTTCTCTCTGCAGGACTCTGATTGGGTGGTTGTTAAGGATCCTATTATTCAGCTAGCTGCCATTGACAACGGACTAGCCTTTCCTCTCAAACACCCCGACTCCTGGAGAGCATGTAAGCACCACCCCGACCGGACAGCATAAAGAGATTGACCAACCAATCACTGAACAGCTTGTATAGATGCGTTATTCCTGTGACCAATCAGCATTTACCTTGCATACATTGTCTCTTTACTCAACCAATCGCTGGTTACCTTATAGAAATGCTCTTTACCGCTGAACAATCAAATGCCTTTCTTACTAAAACGATCATGTTTGAACAATCTCAGACCCATTCTACTGGGCGTGGCTGTCCCAGGCCAAAGTGCCATTCTCCCAGGAGATCAGAGAGCTGGTTCTACCCAAACTGGCTGACCCAAACTTCATCAAAGACCTGGAAGAAGACCTGTATGAACTGTTTAAGGTGAGAATGGAATCGACAGAAAGGAACGGAGGGAGAGTGTGAAGTTCTAATATGTCATCATTTACGTGTATGTGTGTGTGTGTGTGTGTTGCAGAAAGACCCAGGGTTTGATCGGGGACAGTTCCACAAGCAAGTAGCCGTGATGAGAGGCCAGGTAGGTTTTGATGAGCTCATTTGATTGGTCAAACATAAGTCTCCCTCAAACCCCAACTCCCCCGGTTGTGTCCCAGATCCTGAACCTCAGCCAGGCTATGAAGGACGGTAAGACCCCCCTGCAGCTGGTCCAGATGCCTCCAGTCATCGTGGAAACAGCCAGAGCCCCGCAGAGAGCCAACAGTGAATCCTACACGCAGTCCTTCCAGAGCAGGAGACCCTTCTTTACCTGGTGGTAAGGAGGAGATGCAGAGGGGGAGAAAGAAGACCTCACTCCCCCTCTTACCAAATAGACAGACAGTGTGTGAGGAGAGGATGGAAGAACGGGGAAGAGTTGCGTGGACAAGAAGGCAAATCTTTCAGTTGTGTGCCTTGTGTGGATGTTGACAGCCACACGATGACGACAATGATGAAGAAATGCTTTCCTAAGGTAAAGGAGAAACTCCATGAAGTTCTCGCCTGGCCCAGTCCCAACCGGCTGCCTGTTCACTACATTGCTGAGCTTTGTGCTCTGAACTAGTGCACTATATTGTAGTGTAGGGAGTTGAGTGGAATGCAGCCACTTCAGTTTAACACTTCTCGCTCGCTCCGTGTTTGTGCGTGTGTGGAAGAGTGGCTTTCCTCAGAGAGCCCGACCTGTGGTTGATCGCCACACTGCCTCATTGCTTTCATAGCCTTTCTCTGCTGCCCCGTCTCTCCGGATGAGGAGCTGCAATGTACTGCTGCCCCCTGTCTCTTTGGAGGAGGTACTGCATGTTACTGCTGCACCTTGGAGTCTCAGTGGGCAGCCTTTTGAGAAACGGTACTACCATTTTCCCTCCGTCTAGGCAATGGGGAAAAAACTCAGACATTTGTCCTCTTTAAAATGAAGATTTGGAAAAAGTGGATGCCCTCTCTCTCTGCCAATGAGATTTCAAATGAGTTTGAGATATTTCCACACTGCCTTGGTCTACTTTCTCTTTTCTTTTTTGGTTAATTGTTATAACTTGGGGGAAAGACAGAGACTTATTATTTCTATTCTTCATTAAAACAGACCAATAAGACAAACTGCTGTTATCATATTTTAACTGACCTGAAATGTATTGTGACAAAACACTGTATAATTTGTATGTAATATAATATTTAAATGAATGACTATAACAAAACTGTATTCCATTAACATCCGGTTTCCTGTCCTTGTCTTGAGGAAGTCTTTCCTATCACATCACACAAGTTTCTATGATGGTTTGAAGCAGATTTATCTTAACACTTATCCAATGAACCTATGACACAGTGACTGAGAAACCTTCTAATGTTCCCGGCCCAAAATGTGTCCATGTCAAGTAGGTCATAAATTACCCAGAAATCTCAGTGTTTTTGGTATCCAGGGAAGTGGAACTTTATTCAGTCTTCTCAAAGACAATTGTCATATCTTGATCTAGGAGTCTTTTGACGTAATAGAATGTTGGTAATGCTTAAATAATTAATGTACTGTCATTAGTGTGACGCTTGTGACATACTCACAAATCAGAGGAAAAAATAACACTATTAGACAGATGACTGGTGAAACACAGGGGCTTTTCTCACAGAGAAAAAAATATGTAATCTACAAAGGCGACAAACGAATGTAGTCTCGGCATCTGTTCGGTAAGCCAAACAACACTGCTAATGAGAACTCAAAAACGTTAAGCTCATTTCGATACAGATTTCGGTAGAAATATTATCCAGCAGTTATTTACACGGCGTGTATATTGCAATGGGAGACCAATTTACCTCATCGGACCCTGTAGTGCAAAGAGAGACAGGTCGACTGTTATGTCAGACAGACTTGCTGAGTGGTACTTCAGAGTTCGTCAAACAGTACAGTTGGGAAACAGTCCTTCACTCAACCCACTTAGGGCAAACCTTTATAGTGTTCAGCACCTCACTCTCCGATTGGTGGGAATGTGGAATAGACCAATTACCTAACAGCTTTACGGCAGGTTAAAGGTCAGCAGTCTAATTTCTCCACTGGCTCAGTGTAGGATCCGGTGGAGGTAGCGTTCTGCGCCTTTGCTCGCCTCCTGTCTTGTGGTGGCACCTTGTCTCCCCAAAGGGAGTTTCTCCAGGGGCCTTTGTGGTTCCACCTGGGCGACCGCCTCTATGGATCCTCCTGGGAGTGGGTCCAACTCCTTAAAATCACTGGGGTCTCCTTGTTCTCTGTCCTCGGGTTCATTCAAACTTTCCTTTATTCTGAAACACAGATATGGAACCAGGGTGGGTGAATGTTTGATTAAATGTAAATTATTAATCTGATAATGTGAATGTATATAATTAGTGGGTAAATGTGAGTGAGTGTGTCTAGCGGATGAGCTAGTTAAAGGATTAGACCTGATCTAACAGTTTGTCGTTCCCGGGTCAACTATCTGTCCTTCTGGCTTACTCCCTCGTTCTCTATTTGTCACAGAGTCTCTTATACTCCTCCCAGTATCTCTATCTTTATATCTCACACACTCCCTTATCTCCATCTCCACCTCTTTCTCTTACCTGAGATGTCCAAATGCTTTCAGCCACTTTGGTTCTCGGTGTCCCTCTGTCCTGATGCCACTCCTGCTTCTAGCCTTCACCTTGAAGCTCACCAACGTTTGGACAAGCCTCGCCTCCACCGCCTCTTCCTCTCTCGCCTTCTCTTCCTCACCGTCTCTCCGTTCTCCAGCCAACACGAGTTTCGCACGTTGTTCTGCATCCCTGTCTCCAGCCATGTTGAACAGTCGTTTCAGCTGACGCAGGTTAACCCCCGCAAAGATGTTGGAACATCCCGACTTCCTGCATCGTGTCTTTTCAGGTTGCCAGACCAGGGATGGACCATCCACTACAGAGGGGGGTTCCTGGTCATCCATGTCCCACTGAGAGGGATGGAGGGCGAAGACAAGATGCAGGGTTGAGAGAAAGGGAGGGATTAAGAAAATAAGATCAGGTTAGTTAGTGTCTATAAGTCCCTGCTAGGCAAAGTCCCATTGTACCTTAGCTCCCTAGTTACCATTGCCCTACCCACCCGCAGTCTGCGCTCCAGTAGGTACATTTCCTTAGCCACACCAAAGGCTTACACATCTTTCGGCCGCCAATCCTTCCAGTTTGCAGCCGCCAATGATTGGAACGAAGTACAAAAAACCCTAAAACTTGAAACTCTCATATCACCAGTTGCCTTTAAACTACTCCTTTCTGAACACCTGTCCGACCTATGCACCTGCTAACTGTCTTCAACTTCTCTCCCTTATGCTATGCCCACCTTGCACAGTGGACATCTCTCTCCTGCACTATTGTCATACCTGTGACTTTTGTATTACTGTTATTATTTACTCAGATATTGCTCAAATGCTCTTTCCCATATTCACAGGCATACAAACCATGCAAACGACCTACCTGCTAGACTCACTTTATTCTTTAAATATCCAGTTGAATGATACTCACCGTATTTTTATATTTTAAAATGTATCCGCTTAGTGCCTTACTTATGCTGCTCAACAGAACCATATATACCTCATCCTGTTTTACTGAACCAGCATTGCCTTTTGTGTCTTATTGTGTCTAAATTTGTAATCTTTGCACTCGTGTCCAAATTTGTAATCTTTGCACTCGTGTTTTATGTGTACTGTAACTGTATGTTGTATGTCGTCTTGCACATTTCTCGCCTTATCTTGGCCAGGTCGCCGTTGTAAATGAGAATTTGTTCTCAATCGGCCTACCTGGTTAAAGAAAGGTAAAATAAAAAGACAGAATTAAAGAAGAGAGGACCTAAAGTAAAAGGTCAACTGGCTGGCAAGAGGAACCTGTAAACAAAGACAGAATCCAACTATCTGCTAAACATCAACCAAACGTCATAATCCAAACGTAACCCCAGGCTGGATAAAGGCCTCCTGCCAAGAAACCTATATACTGAGTGTGAAAAGACGCCTCATTCTGCCCTAAGTCCATACAAGGAGCCTATTCCTTATGTAACACAGCACTGTAACAAATCAGAGTTGTGTCCTACATAGGGCACATGGAGCAATTTGGGCCGAGGGCGAGTATGACATAATGGAAACTAAATGACTTGGACTGAAGTGCCCTTCTGTCATGTGGAAGCTGCAAAAGACTGAGTGATGAGGGGAGAGAATGAGGAAGAGGAGGGGAGATGGGTTAGGATGACAGGGGGAGAGAATGAGGAAGAGGGGAGCAGGAGGAAGAGGAGGGGGGAAGGAAAGAACAGAGTACCTAAAAGCTTTTTTGAAAGGTTGTTGACTCCAACTAAAGATGAAGTCCATTTGCTGGGTGGAAGCCCATTGTGTGATTAGTTAGCATTCAGTTATATTGTTGCTACACCAAAAGCACTGCAAATTACTTGACGTGTAGTAAGATACTATCACAACAAAACGACTAGTGATAAATGTTATTGGACTAGTTACTGAAATGTTGCTGGTTTGAATAGCTGCACTGACAGCGGGTGGGGGTATTATTCCAACATTGTGTATATATATTTATATATAGATATAAAAAAAATTTAAGTCACAGACAGAGTCTGTTAAATAATTAAAACAGCAGAGCAACAGCACTCACCCCCTATGATTTTAAAGTGTCAACAGACATGTTTACTGTACACTTCAACAGGGAACACTGACAGACTCTATACTAATACCCATGGTTCATAGCGGAAACATCATAAGAAGTATGTGTTTATGGCCAGACCACTGTGGTAAGAGCGGACTGAGTGGTAGTGGCAAAAGACCTGTTTATTCTCCCACGGGCTGTATGAGTTTGTTGGCACGTGATACGCCCAAGCCCATGCATGTGATAAACACAAAGAATAAGAGGTACTACTGGTATTTGCCTTTGTGTAGGTGATCGCACGTGAGAACACTGCATCATGTATCTTAAGACGCCTGAAAAGACTGCAGTCAGAGTGAAATATTACTGCAGTATGGTAGACATTACAAGGCCGTTTTCCCTTAATGAACTTCATTTGTAACATCGCAATTAATTGCACTTCGTTCCAAGAATCCATCTTTCCCTTCGTCCGACTTGTCTCTCAGAACATCGAAATGTAAACTGAAACGTAATGAAAACGATCATAACTTACTGTACAGTTCATCTATGAGACATACATTTGATTTCCAGACGTACTTGTATAGATAACGTGAAGGGCGTAGCCTCAATTATACACAGCCCTAACTTAACATCAAATTAAAGGCACACTGATGGGTACCGTAGACTCCCCTTAATCAAGGATCCATGTCTATATAATTGACAGTCCCTGGAGGATTATTTGCCAGCAATGCGGGAATGCATGGATCATTTACATATTCATTATGCATGACTGACATAACAGTTGGTCTCAACACACTTGCAGCGACGCACAGTCGCCGTCAACAATTCTCCGCAGGACATTGCAATGTGCAACGTCATCTATCAGACGCATAATCTAGGCAAGCAGACAAATAACAAAATAAAGTACATGGTCCTAAAATACAATTGCATGTAATGTAAGTCAACGTATCAACAAATATAATTGAATGTGACGTCATCGACATGAAAAACTCACCCTTCAGAAAATGAACTTAAATATGAAGTTAAATAAGACACCTGTTCAGGCTTTAAGGACATCCACGTCCCAGATATGCAATTCCATGTGGCAGTTTATATCCTCTCTAAGTTAATGAGCTAGCCTCACTTCTGCTGTTGTAATAGAGAAGTGCATAAAGTTTCGCTGTGTGTAGTGAGTGGATAGTGAACTGCCTAGAGGAGATAGTGCCCTCTCGCTTTAGTCGCTTACAGCCAACAGTCAACACCCCTCCCATACCCTCGGTTTCGGTAACCCATTTCTGACCAATCACAGGCCGCAAGACGAGCGCGTCGGATGTTTGATCCACGCGCACTGCACACGGTTTGTAAATCCGAGATTGACGTCATTGGCGCTCGGGCGCTTACCTCAGACCTCCGGGGCGACGGGAAAACAGTTTTTTTTAAGAGACGGTAATTATTACACTCCCTGTACCACCTCAAAGACTGATAATGTTTACGACATTGTGTCATCGTTTCCAATAAAACGTTATGACAAACGGCTGTTATCAGACCGAAGGAGAAGGTGTGGTCGCCTGGTTGGTTTGGCCCAGATTGCCTTGTTGTCAGGGTTGACCTAAAGTATGACGGTTAGTGCGTCACTCAACTTGCCAACCGTCCTCGCTTTAAGATTAAACCAAACCTCAGGGCTCAACATAAACCGTTTCTAACTAAAACGGTTATTCTGACCTAACCCTCGCCTTAAAATCTGTTTTAATAGGTCGCCAACTTGTTAAAACAGATACCATTAAATATGTAAATACTGTTTAAACCAAACTTTTTTAATGCAAACAAACGGCTATGCCTAGATCACAATCAGACACATTCTTACCGTTAGCGAAACAACCGTTTATGATCTAAATGTATTCAATTAATTAATTCAGAATTTGACAAAAGGACACCTCGTCTGTGTTGGTGGTGGGTCTGACAAGGGAATATGCTAGCAGTGGTCCTTATTAACTACCGAATTATTATTTTAGTTATGACAAAATCCTCTAATTATTAACAGTCCGTCGATGGCAGTTAAACACAATCCCATCAGGATCTGTTGTGGAGTTTCCCCCCAGAATTTTCTAAAACTCTTGGCAAAGTTAGGATGAAGTTGCGTCAGTCGTCCACTGGGTGGCACTGCACTGCTGCTTTTATTCTCCGTAGACCAGCGGTTCACGTCTGAAAACGGACAACTCTCCCGATATAGTTTTCCATAATGCATGTTGTTAATACATGTTTATACAGTGCCTGCCTCATAAAGGTATTCAGACCAGACGCCTTCACTTCATACACTTTTTGATGTGTTAATCATGGTAAAGCAAATACAGGTTTGCATACTGGCCATATTCACTTCATTATGTATATCTTGTAACTAGTATATTCTGTATATTCACTACTGGTATCTACTACTTACACTAGATCACTTTTATTACAGTATTTTAGTATTTACGGTTTGCATATGTGACACCCACGTTTGTGTGTTCACATTTGTGGATGATGTTGTTTTATTTTTTTATTTTAATGCACTACCAGCAACGTTTTAATGAACAATCACCTACTGTATTTTATTTGCCTTTTTTATTGAAGTCGCATAACCGAAGTAGTGGCAAAGCGGGACCTTTGTGTCATGTTGGTTGTGGCGGGGGGACCAGTATGAGTGGGGCGCTGCTGTTGTTTTACCTCAGAAACAATCTGGGAACCAACAACTGTGGCTGTGACTCATTGTTTCTCCTTTCCACCTGTTCACACAACAGGTGAATATAATCTGCCCACCGGTGCTGATTGGTACCCGTAACAGATTTTGGGGGCTCGTCCGAGAGGTTCCGGGATCGGCTGTCGTCAGAACAACATGGTCCGACAACTGCTGATCCAGTGATCTCTGAACCTGACTGCGCCACGTCGTTCGGGTGAGGCTGTGAGAATCCAAGGCGTCTGGCTGTTGCCGGAGCGAGGTGATTTGAGGCAGAAGGCATCAGACGACTGTGCGCCATGGCATGCGAGAGGAAGAAACTGGTCTGGACGATCAAGAAGGGACTGTTCGGCCTTACCGCAGAGGAGCTGTTCCAGATCATAACCGCCATTCCACAAACGACGAACCAAGATTCAGCTAAGTTAAACAAACATGATGAAGAGGCCTGTATTGATTTTGTCAGTGAATATATGGACTGTACAGGATTACTAGAGTTAGAAGATGAGGGCATGTCACACCTGATTTTCCTAACAGAGATGATAAATGAGATTGTGCACAACCGTAAAATAGGTGAAATGTGTGTAAAGGATGGGGGTGATAGTTCATTGTCCAATGGTAATGTTTCACAGTCCTTACCAATAGAGAATATTCACATTGACACACATGCTGAAATAGCTCCTACGAGAGCTGACATTCATGAGCCTAATGTACAGAGGTTACTTTCCAGTTATGAGGAACTGCACAACAAACTTCTTAGTTTAAATATCCCATTCACCACATGTACGGCACGTGAACCGCTGCCTGAGTTGAGGGGCTGTAACCAGCCCATAAGACTAGATGTAGCCCGGTCACAGCAATACTCACACCAGTCCAACACCAATAGACAGTCCACCCAAACCAATAGGCTACATGCTGATCATTCACCTAACTACACACCACAGTCCCTCACAGACGAGACCATGATAACTCTAAGAGATTTGCCACTGCTACAACGCAGGGAATTTAAAATACATGGAGGACAGATGGGGGACACCACCTCAGACATTAGCTATAACAGCATCAGCCAACAAGTAGATGAGGGACTAAAAGAAAGACACACAGAGGCAGAGATCTTCAGAGGGGTTCTGCGCATAATTAAACCTGGAAATTTCAGAGAGATGCTGAGTAATAAAGAAGAGATGACTATCGCGGAGCTGAAGAGTTTCCTTCAATCTCATCTCGGTGAAAAGAGCAGCACCGAGCTACTTCAGGAACTAATGTGTGCAAAGCAACATGAACATGAGCCACCTCAACAGTTTTTATACAGGATGATTGGTCTTAAGCAAAAGATAACATTCACAGCGAAACAAACAACATCCACAGTAAGGTATGACACATCCACCGTACAGTGTGCATTCTTGAACACCATCTACCAAGGCTTGAGTGAAAAACATGAGGATCTCAGACGAGAATTAAAACCTTTTCTGTCTGACCCCACCGTATCTGATGAATTACTACTGAGGCAGATCATTCAGACTACCAATGAGGAATGTGAAAGAAAACGTAGGCTGGGTCGAAGCTCCATCCGCAAAGTGGCTCAAGCTCACCGGACTCAAGAGGAACCTGAAAAGACAGATGACAATGAAAGTAAAGACAAGACAATTCAGCGACTTAATGCTCAGATCGAGGCTTTAACCAAGACCGTTACATCCCTAACACAAAGGGCACCAGCTCAGACACCCGAACAGCCACACCCAATTCTGTGTCAGTATCCCAGTGATAAAGCTGCACCACAAAGGAAACAAAGACCCTACGGCTGCACTCAGTGCGTAGAGCAAGGTCTGCCAACCTGTAGTCACTGTTTTGCTTGTGGAGAGGAAGGTCACCGTGCCATGGGTTGCCTGAAGAAACCAAAGCAGCAGGGAAACGGGCCTCGGTCACGGCAGAGGGACAACCTGTGACCGCATCCAAGAATAGTCAGTCCCGCTGCACTGGTGTGCCAGCACGGAAGTCTGTAGAGGGGATTTCAGTCAATATCTCTCAGCTATCCAGCCAGGTCCCACTAGTCACAGAGAGAGCAGCCCCACTAATTGGACGCCAGTTACTGATAAGATGCAGCCTGGCTGGTTACGCTGCCACTGCCCTATTGGACTCGGGAGCCAATGTAAGCCTCATCGACCGCACCTGGAAAGGAAAATATTTACCATGTCAAGCTGTCCGACCACTCAGTGAGCTCATGGACAGAGAATTGGATGTTCAGGCCATCACAGGAGATGTAGTACCCTATGATGGTTATGTTGAGTTAATAGTCAACCTGCAAGGCAACGATGACCCAGACCTGTCTATCAGGGTGCCATTCCTGGTGAGCCGTCTACAACTAGAAAGACCTGTGGTTGGGTTTAATGTGGTCCAAGAGCTTATAAAGGGACACAGTTGTAGACCAAAAGTCCTGTCCATCCTCACAGATCTCATTGCTGGGGCCTTAGAAATTGACAGTAAAGATGCTGAGGCTATAGTGAGCTTTGCGCAGGCTCAGGGAGTCGAGGTTGACGACACAATGGTGAAGGTTGGCCTGAATGGTGCCATCCTCCGTCCTGGCGAAATGACCCACGTCAAATGTCAAATCCCGCTTACTCTTGGCTCCTCCAATTCATTCGTGTTATTCGAACCTGAATTGCAGAGCTTACCATTACAAAGACTAGATATGGGGGCAGGACTAATGGAGGTCCGCCATACTGACACGCCTTATGTGGAGGTGCCTATAGGAAACCACACCGAACAGGATGTGATACTACCCAGCCGGACAGTTATAGGAAGTGTTGCACCTGTGGAGAGAATAATGGAAGTAAACATGCCAGAAGGGGTAAACAAACATCAAACTCAGGTTAATAGTGCCGTTTTTTCTCACATCAATAAGTCCAGCAATGGCGACTCAGCCACCCTGTGGCACCCTCCTGTCGACTTAAGCCATTTAACTGAGGAACAACAGAAGGAGGTCAAACAAATGCTGTGTGAAGAATCTGGAGCGTTTGCACGGGATGATGATGATATAGGGTGCATCCCCAGCCTCCAAATGAACATCAACCTGAAGGATGACATTCCTGTCCAGCGGAGCTATGCATCCATCCCAAAGCCACTTTATAAGGAGGTAAAAGACTATGTCCGTGATCTGTTGGCTAAGGGATGGGTAATAAAGTCTAAATCACCATTTGCTGCTCCTGTGGTCTGTGTTCGGAAAAAAGATGGGACACTCCGACTGTGTATCGATTATAGATTACTCAACCAAAAGACGGTACCAGATCGACACCCTTTACCTCGCATTCAAGACCTGATAGACACTCTTGGAGGACACAGTTGGTTTACCATACTGGACCAAGGAAAGGCCTACCACCAGGGCTACATCGCTGAGGGGTCACGCAATATGACAGCTTTCGTCACACCATGGGGCTTATATGAGTGGGTGAGGATACCATTTGGCCTCTCCAATGCTCCCGCTGCTTTTCAGAGAAGCATGGAGGAAATGCTTGACAGCCTGCGAGATGAATGCTGCATCCCGTATCTGGACGATGTACTCTGCTATGGCAAATCCTTCAAGGGTCACCTGGAGGTTGTAAGGAATGTCCTAAGAGCTCTACAGCAGCATGGGGTGAAGCTCAGACCAACAAAATGTGAGTTGTTCAAGCCTGAGGTCAGGTATGTGGGAAGGCTTGTCTCTGCAGAGGGAGTGCGAATAGACCCAGGGGATCTGGATGCTGTTTTAGCCCTCAGGGAGAAGACGCCTAAATCAGTCGGGGATGTAAGGAAGCTACTGGGATTCCTCAGCTACTACAGGTCATACATTCAGGACTTCTCTCGAATCGCAAAACCAATCTATGACTTGCTGCGGATGGGGGTGGGCACAAGGGAGAAGCGATCAAGGAGGACTGGAAGAGGAAGCTGCGGGCAGCTCTCATCAAAGACCCCAGTCCTGTGGACGGCAGAGCACCAGGGTACCCTCTGTCGCCTTACTGACACACTAACCAACCCCCCTGTGCTAGCGTATCCTGACTTTGACTTGCCCTTTACTGTACACACTGATGCCTCTGAACAAGGGCTAGGTGCAGTGTTGTACCAGCGACAAAGTGGAAGGCTAAGAGTCATTGCCTTCGGTTCAAGAACTTTGTCACCTGCAGAGAAAAACTACCGACTTCACTCAGGAAAATTGGAGTTTCTGGCCTTGAAGTGGGCTGTCTGTGAAAAATTCAGGGACTATCTGTTCTATGCACCCCACTTCACCATTTATACCGACAATAACCCGTTGACATACGTCATGAGCACCGCCAAACTGAATGCCTGTGGTCATAGATGGGTCGGTGAACTCGCAGACTTTCGGTTTGCTATCAAATACCGGCCAGGAAAGAGCAATGTTGATGCAGACACCCTCTCCCGTCTACCTCTGAACATGGACACCTATGTGGCTGAATGCACTCAAGAACTGTCCAAGGAAACAGTCCGTGCGACGTGGCAAGGTAGCCGGGTGGCAAAAGTAAAAGACGTTGCTTATGTGGCCGCTCTCAATCTGACACGAGGCCCTGAACCACCTGGGATGCAGCCGCTGTCGACTGTTGACCACGATGAGCTGGTCAAAGCTCAAAAGAAGACCCAGCAATCGGTCCCCTAATAAAACTAAAAGAAACAAAGGGAATTTTGTCGAAAGAGGACCGACAAGGAGCGTGTGGTCTCCTGCGGAAACTGATGCATGAGTGGGGAAAGCTTCACATCATAAACAACTTACTCTACCGTCAGACCACACAGCGAAAACAACTTGTTCTGCCAACAATCTACCAGAATGTGGCTTTGAAGTACCTTCATGACGACATGGGTCATGTAGGAACCGAGAGGGTCCTAACCCTGGCGAGAGACCGATTTTATTGGCCTTTTATGAAAAGGGACATTGACATCTATGTGACACGGAAGTGCCCCTGTATCAAAAAGAAGAAACCTGTCACTCACGTCAGAGCACCAATGGGGAGCATCACTAGCACTTCACCACTAGAACTCGTCTCCATCGACTTCATGCACTTAGAAATCAGCAAAGGGGGTACGAATACATCTTAGTAGTCATGGACCATTTCACTCGATTTGCCCAAGCATATCCAACAAGAAACAAGTCTGGACGAACAGCGGCCGAAAAAATCTTCAACGACTTCATCCCTCGCTTTGGGTACCCCGCAAAGTTGCACCATGATCAGGGCAGAGAATTTGAAAATGAACTGTTCCGAACCCTGCAAGCATGTACCGGAGTAAAGCACTCCCGAACGACACCCTACCACCCTCAGGGTAACCCTGTAGAACGCTTAAACAGAACGTTGCTTCAGATGCTGAGGACCCTAGAGGATAAAGAGAAGGGAAATTGGAAAGAACATCTACCCCAAATCGTGCATGCCTATAACTGTACCAAACACGAAGCCACCGGCTTTTCACCACACTACTTACTCTATGGACGTCACCCACGCTTACCTGTTGACTTGTTGTTTGGCCTGTCCAGCTTGGAGGAAACAGACTCTCCAAGGGGCTACGCGGAGAAATGGGCAAAGCGAATGAAAGAAGCCTATCAAGTTGCTTCTAAAAACAGTCAACAATCCAGTGCTAAAGGAAAGAGGTACTATGATCAACACCTGAAAGGTGTCATCCTCCAGCCGGATGACAGAGTCCTTGTTCGGAACCTAGGTGAAAGGGGAGGTACAGGAAAACTAAGGTCTTATTGGGAGCAAACCGTGTATGTAGTCCGTGAACAAGTAAATGACAGCCCTGTCTATAAAGTGTCTCCAGAGACTGGTGGTAAAGTGCGGACTCTACACAGAAATCTCCTGCACGTTGTAACCGACCTGCCTGTTGAACTACCATCACAGATAAATACCGCACAACCTAGAGGAAGGAGAGAGCAGAACCGTCAGGGGGGAAAACAAAGTCAGAGCGAAGACACCTTGAACAGTGATTCGACCGACACTGATGAAGAAACGCCACGGATGCAGTACTGGTTGAGGGTCCCAAGGCCAAGAGATTTTGAAAATGCGGCTCAACCTATGATCGAGAGACTAGAAAGCATACCTGTAAGAGAACCTCCACAAGACCAAGAACAACTGGGCGGAGATGAGCAAGAGGGAACTATACCAGGCACAGGGGTAGACAATAGGGCTGTAAGTCCTGAAGTGGTTGACATGCAGAGTGAGTTGGTCAGGAAGTCCACCCGAGAAAAACGACCTCCAAGAAGACTGACATATGAGTCCTTAGGTCATCCATCATACCACCAACACAGCTTCATTAATAATGTCAGGGCACAGACAATTCCCATCATAGAAAGTCAGCCATACCCTATGTTGCAACCAGAACATTATCACCGGTCCCATATGGTGCCTTATCAAACACACACACACGCACTTACATACCAGCCCATGCCTTACACTACAGTAGTGCTTTGCTCTGTTCCAATTTGGATATATTAGTGGGGCAGGTACAGATTTCCCTTGTATTGCACACTTATACACGGACATACACTTACTTCGTTTCACCTATGACCACACTGTAGTATATACTACAGAGGATAAGTAGTTATTTGTTAATTGGGATGCTAAATATTTTTTTTGGTCGGGGAGTGTGTGACACCCACGTTTGTGTGTTCACATTTGTGGATGATGTTGTTTTATTTTTTTATTTTAATGCACTACCAGCAACGTTTTAATGAACAATCACCTACTGTATTTTATTTGCCTTTTTTATTGAAGTCGCATAACCGAAGTAGTGGCAAAGCGGAACCTTTGTGTCATGTTGGTTGTGGCGGGGGGACCAGTATGAGTGGGGCGCTGCTGTTGTTTTACCTCAGAAACAATCTGGGAACCAACAACTGTGGCTGTGACTCATTGTTTCTCCTTTCCACCTGTTCACACAACAGGTGAATATAATCTGCCCACCGGTGCTGATTGGTACCCGTAACACATACTGTCCATATTCTCACTTCATTATGTATATTTTGTATATGTATATTCTGTATATTGCTGTAATCCTGTTTTTACTTTTTTATTCTTCTAACTACGTAGTTGTTGCTTGCCATGTCACAAGAATTTCATTGTGCAGTTTAATGCAAGTCACTCTGTACACGACAATAAAACTTTGAATCTTTGAATCATGTTAGAAATGGTTGTTATTTTATTGGAAAAAAAGAGCAATTTCATTTACATTAATATTTACTCCATTGAATCAGTAGTATCACCTTTAGCACTGATCACAGCTTTGTGTCTCCTTATAAGCTACTACCTGCTCTGCACAACTAGATTTGGTCAGTTTCTCCCATTCTTCTTTGAGTTCTGTTGTATTGGATGGGCAGAACCTGGTTTATGGGTTTTGCATAAATGAAGTCTATAACACTAAAATCCGGAGGATGTCATGGTGTCTGGAATCTTTCTGAAGGCATTTTACATATACATGGACCAACATCTAAATTAGAAGTAACCCTTTGTTTTCGTCCCGATGGACTCACGTCTAAATTAGAAGTAAATCCCTGCTGAAGTGTTTGTGCTGATTCTTGCAAAGTATGAGATTAATGTTTCCTCAGAATGTCAGATTTTTATTTTCACTTCTGCCACTATATCTATTATCTAGCTTTTTTCCTTTTGGCAATGTGATTGTATAATTCCCATGCCAATAAAGCCTTTCAATGGAAATTGAATTAATAAAAAGAGTGAAAGAAAAATGAAGGAGAGGTGTTAGTCACACGGGGCCTTTTAATAAATGTGAATGACATGGAGGTTGGACCAACAAACTAATTTCACAAACCAACTGACTGACACAGAGGGACTGAGTTCAGCTACATCTGTCAAATGGTGGCTGGGTGGAGACTGGGGCCGCAAAGGCCCCTGGGTAAGCTGCCATTATGTTGATATACCTTACACACACACACTGCCGGTTGGCTTGGCCTGGATCACCACACATCACTGAATGACAGAGTCAGGGGAACCCAATGTGGGATTGTGAGTGAGTGTCAATTGGCCTTTATGAGACTGGGCTTGGGAACCAGAGGAGTTCTGGTGGAATAACATCTACAGAACACCGCTTGGGTCTCTGGGTGCGGAAATGAACGGGTCATATAACACTATCTGAGAGTTGGATCGACGCGATTGGATGTGTTCAATGATAACCACAAACAGCATTCAAATGTTGGCCAATCACAAGTAATGCTATAGAATTATATTTTTTCTTATTTACTTTAACCACAGCGGAATCAGGGCAGGCGATGTCGAGATACAGTTTTGTCTCCCAAAGCACAACTGATGCCGTTCTGGTTCTTATTGTGTTGCTCTCTTAACCGTGAAGTCTATACCAGAATCCTTACATGCCGGATGGTACGCATTCTCAAGTTTTCTCCATGATTGTCTGTTCAGACACCATCAGTGGTACTTTGCTATAGCAGCAGAATGGAACTTCACCAATGCCAGCACATTTGGAGCTTCTTTTTGCTTCTGACCACAAAATAATAAAATATGTGATTATTAATTAAATAATAGATTTCTCCTGATAGATCCCAGGTACATTTCCAGTAGGAAAGTTGCCGAGTTGGCATTTTTAATTTGTGTGTGTGTGTGTGTGTGTGTATATATACACCTTGCCCGAGGCAAAGCTTAGAAAAGCAAGTTTTCCCATGTCAACAGTGAAAAAGTTTATAGACTGACTAGGCAGTTTTCTAACTCATACACACACTTATCTGGGACTTTCTATCTGTCTCTGGGAGTTTGTCTCTTTAGGGAAATATCTCTTTGACAGGATGACAACATTTCCTAACCCTTGTCCTGCAACTGGCAGCTATTGCTGCATAGTTTGAGTTTCATGAAAATCTCATGACATCTTCAGGGGGTCCTGTGTGTGTGTGTGTGTGTGTGTGTGTATGTGTGTATGTGTGCCATAGCTCCATAATGGCACACATTCTTATAAAACACCATATGTGTGTGTTTGACATTGGCCACCTTTGCTCCAACGCCACCGCACATCAACCAGAATGGAATGCAGCTGGCTGGAAAACGACTACAAGAGTATGGAAGTTCAGGTAAGGTTAAAGTCCTGAACCTCTGATGAAACTGGTAGGGTCCTGAGGTTCAGAGGAAGTTGGTAAAGTCCTGGAGTCCTTATGAGCCTGTTGGAGTCCAGAAGTTCCGGTGAATCCAGGAGAGTTTGAAAAGACTGGGTTCTCAGGTTGAAGCCTAAGAAAGACCACAGACCTAGAACCAGATAACTCAGTTTACATTCAGGCTGTGGATCTTCTACAGCCTCATTAACAGATTATTTGGCTTTTCAAAGCGTGTGTTTACATCATGCAGCATCGTGCGCCTCTTCCTCTCCTTGTCTTTCTCTCTTTGTCTCCCTCCATCATCCTGAAGATCCAAAAGATGGAGATGGAGAAGGGGGAGGTGGGATGAAGGGGGGTGGGAGGAGGTGGGAGTACGGTCACAGGGGGACGGGTGAGGGAAGAGCAGATGATTAGGGGAGGAAATTAATTTGTGCCAGAAGAGAAGACAGTTGAAATTGGGTTTTCTATTTTGCCCCCCCGGGGGGAGGGATTTAAAGACGTGACAATTTAATGCTAGCTTGGACTCACCGTCTCTGATGCGGAGCGCTTTCTGCAACTACATCTCCGCTCGTCACAGGGACGCTTTTCTAAATGTAATCGTGAGCAGGGAGAAAGGAAGCTCCCGGCACGGTGGTTACTAGGTCTTCCTGAGCAGCCATCAGCCACAGTGATTGCATTCTCACAAGTTCATTTCCCCCTGAAACTTCAAATACAGCTGTCAGGGAAGGAGCAGGAAGGGAGGAGAAACTGATGGGTTAACCTGGCTCCCCTCACATTGTGGCATGAAGGCATCTTTTCAGCCCAAAAAATTAACTTCCTCTGTCTTGCACAATATGTATTTGGATGTTGCGTTTGACTTTGAACCCTTTCCAATTTATCACAGATATTCTATTTTGATGCTTTTTTACGTAACTGGGATTTTTGCTTTTTTAGATTGTAAAAGAGTGTTGTGATTGTTACTCCAACCTGAATGACCAACTACATATAACGGGTTGGTTGGTATTTCTTATTTTATCTCTAGGCGTCTTACTGTTGCTACATTTATTAATTATTCTCTTCACTACATGACGTTTAATACTGAATTGCTACAGAGCTGTCCTTCCTCTACCCCAACCACACACCTCTTCCTCATCACACCAAGTTTAATACTGAACTGCTTAGAAACGCAGAAGTTTCTCTCGAAGGTACACATTTTCAATCAACCCAGTGCTGTTGTCTTGCCTCTATCTGTCCTCTGAGACCACAGTTGCTGACGGGGTTGACAGGCACTTTATTTTTGATCGTTGAAAAGTTTTTCTTGGTTTTCTGTGTTTCTCGAGTTTGGAGAGAGAGACAGTCTGCTCGTCACAAACGGGAGGCCATCACAGCAGAGAAATGTAACCCCCCCTCTCCTCCTCTCCCGTCTCTCTCCCTCCTTTCTCTCTCCCCCTCTCCCCTCTCTCTCCCTCCTTTCTCTCTCTCCCTCTCTCTCCCTCCTTTCTCTCTCTCCCTCTCTCCTCCTCTCCCCTCTCTCTCCCTCCTTTCTCTCTCTCCCTCTCTCCCCCTCTCCCCTCTCCCTCCCTCCCTCCCTCCCTCCCTCTCTCACCCTCCTTTCTCTCTCTCCCTCCCTCTCTCTCCCTCCTTTCTTTCTCTCCCTCTCTCTCCCTCCTTTCTCTCTCTCCCTCCCTCTCTCTCCCTCCTTTCTTTCTCTCCCTATCTCTCTCTCCTTTCTCTCCCTCTCTCTCCCTCCTTTCTCTCCCTTCCTCTCTCCCCCTCTCCATTTCACCTCATGTCTGTCTCCCTTCTCCTCTTCCCCTGAGTCTTCCTGTCTTCATAGCTGCTGCTTCAAGAAATCCACTTCCAAAAGATCATGGGATGGTTCTTTTAGTGTGTTTGTGAGTGTGTGTGTGTGTGTGTGTTAGAGAGAGAGAGGTGTGAAAAGCAAAGCAAGACAGGAGAAGAAAGGAAAGGAGAGTTTAAGGACATAGCTAGCATAGCAGGAATAAATAGCTGTCGAAATCTCTACCAGTCTGTCCCTCTGAGTCTGTATCTACCTGAGACCATAGGCGTACATTTAGGGCGGGACAGTTTGGACATGTCCCCACCAATGTTTAGGAAACATGTCATTGTCCCCACCAATAATTCCGAGTCTAAACATTTTTTTTTTATTCTTCTGCTCCACAATTGGTTAACTCTCTCAAGGTCAGAGTTACTCCTGATTGGCAGGAGAGCCCTGATCACAATGTGTACCAGCCAATCAGCTGACAGTGTTCAGGTGAGCGACGAAGCTGGGAGAAGAGATTTGATCACTGTGTGTGTGATCTCTGGGAAATATTTGGCTCGCATGTGTTTATACATTTTGCAAGTGGTTAGGAAGTGCAGTTCAGATTCCACTTTCCTCTTTCTACTCTCTCTTCTCCATTTGTCCTTTCTTTATCTCTCTCTCTCCCTCTCTCTCTCCCTCTCTCTCTCTCTCTCTCTCTCTCTCTCTCTCTCTCCCTCTCTCTCTCTCTCTCTCTCTCTCTCTCTCTCTCTTCAAGGACAAAAGGAGGCAGGCACAGAATGAATTGATCTTCCTCACAATCTATTTTTTCTCTTTGAAGGTTGTGTGTATGTGTGTGTGTGTGTGCATGTGTCGGTATGTGTGTGTGTGTGTGTAACTGCAGTCACATGTGTTAATGCACATGTAACCTTTTGATTGCCTTGACTTCAATCACATCTCCAGTCCAGGGTCATCTTTCCAATAGCCATATTTATTAAACCGCACAAATACATTTTCTCCGGGCCTAGTAAATTAGAGTGTGGTCTCTGGCGCTCTGTGAGCAAATCTATTACTGACCCCCGTGCGCCGGGTTTCTGGTGAGGAGAGACTGAGTGATTGTCGGTGAGACCAAAAGGAAAATACGGAACATTCCTGCCTGCCATTGGCGGAACTCTCGATGTTGCCATGGAGACCTTCATGATGGCTAGTGATTGGCAGCAATGGTAAAACCGTTCAGTGTGCACGAGCATGTGGGTGTGTGTGTGTGAGCAGGTCTTCGTGGGTGTGTGAGCGCGTGTGTGTGTGTGAGAGCATATGTTTGTGGGTGTATTTACTAAGTGACAGCAGATGCCTATTCGGGTCTATTGAAGACGACAGCAATAAAGTTCACGTACCGCTGCCCAAGAAGCTACAGGCTAAAGTGTGTGTGAAGGAAATGTTTGGTGATCACTGGGCTGAAAATGACATCCCCTCCCCCATTCCCTCGTTTAATCTATCTATTCTAAACCCTTCTTTCTCTCCCACCATCTATCTCTCTCTCTTTCTTTCTTGTGGTCTTGTATATCTGCTTCTGCTTCCCTTCTACACAGATGGTTCTCTCAGTAGGTCTCCAACAGGCCCCCCTGGTTATGACAACAGACGACCAAAACACCATAATACGCTTCAAATGGCTTTAATAACAGGAGTCACAGGTCAACCCCGCTTTTACTTTAATGCATCCATGGAAGCCACAGTGTGTGTGTGTGTGTGTGTGTGTGTGTGTGTGTGTGTGTGATCGTTCTAAAATCAAGTGTGACAAGAGTTCTTGTCATCTAGCTGGTTGACACTGACATCTTCAAAATCGTTTGGCAGAAAATCATCAAAGTTTATATGGCATCATTTGCTCTTTCTGTAAAATATATTTTCTGTTTTCATCCAACCAGCCGTGACAAGACGGACTGCACGCCCAGCCAATCACAGTCAATATCACTTCTTCTCTCCGGTTGTCCTTCCCACGGAGGCTGGGGTCACATGTCACCTCTCTCCTGCTGCTTCAAACTGAAACCCAAGGGAAGGACATAGGGTCAACTTGAGTGTATTATATAGACGAGAGAGAGGAGAGAGGGAGAGAGAGCGTGAAGAGAGAGATGAGAAAGAGAAAGAAGGAGAGAGAGAAGAGAAGGAAGAGAGAGGAAGAAAGAGTAAAAGGAAGAGAGAGAGGATGAGGGGCGAGACGGCGTGATGAAGTGATGAGATCAAGTGAGAGTGATGTCATGCTGATGTCACAGTGACCATGTTCCAGCGACAGACAAGGAACACCAGGATGGCAGCTCTAATGACTCCATTAGCGTGTGTCAGTTTGGGGCATTTCTGCCAATCTCCTCCGGTCCCTCTGGGCTCAGCTGTTTCTACACGCCTCCCCCTCTCCACTATATAGTACGCCACAGCTTTGTCACTCACACTCTGGTGGATCGATTAATTGTCCTGAACAAGGCGGTGTATTTCATTAACTGGGCCACTGAGTGTAAGGAGCTATTGGCCCAACAGCCTTATGGGTAATATTTCTATCTATTACCAATGACCAGCCAGCTAATGGCTGCCATTTAGGTTCCAGAACTGTGGTGTAGTGAAGAACTGGGGTTCAATCCCAGCATCCTCCATTTCTTCTTTTCTCCCGCCTTCCATGTCCACACGCTCCTATTTCCTACTAACTCAAGTAAGAGGAAATACCTGAAATCAAAAAGCTTTTAAGCTCTATGGGATAAATAACTTAGGAGTCACCATCCACCAATTCTCAGACTTACTGGCAGCATTCTAGAATGGGGTTTGACAGACTCAAGTGTGACTTAACACATTCCAATTCTCCCTCCCAAACCTGGCTGGCAACATGACAATAGATCAGCCAGACCCTCCTTCCCCAACTCGGCAACGCGGCATTAAGCCAGCCTTTTATTGGACCTGGGGTCAGATGCGAGTCAAGAGGGCAGTTAAATGTCTGGGTTAGAGGTGTAAAACAAATAAACTGACAGACAGACAGACAGAGACATTCAGACAGACCGAAACGGACAGAAAGAAAGAGACAGTAACTTGCAGACAGACAAACAGATACTGACTTGGTGTGATGTTTTGAGCCCTGGACGTGGGCGTGGTACTGTTCTATGGAGTTGACAGTGACGTCACACACAGTGCACCTGTAGCTGCTCTGGAGACCTGCAGTTGCCATGGAAATACAATCACAGAATTACAACAGAATGTAAAACCATCCAGCCAGTGCTGTCGGATGCAAAATATAACAGAATGGAACTATTGAAACTGATTCTCCTGGCTTAATCTCACATCTTCTCTACATCTATTGGTTGAAAGAGCCAGAGGTACCTCCCCTCTGACCTTTTCCACCAATGTGCTTCGAAAACAAGGCGAGAGGATGTGAGCTCTAGACAGGAGAAGAAGTAAGTTGCCATAGATCATCGAAGGCATGCCCTGGCTGCCAGTATGACCCCTGACCTAATCTGCGTTCTGATTGGTGTCCAGGTTATCAGCCAGCTGTTCCGGGAGGCGGGCCCTAGATACCAGTCTGACCCCTGACCTCTAACCTGTGTTTGGATTGGTGCCCAGGTTATCAGCCAATTGTTCCAGGAGGCGGGCCCGAGCGTTGTTCCGCCGATGTTTCTTCCCCTTATAGTGCTGCTGGGCCATGACCGGGTGGTTGAACCACGCCCCACACAGGAAGCACCACCTACACGCCACATTGTCATTGGTCCCCAGACAGGGAGCCGGAGGAGCCGGAGAGGGTGGCGTCAGCACAGGGGGCGTGCTGGAAGGACAAGGGGTGGAGTCTGTGACACAGAAAAAATAAAATGAGTAGCACATTTTGATAATAAGTGTGTGTGGCGAAGGGCGAGTATGTGTGTCTGTGGGTGTGTGTGCATTCATGTGTGTGTGTGTGTGTATTTATACAGTGTGTGTGTGTGTGTGTATATGTACAGTGTATGTGTGTACCATCAGTATGAGTGCCAGCGGGAATATACAGTGTGTGTGTGTGTGTGTGTGTGTGTGTGTGTGTGTGTATGTACAGTGTATGTGTGTGTACCATCAGTATGAGTGCCAGCGGGAATATACAGTGTGTGTGTGTGTGTGTGTGTGTGTGTGTGTGTGTGTATGTACAGTGTATGTGTGTGTACCATCAGTATGAGTGCCAGTGGGAATATTCAGCGTGGATCCCAGAATCAGTCGAACTCTCTTGGCGTGTGTTTTTCCTTTGTAGTGAGACTGGGCCACTACGGCTGAGGTGAAGAACATGTTACACAGGGAACAACACTTGTTACTGTCCACCGTCATCTCCTCACTGTCCTGGAGGTGGGGGTTTGTGAGGAGGGAGGTAAGGGGGAGAGAGGAGGGAGGTAAGGGGGAGAGAGGAGGGAGGTAAGGGGGAGAGAGGAGGGAGGTAAAAAAGACTTATTCAGCTTCAGTGTTCCTTTATTTCAGTTTTGTTTTTGTTGTCATTCCTTTCTATCAAATCCTTCATCTCTAACAGGCTTTGTATTTTACATGATTTCACTGGTCTTCTTCTGTGAGACATTAATCCCTGCAATGGCTCTATTAGGAGAGTAGGATGCAATAAAAGAGATTAAAAGAGGTTTACGCACACAACGTGTCTGTGTTTGTGAGAGAGTGTGGGTGAGCACTCCACCCCCCCCCCCCAACTCATTACAGTGATCAAAGGAAGTTATTTCTGCAGAACCACTGGACTCCCCATGGAAACACAACGGAACACTTTGAATGTACACACACACACACACACACACGGACAAACACACACACGCACACACACACACACACACACGCAGAAACCAGCGGCCTTGTAACAATTTGCTCCCGAGGCTCACACCTGGCCAAGTTTCAATGATGTGCACACACACTCACACATACACACTCACACTCACACATACACACTCACACTCACACATACACTCACACTCACACATACACACTCACACTCACACATACACATACACTCACACTCACACTCACGCACTCACACACACACTCACACATACACTCACACACACTCACACATACACACCCACACACTCACACACACTCACACATACACTCACACACACTCACACATACACTCACACACACTCACACACACACACTCACACATACACTCACACACACCCACACACTCACGCACTCACACACACTCACACATACATACACTCACACACACACTCACACACACCCACACACTCACGCACTCACACACACTCACACATACACTCACACACACCCACACACTCACGCACTCACACACACTCACGCACTCACACTCACGCACACACACACTCTCTCATACACACACACTCACGCACTCACACACACTCACGCACTCACACACACTCACACACACACTCTCTCATACACACACACTCACACATACACTCAAACACACACTCACACATACACTCACACACACACTCTCTCATACACACACACTCAGACTTACAGCGTTGTCAGGTCTCAGTCTCTTCGATGGTGGTCCCCCATCCTCTGGGTGTAACATATAGAAGAGACGTACTTTGTTGGCGTGTTTTTTACTCTGACAGAGAGACACACAGAGGTTACACAGAGATACACAGAGCTTACACAGAGGATACACAGAGGTTACACGGTGGTTACACAGAGGTTACACAGAGGTACACAGAGGCTACACGTATTACACTCTGAACCAGACAGACAAACTGTGGTTACCCAGGGGTTACACAGTGGTTATGATGTGTGTGTGTGTGTGTATGTGAACAGACCTCGTAGTGTGCCACCCGTTGAGACTTTGAGATGAGCTGAGCGTTGCAGATGTTACAGTAGCTGTCTTTGAAGAGACCCATATCACACACTGCTGCCACTGACTTCATCTGTGTACACACACACACATCACACAGACACAGACACATCACACACATACATCACACACCGGGTGGAAAAGGAGAGAGATGTAAAAAAGAAATCATTAAGATGTCATCGCCTTGTCATCTCCCGTCTGGACTGCTGCAACTCAACTTCCTGTTTGGGACATCAAACCCCTGCCACCTCCCCAGAATGCAACGGGCTGTCTGGTGCTCCACCTTCCCAATAATGTCCCTTCTGGACACTGAGTCGGCTTCTAAAGCAGCTTACATCCATTACTATTGGATTCTGACCTAGGTTCTTTGTCCTGCCACATCTGGTGTCTTGGTCACCCACGGGAGGGCTACTCTGCACAGCAGCCTAGTCAAAGCGGTTTTCCGTCCATTATGGGAGAACCAGCTTTGCCTTTAAGTGAGTGAACAGTGGACGGTCCATCTTCCTAAAACCTCTGAAACTGAAAGTGCAGCTCGGTTTCCACCTCTATGATGCATGCTCTCATTCACTCTCCAGCACCAAATGCATCTCCCAACAACCAACCTGTCAAGTCACTTGGTTACGACACCCAGACACCTCTAAAAAGGCTAAACCAATGGCTGCTCTGAAGTGCGCTTAGAGGTCTACTCACCTCTACTGGAACTGCAAATGTGTACATCACCTGTCAACTAATATACATCAGCGTTTGAACACCATTTTCGCACGGACCGACTACTCATTGGATATAGTGTCGCTGTAGCAACTTTGTGTACAGTTTGCATATTCTGTACCTGTTCTACTTCAGAGCGCGAATACACCAGGTTACATTATGGCTATGTGTGAATTTCCTAAGTGATTAAAATGGTATTCTGGTTTTCTGAGCAGTGCGATTACACGGAGCAGTGCGATTACACGGAGCAGTGCGATTACACGGAGCAGTGCGATTACACGGAGCAGTGCGATTACACGGAGCAGTGCGATTACACGGAGCAGTGCGATTACACGGATTGCACTGCATGTAGGTTGTCCCCTCTGGAGAGTCGGCTTGTAAGCACCTTCACAGTAAAGCACGGTTATGCTCACTGGGTCTCTACGTCGTTAAGGCGTAGTGGAAGTCTAATTGTATTATAGTCCTGAGGCCCTTCATCACACATCTCTTGGAAAGGGGGAGGGTGGAGAAGAAAGATAGGGTAAAGGGACGATAGGGGAAGACAAGGAGAGGGTAGGAAAGCAAGAGAGAAAAAAGAGATGGAGAAGAGATGAGAATTGGAAGGAAAGTGAAAGGTGTAAAAGGGAAGCGTGTGTGAAAAAGAAAAGCATTTAGAGAGACACGTATATTAGAAAGAGAGGGCAAAAGGAGTGCTGAAGAAAGAGAAAGAATGCCACAAAAGCACCGACAGCTGTTCCCAGACCTGTACTCTGTGTTTTCCCTATAGCCTATAGACTACAACTTGAAACACTAAGTTAATAATGTTAACTGACATTCATATTTTGGTTCACTTACCTTTCTCTTCTTTAGTAGTACTAAGAGAAAATAGCGTAAAAGTTTAAGACCCAAGGTTCCGGTGACTTTCTGATTCCTCTTTTATGGAATCAGAATCAGCCTGTACAACATCCAAGTTTAGAAAATGTAGAATTTGCGCCATCTGCCAGTGCGTCTAACAGTATTTGTTTGTACCGGAATATTTCTTGCCGGTAGTTTTTATTTTGCGGCAACACAACGTTCACTCTTTATTAAGCTGCCTACGAGCTCGCGGGTTCACAACAAATGCAGACCAGGAACCGCACGAGAGAGAGCTGTGTGTGTGTGTGTGTGTGTGTGTGTGTTTGGGGTGGGGGGGGTTCTTCCTAACATGTAGCTGTAAGATCATATAAATCTAAATAAGTGTATGCCCTTTTAATGTTAATACGTATCTATTTAAATAAAGTTCAAATCCTTATTCGTGTCCTGCACTTTTGCACTATTCTACAGTCAACACAACAGAGCCATCGAGATCTGTATGAGTGATACTGTGCTGCCAGCCAGCCCTATTATATGAGGCGTGTGCGTCCTGTCTGTATGGTATGCCATATGTTAAGGTAAAAGCAGCCAGACCTGAAATCACACATGCATTAACAAAACCTGCATACTATTTAAGAGAAGTTGCATATTAAATACTTTTTAAAGAGAAGTGGTTAATTGTGCATGTCCATAGAGTAAACACAGCCATCGTGTAGTTGAACCGAACCCCTTTTAAATTGTTTTTGTTATTAGTATATGGGCTATTAAGGATTCTGGCTCCATGCGACTTCTATGATGTCGCTGTCCGCGGTTCTGAAATGTAAAGAAACGTGCACGCGTCTGCGCTGTTATCTGGCGCGCGACCCCCAATCACATTCCTTACGTTGTTGACTTTGTTGACTTGTCTTTATCTGAATGATTGATTTACACATTTTGTTTTGCCTTTTTTCAACTCGGAGTCCAATGTCCGGTTTCGCATGGCAGCTCGTGTTTTAAAGTACAATCTATTTATCTGAGCGCACGTGCAATGTGAAAATCTTTAGCACATTCCGCTTTTTAATTTGCTATTTAAAACATTTTTTAAAACGTTGCATTGCAAAATAATCAGATCTAAACGATCTAAAAATGTTGCTATCTGCAGACTAGACGTCGCGCATTTTGTCATTGGAATTATATTTTGTCATTCAGTTTTGAGTGAGTATCTTAAGAGTTTAAAACCAGTGATGTGATAATTTCACCGGGAGCCGGACTAAATATTCACAGTATGTCTTCTATGCTTATTTCAGCCTGACTATATATTGACATGATGTGTCTTCTATTATTTCAGCCGGACTATATATTGACATGATGTGTCTTCTATTATTTCAGCCGGACTAAATATTGACATGATGTGTCTTCTATTATTTCAGCCGGACTAAATATTGACATGATGTGTCTTCTATTATTTCAGCCGGACTAAATATTGACATGATGTGTCTTCTATTATTTCAGCCGGACTAAATATTGACATGATGTGTCTTCTATTATTTCAGCCGGACTAAATATTGACATGATGTGTCTTCTATTATTTCAGCCGGACTAAATATTGACATGATGTGTCTTCAATTATTTCAGCCGGACTAAATATTGACATGATGTGTCTTCTATTATTTCAGCCGGATTATATTGACAGTATTTGTCTTCTATGCCATCAGTTCACTCGGTGATCTCACAGCCAGCCTGATCTGAATGCGGAAGTGATTACTTTTTTCCAACGGGGCTTTTTCTCGGCAAAACAAACGCTTCGAATTCAATGATCCAGCGTCAAAATATCTAAAATCGACGACACAAACGTGAAAAGAGAATAGAGTTTTATAACTTCGTAATACGGCCGACTTAAGGACTGACTCTGGGTTGAAACGGGAGTGCGTTTGCTGACGGGTTGGATATGTGGTGACTTCCTGCCTTCAGATGCTATCGCTTTGACAATCAGGCATTGCTTGAAACATCGCCGAATACGGTATTTTTTCCACTTTGGCCTCAGGTCAGGTACAATTTCATTGCTTTCCTGCCTTACAATTATGATTGTTTTAAGTTGGAAATGTTGTCACAACGATCAATTGGGAGTTTTGATGTTAATCGCTGTGGTCATTTCTTAAGTTAGCTAGCTAGCTTCATGTTTTTTGGTAGATGACTGTTGAGTTGGTGTTGACACACTGGCTGATAAGCTTGCTAAGTGTGTACATTGTTATTTAACTTATTATTAGACTACCAGGCGAAGCACAACAATGTCATTTATATTATATGAACTGGGAAACCGATATTTAATGCCCTATTCATTGTGGCCTATTTTTCCATTAGACCACGAGCCTCAATACACCAGTGCACTCACGTTTCTCACATAAGTAGATGACCAATCTTTAGGTAATGATTACATTGATCATGACATTTAATTGGCTCTTTTGCCCTTTCTCCCTTCTAGGTGTGATGCAGCCTGCTGTGGGGTGTCAGGAACCCTGTCAGGGTGGTTTAGGGGACAAGGGGGGTGACACCCAGGTCTCTATCCTGCCTAAAGACACCCCTGGCTCCCCTGCAGGGTCACACTCAGAGCTGGGCTCCTCCAGCCCTAGGCAGGCCGTGACCTTCGACCTATTCAACATGGTGTTGTCGTACCGGAGGATGGCCTTGTTTCTGGAGCCGCTCACAGATGCCGTGGAGCTGGCACGCTACCTACTGGGGTGAGTGGGGGCCCCACGGGAGACGGGGATATTGCTTGAGTATCAAATGTGGTCCCATCGTTTTATTGGAACATTGCGAAAGGCAGCTAGAGGCTGATCTAAGGTCAGTTTAGTGTTTCCCTAGACACTGATTTAAGGTCAGTTTAGTGTGTCCCTAGACACTGCTAGAAAGGTCAGTTTAGTGTGTCCCTAGACACTGATCTAAGGTCAGTTTAGTTATTTCCTAAACACTGATCTAAGGTCAGTTTAGTGTTTATGCTGGATCTATAGCTAACTATGCGTACGTTTGTTTGTTCTTGTGTGCATTACAGTTGGAAGATGCCGCTCTTCTCTTTGCTGGTCTGTCTAATTCTCAACATCCTCTTCCTCACTCTGAGTGAAGGTGAGCTACATTGTGGACACACACAGAGGCACTTGGAGAAGTTGGTGCATAGATTAGAGAGTTCATGCTTTGTGTGTATCAATCCCCAGCTTCTCCCCAGGTCACAATTGCAAATGAGAAATTGTTCTCAATCATCCTACCTGGTTTAATAAAAAATAAATAAAACACACATGCACACACACAGACACACACACACACACAAACCAGTACCTGTCAGACTGGTATGATCTGTACTTTCTGTCTCCCAGTTGGATGGTTCTCTGTGTGCGTTGTGGGCGTATCCGCTCCGGCTGCCCTGGGTTACCTGCAGGACAGGTGTGGGGGCGGAGCATCGGAGGTGGAGGAGCAGAAGAGGTGGCACCACACAGTGCAACGCAGGGACCTGCAGTATGTTCACCTGACCAGACAGGACGCCATGATGGAGGTCAAACACCTGTGAGTGTGTGTGTGTGTGTGTGTGTGTTTGTGTGTGTGTGTGTGTGAGTGTGTGAGTGTGTGTGTGTGTGCATGCTTCTGTAGGAGGAGTGTAGGTTGGCTCTGTGTGTGTACACATTTGCTTCTCTTTATCTCACTCACCTCGTGTGTGTGTGTGTGTATGTGTGTGTGTGCACCCCCAGGTTAAAGCAACTAGATGACCTGTTATCTCAGGCTTGTCTCTCTGCTGAGTCGGTCTACAAGGTCCTCTACTGGGACAGCCACTCCAAATCCTCCAGGTCAGTCTGTGTTTGTTTAACCCCTCTGTCTCCGTCTCTCTCTGTCTCTGTCTCTCTTTTTGTGTCTGTGTTTTTTTCTCTCTCGGTTTCTTTCTGTCACTGTCTCTGTGTGTGTGTGTAACAGTGTGTGTGTGTGTGTGTAACAGTGTGTGTGTGTAACAGTGTGTGTGTGTAACAGTGTGTGTGTGTGTGTAACAGTGTGTGTGTGTGTGTAACAGTGTGTGTGTGTAACAGTGTGTGTAACAGTGTGTGTGTGTAACAGTGTGTGTGTGTGTGTAACAGTGTGTGTGTGTAACTGTGTGTGTGTGTGTGTGTGTGTGTGTGTGTGTGTGTAACTGTGTGTAACAGTGTGTGTGTGTAACAGTGTGTGTGTGTGTGTGTGTGTGTGTGTGTGTGTGTGTGTGTGTGTGTGTGTGTGTGTGTGTGTGTGTGTGTGTGTGTGTAACTGTGTGTGTATGTGTGTGTCATCAGGTTCTATGGCAGTATGTTGGTGGTGTTGGTTCTTCTGCATTATGTTCCTGTGGGCTGGTTGCTGGCTGGTCTCACTAGTGGTCTCTTCCTGTGGAACAGACATTTCTGCAGAGGTCAGTACACACACACACACACACACACACACAGAGCTAGCCTCCACTCCCCTACCCGCCTACAGACACACACACAAACTCAATACATAGACGGCAGTGGGCGGCAGTGGCTCAGTGGGTTGAGTCGGTTGTCTATCAATCGGAAGGTTCGATCCCCGGTTCCTCCTGGGAAATTGTCGAGGTGTCCATGAGCAAGACGCCTACCCCCAGGTGCTCCTGGCGAGCCTGCAGTCGCCTTGCATGTTAGACGCGGTCGTCAGTGTATGAATGAGTGAATGAATGGGTGAATGTGACGCAGGATCTGATTTGTAAAGCGCTTTGGATAAAAGCACTATATAAAAGCGCAGCATTTACCATTTACCTAGACCCGTATTCATCAAGTGACTCAGAGGAGAGATGTTGTTCATTTGTTTTCCTAGTTCTATTTGGTTCCGGGTTCTAAATGTGTGTTGTCCCTGTGTGTGTGTGCAGTTGTTTTGGACCTCAGAGAGGTGTTCCAGTCGAGCCGGATCCCATCCTCAGAGGGAAAGGGGGATCACACAGAACCAGAACACGGCTGCCCGGACCGGACCCCAACTCCGACCAGCCTGGAGGTGGCGACAGACAGGGGGAGGGAGTTTTAGATGCTGTGCAATGATAACTTTATTTAGGTTACATTTATATTATTATGTTGTGTGTGTGTGTGTGTGTTTAGGACCTGTCCCCTGGCAGCGTAGAAGAAGCTGAGGAGGCAGAGCCTGATGACGAGTTTAAAGACGCCATTGAGGTAAAACACTGTGTGTGTGTGTGTGTTCAATGTCGCTGTACTATTTATTTTCTTCTCTTTCTGACCTTATTCATCTCTGTCTCAATCAGTCGTTCAATCACTTTTTCTTTCTTTCAATAACAATAGTTTATTAGCCAATTTAATCTATTCTCTTTGATTAAATGTGTTATTGGCTAGATCACCTCGGTCACTCCAGCCGGTCCAATACATAAACGATTTCTTTTTATCATTCTTTAAGATTTTCTTTTACTTCATTTTCTCCTGCTTTTCTTTTTCTTCCCCTTTTTGTGTCTTTATATTCTCCTTTCTCTTCTGTTCCTTCGCTGACTCAGGAGTCGACTCAGGAGTCGACTCAGGAAACTCCGGTCACCCTGCAGGTGAGTGCGCCCTCTATCTGCTGGGCTGAGGTATTGCAGCAGTAGATACAGGACACTGGCAGTTAGTCTGTCTTGTGTGTTCTGTGTACAGTAATGAGAAAAACATGCCTTTGTCGTTGTATGTCTATTCATCTGTCAGAACGTCCACTCAGCAACTTTGTTGTGAGCCTGTTTATGTGTGTGTGTGTCAATGTGTTGCTAGTGTTTACTCTATTGAACGGTCTCAGTCAGTTCAATGTAGCAGGATGTAGTAACCGAGGTTAAAGACTTGTGTGTGAGGTCCTATGTTTGTAATCTGCTTCTGTGTGTGTGTTGCGTTTTGCCCAAACAAGGAGATCCCCCAGACTCTATCGGTAAGTCTAATTCACCGGGGTTGCCGCAGAACCTTAATATGGCTTCAGTCTGCATGGGTCATTTAGAATGTCTGCACACCGGAATGTTACCACCAAATATCACCACTATTACATCATCACATCTAGAATGTTTTGTTTTGTAGAATTCACTAGAATCTCTAACCTTAACAGAATAGCACTGATAGCCCATAGCTCTAACAGTACATTTGTATATTAGGCCTTATAATCAAAGTCTGGACAGCTCCGTGTTGTTCTATTGGACAAGCGCGTTCTGAGGTAGCCGCTGGACAAATTACACACACAACGGCCATTTTAATGTGAATGTTTTGCATTGTGTGGTTTACATACACAGTGGCCTGTTTGTTAGATACACCCATTTTGTGTCTCCACATTCTTCATCGGGTCTAGTGTGTGAAGAGGATGAGTGTAACCGGTTGCTGGGCACTAAAGACCAAACTGCTGTTGAGCTGGGTGGTGTACCTAATAAACTGGCCACTGACCGTGTGCGTTTTAGCATGGTTGCATGTCTGTGTTTTCTACTGAGAGGCTGTGATGCAGACAGTTACAACAAAACTAGGCCCCCTTCAAATCACTAAACTAGTGCACTATATGGAAGGTGCTAGTGTCTAAAGAAGTGTACTGTATTAATGGAGCTTGGGTTTAATGATGTGTACTATATTAATGGAGCTAGAGTTTAATGAAGTGTACTAGATTAATGGAGCTAGAGTTTGGTTTGTTGTGAACACAGGTGAGGTCTTTATCTGGTTGGCTGCCGGCTTTTCTACGGAGGCAGGTGCAGTTTCGTCTGAAAGCAGCGTTGAAGGTGTACTAGAAACCCCAGAATAAATTTTCTAACAGGAGGCTGACTGGGTTAACTAACCTGCGTCTTTCACCACTTAACTATGATAGTTCTCACATACTGGCTGCTCACTACCATTTGGTTTTGGGAAAGTTATCAGAGGTTTCTGACATTTTGTGACCCTATGGTAGAGGTTTTCTTCAGGCACGGATCTCGGTCGAGCTTCCCCTCTTCAGATACTAACCTTAACCATTAACCATACAACCGACCTGAAGCAAGCCTTGTAGCACCTTTCAAACTCATGACCCCGGGGTTCCAGTCTGCAGGTCTTTGCTCCTCCCCTTTTACATAATTGACTAACGATGCAGCATTCATGGCCAAATGGGAAGGTGGTAATCGCTGGCTTTGAAGACTAATATGTTGAATGTGTTCATGTCGTTTGAACTTGAAGAAAGCTGATTGTTTAACAGCAAGCAAGCTGCAACCAGCATAAACTACCCACAGCTATCACATATTACGACACAGGACACACCCACAGCTATCACAAGTTATGACACACCCACAGCTATCACAAGTTACGACACACCCACAGCTATCACGAGTTACGACACACCCACAGCTATCACGAGTTACGACACACCCACAGCTATGCCAAGTTACGACACACCCACAGCTATCACAAGTTACGACACACCCACAGCTATCACAAGTTACGACACACCCACAGCTATCACAAGTTACGACACACCCACAGCTATGCCAAGTTACGACACACCCTCAGCTATCACGAGTTACGACACACCCACAGCTATCACAAGTTACGACACACCCATAGCTATCACAAGTTAGGACACACCCACAGCTATCACGAGTTACGACACAGCTATCACTAGTTACAGATGTAGGTCACAGGTTGATTTTGATTCATTATGCACAAAAGCCTGTCGGCAATTATTTCTTTACTGGGTGTTGTACGAGTTTTGAAGTATGAATTTCCTCTGTTATAACCACCTTCTCATTTGATTATGAAAGCATCTCAAAGTCCTTGGTTTTGTGAGGCCCTCCGGTCACCAGGATTAACGCACAACCAGGAACACGGAACCAGTGGCCCAGACAGTGTTGTCATGAAATATGTGTGGTCCTGAATCTGATCTACGTTGCAACGCCAGAAAAGGGTCTCTGTGTGACTTTAGCTCCATCTGCTGTTCACGTTGAGAAACGCACCCAACCGAGCCATACATGTGATGGATGCGTGTTAGAGGTGTGGGGTTTAGGGAAACCGGTGTGGGGTTTAGGGAAACCGGTGTGGGGTTTAGGGAAACCGGTGTTGGGTTTGAGGGCTCTGATTGGCTGTTCCTTCAAAACTGACGTCTGTCCTTCGGTTACGTTATCCCCATTTCCTTGCGTCATTTGCTTCCGTTTTTTTTACTGCAACTCCAGGAGGACGATGACGCTCCCGTGGGGACTCCGGATTTTGACACGGTCTCCATCACCTCAGACAACGGTCTGCTTAGTCGTAACGAGCCAATCCGCAGCAAGGTGTCCAAGCTGACAGAGAAGTTACGCAAACGCTACCCTACCAACAGCACGGGTACGGCTGGCCTTCATCACTTCCTACGTTTCATTTCCCTCATCGTTCACCTTTTAGACCTCATCTTTTTGTCCTCCTCTTCTTCACCTTAAAGGGAGACAACGGGAAATTGGGAAAATGTGTCTCTGTGCCCGAACCTCCCTGACTGGGTTTTGGACTGTGTGTCGAAGAGCTCAACCTTTTTCTATCGTTCTCAGCAATTTAGTCAAATCCTTTTCGTACTTGATGCTGCTTTTACGGTTGACCAGGCTGAGCAGGAAAAAAACGGACACAGCAGGCAAAAACGAGAGTTGATTCACAGTGGCTAGGGACGAAACATAGAGAGGAACTGGTCTCTGAGGTGTGGCCAGCTCTCTTCTGGCTCTATGGTGGTTTGGGCACATGGATAGATCTTTTAAATGTCCCGTTGTTCACCTTTCACCCAATCATACAGGTCAGTCTGGCCTTCCTCTGTTCCTCCTCTTCGTCACTCTATTCCTATTCCTCAGCTGCGCCTCATTTTATAGGTGGGTTTACATGTATGTTAGTCTAAGAGATGCAACAAGAACACAAATGGATCTCCTTCCAGTTCTCACACCTCTCCTGCTCTATCTCCCTCCCTCTCTCCCCCAAAAGGCAACTGTTCCAGCTGCGCTGCAGTTTTCTCTGTGGTGAAAAGGAGGGTAAGAGATCTAAACCTGTGGTATTCAAACACTAATAATAACGGGTCATTTACTTACTGTTAAATGCATGTATGTAACATGTTTTCCAACTCAAATTACCATGAGCATGACCTATTCAGTTTAAAAACCTGCCTAAATCTAACAATGACCCTGATTCCTCATGCAATTGTGACCTATGACCTTTCAGAGGAGCTGCAGTAACTGCGGTAACAGCTTCTGCTCCAGATGCTGTTCCTACAAAGTCCTCAAGTCCTGCATGGGTGCCACGGGTGAGAGAACACAAACACACACACACACACACACACATTTAAAGTAAACACATCTGTAGGCAGCTGCACCGACACACTGGATCAACAAACACACACACACACACACATATGCACACTAGCTCACACTTCTAATTTCCCATCTATATTTTTCTCTCTGCCTCATTCTTTTTGTTTCTTTCTCCTTCACTCTCTCTGCTGTCCCCTATTTTGTTTTTGCCTTCCTCCTTTATTTTGACCACACCTCCAATGTGTCTCCTCCCTTCTCTGTTTTGGCCCCTCCCTTTTTTATTTTGACCCCTTCTCTGTTTTTGGCGCACCCTTCCTCCCCACCAGCTCCTGAGGCCCAGAGAGAGACCGTGTTTGTGTGCGCTGCCTGCAACGCCACACTCACCAAGTGAGGCAACGACTCCCCTTCTCTCCCGGGGTTCGGAGGTCCTCGGCAGGGTAGAGCTTACAGCAGACCAGACTCTAGCTCCCGGAGGTGGTCCTGGACTCCTGGTTATCTGCTTCTCTGGCTCCACCCCCTTTCACCGGTGGCCCGACCCAAATGGAACCCTAATCTCTATGTAGTGCACTAATACTGCTCTGCTTTTTACCAGGTCCAGTTCCTGCATGGTCTGATGCAGTGGACTGTATAGGGAATAGGACTGCATTTAGGCCACACCCTCCCATGGTGTTGAAAAGAGTGAGCAGTTTGTCATGTACTGACAGTCTGTCACAGGGGACGAGTGTGTGTGTGTGTGTGTGTGTGTGTGTGTGTGTGTGTGTGTGTGTGTGTGTGTGTGTGTGTGTGTGTGTGTGTGTGTGTGTGTGTGTGTGTGTGTGTGTGTGTGTGTGTGTGTGTGTGTGTGTGTGCGACCGAGTGTGTGAGTTTGCGTGCATGTGAGCGAACATATGTGTAAGAACTTGTGTGTTCGTCTATATGTGTGCTCGTATGTATGTGCGCGTGTGTGTTCATATGTACATGCGCGTGTGTGTTCGTATGTATGTGCGCTTGTGTGTTTCGGGTTAATTTGAAGGACAATTAGATGGTTACTGACCAGGGCCACTGCTGTCCACGCTGTACAATAGACCCACACAGCTGGTTTTTTACCTGCTAGTTAATTGCCCTCACCTGGGGTACCAGGTGTCAATACGTCTCTGACTAGAAGGAGAGGATGAATACCAGTAATATTATGTGCGCTCAGAGGTCACCTGGTTGAAACTGAATAATATTCATTTATTATTGTCAATAGGTCAGTAATATTATTGTAATAACAATGGTTTTATAAAATGATACTAACATGATGGATGTCAGAACGGTGGAGATATACTGTCCATGTTCCAAATGCCACCTTGTCCACTAGTGTTGTCCACTAGTGTTGACCCGCAGCGTTGGGTCAAAGGTAGTGCACGAGGGAGCTGTGCACTTTGAAGGGATTAGGGGCCTGACCCTGTACCCGAAAGAGTGGATTTCAGTGGAATTCTGGGTAACTACTTGGACACTTAAGAATGTAAATTGTGGCCATCATGGAATAATGTTACAGTTAAAAAAGAAAGAGGAAAAACTACTGTACCCAAGATTTATTTAAGGCACATGAAAGTGTATATTTGTTTTATTTTATTGATTGTTTATTGATTGGTTTGTTATGAGTTTAACTGGACGGTTACTTGTACCATTTCATAAGCTTACAGATACTGCTGTGATGATAAAACATATTTTAAATGAACCTGTGAGTCATGTTTCTCATTTCCTTTCTGACCCACGTGATCATGGTAAATACGTGTTTCGTATTTTATAGTTTTGGTAATTAAATGATCACTCAAGGTAATAAATTAAATTTAAAAATCATGTGAAATTACTAAAATATAGTCCGGCCTTGGTGCCCTAACACCTCTCCTCCCTCCGCGGATCTCTGGCCCATCGCACGCGTCCTTCTCTCCTCCCCCCGGTCTCTAACTCCCCCATCCCACCCGACCTCCTCTTCTCCCCCCCGGTCTCTAACTCCCCCATCCCACCCGTCCCCTCCCCCGGTCTCTAACCCCCATCCCACCCGACCTCCTCTCCTCCCCCGGTCTCTAACTCCCCCATCCCACCCGTCTCCTCCCCCGGTCTCTAACTCCCCCATCCCACCCGACCTCCCCCGGTCTCTAACCCCGTCCCCTCCCCCGGTCTCTAACCCCCATCCCACCCGACCTCCTCCCCCGGTCTCTAACCCCCATCCCCCCGTCCCCCCCCGGTCTCTAACCCCCATCCCACCCGACCTCCTGTCCCAGTAAAGCGCTTCTATCATCCGGCTCCTCCTATAATATCCTAACGGCGTCAGATGGGAACATGGCGACCGAGGTGAGATTAAAAACAACCCATCGGTTTCTTCATGTGTGTTTAGTTTGCTCACCTAACTGTTAATGGCTATATTGTATTTGATAAAACACGGTAGTCTAGTCAGAGGGGAGGTGGTGGTCTCCTTTTGTCATTGTCACTATTTATACGGGATGGCGCGTGCTTTTGGCTTGTGTGTCGGTACAATCTCGGTGACAATATCCAGTGTTTCTTATCGTGTAACAAGTCAACATTCACACGCAGCTAAACGTTTGGTTCAATGGATCCGACATCCGGGTTTTGAGTCGCATTATGACCCACGGCGGCCGGCGGGTCTCCATTGCAATAATAATGTCTCAGTATGATAGTGAGATTACTGCTCTGTGTTACAGTGTAGTGGGTTATAGGCTGTGTAACCAACTGGGCCACCAGCAGGAGAAACAAGCGATCCATAGTGCAGTTAAGCTGTTTTGGAGAAGGCAGATCTTTTATGTATTTGAGTCCAGACCCGCTGTTAATCCGGTGGAGGCAGACTGGCTGATAGGTCTGTAGTGACACATCAACACCATGGACAGCACCGGTCCGGGTCCGGCACATACATTCCTGTAAGGATTTTTAATTTCCCACTAATTTAATAATAATCTAAATTACCAGTATTTTAAAACGGCTGTTATGTCTTTTTCTCTCGGTGGCACTAATAGTTCCCAGAGCAATTTGGTTCACAGTTTGTATGTTGAGCCTAATTCTATTCTAACAGAGATCGATTTGTTGTGAGCTGTTGTCTGATGTTGTGTCTACTTGTCTCGGCTGTCTGATCTGGCATCTGTATCAGTGTTCATGGTCTGAGTTGGGAGAGGGGAGAGAGTGAAAGAGAAACCGAGGGAGAGAGTGAAAGAGAAACAGAGGGGGAGAGAGAGAGCATGGCAATAAACAGTATCTGACTGGGCCAGGATCCAGTGGACAGACTGACAGACAGACTAATTGATCATCACGACTGTGTACACAACCCCTGGACCAATGTGTGTGTTCCAGTGTGTGTGGGGGTTCTCAAGAGAGACCAGTGTTCAAATCTAAATCCAAGTGTTCAAATCTAAATCCCATTCTTATGCCATTACAGATATAGAAATGACATTATTAAATTACCATACCAATCTGTCTTTCTCTGCAAATCTGCCACCACATATCTCTGTCGGTCTCTCTTCCCTCACCCCCTGCTTCTCCTCTCTCTTCTCTCTCCTGTCTCCTCACTCTCTCCTCTACTGTCTCTCCTCTCCTGTCTCTCCTCTCTTCTCACCTGTGTGTGTGTGTGTGTGTGTGTGTGTGTGTGTTGCTGTGTTGTAGTTCCATAACCTTCAGGAGTTGAGACACAGTGCGTCTCTGGCCAATAAGGTCTTCATCCAGAGGGACTACAGTGAAGGAACCAGCTGTCGTTTCCAGTCCAAGTTCCCCTCTGAGCTGGACAGCAGGGTGGGTCGTCTAGTGGAACACTTCCCTTTCTGATAATGTGGATTCTGTATTTAGGCAAAACAATGAGCACACAGACACACACACACACACACACACACACACACACACACACACATAGTAAGCATTTACATGTGTTTGTAGATTGAAAGGACTCTGTTTGAGGAAACGGTGAAGACGTTGAATAACTATTATGCTGAGGCAGAGAAGATCGGAGGCCAGTCCTACATGGAGGGATGTCTGGCCTGTACTACAGCCTATATCATCTACCTCTGTATGGAGACCCGTTATGAGAAGGTACTGACACACACACACACACACACACACACACGGTCCTACATGGAGGGATGTCTGGCCTGTACTACAGCCTATATCATCTACCTCTGTATGGAGACCCGTTATGTCCTACATGGAGGGATGTCTGGCCTGTACTACAGCCTATATCATCTACCTCTGTATGGAGACCCGTTATGAGAAGGTACTGACACACACACACACACACACACACACACACGGTCCTACATGGAGGGATGTCTGGCCTGTACTACAGCCTATATCATCTACCTCTGTATGGAGACCCGTCCTACATGGAGGGATGTCTGGCCTGTACTACAGCCTATATCATCTACCTCTGTATGGACTGACACACACACACACACACACACGGTCCTACATGGAGGGATGTCTGGCCTGTACTACAGCCTATATCATCTACCTCTGTATGGAGACCCGTTATGAGAGGGTACTGACACACACACACACATTTTGGCATGCAGGTTTTGTTCCTCCTTACTTTCTTTGAATATTTCCTATTTTTCTTTCACTTCTCTGACTCTCTCCTCAGGTCTTGAAGAAGATTGGCAGGTATATACAGGAACAGAATGAGAAGATCTATGCCCCCAGAGGCCTGCTCATCACTGACCCCATTGAGAGAGGTATGAGAGTGGTATCCTTACTGACGTGTGTTTGTGTGTGTTTGTGCGTGTGTGTGATTGTGATGTGCGTGTGTGATTGTGCGTGTCTTTGCGGGTTAGGGATTAATGGTTAAATTTAGGATTAAGCGTTAGTGTTAGATTAGGTTTAAGCACAAAACTAAAGTAGTTGAAGTTACTGTTAGTTTGTGTGATTAATGCTTGTGTGTGTGTGTTGAAGTGTGGTGTGTGTGTTACTGTGTGTGTGTTGCTGTTTGTGTGTTGCTGTGTGGTGTGTTTGTTGCTGTGTTGTGTGTGTGTTGCTGTGTGTGGTGTGTGTGTGTGTGTTTGTGTGTTGCTGTGTGGTGTGTGTGTTGCTGTGTGTGTGTTGCTGTGTGGTGTGTGTATTGCTGTGTGGTGTGTGTGTTGCTGTGGGTGTTGCTGTGTGGGTGTTGCTGTGTGTGTGTGTGTTGCTGTGTGTGTGTGTGTTGCTGTGTGTGTTGCTGTGTGTGTGTTGCTGTGTGTGTGTGTTGCTGTGTGTGTTGCTGTGTGGTGTGTGTGTTGCTGTGTGGTGTGTGTGTTGCTGTGTGTGTGTTGAAGTGTGGTGTTTGTGTTGCTGTGTGTGTGTTGCTGTGTGGTGTGTGTGTGTGTTGCTGTGTGGTGTGTGTGTTGCTGTGTGGTGTGTGTGTTGCTGTGTGGTGTGTGTGTTGCTGTGTGTGTGTTGCTGTGTGTGTGTTGCTGTGTGTGTGTGTGTGTGTTGCTGTGTGGTGTGTGTGTTGCTGTGTGTGTGTGTGTTGCTGTGTGGTGTGTGTGTTGCTGTGTGTGTGTTGCTGTGTGTGTGTTGCTGTGTGTGTGTGTGTTGCTGTGTGGTGTGTGTGTTGCTGTGTGTGTGCTGCTGTGTGTGTGTTGCTGTGTGGTGTGTGTGTTGCTGTGTGGTGTGTGTGTTGCTGTGTGTGTGCTGCTGTGTGTGTGTTGCTGTGTGGTGTGTGTGTTGCTGTGTGTGTGTTGCTGTGTGGTGTGTGTGTTGCTGTGTGTTGTGTGTGTGTTGCTGTGTGTGTGTGTGTTGCTGTGTGTGTGTGTGTGTTGCTGTGTGTGTGTTGCTGTGTGGGTGTTGCTGTGTGTGTGTGTGTTGCTGTGTGTGTGTGTGTTGCTGTGTGTGTTGCTGTGTGTGTGTTGCTGTGTGGTGTGTGTGTTGCTGTGTGGTGTGTGTGTTGCTGTGTGTGTGTTGCTGTGTGGTGTGTGTGTTGCTGTGTGGTGTGTTGCTGTGTGGTGTGTGTGTTGCTGTGTGGTGTGTTGCTGTGTGGTGTGTTGCTGTGTGTGTGTTGCTGTGTGGTGTGTGTGTTGCTGTGTGGTGTGTTGCTGTGTGTGTGTTGCTGTGTGTGTGTTGCTGTGTGTGTGTTGCTGTGTGTGTGTGTGTGTGTGTTGCTGTGTGTGTGTTGCTGTGTGTGTGTTGCTGTGTGTGTGTTGCTGTCTGTGTGTGTGTTGCTGTGTGTGTGTGTGTTGCTGTGTGTGTGTGTGTGTTGCTGTGTGGTGTGTGTGTTGCTGTGTGTGTGTTGCTGTGTGTGTGTTGCTGTGTGTGTGTTGCTGTGTGTGTGTGTTGCTGTGTGTGTGTTGCTGTGTGTGTGTTGCTGTGTGTGTGTGTGTTGCTGTGTGGTGTGTGTGTTGCTGTGTCTGTGTTGCTGTGTGTGTGTTGCTGTGTGTGTGTTGCTGTGTGTGCTCCTTAACCTCGTCCCGTTCAGATTGAGATTTCCATCTATGAGGACCGGGCCTCCAGCGGGTCCAGCTCTGGTTCCAGCTCCACATCTGGGACCAGTGCACGGTGACCTGGCACGCCGACCCCTGACCTCCGGAGCTCCACCCCCACAGTTAATGGACCACCAAGCTACCCGGTTTGCACCGCTTGGTCACCAGGCAACCCCCCGGCCAATCACAACCATCCCCTTCATTGACCGCGGCTAAACACACGCCTTCTGACATGTTCCATTTGACCACATGAGACCAGAGAAGATTACGTATCCATGACAACTAGGACACGCACCTTTCATGTCAATGACATCTTTTCCGATACATTGGTCCCATGTACATTTATTCCAGAGCTTTCCTCTTAACATGTTTTCTTAGGTATTTAGTCAGGAAACGGAATGGAAAATACATCTGAATTGTCTTCATGTTTTATAAACAACCGTAGAAACCTGGCAAGCATCCTGGTTTGTGAAAAGTTTACCTCAGTGGTGGACAGCTTTTCACTGTACCCCTATTGGTTCGAAATAGCGCACTGAACAGAGACTGGGATTCTGCTGAGGTGTAGCTGTCCTGAATTGGCTGACACGTCTGATGGTCGCACACTGATGGTCGCTGACACGTCTGATGGTCGCACACTGATGGTCGCTGACACGTCTGATGGTCGCACACTGATGGTCGCTGACACGTCTGATGGTCGCACACTGATGATGGTCGCTGACACGTCTGATGGTCGCACACTGATGATGGTCGCTGACACGTCTGATGGTCGCACACTGATTATGTCGTTTGTAGCGAGGACCAACCAGGGCCACGTTCTCTTCCTTTTTGTCGCTTTTTCAATGTTTTTCTTTTTTTACGTTCAATACATTCAATAGGTGTTCAATATGTTTTTATATTTAATGACTGTTTCTTTTCTTGTATATTTTGATAGTTTAGCATCACATTAACTTTTTGTTGTAGAAAACGATTGTAGCCTGCTTGGGTCCCTCAGTGGCTCTAGAATATAGCATCTTCTAAACGTTTTCATGTTAAGTGACAGGAATAGAAAAACCTCAACGATGCACCTTTTACCTGCAGGATACTTATACAATCCATTCTATACAATCTATTGCTATGACCTCTCCCCTCGTTAGAATGTGCTCATTAGGAACCTCGTTTGCTTCCTGGGGCCAACACACACACACACACTCACGTGTAGATATGAAGGGTACCATCCATGTAGACAGTAGGCACATGTAAGGGTACTGGTCTATGATTGTGTACTATATATGGAATAAGACTTTGGTCTAAGGTAGTGTACTATGTATGGAATAAGTCTCCGGTCTAAGGTTGTGTACTATATATGGAATAAGGCTCTGGTCTAAGGTAGTGTACTATGTATGAAATAAGGCTCTGGTCTAAGATTGTGTACTATATATACACTATAAAGCTCTGGTCTAAGGTTGTGTACTATATATATAGAATGAAGCTCTGGTCTAAAGTTGTGTACTATATATAGAATGAAGCTCTGGTGTAAGGTTGTGTACTATATATAGAATGAAGCTCTGGTCTAAGGTTGTGTACTATACATAGAATTAAGCTCTGGTCTAAGGTTGTGTACTATATATAGAATGAAGCTCTGGTCTAAAGTTGTGTACTATATATAGAATAAAGCTCTGGTCTAAGGTTGTGTACTATACATAGAATGAAGCTCTGGTCTAAGGTTGTGTACTATATATAGAATGAAGCTCTGGTCTAAGGTTGTGTACTATATATAGAATAAAGCTCTGGTCTAAGGTTGTGTACTATCTAGGGAATAAGGCTCAACTTCTGGCACCATTTTACTTTGTGTTATGGTGTTTTGTGACAAACTCTACTAGAACCAGATTATGCAAATGTAGTCAATGTAGCATGATTTATAATCGGTTAGAGCTGGGCTAGAACACAAGCCTGCGTTTCAATCAATCCTTCATCTACACACTTCGCAAATAAATGGTTCTTTGGCTGTCCCTTTAAGAGAGCACTTTTAGTGTTTTTAGGTAGAACCTTTTGAATTTCATAGAAACCTCTCTCTGCAGAGTTCCACATAAATTAAAGGGTTCTCCGCGACAGACAGCTTTTGGAAACTTTTTTTCTGGGAGTGTGGGAATGAAGAACTTTGAAACAAGTAGCAAGTCTTCCTCTCGACCATTATCTGTTTTAAACACACACTCTCCTTCCTTTTTTACTGCACAAACCCTCGTCCAAAGAAATCTCACCTGCCAAAACTCCCAGAGTGAAGTGTTCTTTTCGTTTTATCGTGTTACCTGTTTATGCACAGCAAGGAACAAAGAAACCTACCGTTATGCGTTTTGTTGTTTGATAAGGTGTGTGTTACTATGCCAGTTTGGTTAATAAATTATGTTCTTGCATCACTCAATTTGAAGATGTATTTATTGACGCAGCCTGCGTGTCATCCTGCTCTCGTCAACTTTTGATTTGTCCTGTTGCTAGGCAAACACCTCCAGGATCTGACCAGGACCTAGTTAGCCTCAGATGCTAGCCAGTAGTTGGATACAGGATGGTATGCTGCTGGTGATAAAGATATAGTTAGTTAAAGTTATATGTATTATCATAATAATGTATTTAATTATGGAATAGTGATAATTATGAATTGGTCTGAAAACCGTGGTTCATTTAAACAGCTAATTATTACATTACTTATACCTGAATTTTACCCAAACGTTATGATGAAAATATTGCTAGACAGACACCCTGAAGTATTAGGACGGTTTTTGCCATACTCAACACATGCTCTAGTAATTATATCGACCACACGGTGGTGCTATAACACACTCTGGTTCACTAAAGTAGCTTAGGCAGAACTTCCTCTTTTTATGTGTGACCATCACACTCGTAAAGCTGCACCCAGCAGGTCATTCAGTCGATCACACGCAGTGGTGTCTAACTGTTCAATATACTTGTTATATTGATTAATGGGTTATTTCAGAGTTGTTGTTTTTTAACCTCCTTGTTTAACCTCCCTGTTTAGTGGTGGGTAGGCAGGGTGTATGGTTAGGAATGGAACAGTAACTTAAGATTTTTGCTTGAAGTCACTTTGTCAGTCCTACATGGAGAAAGTCAAAGGTCCATAAGCATACAGGATGTACTTCTTTTTTACATAATCAAACAAACATCTGGGCAGTTGCATTGTTCAATTTCCCTCCATTAAATAACCCACATTTAGACAGTGCATTCTGCAAACTTATTAACATTTGAACCTTTAAATTATTTATTATATTCACTGGTCATTCGTATCATTCAAACCATAAAAACATAATGGTAAACCTAAATGCTCCAGGAGACTACACCTCCCCCTAGTGGAATGTCAACCTTACTGCTTCCTCTATTTTTTATGGCCTCAATTGTTTGGACACTCGGCTTGGGGTTAGTCATATGTTTTACTCTCAGCATCAGTCATGTTTTAAATGTGGCCAGTTCACCAAGGTAAACGGCCCTACTCTCACAATGAGTGTGATGTGTTTAGACCAGTCAGAAGACTGTTTTAACTTCCAATCTGATAGTGGCAAAGACAAATCATCTGGTGGATTGGGACTGATTTTCATTACTGTGTCCGCACTCATCAGGCTGTGGGGCTCAGTGAACCTATAGACCTGTAGAGCGAGCTGGGGGGACAGGAAGGGTGGAGGGAGTGAGAGGGGACGGAGCAGAGAAGGGTGGGAGACAGTAAAAGGGACAGAGAAAATATAGATGTCTATGTTTACGTTTGCACATTATAATGATTGAAGGTGTCATTTTATATTTCAGCAATTGCTCACGAGAAGCCAGAAAACTGGATACCTGAACAGTGACCGTTCAGGACCATGAATCCATCTCCACACTGAAAAAGAGTTTCACAACATTGTTTGGTTGAAACATCTATATTGGCAAGCAAATTCTTGTCAAGTTTGATGCTCTAGAGAGTGATATCACAGAGGTCTCACACATGTTACCATTACTGAATGTTCTTATATAACCCTGAAGTACAATTGTGTATCTATAGTAACAAGAGAAAGAATTCAGTTCCTGGCCATTGATTGGCTGTCAGAGGTCATAGAGATCATTCACTTTGCATACCTGCGTATCAGGGGTCAGCTCTGACTCCTCCCCCTCTTTAGGGTAGCCAATCTCTATCACAGAGTTCATGTCACCGGGCTGCAGTAGGCGGGACACTGAACGACCATCCGGCCAATAGACCTCTACCACTGTGACCTCATCCTTGCCTGTGAACAAATAGAAAGGGAAGCAGAGACATTAATACGTCACATGGAGCCGTAAGCAGAGTGCCAACGTGAACTGAGCGTTAAATTACCCAGTCCAAAGTGAGCGACCGGCTCCATCTCGCAGAGGTACCCCGAACCCCCATCGATAATCCGAGTGAGAGCTCCGCTGTGATTGGTGTAGGCTGTGACCCGCGCCCCTCGGGCAAAAGAGCCAAACCGCGTCCGAGGGATCACACGCAGCCAGTGATTGGACGAGCCCTGTTGGGGAGGGTTCAGGGCCCGGGTTATATCATTGGTCGTCTGCCTTATGATGTCGTAATGTGATCCCAAACCCTCTTCACATGAAGTTATTGGGGCGGGCCACAAGGGGGCGGTAATGAGACAGTGACTTACCTGAGTGACTTTAAATACTGAAATGGGCTGAGGGGCACTCTCACCGTGTGCCACCAGCAAGTCCAACTGACCGTCCCCGTCCAAGTCTGTTACCACGGCGCCTGTCAATCAGCAGCACAAGCTTACAGTCAGACATGCACACTGGGTGTATTAACTTCAGACACAAACCACTGAAACCAAAGGGATTATTTAAAAGCTGGAAGCCATAATAGTGAAACAAGGATGCTGGCAACAGGAAGTGAAAACGCTTATAACCAGTGACGTATCAGAGAGTCTGTAGTAACAGGTACGTTAAACACTCTGGTTGTCAAGGTCGAACTGAGAGGTGATGACAAACCCCAACCGACACCCAGGGCCTTCAGCTATAACGGTGGTTACCCGTGGTTACTCGTAGGTACCCGTGGTTACCTGTCCCCCGGCCCTCTGGCTCTGCCGCCTCTCCGACAATCAGCTCCTCTATCTTGGGGTCAGCTCCGGCCCTCCTGGCCACCCTGGAGGAGCAGGGAGGGAACACACACATTTAGCTCCTCTTCGGCCCTTCGATGCCTATCAACCAGACGATGACAAGCGGTCATATATGTTGTTTTTACGCACTATATTTGTTAGCCAGTGCACATGTTGGCCTGCTAGATAGTGGTAAAAGGTCAGGGGTCACAGTACCGGAAGAGCCTGTTGGGGGCCGGTCCTCGGTAGGCGATGTTGTTGAAGAAGACGTCGAGCTCCTGGTCATTGTCAAAGTCTGCAGCAATGACTGTCCGCACAGGTGATGGGGACGAGAACGCAGTACTGGCAATGTCCTGCAGATGGCGATCACCACAGTGACAGAGAGTAGGGTAGAGCGAGCAAGTGAGAGGTGGGAGGAAGAGGTAGGAGGGCGAGGAGGGAGGAAGTATTGTTATTGGTCTTTCTTCTCTACTGCCACATAGTCTACTACTACTTCCCTCTTCTTTTTCCCAATCCTCCAATCATGTCTCTTGCTTTCCCCTCTCTCCCGGCCACTCCCTCCCTCCCTCTCTCCCTCCATCCCTCTCTCTCACCCTGAACCTCTGGTTGTCATCCTGGAGGTACAGCCTGTGCGGGCCGTTCCAGTTGCCGTAGACGATGTCAGTCTTCCCGTCGCCATTGAAATCTGCCAGAGCAACGCCGCGGCCATGTTGGTACCGGTCCTCCACACCTGCAGAGGGAGCCGTACCTCAGTGATTTTGACAACTACATGGAGACCAAGGCTATATGACAATTATCTCTCCCTTCTTCCAGTGTGACCGTTTTGAAAAGAAATCACATGTAAATGGTATAATTTGGTGGATGTTAAAGAAAAATAAATACTTCTGTTTATGTCAACAATAAAGTTCTAGCCTGTAATGTACTATATGTTAAAAAAAATCAATGGTTGACAAAAAAGTGTGTCGATATTCTCAGAGATCTTGACCCTACTCTTCCTCACACACACCTGCCCGTCTGGCCATATCGGTGAAGGTTCCATCCCCGTTGTTCCGGAACAGGAAGTTAGGTCCATTCTCGTTGTCACAGAACACGTCAGAGCAGCTCTGGCTGAGGATTGGTCCGACCACTACCCCCCGCCCACCTGGTTGGAAGAGGTGAGCAGACAATATGCAAATACATTAAGTAGCTGTTTTAAACGGACATGCCTGAATCACACACACACACTAAGTGCCCTTCACGACCACCAAACGCCTGTCCTTCAATCACCCCTCCTCTGTCCACTCATCCTTCATTCACTCGTCCTTTGTTCACTCATCCCCTGTTCCCTCCTCTCCAGTACCTGTGTACTTGTTGACCCCGGCTAGCGTTGCCACATTTGTCAGGGTCACGACCCCTCTGCCTAGGTCACTGGCTGCCTCGTCCAGCTCTATCAGGGCGTGTGGTCCCACGTTTCCACTGGCATAGTTGGCCACATACACAGCATACCGCCCTGTTCCCTATGGGAGAGAGGAATAGAGCGAGAGAGATAGCGGCTGAGTGAGAGAGAGAGAGAGAAGACAGAGAGACCATGGACAGTATGAATGTATTAAGGATGAACCTTTCTGTCCACGCACGCCACCGAGCGTCCAGCCATCCGATTGGCCACTCCTCTGCGCACATTGATGTCATCTCCCAGCAGGTCCTCGTAGCGTCCGTTGCGGAACTTGAAGAGCTTGTCAGCGTAGGTGGCCCGACCTTGACGTGAAAACACAACACGTTGTTTCCAACTACAGACTGTTACCGCCTGTCTCTATGTTGACGTTGCCATGGGGATTATTTACCGGAATAAGCGTTGTTGGTGTTGAGGAAGTAGATCTCCTCCCGGCCGTCACCGTCCACGTCGCAGGCCGTCACTCCGATGGCGTTCCCCGCTGGGTCTCTCAGGGCGTAGAATGGGGAGCTGAGGTCGTCCACCGCAATGTTCACCAGCATGCCCTGATTGCGGTCGTATTTCAGAACCAGGTTGGGACCGATGTACCTGAAAAGACGAGGAAGCAAAGAACATCAGCCTGTCAGTGACCACTCCGGTTAAAACTGTTAAAAATATGTTGTGTGTGTGTCTGTGAGCACGGTGCATAACCCTGAAGAAGTACTCCAAAATTACTGAAAGTTTAACATAAACGTCTGCCGGTGAACACCCCCACCCCTGTCCCCTGCTCACCCAGCCACAACCACTTCCAGGTCTCCGTCGCCGTCCACGTCGGTTACTGCCATCCCATAGTTCAGCTGCGTGGGGTTGTTCAGGTCGTCAGGGGCCAGGAGTTTGTCCGTCACTGACAGGAACATGGGCTCAGAGCTCTGGGCCAGGCCACGGCCACACAGCAGGGCAATGAGGGGGAGGAGCATAGAAAGACACACCCACCGACGCAGCATCATCGCTACGACTTGATAGAGGACAGACACGAATACACATACACACACACAGTGGAAACACAGTGTCAAAATAAAGGCTTTGCACCAACTTAGCGGACTACAAAGTAACAGGATATTAAGAATACGTGGATAGAACATGTACCCTAATGTTCCCTCAAGGGTCCTAGCACCCCTGGTTGGGAACCACAGTTGATGCTACACAGTATTACAATTGGATAGGAATAAACTCTTGTTATTTTTATTCACTTTGTTGTTACTACAAAACAGTAAAATTAGTATTATTATTTTCATGCAAATATCTCTAAAGGTACCACACTGGCAAACAGATCCAAAACTGAGGAGAGGTGCTGGATCCTCTCCCAACAGGATGTATCTCAAATGAATAAGCGTGCGTGTGTCTTGCTTTTTATTGATTTTCCACACAATCATTTCTCTAAGTGCCTCTCTTACCTTCAGCTTTCTGCAGGATTGCAATGCTCTATCCCCCGATTATGGAAATTCCCTGACAGGAGCTGCTCAATATTCTATCAGTGTGTGAAACGTTCTAATCTTACGCAACCAATGCGGTTGCTTTATCTAAGTGCTTGTTGTGTAAGGAGTTATCCAACCAAGCTGTAAAAAAACTCGATTGGCTGGTTCGACCAATGACATGTCGCTTTTCGAAAGAACTACAACCACCAGCAGCGTTTGGGGCGTTGTTTTTGGAACGAATGACGTCATACACACGCGACTGTTTTTCTCTCATTCTAAACATCCGGCGGTCACTTGGTCGTTTGGTGCATATCTACTTAAGTGATAAGCTACGGATTAAGGTAGTTTCCCTGTGAAATTCTAATGCATTTATGGTTTTAAGAAGTCATTGTGTATGATGTATTGCTATATTATAAATTATTCGTGTTATTGGTGTTTTTGGTCATCGTCATTTAGCGAAGTATGGTGACATTAAACTCCGTCAAAAACCCGGTTTCTGATTATCTTCATATTAACAGTAATTTCAATAAACAGTAGGGATTGTTTTCGCTCGTTTCAATTGGAGTAATGTGTTAATACTGTAGTAATATATACTGACCCCAGGCAGAACAGAACATCTGCACGTACTGTAGCTGGTAAACTAAACAGATGATCTTCCCAAACTAAGTAGTCCACATTAAAGGTTATATGGTACCATTTAGGATTCATGCCTTAAAAAATGTCCTCTTCAATTCAGGTCAGTTCTGTGGTGATGGAGGGGGAACAACCTCAGGGGAACAGTGCCCAAACCCAGACCCCCGTCTCTCACAACAAGAAGCCTGACAAGCCCCTATTCCAGCCCAAGAAGAAGCAGGACGGTCCCAAGGACAAAGGCCAAAACGCGGGAGACGGCAAACCAAAGCCCAGGCCTCGCTACACGGACAAGGCCCGAAAGAACGCCAAGAACAAGAAGGACAAAGGAGTGAAGACAGGAGTAGAGGAGAGCGGAGTCGTAAACGGAGTCCCAAAACCAGACGAATGTGTAGAAGGAGGCGGGGAGGAGGAAAAGCCACAGAGTGATGGACAAGCAGTTACAGCCAACCAGGGGAAAGATGAAGTGGTGGACGCACGCCTGAAAGACGGGAGTGACAGTGAGAACAGGGCCGGATCTGGACAGGGGACAGAGGCGGGCCCTGGAGAGGAGGATGAGGAGGAGGAGAGCTGGGACGCTCTGTTTGATGATGAAGGGGAGTGTTTAGACCCCCACGTACTGGAGGAGGTGAGGCAGTGGCTGGGGGGTTTGTTTGTTTGTTTATGTGTTGGGTGGGCAGGCGGGTTCAGTTATTATATTAATAATACTAATATTAGTAGCATATATGTTATATACTGTATGTTAGTAGTGATATTAGTAGTAAACTTGTTATACTACTATTATTAGAAAAGGCAGTATTATTGTTGCTAACATACTAGGCATATTATTAGTTCTGTTGTGTTATTCCTGTTATCAGTACTGTGATTAGTAGTATTGCTGTTATCAGTACTGTGATTAGTAGTATTCCTGTTATCAGTACTGTGATTAGTAGTATTCCTGTTATCAGTACTGTGATTAGTAGTATTCCTGTTATCAGTACTGTGATTAGTAGTATTCCTGTTATCAGTACTGTGATTAGTAGTATTCATATTATTAGTACTGTGAATAGAGTATTTATATTATTAGTACTGTGAATAGAGTATTCATATTATTAGTCCTTTGATTAGTTGTATTCATATTATAAGTACTGTGATTATAAGTACTGTGATTAATACTATTCCGTGTGCCTAGTACTAATACTATTCACACTTAGTATTTGTGTTCAGTTTTGCGTATTTGCTAGCCTAATCTCTACCTCGCAATGCTAACCGGTTTCACCTCACTCCTCGTCTCAGCTGGCCATTAAAGAGGGGAGGAAGAAGCGTCCCGTCCAGGAGGCCAGGTTTGACTACTACAGCATGGACCGGGATGGACAAGAGGATGGAGACACCGAGCTCAGAGAGGACGAGCTTTCTCACATCGTAGAGATTTACGACTTCCCCACAGAGTTTAAAACCGAAGACCTGGTCAAGTCTTTCCAGACTTATCAGTATGTATCGACCTTTACTCGTTATCCAAGGACAAAATTACGTTATTTTTTCCAGGAATGTTTCAGAAATCCCGGTTGGGAACCTTTTGGAATTATGAGAACTACTATTTTTGAGGTTCTGGTTCAGGAAGTAAAACGTAATGTTTATTGTCCTACATGTCGACCACATTGCCAGTCAAATTGCTTCCAGAATGTTAAATAGATTAAATTAAAGAGATTTGCAATCATTTCACGTGATACAGTAGGGATATTATTTTTTGTAACTTTACCGTTTGCTTTCCAGAATCGTTAAGGGGGTGGAGCAAAGTAGCCCTATTTAAATAATGTATGCAGTATCATGTGATTGAAGGCTACACGTTAGCTGATTCCATTGCATAAGCTTGCATAGTTAGCCGTGTGCTATCCTCAGCAGGGGGCCTTGATTCCACCTGTAATGTGTTACAGAGCAAGAGGTTTTGACATCCAGTGGATTGATGATACACACGTCCTGGGTCTCTTCAACAGCCCCATAGCAGGTGATACACCCCCCACACACACACACACACACGGCTACCATACAGACACACACACCTTAAACTTACACACCCAGACACACACAGCTAACTTACAAATACCTTACAAATATAACACCTTTGTCTGTCATTATTTTTCACTGTTAACTGCTGATCCCAGATTAGTCCTCTTGACAATTGTGAAGCTGATACATACAGCGCATAAATGCAGTTTCAATTAAGTCCTCTTCCTCTCTGTCTCTCCATGTTTCTCTCTCTTTTTCTCTTTGTCTCTCCATGTTTCTCTCTTTCTCTGTCAGCCCGTGAGGCTCTCAGAACCAAACATCCTCTGTTAAAGGTGCGGCCTCTTTCCAAATCCTCCGTCACCACCAGAGCCAAGGCACGAAGCTGCTCAGGTACAACACCTCCGACCCATTCAGTGGTTCTGGGTGTCGGTTTTTCCCTACACCTGTTACTCTACTGGGTTGTACCTCTAATGGGTTTTCTGTAGAAGCCAAATGCAGACAGGACTGATTAATTCAGCTTTCCGTCTTCTCGTCTATTTTCCGGCTTCTCTCTCTCAGACTACCTCCTCCCTGCCAAGGAGCGTCCCCAGACGAGTGCAGCGTTGGCCCGTAGGCTGGTGATCGGGGCGCTGGGCGTCAAAAGTCCCCAGAGCAAAGAGGACCGAGAGGCGGAGAAAAAGAAACTACAAGATGCCAGAGGTACCGGAGTACATATATGAATCTGGAGTTATTGTTTGGACTATAATTGGAAAGTCAGTGTCGTTGCTAGACCCACACTTACATTGTTTACAAGCGATGCAATAAATGCAGACTATTTTGGGTATTTGTGGGAAACGACTGCTGACGGAGGCTGGCAGTACCTGATCCGGCCACTAGGGGGGGGCCTGCTGACGTCTTTTCTGGTTTGAATGTCGTAGTCACCAGTACTGTGAAATGACCTGCTCCATAGCTGCAGTGCAGTATTCCCTGTTGAATAGTATAATAGTATAAAAGTGACAGTTAAAACACAACAACAACAAAATTGTGCTGTTGCCATGGTAATCGGGCACAAGCAAGGAAGAGATGCTTTACAAAACAACAAAAAAATGTCTAGTTGGAAATGCAATACTCCTTCCCTTGACATCATAATTAGCTTTCTGTGAGCTTTTAGCCTCAGACAAAATGTCAGCTTATTCAATGTGTGTGTGTCTGTTTGTTTGTGTAGTAGTCTTTAAGTCTCGGCCAGTTTAATTACTCTCCAGGACACATTTCTGCTTCGTCGTGTCCCTGTCGTGTTTTCTGTTGCGTATCTTTGCTACCAAGGGACCAGCTATTGGGGAAGTGGTGTTCTCACAGGAGACGCATTTAGAGGAGAACTAACATGTCTGCTGCTGGTTTTGACCACATCTTTCACTATGAGGCGAGATGCTTTTCCACTGTGTGTGTGTGTGTGTCTGTGTTGCATGTGTATCATAGTTTTCAGAGAGTTTCTTTATGGTTGGTCAGCAGAACTCAGAGCTGGTACACACACACCACTCTGTGTTATCGGGCAGAACTTCTACTCTGTCATTTCCCTCCCTCCTAGCATATAAGTATATACATTCAAAAAGCCATTGGGAACCATTTGCTTTCTGGACTGGCAGTGAGTGACAGAGGGAGGGAGTGAGTGACAGAGGGAGGGAGTGAGTGACAGAGGGAGGGAGTGAGTGACAGAGGGAGGGAGTGAGTGACAGAGGGAGGGAGTGAGTGACAGAGGGAGGGAGTGAGTGACAGAGGGAGGGAGTGAGTGACAGAGGGAGGGAGTGAGTGACAGAGGGAGGGAGGCAGGGAGGGAGGCAGGGACAGAGAGAGGGAGGCAGGGACAGAGAGAGGGAGGCAGGGACAGAGAGAGGGAGGCAGGGACAGAGAGAGGGAGGCAGGGACAGAGAGAGGGAGGCAGGGACAGAGAGAGGGAGGCAGGGACAGAGAGAGGGAGGCAGGGACAGAGAGGGAAGCAGGGACAGAGAGAGGGAGGGAGTGACAGAGGGAGGGAGTGACAGAGCGAGGGACAGAGAGAGGGAAATGAACATAAGAACATCTAGAGTATGTAGTATTTATTGTGTTGATATAATTCTGTTAACACAAGATCCATTCGATTCCTGTCATTCAGGAAGTGCATGAAACATTTTATTTCAATAATCCTTTAAAGTAATTGTATTTAAATGGATTACTAGTTGTATAAACAGTTGGTCGTAAGGCTGTTTATAGATCAGCATTTACCAATGGATTGTGTGCTGGTTCGGTTAATGCCTCAACTGTACGTCACTCTGGATAGGAGTGCTAAATGACAAAAATATAAACATATTTATCACCATTGGTATTGTTTACTCGTGTTGATCGTTGCTCTGTCTCGTAGAGAAAAAACGTCTGGCTGCGAAACAGCGGAACGACGCCTGGGAAGGTTTGGCCTGAGAACGGGAAACTGAGAACGAGGAACTGAGAACGGGGATCTGAGAACAGGGATCTCACCTCACTCCTCCTCGGGGGACTAGACGCACCCTTCTTCCCTCGTCATGTAACCCCTCCCTCACCCGTTACGGGGGCTACACTCACCCGTCCTCCCTCTCCCGCACCCCCCCACAGATGGGGTACAGAAGCCAAACTGGAGCAGACCGCCACTGGAGCCGCTTTCCCTAAAGCTCCGGAAGGTTCCGTTCATGATTTGGACCGTAGAACAATGCTTCCGGGAAATCGGTTTCATGAGAGAGCTGAGCCAAAGTCAGGGGTTGGTCGGAAGCTTTTCCGTTGACGCCCAGTCAGCATTAGTGTCGTCTTCATCATCATGAACATCACCGTTGTCATCGTCACTAACTTAATTAACAGGGTAAAAAGCAGGGGTTTGCCAGCGTGTTGTTGAGGCAATGGGACGTATAAAATGTCCAAAAGATGAGTTTAAATTTGAGACAACCGAAACCCCATTCGGAATATTCCTTATTTAATAGGATCAAGGAAATCTGGATGTCCGGTGTGCTTTTGTAAGAGTCGTCTGTAATGGATTTGTCTAAAATCCTGCAGTTTATTTGTTTTATTTTGTATTGTTTTATCACCAGTTGATAGGGAGGTGCTAATTTTTACCTATTTATGTCACAATAATTAATCTTCATTCCTTCATTTATCTAAAATAATCTAATTGAGGAATGTTAACCTACATTTTAAAGCAGTCTTTTTTCAGTTATGGGCCATCTCAGTCTGTGTTCTGGTCTGGGATGAGATCTAGGATCAGATCGGGGATCAAATCCCAACTCGTCATGTAATGTTCAAACTGATCCTAGATCTAAACTCTTACTGTCAGATGATTGAGACATTCACCTATCTAGCAATTCCAGAAGAGAACTACACGTCTGAATATGTTTCAACCTTAAGTTTGTGATCATGTTTCAACCTTAAGTTTGTGATCATGTTTCAACCTTAAGTTTGTGATCATGTTTCAGTAAATTAGCAACCTTTTTTCATTGTTTTGCCAACATCATTTGTTACTTATTTGTGATTTAATAAACATGTTTTAAACCTTCTTTCCGCCTCGTCTGCCTGTCTCCCTGTTTGTGTGTGTCACCATGGTGACAACATTACATGTGACTATGGTCTCTCTGAACGGAAAACACTGCCTCCACCAGGAACAATGATGAGGTGGCTGAGAAGTGAAAGACTGAATGACTGGCTGACTGGCCAGTTGGTTGAGTGAATAGATATCACCGGCATAATGACTTGGTGACAAACACACAAACCGTGTCTATCACGCCTGATGAAGTGCAGCCATGCTTCGTCGTCGTGTGAGATCTGCGGCCAGGCTGTGATAATCCCGCGCTTTGGTCTTTACGAGGAGTTGAGGTGCCGGCCGTGTTCACACACACACACTGTGTGAGACGGATGTTTCAGCGGGCAGGCTGTGCTCCACGCTTTCGTTTTTTGTCTCGAACCCACAGAGCGTGCACACACACATAAATGGCAGATGCCAGTTTTTGTTCCCACCCAGTGCTCTTATGTTATTTTGTAGGCATGGGCAGAGTTTGGTGGTTTGTCACACACTCAGTGGGTTCCCTAGCAACTGGTGTTCTATATAGGGAATAGGTTGTGATTTGCGGGGCAGGTAGAGAGAGAAGTGAACCTTCTGTTCCACATCTACTTTTTCTAGAACATAATTTAAGATTTATTAGATGTTTTCTTTACCATCAAGCTACATAAAATTCCTTTAAGACAAAGCAAAACCTTAAAAGGCATTTAAGGCATTTGACATGATGTACTGAGAGCATGAGGAACATCAGGCAAAAACACTGTGCTAATATGTCCCCCATGGTGGAGCATGTTGGTGGAAGCATCATGTTGTGAGGATGTTTCTCAGTGGCATGGATTTGGGGGCTGGTCAGGATTAAGGGGAAGAATCAAGACAGCAAAAATGAATATTTGACTATGTCTACGACCTGAAGCATGCAGCAAGGACAGGATTGGCGTGGCTACAGGACGTCTGTGAATATGTGACTCAGCCAAGTACGCACTTGAACCCCAATGGTCATCTGTGAGGAGACCTGAGGATCACATTTTATCCATACAATCTGACAAATTTGAGAAATTGCCCAAATCCAGGTAAATAATGATGGAAGAAGCATATCTGAGAAATTGCTGCCAAACGTGCATCCCCAAACAGGCACACATTTTCACTTTTAATACACTTCCTGTTTTTACACTGTTAAATGCACTTTTGGTTTCTAGACTCTTGAATCCACTTCCTGTTTCTAGACTGTTAAATACACTTCCTGTTTCTATACTGTTAAATACACTTTCTGTTTATATAAATACACTTCCTGTTTCTTTACTTTGAAATACACTTCCTATTTCTAGTATGGTATCTAAATGTGGGTTCCCGGAACACAACTTGAAACAGCACACAAGTTAAAGTTTCACACATCCCAATGTGCTACCCTGACACTGTGCTGTCCACGAGACACCTCTATACCGTGCTCAGCATGAAGAGGACGAGGGCAGTGTTCATTATACTGCAGGACAAAAACGTTTTAAATGGACAACGACGATGAGTATATCGTAATGGGGAGGTTTACTTGAGACTTTTTTAGTATTGTGCATGACGAACAGTGCCCACTTCTGGTGAAGGTAAGGAATGAATGTTCGGTATGTCGGAAGATTTATTCTGGACTCTTTGTATATTTCCATATGGACTAAATGGACTAAACTAGCTGCATTTTCCTATTACAACATAACAGCCGTAGTTAGAGACTACGCTAATCACACACACACACACAAACACCACATGAAGGAAAAAGCAGCTAAATTAAGCATCGTATTTAGTGTATGCCCTAATTTGTTTAGCGAGCAGACGGTTTCCAGCGAGTGGTTGGAAACTACAGTAAAACAGAAACATTGGGTCAGGATGTAAATCACAGCCGCGAATCCCCACAGCTCTTATAGTGTTGCCATGGCATTGTTCAAATAACCAAATTGTTCCAAAACCAAATATTTTATTATTTTATACCATTGGCAAGTGTTCTTGCAGGTGGAATACATAGGTACATATGATAACATCAACCTAACACAATACTAGTGTGTAGTAGACAGGAAGTATGGAACTAATTGGAACTCAACCGTTCCGCCTGCAAGATAAAGACAAACAGTTTTAAAACAGATTGGACAGTTACACAATATATTCCTAAAATCCTGAACAAAAATCTGCGAACTCTGGCCTTAAAAATACTTATTTAAGAAATCATATTTGTGTTTCCCTCATTCCGGCGATAATATCAACGGTTTATCTGAAACACATGATCATTTGGGCAAAAGTATATAATAAGTCAGTTTAAGTTACTTCCCTAGCAACCCAGTTGTGGCAATAATATAAAACTGTACATGACAATAGATATATAGGAAAAAAAATGTTAGCACCATTTAAAACCGTTGTCATTTATGTAGAGACACAAAACCAAATGTTTTATTCGATTATAACAAATACTGACTTACACTACATAAATACTGAATTTGTGAAGTAGATGACCAGGAATGTCACTTTGTTAAATTTTTAAAATATATTTAATTGGATGATTGGACAACGTGCAAGAAAAATTTCCCAAGGGAGAAGTTACCCTGTCCTGCCAATACAGAGATTACGTGTCTAAAAATCTGTTATAATGCCACAGTTGTCTCCACGGAGTTTGTTTCCATGGAGGTCGTCTGCTGATGAATAATTAACAAGCATCTGTCAAAATAGTCACAGCGTGTGTGGGTTCATGCATGTGTCAAAATATATATTTAGATTGCATTGGATGTCGTGGTTCTCCTGTGTCTGACGGAGGCATTGTGCTTGGATAAAGATCATGACAGAAACATCTTATGGTGAGCTCATTTGGGTGACACTATCATTATACACACAATCACACACAGATCTCGACAGAATTCAAAAAGTGTGCAGACAGGAAGTCACTCTGTAATCTATAACCATGCCATCAGATTAAAGGTTATCTTTGATCAATGTTTAGTTGCTCAAAGAAAACTGCTACTAGCAGTCTGTGTTATACAATATACACATGTTGTAATACTTCAGAATATCTGATTTAATTGTTAAACCTCTGCATAGACCGGTCGACATAATTTAATATAATCCCATTGGACTAACACTTTTTCATGACGACAAAAATGTTGTAATTTGTCTTTATTGTTTCCCTGTGGTGTTCAAGAAGGTAGGCATTAGTTGCACTTCAAGACTTCAAGTATTCATACTGTAATTCCAAATCCTGTTACCATGGTGACCTGACTGACACCCGTGACCGAATGAGCCAATAAGACTCCAAACAGGAAATGCATCACAATCCCCTCGAAAGTTGTTTAAATGTCTGGCGGTCCGCAGCTCTCCCAGCGGTCTCTTCTGTCACTCTCTTTCTGACGTGATGACTGATAATGGTGGCAGTGCTCTGCTTTCTCCCTCCCCCCTCCCACGGTCCATTCCAACCCCAGCTTCCTGGTTATCCTCTTGCCCCTCTTCCCTGATTGGCTGAGGCGAGGTCAGGTGCGGTGTCAAAGCAATGTCCTGAGACCTCCCATTAGTTGATTGGTTGTTCCAAAGTCTCTCATTGGTTGTTCGGTTGCGTGGAGACGTTCTATCGGTTGTACTGTCGGTTAGAGGAAATTGTTGGTGATCTGACGCTGATGCTCGAACAGATCCTCCACCTCCGAGCTGTATGCGTCACCTGAGAGAAATAAAGAGAGAAGACAGGGAGAGAGACAGACCGCAAAAAATAAACAAGGGAGTAAGAGAAGAGACCGGAGGGAGTAGCAGTGGATGGAGAGAATGGAATGATGAAGAGTCCGTTTAGGAGGAATGGCAAGGGTGTCTTTTAAGAGTTTGGGCAGAGCAGCCTCTTACCTGCGTGACAGCCAAATAAATAGACCCGCGCCCCGTCATATTTGCACCGGCAGCGCATCACGTTGTTCTGGAAGTCCGACTCGGCCATGTCCAACGAAGGGTTAATCTCTACCTGTAGTGAGAAGGAACCAAGGACGGGCGAGAGGTGAACATCTAAGATCATAAATCCAGAACATTCCGGGGACTCGGATAAATTAGGATGATGGACTGTAGCAAACGACGGCGACGACAGTCATGTTTGGTGGAGCTAAAACTGTCATCATAAAACTACCATCAAATGTAGTCATGGTAGATTGATATTCTTTTACTGTTCTGCTTCACATGCATGTAACTTACTGCCTCACACATGAAAGACAAAGAACCCGCAATTTTCCACCAAACATGAACTTTAATTTTCTACAAACGCACACGGCAGTAAGTTTCATCTTTCCATAAAAAGAGTAACAAAAAAGCTCAAATTAAAATCACTCATAAGCATATTCACAAGACAGCAGCATCTGCACTAGACCGTGATACGGCCTGTTTTACAACGGTTCACATTATAATTTGAGACGTGCTATGAATGTTATTTCTGTGTACTGACTCTTCTTCTGAGGTTGTTCCGCGGCTGAGTGTGTCTCACACTCGTTGAAGGTAACTGGCTCCAAAATGACAGCGCAATCACAGACATTCACTGCGCGGTGCATGCAAGTTAAATTGTCCCTCCTAAAAACGTCCGTCAACGCCTCCCCACGACTTTGGCCCGGGTACAAATATACGCCCAGCTGAGGCAGCATTGAAGACACACGCACACACACACACACACACACACGCTTTCACTTCAGTCGCACACTTTTTTATTGTCTACTTAACTACTGTTGAATAACGTTTCCAGGGCAACCCCACGAAGACTCAGACCAGGGCTACTGAAGTCTCGTCAGTTTGTGTTTGATCTGTCTGGTTATGACTCGGCTTCTGTGTGTGTGTGTGTGTGTGTGTGTGTGTGTGTGTCAGTATGATGATTTTCTCAGAAGGCCACCAGATTGGCCACAGTAAGCTCACGTTCGCCAAGAAAACCAACTCAACAATGTGTAGTTGCTCGTTAAAAAAGCTAGAGGTCGCTGTTGCGAGCTAAAAGACCGACGCTATGGACTGTTAAACCAAAGTGAACTTTCAATAACATAAAGCATAAAAAATGTACCACTCCTATTTCAACCCCTTCCGAGCTGGCAGTGTTCATGTGCTGACAGCTCCCCAGCTAACTGTGACGAGCCAAGCCTTTCTCTGAACGGATAAACTAATAGCAGGTTGGCTCTCTGCTTGAACGCAGATTGAACGGATCCCATCTAAAGGCCTCACTCTCACCTAGAGACGCATGCAACGGCACCAGCGAGTGCAGACTCAGCCAGGACCAATTAACACTTAAATTATAGAGTGCACGTCCGCTTTCATCGCCCTCGCCACGGTTACTGGGCAGAAAGAGTAGTTCTCCCAAACACAATAACACACAGGACCGTATTTGGAGCTTTTTATTGTTTTGTTTCTTTGTTAGTTGAAATAAGTGTCCTGTACTGATACGAGGGCCGCTTTGAATATTTTCTTTCTCTGTGTGTGTTTGTTCACGTAGGATGTGTGCAGACAGATACTTGTTGTGTGTTGGGTGCTCAAGCAGCGCGACACAGTGTGTGTGTGTGTGTGGGGGGGGTTATAGCCCATACATATGTGTGTGTTCATTGTCTGTGATTGTTTATGATGTTTCTGGGTGTAATCACGCAGTGTGCATGCATATGTATGTAGGTGGTACCCCAGAATGTGTTTGTCTTCTCACCTGGAATATGTACTCCCCAGGCTTGACGTCTGTGATGTCGATCCACTGACAGTCGATGTCATGGCGATACGTATCCCAGCAACCCACTGAGATACCCTGCTCTCCCATGTTGTAGCACGCGTAGCGCTTCTGAGTGCCTGCGCGTAGCCACGGAAACAGAGGGCGTTTAGGGCACAGGTGAGGTTTACCGGCATTCGCATTGGTCGTCATGCCAACACATTGGTTACTACATGTAGGTCTGGAGGACAACGACATCCACACACCCCTAGAGCGGTTTATGTCCCGAGCAGAGCTCACCCAGTACAGGTCCTCTTCAAAGCAGAGGTGGGTGTTTTTATTTACTCAGACACGGAGGCAGAACAGCCCTGATATACGATACAAATGCCCTCTCCATTGAGTCGAACCATCCTATTTCTTTCTTTTTTCAGGGAATCCGTCTCTAGTAAGTGTTTGAGTAAGTATAACGTCCAACTCTGAGTTGGCTACTGTACCGGGGGAAATCCAGCAAGTGTGCTAAGCTAACTAGCGGCTAACACTAGTGATGCCCAATGTGAGAGCCGAGACAATGCAACTGAATTGATGAGCATGTCAGAATACAGTACACAGGCGTACCATCAGGGCAGTAGGTGTCCTCCAGACAGAAACTGGCTTTGTGACCCTCAGCAATTTTGGTTCCGTTCAGGGTCAAAAGGTCATAGTGTGTGAAGACCTCAATGCTATGGTAGTGCCTGTGAAGAAGAAGAGAAGGAAGCGGTCATCGAAGCTATTATGATTGGAGACGAAGAGTGTCAGTTACAGTAAAAGCAGTAGAAGAACCAACAGAGACAGAGAACTGTTGGTTGTTGGTCTGACGTGAGCAAAATAGGAGGAGGCTGTTGACACTTTCTGACATACAGGAGGTAGGACATTACTGAGGTGCTTGACTCTGTCTGTTTGATACGTGACAATATGCTGTTTTATGTGTGTGTGTGTCTTCTTTAGAGATTGAACTTTGTGTGTTTCCACAGTGATGGGTGTACAGAAACTACAAATGAAACAAACAAATAAACACCAGACCGTCAGAGTTCAGTTTGGAACCATTAGTTGTGTGTTACAAACACTCTCAGATGAGTGCCTGAGACTGAAACCAGTGTAAAGACCAGATGGCTGAGATGACTCGGCTGTGGTCAGGAGAAGAACCAGGACCTCCTCACTCTGTCGACCACAGCTGACCTACGACCACAGTGGAGAAAAACTGTTCCATTCAGAATGGAACAGTTTTCTCCCCCAACTACCACCACATCCCCCGAACACCACCTCCCCCGACCACCACCTCCTTCTACCTGTGACACTGGTGCCACGTCCAGGACTCCCTACTGGCTCGGGGTCTGAAATCGGCACGTCCGAGGTTCATGATGCGTGAGGAGAACCGCAGGAGGCGCCGGTGTCCGTATGGCCAATTCATCCGGGCAGCGGAGGAGGACAGACAGTTTTCCTCGTTGGCACAGGTGAGGAGGTGCAGGGGGCGGTCCTCCAGGTAGGCCGTCTCCTGGGCCAGCTGGGCATCTAGAACCAGGTCAGGAGCCGCTGGGAAGGGGTCAGAGGTCAGAGTTTAAGAGTGAGGATTTTTCCCAAAAACCAAAGCTTTGGTGTTCACATTGAGACAACTAAAAGTGTGTGTGTGTGTGAAGCCTCACTCTCGACACAGGTGACCCCAGCTGCCCGTCCATCCCCCCCCCTGGGGCAGTAAAGATGGTTGTTCTTTCCACACTGCTGGATAGATATCTCGGTTCCAATGCAATGGGTTCCACTTAAAACCACATCCGCTGCATCCTGAGTTCCGGGCCAGAACCACGTCTCCTAGAGAACACAAAAACACACCCACATTGACATTCATGAGCGCACGCACAAGCACACACACACACAGAACCACGAGGGTAGGAACACTGAGTACAAACTGCCCAGTAATAACTCATCATTATACATAATTGTTTAATTAACAGACATTATCACAGTGTTTCCACTCCCTTTATTTCACCCTATTTACTGGAGCCTGTTACACACACACACACACACACACAAGCATACAAAACACACATCTATTTTTGACTTAGTTTGCAGTCCGTTCCAAGTTTAATTTCTTCTCTCGTCTTTCCCTTTCTCCCATTTTCTCCCACTTTTATTTTAGGTTGAAGTGAACTTTTGCGAACCCTGCAATTATCCCAAGCATGAAAAATCACAGCAGAGATGCAGAGAAAGCGAAGTTAAGAGGAAGAGAGAGCGAGGGAAAGAGAAGAGAAACAGGAGAAAACTATTGAAAAAGGAGAGAAACCATTGAATCTGAAGAGGAACGTTTGCACTAGAAATCAAGTGACATTTATTATTAGTGTCTGCTTATCACTACATAATATTACGTGTGTGTGTGTGCACTTGTCCCTTACCTGGTTGGCACTATGTTTGGGTGTGTGTGTGTGTGTGTGTGAACTTATTCCTCACCTGGTGTGCTCTGTGTTTGGGTGTGTGAACTCATTCCTCACCTGGTGTGCTCTGTGTTTGGGTGTGTGAACTCATTCCTCACCTGGTGTGCTCTGTGTGTGTGTGTGTGTGTGTGTGTGTGAACTCATTCCTCACCTGGTGGGCTCTGTGTTTGGGTGTGTGTGTGTGTGAACTCATTCCTCACCTGGTGGGCTCTGGATGCGAACCCCAATCCCAGTTGTCTGCAGATCACCATGGCCTCGTTGATCCCCCAGTTCTCACTACAGACCGCCCCCCACTTTAGAGTTCCTCCCGACTCCATCAGCACCTCCACACGGCCCTCTCCGGGCTCCCTGCCCCCTGCTAGACGCACCTGGGAGTGTGATGTGATAAACATGTTTAACACTCCATGGACACGTTGTACGTACACTTAAACAAACACACAACAAGCAGGTAGTTAAGGATTTATAGACACAATGTATGTAGATATAAACAACATTATAAAGACCTTATAAACCCTTTATAGACACATTGTACTGAACGTATGGACCCTGTGTCACATTCAGGTCACCAGCTTTATAAACATCTTATAAACCCTTTATAGACACAATGTAGTGAATGCATGGACCCTGTGTCTCACCGTGGTCACCAGCTTTATAAACACTTTATAAACATCTTATAAACCCTTTATAGACACAATGTAGTGAATGCATGGACCCTGTGTCTCACCGTGGTCACCAGCTTTATAAACACTTTATAAACTTGTTATAAACCCTTTATAGACACATTGTATTTTATGTATGGACCCTGTGTCTCACCGTGGTCACCAGCTTTATAAACACGTTATAAACCCTTTATAGACACATTGTATTGAATGTATGGACCCTGTGTCTCACCGTGGTCACCAGCTTTATATGCATCTTATAAACACGTTATAAACTCTTTATAGACATATTGTATTACATGTATGGACCCTGTGTCTCACCGTGGTCACCAGCTTTATAAACATGTTATAAACCCTTTAGAGACACATTGTATTAAATGTATGGACCCTGTGTCTCACCGTGGTTTCCAACCCAGTGGCGGGGACATTACAGCGTACTGCTGCATCATGGGTGTGTTTTACACTGTAGAGAGGGACCTCCCTGAACCGACACTTCAGGAGAGACTCCTCTCTGCCTGTACACTGGACTGAGTTCATATGGATCGGACCAGTACCTGGAGGGGGTAAGAACACTGTGTCAGACCGGATATAACCAGAACAGACCAGATCTGACCAGACCTAACCAGACCAAACTAGACCTGACCAGTCCTAACAAGACCAGTCCAGACCAAACTAGACCTGACAAGACCAAACTAGACCTGACCAGTCCTAACAAGACTAGACCAGTCCAAACCAGATCAAACTAGACCTGACCTGTTGTTAGGGGACAGACGTGTGTGTCTGTTTGTGAGAACATTTGCCCACGCTCACTTTGACATGTAAAAATAGCTTCCTAAAATCAGAGTTATTTTTACAAACACAAATGCATTTATTCAGCTACATTCAGCTATCGTTAAATACGGTTGTTTTTTCTGAGAAAAGGGACGTGCTGCCACAGAACTCAAATGAGCCACATCCTGTGTGTGTTCAGAACGACCGCTAACACTACGCTAACGACCACGATGATGACGATGATGAGAAGAAATGAGGCTTTATGCAGCGGAATAACACCAGAGACGGCTGTGCTTCTACCGTTCCAAACAGAGTGTGTATGTGTGTGTGTGCGTCTTCTTCCTCTCGGGGGTGTGTGAGTTTTTGTGCATCTACTTCCTGTCATTGTGTGTGAGTTTTGGTGCATCTACTTCCTGTCATTGTGTGTGAGTTTTGGTGCATCTACATCCTGTGTGTTTGTGTGTGTGTCTTGGTCTGGTGAGGTTTCATAGCAGACATTTCTTAGATGTGGTAAACCAGTTTAGATAGAGATTGGCCATTTCAGGGACAAATGTTTAGTCTAAGAAACAATAAACCTGAAAAGAGTTCAGCAAAGTCAGCTGCCCCCGATGGTTAAGGTTGGAATTATCGGCTCACTGGCTGATTGGATCACTCACTGACTGACTGACTGTCACGGGCTGACTGACTGACTGGCTGGCTGACTGACTGGCTGGCTGACTGACTAACTGGCTGACAGACTGACTGGCTGCCTGGCCTACTGGATCACTGACTGGCTGACTGTCACGGGCTGACTGTCATGGGCTGACTGACTGGCTGACAGACTGACTGACTGGCCTACTGGATCACTGACTGACTGGATCACCGACTGTCTGGCTGACTGAGTGACACCATGAACCAGTTAGGGTGTGTGTGCAGGACAACCCATCTCACCCTGTCCCAGTTGGGCGCTGTTTAAGGCCTCCCTGGCCGAGCCAAAGCCCAGCTCTCTGCACACCACACTGGCCGCACTCAGGTCCCACAGGTGGTCGGCCACGGTGCCCCACTTCCCTTCCCTCAGCACCTCCACCCTGCCCTCCCCCAGACGGGCGCCGGCCTTAAGACGCACCAAAGGCTGGGGGACGAGGAGGACAAACAGAAGGAGGACACAGACATGAGGACATCTTGATGGCATCTAGATAACAGGACACCCCCATCCATCTCCCCTCCTCCTTCCCTCCCTCTCCCCTTCTTACCTGAATGGGAGGAGGTGAGGGGGGCCGGCCAGATGAGAGGCGTGAGAACAGGTGTCCGGGCACACAGCGGACGACGGCGTGCATTCCTCCCGCGCAGGTCACCGGGTTCCGGGAGAGGGAGAGCTGGGCGTGGCACTGGGAGAGTGAGGGCTCCGTTCCCAAACACTGGATCCGCTCCACCCAGTAGCCCTTTTTACTGGACAACACTGCCAGTCTGGAGGGGGAGAGGGGGAGAGAGACAGGGTGGAAGAGAGACAAGAGAGAGAGACAGGGTGAAAGAGAGGGGGAGAGAGACAGGATAGAGAGACAGGGTGAAAGACAGAGAGGGAGAGAGTGACAAGAGAGAGAGAGGGTGGAAGAGAGAGACAGGGATGAGTGCGGGGAGAACAATTAATATTAAACATTATTTTAATCTTCAGTTGCATCATCATCTTCAAAATAAAACAAACAACCAAACAACGCAGATAATTACCTCGTGGACGGATCTGCTAATTTGGCATCCCATCGTTTCCTAAAAGAAACATCAGAGTGTCATCACCAGCGTCTCCCCTACAGACAGGACTGTTGCCAGGAACCCGGGGCCCCACACACATACAGACAATCAGTGTATTATTTACATCAGGGGGCCCTGCCAAACACTGGACCCGTATCCATGTGAGCTACGGCCCTGTTTACGGAGAGAATATCAGTATGATTCCTCTGTATCACCTCGATACTGTCCTCCTCTGGCCTAGAAGTAAATAAACCAAGCTGTAAATATCTCAGATAGCCGGCTGAGGAAGCCTGGTGGTTCTGTGGTTACCCACAATGCATAGGGAGGAATCTGAATGTTCCTATTGTACAGCCAAGCAAACAATATTTCTCTTATCTCTTTTTTTGCTTTCTCTCTCATCTCTTCTTCTGTCTTCTCTCTTCTATCTTATCTTATTTTACCTTCTCTTCTTTTGTCTCTACTCCGCTTAACTCTTGACTGACAGTCACTGACTTTTCTTTTTACTTTTTGTATTCTCTTCTACCCTCCTCTCTCCCCCCACCTCTCTCTCCCCTCCTCTCCCCCCACCTCTCTCTCCCCTCCTCTCCCCCCACCTCTCTCTTCCCTCCCCCTCCCCTCTCTCCCCCACCTCTCCCCCCACCTCTCCCCCCCCCTCCCCCCTCCTCTCTCCCCCTCCTCTCTCCCCCCACCCCTCTCTCCCCCACCCCTCTCCCCCCACCTCTCTCTTCCATCCCCCTCTCTCCCCCCACCTCTCCCCCCCCCCCTCTCTCCCCTCCTCTCCCCCACCTTTCTCCCCCTCCTCCAGCTCCCCTCCCACTGTTCCATACTCATATGTTTCTTTCATATGTATTTCAGTCTTACTGAATGTATGTCTAGAAAAACCAATGGAAAGAACCATAAAAATAAACGCCACATGTTTTGTGTGTATTTGAGAGAGAACTATAAATATGTTTAAAGGGGTCCGTTATATGAACGCCAACAGACACAAGCCAAAAGTTAGCAAAAAACGTCTGTGCATACGTGTGTGTGCGTGCGTGCGTGTGTGTGTGTGTCCATGTCTGTCGTCTGTTTTCTCTACAGCATACTCCTTTTCAAGTGAGCTTTAACCTCAGGTGCATTTGTGCCAAAATTAGGGAACTATAAAGTGAACAGGAAGCCATGATGACTTGAACTGGTGCTATCCTGGTCAGAACTGGTGCACTCCCGGTCAGAACGACAGATGATCTTGAACTATAGCACAACCTCAGGTATTGAGCAGTGTGGTTCAGGGGTCAGGGCCACAGGGGTCGGGGCCACAGGGGTCGGAGCCACAGGTATATGATACCAGTGTCAGCATGTTTTCAATCCCAATGCTTGTGAGCTATAAAAATAGCTAAACAAACTTAAATGTCTTAAAGGTATATTTAATATTTAAAAAACACTTTTTTCTTCTTAAACACACCACAGGGACTGTTAAAGTAATGATGCAGAACAGGTTTTTCTTTCCATAGCGAGGGAAATATGCCGTACTTAATCTCTGGCTAATACAGACATTACATTGGAACTTTAGCTTGTTTTAATCTGTATCACTCAGGCTTTAGAGAATGCTCAAATACGCTATAAGGCTACTTTAAGTGTATTTAAAACGGTATTCCAGGATTCACGAAAAAACACCTCAGAGTCAGATGTCTCATCTCTGAGACCCTCACCACCTCCTGTTAAAAATATCTGTGTGTTAGTATGCGATATTTGAGACTTGTGTTTGTCGGTCGTTAGTGGTCTTCAGTGGTTGTTTGGTTCTTCCTAGTACCTCAGTTTAAAATCCTTTCTGGTGTAATGTCGGCTTTGGGAAATGCGGTGTGTTGTTTGATTAAGAGGAACATCACAAAATCTTCTGTAAGCCAAACGTTGAGTTAGAAGCCAGTTAAAACAGAGGGGAAGGTATGAAGTCTAGTCAAACAGAGCCCAGAGTTCAGCTTAAGGGAATGAGTTTTCCCACCTGCCGGTTTAATATTACCCACGATTCAAGTCAAACACTTGTTATGTGTCTAACGCCGGGGGCCACGGAGTGTCACAGTTAATCAAAACAACATTGTGTGCGTGTGTGCGTGTGTCTGTGTGTGTGTGTGCGTGCGTGTGTGTGTGTGTGCGTGTGTCTGTGTGTGTGTGCGTGCGTGTGTGTGTGTGCGTGTGTGTGTGTCTGTGTGCCTGTGTGTGTGTGCCTGTGTGTGTGTGTGTGTGCGTAGCAAATGTTCTAACTTTGGTAAATTAAAATGACTGTCTGGTGGGAGGGAAGGATACAGTCTGAACTGTCTCCCAGTCTATGTCTGTCTGCTGAGTGGTTCAACTCCAACAAGTTACTTCACACACACACACACACAATCCTTTCAAACAATGCTCTTGAACGTCACCACATCTATGGAACGCCAGTGGGCTCCGGGGAAAGACGTTGGCACCGTCTGAGATCTGCTGCAATGTGAGACATATAAACGTCTCACAATACAACGGCTGATCCTGAATCAGCTGCCATTTGCTGGTGTTGATTATGATTAGGAAATGCTCAAGCGCAACAAATTAGAATGATATCACACAAAAGGGTATTGCTAATATGCCAACCATGTCCCATGATGCAACACACTGCATCCCTCAGAACAATTGATCTTACTGAAGGATTTAGCGCTACTTTGAAACGGGTGGCTGAAATGATACCAGACCTGTCATTAACTAGCCTAATTAAATGGACATGATACCAGACCTGTCATTAACTAGCCTAATTAAATTGACATGATACCAGACCTGTCATTAACTAGCCTAATTAAATGGACATGATACCAGACCTGTCATTAACTAGCCTAATTAAATTGACATGATACCAGACCTGTCATTAACTAGCCTAATTAAATGGACATGATACCAGACCTGTCATTAACTAGCCTAATTAAATTGACATGATACCAGACCTGTCATTAACTAGCCTAATTAATTTGACATGATACCAGACCTGTCATTAACTAGCCTAATTAATTTGACATGATACCAGACCTGTCATTAACTAGCCTAATTAAATTGACATGATACCAGACCTGTCATTAACTAGCCTAATTAATTTGACATGATACCAGACCTGTCATTAACTAGCCTAATTAATTTGACATGATACCAGACCTGTCATTAACTAGCCTAATTAATTCCTATCTATGTTACTGGGGGTCCAGGCTAAGTGCCAGCTAGCTGCTGTTTGCAACAAGACGGGTTCCACTTCAAGATCCCACAGCAACAGAAGCGCCACAGTGAAACATAGCACATACTGTTTCCCAAATCACACACTGTTCGCTACGCAGGGAACTAATTAAGGGAGCCAGTTGGGGTAGTATGGAGACGTTTCACAGCTGAAACCAAATACTCTGACTGGTGAGTTATGTCATGTTGACTCCCCAGTCTCTCTACAGAGTGACTGCCTTAGGAACGTCTCCCCACAGAACGTCTCCCCACAGAATGTCTCACAGGGAATAAAGCCCTAATCTCAAATGTTCCAACAGGAGTACCAGTCACTATTTCCAAAATACCAGTGGTCTCTCACAACACACAAATCCAGCCCAAGTCAATTGGCCAGAACTCAAACCAGGACTGGAACCCCAAATTCCTTGCACAGTCGTTCCGATCGCGGGTTACGAGGACTCGCTGGCGCACTCAGCGTTTCCACAGGGATACTTCAGTTCTGTCATGAGACCACATCCCTGATGTGGTGAGGTATGACAGTGAGGTATTACAGATGTGGTGAGGTATGACAGTGAGGTATTACAGATGTGGTGAGGTATGACAGTGAGGTATTACAGATGTGGTGAGGTATGACAGTGATACAGGTGTGGTGAGGTATGACAGTGAGGTATTACAGATGTGGTGAGGTATGACAGTGAGGTATTACAGATGTGGTGAGGTATGACAGTGAGGTATTACAGATGCGGTGAGGTATGACAGTGAGGTATTACAGATGTGGTGAGGTATGACAGTGAGGTATTACAGATGTGGTGAGGTATGACAGTGAGGTATTACAGGTGTGGTGAGGTATGACAGTGAGGTATTACAGGTGTGTTGAGGTATGACAGTGAGGTATTACAGATGTGGTGAGGTATGAAAGTGAGGTATTACAGATGTGCTGAGCAGACCTCACCACATCTGAGGTATAACTGATGTGGTGAGGTATGACAGTGAGGTATTACAGATGTGGTGAGGTATGACAGTGAGGTATTACAGATGTGGTGAGGTATGACAGTGAGGTATTACAGATGTGGTGAGGTATGACATTGAGGTATTTCAGATGCGATGAGGTATGACAGCGAGGTGTGACTGATGTGGTGAGGTATTACAGATGTGGTGAGGTATGACAGATGTGGTGAGGTATGTCAGTGAGGTGTGACTGATGTGGTGAGGTATTACAGCGGGGTATTACAGATGTGGTGAGGTATGACAGCGGGGTATTACAGATGTGGTGAGGTATGACAGCGGGGTATTACAGATGTGGTGAGGTATGACAGTGGGGTTTTACAGATGTGGTGAGGTATGACAGCGGGGTATTACAGATGTGGTGATGTATGACAGTGAGGTGTGACTGATGTGGTGAGGTATTACAGATGTGGTGAGGTATGACAGCGGGGTATTACAGATGTGGTGAGGTATGACAGTGAGGTATTACAGATGTTGTGAGGTATGACAGTGAGGTATTACAGATGTGGTGAGGTATGACAGTGAGATGTGACTGATGTGGTGAGGTATGACAGTGAGGTATTACAGATGTGGTGAGGTATGACAGTGAGATGTGACTGATGTTTTCCTTGGAACACTTCAATAACGCCTCAATGTTGACCCTCTAAAACGGTGCCGTTCCATCATTCATTCATCTGTTTGTGGTTTAGACTGGAAGTAGACAAAGTCACTGGTTTAAAAATAAACACCATCGTCTGCCATCTGCTCCCACAGCTGACTGACTCAGATAATGAGAAATGAGAGGCCAGAAACTGACTGATTATTGAGAAAAAGTAAAACTATAAACATTGGTGGAATCTCCGTGTGTGTGTGTGTGTGTGTGTGTGTGTGTGTGTGTGTGTGTGTAAACACCTCCAGACTCTGTGTCAACATTTGCCTCGAGTTCTCAGTGAACAGATTTAGAAACTTAAGAGAGACTGAAGACGCTGGCATCAAATCACCGATGTGTCCGCCCTCCAGGCGAAGCAGCAAACGTGGCAGTATGTTTTCTTTTCAGGCTAAACATTCATTACCATTAACACCTATCAGGTTTCAGAGCAGCAAAAAACTTCTGACAAAACCAGTTTTGCACAACAGTGAATCTTGCTACATGTTTGTGACTCGGTCACCATATCGGCATTTGCGACTCAGTGTTACACAATAAACGGGTTTGCGTGCCCTCTATCCAACTTCATGATGTCAGACCTCAACCAGGAAGGCAGAATAAAGTGCAGCAGCTAAGTTAATCCATTAAGTAACAGACGTGCGTAACAGATGTGCGTAACAGACGTGCGTAACAGACGTGCGTGCTTCTGTCTGGCTGTGCACTCGGCAAAATCTCCCTGGACATTGGCTGTAATTATCAGAGAGGTAAAGACAGTTTGGAGATCAGCGGTTAGAGGTGGAATCCGCCCAATGGGACGTGTTTAGGCCCCGTGGCCGGACGGAGTGACAGAAGTGGTCATGGGGGGATTAAAGGGTTGTGGTGAAGAACTGTGTGTGTCTGTGGTTGTTCAGAGGTTATTCGGAGACATGCACCGACAGACAGACAGACAGAGAGACAGACAGATGGACAAATTGACAGACAGACAGAAAAACAGACGCAAAGGCAAGTGTTCTAACTGTTCTGGATCTCTCCCCGGAAAACGACTGTTGCCAAGGTGACAACTGCTGTCCAATGATATTGAGGCTGTTCCCACCAGGTGTGTAATGATTACATCACCTGTTTACAGCCAATCACATCAGGAGCCTCATACCCACACACACACACCTTGCACACACACACCTCGCACACCTCGCACATGTCACACCTCACACACACACACCTCACACACACACACACCTCGTACATGTCACACCTCACACACACACACACACCTCACACACATCCCACACACTCGGCCCACACAAACAGCCTGCGCTCACACAGAAGCACGTCTTCCACCTGGCGCCCCTGTCTGCAGACGTTCGTCACCTGTAGACGTTGTGGTCGTAGGCTCCGGCGCCGGGGAATCCCAGCATGCCGCACACCACTCGGCTGCTGCTCAGGTCCCACCCACTGTCACACACGTGGCGCCACCTCCCAGCATGCTTCACTTCCAGAACGCCCTCCAGCAGCAGGCCCCGGGTGGCTCCGGTCAGAATGGGCTTCAGACGCACCTCCTCCAGCCTCACCTTACTGCCCGTCTGGGAAGGGCACACCGGGGCAATAAAACGGGGAGGACGGTAACATTACAAGTGTGTTATCCATCCGACAGAATATCTGGCCCTCATAGTACATATACACTGATGAACCCAAACATTATGCTGTTGCTCTTCTGTGTGCGCGAAAACAGGACAGGACTTTACAAGACCCCTGTCCTGTGGTATCTGACACCAAGACATTAGCAGCAGATGTAAATGTATGTAAATAAATGTGTAAATATATATATATATACAGTGCATTTAATGCATGTCACACATGGCCCAGATCAATAGTTAACACTTCACAATTAGTTAAATCTCAGTAACTTCTAACACAATGAGGTCAATATAGTGGCAACATGATTTAATAAAAGCTTTTCCGTGCGGTGTGGCGAATAACCTCTCATTTGCTGAGGCTTAGGGCCCTGCTCTGGAAATATCTGAATAATGGACAGTTATATTTTTGGTACTCTGATCTAGAAATAGATGAATAATGGACAGTTATATTTTTGGTACTCTGATCTAGAAATAGATGAATAATGGACAGTTATATTTTTGGTACTCTGATCTAGAAATAGATGAATAATGGACAGTTGATGAAATGGCTTTAAGCTGTGGCCTGTACATGACGAATGCTGTCCGTTATAAACTGTATCCGGCCTGGTTTTAGGTCTGTCTGTCATTACTGCATGCCTATTGGTTGTGGGATTCTGGCTACACCAATCAGCTTTCTGTGTTTCCCAGGGTCGTCACAGGGCCTCTTGAGGCAAAATGGGGTAACCATGGGCAGTGACAAGCGAATGTATGTTTGTGTATATGTGTGTGTGTTTATGTGTGTGTGTGTGTTTATATGTGAGTTTGTGTGTGTGTGTGTGTGTGTGTGTTTATATGTGAGTTTGTGTGTGTGTGTGTATATATGTGTGTGTTTATATGTCTGTGTGAGTGTGTGTTTATATATCTGTGTGTGTGTTTATATATGTGTGTGTGTGTGTGTGTGTGTGTTTATAAATGTTTGTGTATATGTGTGTGTGTGTTTATATGTGTGTGTGTGTGTATTTGTGTCTCCGTATATATGTGTGTGTGTTTATATGTGTGTGTTTGTGTGTGTGTGTATATGTATATGTGTGTGTGTTTATGTGTGTGTGTGTATTTGTGTCTCCGTATATATGTGTGTGTGTTTATATGTGTGTGTTTGTGTGTGTGTGTATATGTATATGTGTGTGTGTTTATGTGTGTGTGTGTATTTGTGTCTCCGTATATATGTGTGTGTGTTTATATGTGTGTGTTTGTGTGTGTGTGTATATGTATATGTGTGTGTGTTTATGTGTGTGTGTGTATTTATATGTGAGTTTGTGTGTCTGTGTGTGTATTTAGAAAAAGTGACGGGAGACTTCTGAAGAATGAGAGAACCGTTTCTCCCTCACCTGTCTGTCTGTGAGGTCCACTTCATTGTCCATGTTGGAAATCCCAATCTCTGGTTCCACGTGGTTCCCACTGGGCTGCCTGGTGACCTCTGACCCCGACCTGCCCTCTTGCCCTCCAGTCCCGGGCCTCTCCTGGGTCTGCCTGGAGATTCCCAGCAGTGGGGGGATTTGGTGTCCCTGTGGTCTGGCCTGGTTCTCCTGCCCGGTCCTAGCCACCGAACTCTGGCCGTCATACCGCGTACGCAGGCGGATCTCATGACCCTGGCGCGGGGTCCGTGAACTCTGACCCTGACCAGTGGGGGCGCCGCGAAGGATGGCGATCTCATGACCGTTTCTCTGGGCGGGTCCGGCACGTGCGGGGGCCACGGTCTCCGGCTGGGGCCGTTGAGTCCTCTCCTGAGGGGTCGCTGAGACCAGGGAGGCTGGGGACCCCTCTACACGGTTTGGGGTGTGGGGCGCCCCACTGTGAGGGCTGCAGACGACCCCCAGGTCCTCAGAGTGGGTGCAGTCGTTGATCCCCCAGCCGTTGGAGTGACAGTCGGCCAGAGAGCGCTCTGTGCCTGTGCAGCGCACGTTGTCCAACCAGATCAAGCCTGAGACGAGAGGCACAACCCACTTAGTCATTAACAACCAATCAGGAGCCAGTAAGGACACAGTACATCGTCCAATCAGATCCCATTCCCTCGACAGGCCCACCCACAACAAGTTCCCGTTATACGATTTCTGTTTTGAAATTCCACAAGGTGATAATTCATCTAAACTCCACATTCACTGTTTCTGGATCAGCTCAACAGTAGAAAAACACTCTATAAGTATAAATTTAACTTTCTTTTTACGACCCGTTGGCGACATCTTAAAAAAACCTTAATTTTATTGAATCCCTCTCATGTCAAGTTAATAAAGCTATGATTAAAGCTGCTTCTCCACTCACCTGCTTTATGTTAAAGGCCTTATAAAGACACCTTTAATTGATTGGTTAATTAAATCAAGGTCATACCGCACCTTGTCCTTCCCCAAACTTGGCGCTGTGAGCCCAGGTGATACTGTCCGTGTATCCCAGCTGGCGACACACCACGTTGGCCAGGTTGATGTCCACCTCATCGTCACACACCGTCCCCCAGGCCCCGTCGTAAAACACCTCCACGCGGCCCTCGTTAGGGCCACTGCCCGACCCCGACAGGCGCACCCTAACCTCTGACCCCTGGGCTTGGGAGAGGGGTAGGAGGAGGGCACTCACGCACAGAAGGAGACCTAACATCCTTACTGGATATTTGGGAGAGGAGGGGATTGGGGGTGAAAAGAAAAAGGAGGGAGGGAGGGGGGGTTAAAAAATATAAATGAATTCACAGCCACAAAAAATTACTCCACTTATTATCATATGTTTTTGGAAATAATCTCTGTTGGTTTATGCTGATTTTTCTTTTTCTTTGATGAAAACGGTTAAAGGTTCAGGCTGATAAATAAATCCTTTTTGCTATTGCTTGAAACTCCAAAAACAATCTACATATTTCTTAGGAAAGATAAATACTCAATAAATCTGTTCGTAAAAAAAGCCTGCCGATGAACGCCTTGTCCTCCCATAACATGAAAACACAGGCAGATGCCAAAAACCAGAAAAAAACCACTCCAAAATATTTAAACAGCAATAAGCACACATTCCACCGTGAAAACCCATCATTTGCATGGCAAATGCCCCATGACCACCAGGGAGTTTATAGCTGCAGAGTGGTTGGACATCGCCGTGGAGACGACACATCCTAGAGACCCACGGGCAACATTCAGGTGTCTCTGGCCGTGTCCCTAATGCCCCCCCATAACACTACAAAGTACACTTCACCTGACAGGACCTTCATGGCCCAGTCAAGATGCACACTACTTTTGCCCAGAACCCTGAAGCACCCAGACGGTGCCCTATTCCAAATGGCCCTGGTAACACAAGATAGTGCACTCCATAGGATGTAATTGAGGACCAACTGAGAGAGACATAAGAGAGAAGAGAAAGAGTGTGGCGACGAGCTAAAATCAGTTCTCCAGTTCTCCTGCCGAGCCGCGGAGAACCGTCGTCCGCAAAGCCTCAGACATCCCTGGGTTGAGTTATACTGAGCTCCTGAGCAAGGCAGACAAACAGGCTGGCAAACAGGCTGGCAAACAGACAGACAAACAGTTAAACAGACAGAAAAAAGGCTTGCAAACAGACAGACAAACAGGCAGTCAACCAGGCAGAAAACAGGCTGGAAAACAGACAGACAAGCAGGCAGTCAACCAGGCAGAAACAGGCTGGCAAACAGACAGACAAACAGGCAGTCAACCAGACAGAAAAACTGTCTGGCAAACAGACAGACAAACAGGCAGTCAACCAGACAGAAAAACAGGCTGGTAAACAGACAGACAAACAGGCAGTCAACCAGGCAGAAAACAGGCTGGCAAACAAACAGTCAAACAGGCTGGCAAATAGACAGTCAACCAGACAGAAAAACAGGCTGACAAACAGACAGACAAACAGGCAGTCAACCAGGCAGAAAAACAGGCTGGCAAACAGACAGACAAACAGGCAGTCAACCAGACCGAAAAACAGGCTGGCAAACAGGCAGTCAACCAGGCAGAAAACAGGCTGACAAACAGACAGACAAACAAACAGGTTGACAAACAGACAGACAAACAAACAGGCTGTCAAACAGACAGACAAACAGGCTGGCAAACAGACAGAAAAACAGGCTAACAAACAGACAGACAAACAGGCTAACAAACAGACAGACAAACAGGCTGGCAAACAGACAGACAAACCGGACAGTGTGAGGATGACACTGTGTGGAAGGTGGGCCGTATCTCAATAATCTAAATACTGGCTCGGTTTCCTCGTCCCCTTGTCTCTATCTTTGAATACGTCCGTACCAACACCTGCCCCATCACCTGCCCCACGTCCCCCCCAGGTTATTCACCTGCCCCCCGGGGTATTCACACCACGTTCACCTCAGAGCAGATGTGACAGAAAAAAAGAGAAGATGACGAAGAGGAGCAGGCTTTAGAACGCTGTCCTCAATGTGCACAGATGAAGGATGGTGTAGAGGAAACAGAGACGCGAGGAGATGGAGGGATGAAAGACTGATAAAACAGGATGAAGAAACGCTGTGGAGAAAAATATCCACAAAGGAGGGTTTAAAAGGAGATATGAGATGAAAAAGAGAGATCAGGAGTACAAGAGGAGAGGAAGAGGTCGGATGAACAAGTGATGGATTAGTTAGAAGATAAGAAGTGCTGACCTGTTAGCTGCTCTGTCCTGAGAGTCACTTTGACTGAGCAGATAGAAACAGAGGAGAGCAAGGAGATGTGTCTGGCTCTCCCTCCGTTCTTCTGCCCTTCCTTCCCTACCCCTTCTTCCTCCCTCCCTCTTTTTTCCTCCCATCCCCTTTTCCTCCCCCACTTTACCTCCCTCCTTTTCTCCCTCCCTCTGTCCTTACCCTTTTTCTTTTTATATACGTTTTTTTCTTTACGAAGTCTTTTTGATGTTCCTGGTCCAGAACAAGTCATAGAAGCCCGAGATAGAAGGTCTGAGATGTAACAGCAGAGAATGACAATGAAGAACACCAGTATGTCACTCTCTCTCCCTCCCTCTCTCCCCCTCTTCTCTCCCTCTTTCTCCCTCCCCTTCTCCCCCTCCCACTCTCTTCCCCTCTCCCCCTCTCTCTCCCCTCTCTCTCCCTCTCTCTCTCTCCCCTTTCTCTCTCTCCCTCCCCCTCTCTCTCCCTCTCTCTCCCTCCCCCTCTTTCTCCCTCTCTCTCCCTCCCCCTCTTTCTCCCTCTCTCTCCCTCCCCCTCTCTCCCTCTCTCTCCCCCTTTCTCTCTCTCTCCCTCTCTCTCCCTCCCCCTCTTTCTCCCTCTCTCTCCCTCCCCCTCTTTCTCCCTCTCTCTCCCTCCCCCCTCTCTCCCTCTCTCTCCCCCTTTCTCTCTCTCTCTCCCTCTCTCTCCCCCTCTCTCTCCCTCCCTCACTCTCCCCCTCTCTCTCCCACTCTCTCCCTCCCCCTCTCTCTCCCTCTCTCTCCCTCCCCCTCTCTCCCTCTCTCCCTCTCTCTCCCTCCCCTCTCTCTCCCTCTCTCTCCCTCCCCCTCTTTCTCCCTCTCTCTCTCTCCCTCCCTCTCTCTCCCCCTCTCTCTCCCTCCCTCTCTCTCCCCCTCTCTCTCCCTCCCCCTCTCTCTCCCTCTCTCTCCCTCCCCCTCTCTCTCCCTCTCTCTCTCTCTCCTCTCTCTCCCTCCCCCTCTCTCTCCCTCCCCCTCTTTCTCCCTCTCTCTCCCTCCCCCTCTTTCTCCCTCTCTCTCCCTCCCCCTCTCTCCCTCTCTCTCCCCCTTTCTCTCTCTCTCTCCCTCTCTCTCCCCCTCTCTCTCCCTCCCTCACTCTCCCCCTCTCTCTCCCACTCTCTCCCTCCCCCTCTCTCTCCCTCCCCCTCTCTCCCTCTCTCCCTCTCTCCCTCTCTCTCCCTCCCCCCTCTCTCTCCCTCTCTCTCCCTCCCCCTCTCTCTCCCTCTCTCTCCCTCCCCTCTCTCTCCCTCTCTCTCTCTCTCTCCCTCTCTCTCCCTCCCCCTCTCTCTCCCTCTCTCTCCCTCCCCCTCTTTCTCCCTCTCTCTCTCTCCCTCCCCCGCTCTCTCCCTCTCTCCCTCTCTCTAATTGTACAGGAGGAGTTCTGGCTTCAACACCCACACTTAGTGGTTGGGTAAAATAAATACTTGAGCTCTTCTGCAATAACGCCAGTGCCAATTGTAAATGGTTACTCATCCCTCTCTGAACTACGATATATTTCAGTTTGACGTCTCTGTCATTTTTCTGTCTCATTTTCTCTCGATCGTTCAGAAATCGTTTTCCGTTGCGTACGTGTTTCGTGACATCCACGGGCCACTCACGTGCTTTAGGCACGGTTCTGTTTGGGCTCGACTGTAGCGACCAACCTTGTTACCAGGTGACTAGTTAATCTCTCATTGTTGCCGTCAACTAGTTATGGTTCCAGTTAGCTGGTCTAGATTCTCCAATCTTCCCCAAACGATACTTCAGAATACGTGAGGTTAACTAAATGTCGTTCTACTGAAATACAGACAGGTAACCGTTCATGGCCCCTGTTGCCCTCAAAGCCTTTCTGGAGGGGAACACTGTTTGTCACCAGCAGCTAAATTGCGTTTTAGTCCCAGTGTGAAACCGATGACATCACCGCCAGCATTTCAAAGGGAAGTCGGAGTGTTTAAACTGCCTCATTATTGTGGCTTTAGCTCTGGTATAAAACTCCTTTAGGGATTAACTGGTCCCGCACGAGTCATTGTTTTAATGAAAACTATGGAAAGATCTCTCATTCATGAACTCAACTTTAAGTTGGGTTTATACATGTGGTGAAAGAAACAGCAAACGCACATCTTAAAATACTTGTTCATAAATCCAAAAATGAACAAATGGCCTGAGAGTGAAGTGGATGAGTTGATCTATGGAAACCAGCCAGACACAGCTCTTATTCCATAACACCGAAAATCATGTCCTACTCCTCAATCTGATATCTCCTAACTCATATCCCCTATCTCCTAACTCCTAACTCCTATCCTCAATCCACTATGTCTTCTGATCCGATCCTCTAAATCATATTTTCTATCACATCTAGCTACTATATTCCCCACTCCATTTTTCTTCTACGGTTAGTCTGCCAATAATCAAATTGTTATCTACTGGTAATTAACGAAGAGAACTTGTCACGAAGACTTTCTTTAAATAAATCAGCTTTAGTAGACTGCTGGGGTACTTAAACGGTGAAAAGCATCGGGTTGGAATCTCACCAATGGATTCATTCAGTACTGAAGAGAAAATAGTTTAAGCTCAACAGGTCCCCCTGGTGGAATAACTAAGAACTGCTGCTTATTGAACGTTTCTCAAATCAACCTCCACATTTTAGCGTCTGTTCCAGAAAAGGCAGAACTCCTTTGAGTCCATCTCAAAGTTCAAATAGTCATATCTGGTGTAACACATAGTTTGATCTCTCCTAATAACCCAGATGGAGTTGTCCTCACATGACCAGGTCATCAATGGTTCGTCTCACTATTATATAGGACAACAATGTCCACGCATTCACTTTTTCAAAAGTCATCTAACCAGATTTGAGTAATCAAACTGGATTAATAAAAAATGTAATAATCTCTGACCATGCCACTCAGTCTGCATAACTTGACATTGTTGCTAAAATAAAACTATTTTAAGTTTACTTTCAGTTGGTTCCTCAACCCAACAAGGAAAATCCATGGTTGAGTTTTCTTCGAACATGAATGTCAAACCACAGCTAACTTTAGCCACTGCTGGCTTGAAATCTAAAAAGCAATTGAGACGTGCATTTTTGTTGATTTATGTTTGTACAAAACAAAAGGACATTGGCAGCTTGGGTTAGGTAGCAGATAGCAGTGGCTAAAGGCAGCTGAGGTTTTTAATCTAAAGAAAACAGAACAGTAGTTTACAGAGATTTGTGGCTCTTACATTTTGTTCAGGAAGTCCATCAAGTTGACAGAAGTGATATGTGAAAGCAAAAATGT
>CM055741.1:3901002-3988502 GCA_029465975.1 Dallia pectoralis
GTTACCAGTACCACACAGCATCATCACTGAAAACACACAGCATATCAGGTATTTAAAGAATGATGAGAATAAAGAAAATAACTAATATATGTGTAAATCATCTACACAGTACAATAAAATCGACATGTAATAAATGTTAATGTATTCCATTGAAAGTTAATAGGTTAATTCTGGTCTGATGTTTAGGTTGTTTCTCAGGTTCACTCCAAACTCTGGGTCCCTGGAGGTCAAACACAATCAGACAGTTAAGAGAGAAAACACGCCAAAACAACCAAAAAACAGCAATTCTAACTAGAAAACAAACCACCCACTTTGGTTTAGTTCCTGACAATTATATAATTCCCACCTCAACAGTACATGTTCATGAGTTAAATATGCACTCACAGGTGATTGGTCCAATGGTGAGAGGTCTGAGTGGGATGGGCGTGGCCACAGAGCGGGACCTCCTCCCGGAGCACACCTGCACAGGGAATCAGAGACGGTGTAAACTAAGTCGGACAGACCAAACTGTTTAATTTGCACAGAGCTGTGGACGGTTCTAGACTGATTTTACCTCCAAGGTGATACCACCGTCTGTGCAAGAAACTAGTTCTCTAAGGACGTTGTCATTTACGGTTGCGAAAGTAAACAAATTACGGTTTGATGTTGTTAGATTAAGACAAATCACGTTAGCAGCGCAACTGTCATGAAAATGAGTGCTTTAGCGATTTAATTTGGTCGCAAGAAAATGCTTTGTTTTGCATGTGACTAGATCGTTTTTTAGACTATGATCTAAAAAATCAGCACATTTAAAATCAATTGCAATATTTTTGCAGTCGCTCTTTTTCCATCGGCCAACTAAACTCGCAGACTGGTTTTGGATACTAGAATAGAAATCTGTGCGCATCCATATGGCGGTTTGGATGAGTCGCCATGGTAACAGGGCGGATCCAAACTTACAGGAGTGCACGAGGAAGTTGTCTTGTCACACAGGCTGAGACTGCAGTGCATGAAGACGACGAGTTGGTCTCCCCTCAGCAGAGAAGAGAAGCGGGCCCTGAGGGACGAGCCATTTTCGTCCACCTTCACCCGGGTGAGAGGGCACCTGCGAGAGAAGCCAAGAAACGTGCGTCACCACATTTAACATTTTCTTTTACTCCGTATTCCAAAATACGGTTGTCTTGTCCCACACTGGTATTTCAGGTCCAAAATGAAAATTGAGAAGAACTATTCAAACCAGAATACCCCAATCAGACAGTTCAGGATTAACTCAGGTAACCTAATTCTCCAGAAGAGCTTATAAAAGATAATCAGGAGGTGGCAGCTGGACATGAACAGTGTGGATTCATGAACATACCAACAAACATTTATATTTCAGCCAGTCAGCAGACGGTCTTTTCCACAGATACAGTTACAGGTGGGTTCATTTTGAGAAGGTGGGCTAGACTACCGTTACACTCACACATAACACACAAACATTACAATTATTACGGTCAGAGACCTGTCCTGAATCAAGTAGGTCCTTGGCAGGGCGTGGTAGCTGTCTGATTCTGTGGTGTAGCAGTCCTCCAGAATGACAACAAAACGCTGCACCTCAATTTCCTCCACATACACGGCCACGTACAGGGTGGACCCCACAAGCAGAGTGACTGGCTGGAGAGCCGGGAATGGATCCGTGTAGTTGGAGTGACGATACAGAGACATGGAGGTAATGGCCTTGGGACCGACACCAACAAATCCATGATCATTTCTGTGGAAAAATACAAACGTACGAAAAAAGGTTGTAGGCTTAAAAATGGCTGTTCGGCAGGAACACTTGTCCTAATGAACCGACTTCAGGCATTAATGATTTACTGACTAACTAATATGCTTGAATGACAAAAATAGTAGCTAGTAAGATCAAGCTTACAGAAGTAATAACATTCAAAAAATGTTCAAAGGGGTGAATATTTTGAAGACACCATTGCAGTGTTTCTGTAGCACAGATGTCTTGGGGTTTGCAAAGAAAACCCAATGAATTGATGAAAAAAAATATATATAATTTTGACAGAAATGTCAGTCTACTTGTATTGTAGTTAAATGTTTTGGGAAAGCCTTTACCAGAAGGAGATAAGCGTTGACCAATCACTAACAGCTGCACAGAGTGCTAGAGGAACTTAAAAATGGCATAAGCCCATTTTAACTAGTGTCCTTTCTTTGAACACAACAGAAAAAAATAATATGTATTTTTTTCTCACGGTGAGTAAGGGATGACGGGAACATCCAGACTGCTCTCTGTCTCCAGAGGATACACACAGGAGAAAGGAATACTAAACGGCTGGGAACCGTTTCGCCCGTCTACTGGATAAACAAATAAGCTGTTGGAGTAGATGGCATGGCTGATGTTTGTCTGGGGAGAAGAGGGAACGCATTAGCGACAATTAGTCAGCAGCATTCATACAATAAATGATTAAAGACAAATGCCTACGTCAGGTTGTGAAAGTAGAAAACACTGAAATACAAATACAACATTTGTACAATACATAAATACAAGCATATAAATCTGTGTAGAAAGTAGTGCAATGTAAGGACACTAAAAGCCTGTCTAAAGTATTTCTATTATAAAACTATAAATTGTTAAAAGAAACTACGGAGAAAATATTGCAGATAGGAACGAATGTATTTTAACGTTATGGTGAACATAAACTGCTTCTCACCGTCAGAGTGTTTCCACAGCTTCCCTCCAAGCGTTCCACCTGGTACCACACAGAGACGTTCCGATCCTCGTGGTTAGAACAGCGACTGTCCGCCATGTGACCAGAGTAAGGATCCAGACCAGCAGCCTCCAGGTAAACATTCAAAAGGCCAACCTGAAGGTAGTTCCTCCCACACACCAGTTGTGGAACTGAGCAGATAACTCACAAGGTCAATTATGCAAATAGGGAATGGGGTCTTATGCTAATATAAATACAAGATCATGGACGATTCCTGGCATTGTTAAACGTTTTTGACAACACTTTGTTTTGAGATTCCCAAACGTGTTTTTTGTATCTGATGCTCTATAGATCATTTAGTGACTTTCATTAACATTTTGACTTATCATTTACATACCCTAAGCTTTTTCTTAAATTGCACTGAACCTAACACTAAACCTAACACTAAACCTAACCTATACATGTTATTTCTGGTATGATTGCTAGTTAACATTCGGAAATTGCGAAAAATGACACATCCACCATGATTCTCACAATGTGGAAGAGGGCATTTGTCAGGATGGAACTTTAGGTGCCTGGATGACAGACGACTCCTCCCTGACAATAACTGACAGATCGCTAAAACACCGAGTGTGAGATGTTTGTCTGACATCACAGATCTGTCGTATATCAGCAACTTCTGAGCCGAGGAGGCAGTCGGGACGGCGGCCATTAGAGACATACCAACACAATTTGTTTCGGGGTGGTGAATATAAAGACAGTCTGATCTAAGATGATGTCAGCACTCACCTTTCCGCACACATCTCCAGTTGACTTTATTGTCACTTACACAGGCATCAAATATCCCACAGGTAGCGCACACTGCAGTGTTGGCATCTGGAAGAGCAAGAGGTGGTTAAATGTTGTCTAACTGAGCTTTCCTAATTCCCTTAAAGGTGGATTTTCCTCTTTTAATGAGAAATGTTTGTGAATGTTTCCCAGAGATAGATTAAATCCTTGTCCGTAACTAAGAATACATCTCCATGGAAATGTTGTATTGAGTTTGATCTTTTTTAGGGGAGAATTTCAATATTTTACTAAAACCTGGTTAATTATACACCTTTATATCTTATAGACATTAGGGTGCATAAAACAATATTCCAATACACAATATACCATATATAGTTAGTTCATAGACTTATTTAGATTTTCTTTTATTAGTTATTTTAAATTCTAGCAAGAAAAACAAATTGGAAGTTATTGGGGCATGATTTAATTTACTAGACTGGTGATTCAACCATTAAAAAATGACAATTGTAGACTTTTGTGGCAGTTTGAAGAAAAACAAAACTTGGCACACACTCTTTTCAAGGCCAGGATATCAAACATCACGTCTTAAAATAGTGAAATTCAAAAGCATACCTGCACAATAGGCCAGGCTGAAATCTGATGGAGGAAGAAACTTGTAGACATAGTAGTTTCCAAAGCAGCCTTTTACATAGATGGGATTTGCTTTATATTGTGTATTGCAGCAGTAACCAGAATAAATCCCACAGACCCCCCTCTGAACCACCCCATCTTCCAGCTGGGGATGAGGAGACGAGAGCCATAGGGCGACATTTGTACCACACATGTGCTGTGTCACACACTTCTCTGGCATCTGAATAGTGGTGTTCCCCAGAAACAGGCGATACCAGCCCTGCCAGTTCACTGTTCTGTCGCAGTGATAGCCATTTTGCTTGGCACTGTTAGTGGTGGAGCGCCAGTCGTCCTTCAGTGCGGTGTTGTGTTGACAGGGGTCAGCGCAGCGAGATGTTCCTCCAACACTGATACAGTCCTGTCCCACTGGACACCTTGTGTTCCCACACTGGAACTGCACTGATCGGAGGTTGGAAGGAGGACCAGAAGTTAAACTGAAGAGGAGATCGTCTTCAGGAGGCTCCTGGCAGTGGAAGGACCCGGGGGTGTTCACACAGACCTGAGGAGGGGGGCACGGCTGCTCAGGTGAGGAACACTCATCAACATCTGCACAGCCCAGGTGGGAGGACCAGCGGTAACCTTGGCGACAACAGGAGCCGTCAGCACAGATCTTGATGTCGTAGCAGGTGAGGCCGTCGCCAACGAAGCCATGTTGACAGATGCAGTTGGATTGTGTTGTGGTGACATCACCTCTGTCATGTTCCACAGAAGAGTTCAGGCAGGTGGCGTTATCGTGACACAACTCACAGCTGGAGACAACTGAACCTGATGAGGATAAAGTATGAGTCAATGTTATTTAAAATCTTGAATATATTTGCTTATGTTGGGTTGTGACCATTAAAAAACTTGATATATAACTAGCTTTTTTAGGAAAGGAGTCCGCAAACATCAACCGCTTAAATAATGAAATAGCAAGCCTTTACCTGAACTATCACCAGTCATAGCCAGCAGGTACAGAGGAACCAGCAGAGCCTCTGATGTCATCAATAAGCGCAACATCTTTCCGTTTATATCCTACACACACGAGGAAATACGTCTGTCACCAAATGAAACGAAAGTAGCTGTCAAGTCCACAATTGTCCTGTTTGACCAACCGTTCAGGAGAAGTGTGTGTTGGATTTCACCTGTGAGCTGAGACTATTTATACAGGGTTTGGAGACATCATGTGACCATCGTCATGCTGGGATTCTGGAAGTTGGGAAACGGTACCAACGAATCTCCGTGATAGATAGCGTGTTATAAACGAACGATAGACATCTGGGAAACTATTGGTTTAATCGGAACAATTCATCAAACTCGACCTCCAGGTTAAAGACAACTAGGGAAGTCGTAAACACAACGACTAGTCTTTCCAGTCAAGGGGGATTTTAATCTGCGAAAACTGATGGCTAAATTAGATTTGAATCATCACATTATCTCTTATCCGATTGTCAGGTTGTTTTCCAACACCAGTATAAAATCCTGGCATTTACAGCTCAACATTCTTTTAAAATCTAACAAACTGTCACATTTACAGTTTGGATGTCTAGCAGAAACTCATAACCCGGACAAGCTAACAGTTATTCTCATGTGAAAATTCACAGGAAGGTACAGTGGCTGTCAAAAGGGTTCACTGCCTTGAACATTTTCACATTTTATTTAGCTAAAAATTAAGAGATTTATTTTTGGTGTTTTTGCCACTAATCAACAAAAAAGTCCATAATGTCAAAAATTGTCATTCAAATTCTGCTATATGAATTCCAAAAATACAAAAGATAAAATAATTGATTCACTCCCTTCAGACAATATTTGGTAGAGGCAGCAATAACAGCCCTGAAACTATTTGAATAAGTCTATATGTATGACGCTTCTATTTGGATATGTATATTTTTTATTTAATCTTTATTTAACCTGGTAGGCCAATTGAGAACAAATTCAACGGCGACCTGGCCAAGATAAGGCGAAAAAAAATAAACACAATAAATACACAGAACACAAGAGTGCAAATAGCTATATCTATTTGCATCCGAGTCTATTTGCATCCGAGTCTATTTGCATCCGAGTCTATTTGCATCTGTGTCTATTTGCATCTGAGTCTATTTGCATCCGAGTCCCTATCAGGTTTGCACACCGTGTACATAGCACTTTTGAGGCTTTTTTTGGGACTTCCAAAGACATTGGTTGCACCACAGCGTTTTCAGGAGGATAATGGCAAAGAGCTTTAATTGTAGAGGTGCCAATACATTTGAACCATATGATTTGCATAACACAATAAATAATAAAATGTTTGTGTTTTTAAGATGATTGTGTTGAAATGAGACCCTTTAGTTTGAGGTCAAAACATGATATTTTGCTTTGATTGGCTCTTTCGTAAAGGGTAATAATACAGGGGAGTAATAGTTGTAAAGGGTAGTAATATGGGGGAGTAATACTTGTTAATGGTAGTAATATGGGGTAGTAATATTTGTAAATTATAGTAACTTCCTGAGTTGGTAGGTATATATAATATAAATAAATGCTGTCTTAACGGCTGCTTATCGTCAGCAGGTTGGGAACCTGCTGTCACAGCAAGGTCACAGCCATTTAGCCGACCTTTGGTAAACAGTCACGTCCAAAAACGTCACGACTTTATATACAAATGCGGAACGTAATAAACACATATTAGCAAGAAAGCAGAAGCTCATTATATAAACCTTATCAACGCATCATCTGTATGATGGGCTCCTGACTGACGTAACGGTGAGAACGGCCAAACTCAGACCACAACAGAGGATCTGGGGCCTGTACCATGATGGTAGTTGAACAAACTCAGGTTTCCAGGATTGGTTCAGAATTGACAAAATCAAACCGACGCAATCAGGCTTTATTGGTACCATGAAGCAGCTCATCAACTTACTTTGTCAACCCAGGCTTTGATCCTTAAACTCGGATTACTCCGCGCGCGCGCGTGCACATAAAAGAGTAACGTCGGCACCGAACAACCAATCACGTTCGATATGGATAGGGCGAGAGCAATATATTTTTTCCGCGGAGGAGCAAGAAATTAATCTTCAGAAATATGAAGAATATTAAAAAAAAATTCAAGCACGCAATAACACCGTCTCTGCTGCCAAAGCAAGAGAACAATCTTGGAGGATCATTGCTGATTGTTAATGCCTAAGTTAAAGAAATACATTTTATAGACGATTAATGTAAAATAATGATCATATTGTAAATAATAACATAATAATCATATTCAGGGTTCCTACGGGTGCTTGAAATCCTTGAAAGTGCTGGAATTTTGATGATGTGTTTTCAAGGTTTGAAAAGTGCTTAAATGTTGGATAAAGTGCTTGAAAATGCTTGAAATTGTAACTGTATTTATTTCACAACAAATATCTAATCTGCATGAATAGTTCGTTATTTAAATGGAGAAAAAAAATGTTGGAGATCGTAAAATGAAACCTGCTGCGCTCGCTTATGCATGTGTGACTGCGATCTGCCAGTCTATTCCTTGTGTTCCTCTCCCATGGTCAAGCCTCTGTCGAGAGAGGGTTTTCTGTTAACAAAGAGGTGATGGTGGAGAACCTGCAAGAGCATTCTCTTATTGCTCAGCGGATCATTCATGACCATGTGAACCATATTGGAGGGCTGCTCAACATAGTCTACACGAAGGAGCTACTCCTCTCTGCAGCTGCTGCCAGGCAGAAATAATATATGGATGACCAAAAACGTCGAAAAAAAGATGAGCAGACTGCTCAGAAGAGAAAGGGAGTAATGGAGAAGATAGCTGAGATCAAGGCCAGAAGAGAATGGATGAGGACATAAGGGTCCTTCTGAAATCTGCAGATTGTAATGCAGAGAAAGCTGAATCGGTTGGAAAACTCAGCTTCATCTCGAAATCAAATGGTCTTCGCAGAGCTGCAAAAGAAAAACAAAAAAGTCTGGAGGCTGTAGAAAAACAGCTGAAGGAGCTCAAAGACACTCCTTAATAGGTCCTTAATGTATTATTTGGCCTAAACGTGCATTGTTCGGTGTTTAGTGCAGTTTTTGTTCTGTTTTATTTAACAGAGTAAGTTGATTTGTTTAGTTTTGTTTGCTCAATATTGTTAAAAAGTTCAGAGGTGAATCTGATTGACTACTTCAAAGACAAATGTTTGCATTTATTTTGTTTTCAAATATCTGATCCTTCTGCTATTTCAAAAGACAATTTTGTCTGTTTATAGCGTTTATCGCTAATGTGATATAAACAATAGATATTAAATTTGACTATGTATTGGTATGTAATTCACGGTGATGTAAGGTGCTGGAAAAAGCTTTAAAAAATACCTTGAAAGTGCTTGAAAAGTGCTTGAATTTGACCTTGGAAAAGGTGTATGAACCCTGCATATTGAAAATTAATGGAATGAAAATGTGTGTATTCATATATATATTAGGGCCGTCAATTTATTTAAAAAAATTAACTAATTAATCGCACAATCCTGTGATTAATCGCGATTAATCGCATTTTCCCCAAGTTGTTTAAAACAATGAAATAAATCAATTAACACAATGAAGTATATTTTAAATACATTATTTTATGATAGTCTCTCCTGTGAACAATACAGAATAGTCATTCTTATAAAATATAGCAACTTTATAAACAAAGTGTTGAAGTGCAAGTTATATATTTAAACCCTGAAGGTTATCAAAAATACTGGATCATGTTGACAATAGTCCAAATGAAAAAAAACATTTTCAAAAACAAAATGACAAAGTGTAAGGTGAAACCATCAATGTCAAAGATAGATTATTTTTGAACGTAAGCCTATAGGCCAAAATAATTGCACTATATGTAAAGTTGCCAGATTAATTTTAAAGAAGTCTATAACAGCCTTTGTAATATGAATGACAAACAGAATGAAGTGAAATTAAGTTTGGTAATGTCGGGTTGGTTAGGGTCTCCATGAGAGTGTCGCTCTCTGCTTTCTCCAGCAGGTTATGTCTCAGAACAATTGTTTTAGAGGGTAGATTGTATGATGGGGATCCCAATGCAATTGGAATGATTTATTTCAGTCCCTCGTCTTCTACTGTGTTTATTGGGCGGCAGTTTCTATCTATTTATCTAAAACATCGGTTAACGATTACTTGTTTCGTCAAAAGCCCGATTAGGCGCACCGTACTGCAGTAACGCGGATTGGCGGATTGCAACATCAATAATGATCGGGTGTTTCTGTCCTATATACTCTCTAGTAACGTAAGTAATGACCCTGTGTTTTGCTTTTATATGATAAACTAAAGACGAGCTGCTTCTATGGTATTTGAATTCGGCTTTGCAAACCGAAACCGAAACTTAATAAAGTGGTGCGTTAATTGCGTTAAACATTTGAAATTAACGCATCAGATTAACGCGTTAAATATCCCAGCCCTAATATATATATATATATATATATATATATATAATGTGTGTGTGTGTGTAAAATGTGAAGCCATTGCAACAGAGATCAGAAGCTAGGAATTAATTACGTCACTGTGTCTTTGGTCACCGCTGATTGGTCCAACTTCTGACTTAGATCTCGAATGCAGAACATAACCTGCCCCGGAGCAGGTTAGCCGTGCAGCGTCAGATACCATGGCAACGAATACCGATGGAAGCCGAGCTACTTACATGGTACCTAAAACCCAGGGTTTTGGGAAACTTAACTGAAACATAGCTGGCTAGCCACCAAAACCAGCTTCATGGTACAGGCCCCTGGTGTTCTGTTGTGGCCGTGGCGCACCGGAAACAAATGTTACAATAAATGTCGCTGGGTTTCCATTATTCACATCAAAATGAGTGAACCAGTCTTTTTGAATTCAACGATTCGTGTGGGTTACTGGGAATGGGAAACTGGGCACTGGGAATGAACTGGCAAGAGCAGATAAAATATCAGCGGTTTATATATTCGTTGTGACATGGGATGTTTTTTATTCTTTGTACATCCATTTGATCCAGACCAAATTCACAAATGACATACACAGAACAATATTTATTAGGCTACTGACATTTCTACAGAAGAGAGATGTCTTTCTAGTAATCTATTGTCTTACTATTATTTACAGGTTTTGATAAACCACTCGAAAACAGCTGATAAAGTATGACTTCGTGACAGAGGAGCGTCAGAGTCTGATAAAGATAAATGACATCTTTATGGCTCATGAACGATATATGCAGAACATTCGATTCTCTAAAGTGTCTTGAAATGTTTGTTTTGCATATATTTACTTTCTGTCTAATCCTTGGTGAGACGCAAGTCTAAAGTCCCGTAGAAAACATGTGCATTGGCAATATCCTAAGGGTGGATCGCCATAGAAACAACGTTTGTTTTCGTAATTTTCCTTCGTAAAATACATCTTTTCGTTAGGCCAATAGAAAATCTGATGAGCCGAGGTCTTCTACAAAAATCTTCAGTCTCTGAAAACATCTCCTGAAATTGTTTGCTCTACAATGAAGTTTTAGACAAATCCTCCATCAGTCCGTCAACCACCTCTCCCTCTCCAAACAATGCCTCTACACATGTTGATATTTTAAAAACAATAAAACTACATATGGATTTTTATAATTACAAATGAAAGTCAAAACACATGATGTCACGTTCATTGAAAATGGAAAAATCAGTAACCACATTTTTTATATTTCCCACATTTACAAGTATACATTTCTCCAGGAGCTTCCCTTCCACCCCTTGGCGCTGTTTGTAAATTGAACCGTCATTCTGTAATCGTATTGACAGAAATACCGTTACATATGTGCGTGGGCACGCTTATAAAATTAAGCCCCCCCCCCGGTGTTCGAGATCAGACCCACTCAGAACAAACGGATGCAAACCAGAAGTGATTCCGTCCACCTGGGACAGAGCTAAACGTTCCCATTCCCTACACACTGTGGTACACCATTTCAGGCCAGTCCTGATGGTTCTTTGGAGAACAGCTCAGCGGCAACGGTTCCTCTTTTCTGACACTTGTGCGCCTTCAGAGTGCCAGACCGGGTGTATCCGTGGCCACAGTCCGGGCACCAGTAGCGCTCCTCGGTGTGCACGACCATGTGCACCTTCCGCGACGCCGGGCAGACGAAACACTTGTCGCACTCCGAACACCGGTACGGCCTCTCGCTGGTGTGCCAACGCCGGATGTGCACATTCAGATGCATGGCCTGTTTGAAGCGCCTGCCACAGTCGCCGCAGGCATACGGAGTCTCGCCGCTGTGCTGCCGCCGGTGGCAGGTCAGGTTGTGGCGACGGGTGAACGTCATGGCGCAGTCGGGGCAGGCGAACGGCCGCTCACCGGTGTGACTCAAGCGGTGGGACTTCAGGCTCATGTGGCGCTTGAAACTCCGGCCGCATTCGGGGCAAACGTGCAGCCGGTAGCCGGTGTGACTCGCCATGTGACTCTTCAGGCTGCCGGAGATCTTGAAGCTCCGGCCGCATTCTGGGCAGATGTGGGGCCGTTCGTCGCCGTGGAAACTTGAACGAGAAGGCTTTGCCGCACTGGCCGCCTTTGCGCGAAAACGTCTTCAGGCAAACGTCGCAGGAAAACGGACGGTACTGTGTGTGGATCCGATTGTGGAACTCCAACTGGGCTTTGGAGAAGAACTTCATGCCGCAGTCTAGACACGGAAAACGGCGGATCTTCTGGTGTCGGGGGCACCATTCGGGATTGGACTTGAACACATTTGGACTGACCGGTGGCTGAACGCAGCAGTCTCCCCACGCCCTGGGGGCTCAGGGGCACCACTTCAGTCTTGACACCCAGGTAACATGCATCAGACTTGGGGTCACTGCATGTGGGATGTCCCCTTTGTGCCATGTATGTGTGGATCACAATTCTCCGACTTTAAAGAGTTCAGCCAGAGCTGGTTAGTCGTTGTACCGACCAGCAACTCTTCCATCTCTTGTTTCACCTGGTTAGGAACACAGGAGAATATCAACTAACAGAGACCTGCAGTTGCAACATTTACATTAAAAGCCAACGATAGATATCGATAAAATAAACACAGGTCATGCCAATCTCATTTAGTTTTAAATGTTGAACCTCTGGTACCTCTGGCTGTAAGTGGTCAGGCTGCAGGTGAGCACCAGAGAGTTAAACACCTTTCTTGGGTTTGTTCTTGCTCCCTTTGGGACGTCCTCTCTGCCTCCGCACTAAAGTCTGGCCAGGAACAAGTCTTCGGTTGACAGACTTTACTGGGTTTTCCTCCCGACACATCCCAGGGTCGTTTTCACTTCCTTTAAGGGATCTCCAAGGTGTGGTCGGCAGACTTGGAATACTTTTGTCCTGGTTTAGAACAATGTTCTTGTCAGAATTCTTGTCTTTGCCTGCAATTTTCTTCTTTGTTTGTTTTCTGTCAATTTTTTTGCATTTCTGGTGGCGAGTGGCGAGAAACAGTTCATTTTTCGTCAATCTATGGAATCGTAAGATGGGAAACGAACAACCAGTAGCCAGTATTAGTTGATTTATGTTTTGCAGTGACACAAAATGTCCTTCCAGTTGATTTGGTATAAAGTTGTCCACTGACTCTCCCTCATCCAGTTGGTTCTGGTTTAAGTTATGCAGTGAATCTATTTCCATTTTTAATTGAGCTGGTCTGAACCCGAGAAACTTGTTCTGTTTAACTAACAACGGTTTACTAAAACATTAATATTCCTGTACCTTAGGCAGATATTTTTTATTTATTAGAACAGAATATGAACTAGATAATCCAATTGACAACATAAGAAATTAACCTGATGACTTCAAATAAAAATAGACTCAACAATATTGTACTGATATAAACAATATTAATCTAAGGTTGTTCCAGTAGTTGCCACTGCTGACTCCGGTGCTGCTGTGCTACTGCAGCATGTGTTCAAGTCCGACTCACTGCAAATACTAACTCTGCAACTGTACAATATAACGCCGTTCCGCATCCAACATGCGACAGTCGGAGGACTGTTATGCACTCCTACTTATTCAAATGCACTTCTTTGGGTGAGGCTTAATACATTTGTTAAGACGAGCAACTCGGGAGTTAACTAAACCGGGGACCGGTTAGATGCGTTACAACCAAAACGTACCCGTCTTAGGCGAGACACATTAGGGTGACAGTTTTATCTCAATGCTAACAGTAACCTCGCTAACTCCTATGGATGATAACACACATCCCTGGTCCCATCCTGCATGTATGACAACAGATCTGCATCTCTAGTGCGCGTATTGGACCCAGATAACCAACACCCAGCTACCGCAACATGAGCGAATAAAAACCGAGTCAATCATCTGCAGCTCGGCCATGCAAAACTATCAGGATGCCACGTCTACTTGGGTGCAAAATGCTTTTTTACGGATCCCAGTTTGCAAGACACTCTGTTGCTTCCAAACGGGAATAGCAGCACACATAAACCACTGTAAATACAGAATTACTAGATGACTGCTTCTGGTGTTTTTGTTCAAGACGTCGACATTGACAATGCTGCCACCTAGCGATGCGGAAGTGGTATGCCATTGGTGCTCGGGTCACAAAGGTACTGGAAAACTATTTTTATATTTTTATTTAACCGATTGAGAACAAATTCTCATTTGCAACGGCGACCTGTGGGTTGAACCCAAAACATCACACATACAAAGCATTCACTCTACCTCGGAGCTACACCAACTGCTCCAGTTTAAGGAGATGGGTCTGGTCTGGCGGTCACCCATGTGGTATTGGAGCCAGTCTGGGTTGTGTTAAACGGGATCGGTGACGTTACATTGTGCCAAAGACCACACGAGGGGAACAGACATGATTTGTTTTCGTAGATTTATTTATGCAGTTAATTGAAAGACATGATTTAAATAACTCTATGCTCCAGTTTATGATTTAACAGTTTTTTTTAAATTATCAATTTTCTCTCAATGGACTCCTAGATAATACATTACGCATGGCGCATGTTTTTACAGTACATGTGTATATTTATCCTGTATGAAAATGAAACACTCCTACACTCCACCTAGTGACAGCATAGTGAACTCCTTGGTAACCATGCCGATCAACTCCCTAGTACCTAACACAAATATATTTTGTTATTCTCGTCTAAAACTGACAACATATTATACAGTATTTTCGTTTAGACAGTCGATAAAAAAAGTGCATCAATAACAGTTAGAATTCCACTTGAAGGAGAACCGTTTATAAATGACCAAATAATGTAGATGGGTCACAATCTATGAAAGAGATCTTGCTGTATCTTAAACAGGTCAGAGAACTCTGTTCATCCGTTTCTAGGACCGTTCTTCTGCAAATATATTGTACAAGGGCTCTGGGAAGAGGAGTTATAGCTATCCAGGAATTACTCCTATAATTATGAAGGTATCATGTTGCCTACAAGTCTGAAATTGCGGCTTCCTGCGTGTGCTGTATAAATGTTACATTTTAGTATTCAGTACTCTGTCATTTATGGTCATTTCCACAAACACACTTGGTAAAAAAGTATTAGAAAGCGTCAAGGGGTTTGAATAATTCCAGAAGGCTCCGTGTGTTATATGTATATAAACGTGTGTCGGCTCATATCCGGGATTTATGGAAAAACCTTTTGGGATACTTGGGAAAGTTACGGGAACAACGCGGTAGTGGGTTTGGTCGTAAACAGGAGCCCTGGAGGTTGTGTGAGCCTGACAACAGACTCAGGGATGTGTTCAAGGCACACTGGGGTACAGGATCACCTGTCTTCACATTCCTCTATGTTCCCTGGTTCTGAACGAGTTAAACACAGACCAGAAGTGTTGACCCAGAGCCATGGAAATAGGATGTGTGTGTGTGTGTGCGTGCAAAACAATAAACAGAGCAAACAGCAGTATCTCTAAAGTGCAAAAAACATGAGCCAATCAATGCTGTTCTCTGTTTCAGCGCCATGTCAGTCAAACTGAGGTCAGGGTGTCACTCAATTGTCCACTGTCAGTGCCAACGGGATCTCAGGAGAGTTTGGTTCAGGACATCATGAATATCCCCGTTGTTGTCTGTGATTGGTCGGTTGTAGAGTCAATCACTGGCCGTGATACTCGATAGGATGGTTAGTGCCGCCTCCACACAGTCAGTGTGTCTAAGTCCCGGCAGGTCTGCCGCCAACAGGACCTCTAGCACAGAAGGCTGAGAGACAGAGAGAGGATGACGGGGGAGAGGGAGAGACAGGCAGAGAGAGAGAGTGGAGGACAGGGGGAGAAGGAGAGAGGAGGATAGAGAGACAGGAGTAGATCAGAAATGGGATCTGTCCGTTTATACTGTATCGTAATCAGTAAGTTAAGGACATCAACTGAAACACACACGCGCCCACACACACACACCCTACCTGGAGGCCGGAGAAGATAAGTCCAACCTTCTGTAGTTTGAACTGCTGTGACAAGTCCCTGAGCTCATTGACTACTGTGTAATCAATGGTGTTAACATGGTGACAGTCCAGAACCACTGACCTTGGAGGGGAGTCTGGGGAAATTAGAGAACATTTAATTGAACACACACACACACACACACACACACTTTTCCCCTGGGGATAGTTGTTGTACAATTGTAAATTGCTGTAATTATGTTATTTTATTCTTTATTGTTATTTTTCCAAATTAGTCAATCATATGTATTTATTTTCATTAGTATTTCCAGCTAACACTACACACAAAAGCAAACACACACACACACACCCCCTCTCACCCTGTAAAGCCTGTGTGTACAGCATTCTGCTGAGGTACTCTGTGGAGGGGAAACTGAGTCCACTGTCCAGTTCCATCACCAACACCCCATGATCCGACACCTGTTACACAGACAGACAAAACACATGTTACAGACACAAAATACACCTATTATATATAGGATTGTCTCTCTCACGCACACACGCTACCTTTATGTGGGGCCGGGCTATGTTATATAGGAGCATGAGTCCAGACACAACTACTCCTCCCACAATGCCGTACTGCACCTCCCAGAAACTCAACAGGAAAGTTGTCAAGAACGGCACCAGGTCAAGCTCTGAAACACACACAAGCACACTTATTTATTTTATCTTTGACGGATGCAAGTTAAAGGATCATATTATTTGAGTCGTCACATGAGTTCTGAAATTCAACATATTGAAGAATTGCAGATAACAGCGGAACATGGCCGGCTCTGGGATTCGATCAAACAACCTCCGAGTTACGGCTCTGAACGCGAGGCTAGCTGCTGCCATGCCGCACACACACACACACACACACACACACACACCTTAACTTACTGCGTATGCGCCAGAGCTTCTGGACCACGCTGTAGTCAACCATCGGTGCCACAGCGCAGATAATGACCGCGGCCAGAGAGGCCTTTGGAATGTAGTAGAACGCCGGCATGAGGAAGGCCAGGGACAGCAGCACTATCACACCTGAACACCAGAGGGCGGCAAAAACCACAGTCATCACTTTGGATCAGTTACACTAAACCACCAATTAATCTATAACATGCTACACCCTATGTGGCTTTACAGTCAGTTAGTGGGGGTGATGACATTGCATATATATCACCGCTAGCAGCTTTTTTTAGGCACAGCACTTAGCCATGGAATATTAGCCTGATACCCAAAACAGGCTTATTACACTTATACGACCAGCCCTGAACACTACCTAACCAGTTAAAAATATCATCACTTTAGTTTAATGTTAAACTATTAGTTTACCAGTAATCTATAATATACAACCACTTTTGTTTCAGGCTAAAGTACTATTTTACTAGTAATCTATAGAATACAACTCCACTGCACAATACAGTGTTACTGCCCCTGAAACAAAAGACAAATAATGTGAGAAAGACAGTTTGTGTGTGTGTGCACGTGTTAAATGATGCATTACCAGTGACTAGGCCTCCAGCTGGTGTACACACCCCTGTCTGTGAGTTCACAGCAGTCCTACATATGAACACATTATACAGTATTACGTGCACACACACACACACACACCACATTTGAGCATATTCATACAACTCCCACACAAACACAGACACACACCTCCCAAAGCTTCCTGTGACAGGATAGGCGGAGACGAAGGATCCCATGACGTTGGTTAGACCAATAGCAAACAGTTCCTGGTTGGCATCAATCCTATAATCATTCTGACTGGCTGGTAAAGACACACATGAAACCAGACCAACCAATCAAAAAATAAGCATTTCGCATTTAGTAGCAAACAAGATAAAGTAACGATATTACAGTGCAAATTAATATATGACAATACTGGCACATAGACACACAGAAAAACACATAAGGCTTTTACCAAAAGCTTTGGCGATTGCGATGCTCTCTAAAAGACCCATGAAAGGGATGACAGCCAGTCCAGCTCCAAAATCCTGCCATGAGATTGGTCAGAAAGAGGGTGCAACGTTGTTAATACTATTGTCAGGATTGGCTTAGCATTCGACCAGGCACCTTTGACTGTAATGGTAACGGAAATCTGTATCCCTATTGGTTCACACCCGTGTCGCTCACCCAGTCTGTATCCCTATTGGTTCATACCCCTGTCACTCACTCGCTCTGTATCCCCATTGGTCCATGCTCGCATCACTCACCCGTACGATCTCTCCAAAGCTGATCACAGTACCGTTGGGCGTGGTCTCAGAGAAGCGTGGAACCCTGAACGGCGGAAGGCCCTGGGACGTCTTCCCGGTGATGGTAAACACCGGAGAACCAAACGCACTCCATGAGAACGCCACAAGAGACGCCACCACCACAACCAACGCATTGCGCACTGGAGACACACATGCATATTAGAGCGCACACACACACAGGTGAGAATCCCCCCCCCCACACACACACACACACGTACTGACCGGTGGCAGTGCTCCAGACCAGACTGTGAGCGACCCTGGCCATGGTGGTGCCTTGCTCCGACCTGGGTTTTAGGGTTCTCTTCATCCAGGTCAACATGACCAGCACACCCAGACACAGAAGACCCAGAACCACGTCACCGATCCTGAATGAACCCAAATACTCCATGTGAATCCGCAGAACGAGGATCTGAACACATCAAAGTCCACGTCAGGGCTCATCTGCACCTCCATACAGCCAGGCACTGCTGCGCCTTCTGGAATATGCCATATGCCAGCATCTATATCACTGGACTATACCGGGAGTTCCTGCATCTATCCCCCCGGGAGTTCCTGCATCTAACCGCCGGGAGTTCCTGCATCTATCCCCCGGGAGTTCCTGCATCTATCCCCCCGGGAGTTCCTGCATCTATCCCCCCGGGAGTTCCTGCATCTATCCCCCCGGGAGTTCCTGCATCTATCCCCCGGGAGTTCCTGCATCTATCCCCCCGGGAGTTCCTGCATCTATCCCCCCGGGAGTTCCTGCATCTATCCCCCCGGGAGTTCCTGCATCTATACCCCAGGAGTTCAGAAAATACTACCCAGTGTCCATAATATCTATTGGGGGTAGACTGTCTTGTGAACATACTATCCTGGTCAGAACATGGCTGGTGCCTTTTTGTACCTGGCCTCAGGTATCCTGTAGAAGGTATAGTACAGCTCCAGGAAGAAGCCCTGAGGTATATTCTTCAGCCCCAACACATTCTGGAGACACAATCATGGATTCGTTAAGACTGTTGCATCAACAAACAGCAACAATAATTAAGTGGTTGAATGGGTATGGGTGTGTGTGTGTGTGTGTGTGTGAGCATAAAAATATATTTGGGGTTAGGTTTAGGTGCAAATGTGTGTTTGTGTGTCTTACCTTGACTTGGCCAAAGCCTATTGTAACCGCAGCAGCACAGGTGAAGCCTTTGATAACCGGATAGGAGATGAAGTCCAGTAGGAACCCTGTACATTAGAACCAGAACAAAAACTGTTGGTGATGTCATGGTAATGTCAAACTATAATTATGAGGGTCTTCTAGAACCAGACCTATGAAGGTGTTCTAAAACCAGATCTATGCAGGTGTTCTAGAACCAGACCTATGAAGGTGTTCTAGAACCAGACCTATGAAGGTGTTCTAGAACCAGACCTATGAAGGTGTTCTAGAACCAAACTTTGAGTTCTCCCCTACCCATGCGCAGCAGGGCCATGCTGGTCTGTATGGTTCCACAGAGCAGGGTGAGGATGACTGCTCGGATCGGGTCTCCCCCCACGTAGGAGGCACACAGCAGGGACATGATGGCCGTGGGTCCCAAAGTCACGTCTTTGGAGGTACCCAGCACTGTGTAGATAAAACCACCCATAAAAGCTGAATACAGCCCGTACTGTAGGAGAGAGGGAGGGATTATTTTAGGTGAAAGGGTCAGGTCAATGTGAATATGGCCCATAATGGCTTAACAGTGTTCCAAAATGCACCCTGTTCTGTATATCAGTCTTCCATTGTGCAAAGTAAAGAGTAGTGAACTAAAAATGAACTAGCCGTTGCCATTTAAGACACACATAGAGGTAAATCATTAAATTATATGTTCCGAATAAAATTAATTTAAGGTGTTAGAAAATACTATAATAAGACAATACTAAAACTGCATTTATTTTAACAAACATTGGATGGAGAGACTTTGTCCAAGTCAAAGTTCAAACCAACAGCGCCCATGACTCCTCCCACTCACCTGCTTTCAGCTAAACCCCAGGCATGGCCCCTCCCACTCACCTGTACAGGTAGTCCAGCCACCTCAGCGTAGGCCAGTGCTTGAGGCACAGTGGTCAGGCCCACCGTCAGCCCGGCTATCAGGTCCATCTGCAGCCAACTTAGTCTGTATCTGGAGGTGGAGGAGACATTAAAGCATGTTCGAGCTCCCCCCAACCGACAGCTACCGAACACAGGCCCTTCAGGACACCCAGGATGGAAGGTAGAGTGCCTACCTGGGGAGCCAGGTGAGGATGGGGAACCAGGCCTGCAGAGTTCTATAGGAACAGCAGGTCGTCAGCCTCACCCTCACAGACCACATGATTGTACCTGGAGGACAGGAGGTGCTCCAGTTAGAATGGGGAAACAAGAGGTATTTCACACACGCGCGCACGCACGCACACACACACTCCAATACTGCAAACGTTTTAATTGACTGCTCTTTATTAACTCTGCATCCTCTGTCCCTTGAGGTTTATTTTCTGAAACTGCTGTGTTGTCGTACCATCTACATACCTGACAGACTAGCTCCAAATAAACAAACATTTCCGTTCAAATAAAGCTACTTTACAGCCCGTGTTTGGACAACTGCAAAGTCAACTGATTTTATCTTGTAGATGTGTAGAGGGTGTGTCTATATAGACACACACAACAACAGGTAATTCCAGATAGCAAGCTGGAGGCCATGTAGGACAGGTGTTACCTTACCTGGGTCTTCAGGGATGGCGAGGTTCAGAACAGGCAACAATGTGGCGTACACGTCCTCCCACCGAGCAGGTTAACATAACCGCTGGAACTTAAATCATTCTAGAATTCCCAAAAAACAGTATTCCAGTGGGTCTGCATTCCATTTTGGAATTACTGGAATGAGAGAATACAACCAAGAACCAAAAGAAGATTAGAGGGCATCTTTTATGTCACCTGATACACTTCTCAATTAAACATAAACTGCAAACCGTAGTTGGAGTTATTGTCGGTACTCGTTCTAAAGAGTTGACCTGACTCTTATTTTAAGTTGAGTAATTTTGCACACATGTTTGTTCTGAGCAACTTACATGAGCAAAGTACATGTTCATATGTCAAACAAGCCCACAGGAGAACATGAACCCTGGTTTGGCAAGCGCCATACAGACGGTAAGAGCAATTAAAGGTTCAATAAACCATCTTGACATTTCGATATGTAGCTTTGTTTAAAAATATTTGATGTATCGTCAATGACGGCTGATATTGATTATAGACACGAACGTTGGTTTTATGTCCATTATTTGAATTACTGTATCAACCTCCCATCAAGGGGTCAATCAATCCACAATCATTTTAATATGCCGTATTCATTACCTAAGTAAACAGGCAAATACTAACCGGCAATATAATAAAGAACAGTGGACACATAATACATTAATGTACTTTAAGAGACTAACCTTATGTATCCCAGTGTTGAAGTCTTTCTCGAACGTCCGTTCAGTGACAATTATATTTTCTATTATATTTTCACACCGCGGTGAAGAGCGAGGTGATACCAATCACTGCTGTGCAGTTGCTTAAAACCCACTTCCCCCTATTTCTAATAGCGCTGATCTGTTGTCTGGCCGAAACCCTCCACCTCATGTGACTCTGGTCATGTGATCAATGTGGGCGGGACTTGCAAAGCTCCTCTGCTGTTTGCGGAAATGCATTCATTGATTTTTCAAGTTAATTTTTCTCCAAACACTGTGGAATGATTGATCGATAAATTGTGCATACTTTAATTTACCGTATGGTGATAAAGGCAGGCTAACTGTTTGTTGTGAGTGTCTGAGACAACGTATCTAGATCAAACTAAGACTAGTTTCTCGGGAAAGTGGACTACGTCTAAAACCCACTAGACTTGGAAAGTTTGTCTTCATGATTTGTAACTTGATGAGAGGGAAATGGCCGTGGCGCACACTTTGTTGTTGTTGCTGGGTGTAATATGTTGTATTGGAGAATCGAAAAAGAGGAATGTACTTCTTATCATCGGTAAGAGTCGCTTGTTCATTTGTTCACTTCGATAATTGCTGCGTTGAACAGAGATGCACACTTTTGTCATCAAGCTTTTTCTTGGCAAGTAGATCACATCTCTACGTATTCTAATTCTTTAATTTCCACCACATAACTTCCCAATGTATTCCCTTATTACCATTCAACTCTCGACATCTGCGTCACTACAAGTCCCTCTGACATTTTATTTTCCGGCCCTAGTGTTTTTTGCCTTCCCATATCTCATCTAACCTCTCACTTTTCTCCCTAGATTCACCCGTGCTTCTCACCCTCCTGTCTCCCTTTCTCACCCTCAGCTCCTCCACCCACCCACGTGACTCACCCTCCCCTCTTTTTCTCCCCAGCTCTGGAAGTGAATTTTATATGCTGTGTAAGCTGAACAATATTGTCTTTTTGGTGACATGCATGGTTTGTAACCAGCCTGTCTTCATATCCCTCTACCCCTCTTCTTACCCTCTCCTCTCGTCCTCTCCCCATAATGGCTCCTTTAGCGGACGACGCAGGCTTCGAGACGTCTGTCTATAACAACACGGTGGTCCGTACTCCTCACCTGGCTGCCCTGGGCCTCCGCAGTCTGGTGTTCAAGAATGCCTTCACCTCCGTCAGCAGCTGTTCACCCAGCCGATCCACCATCCTGACAGGGCTGCCACAGGTGTGTGTGTGTGTCTGTGTGTATCTATATTAACCTCTAATCTGTATAAGTAACCACAGTCAACTGTGACATATTCAAATAGTGAAGGATAGAGTGGTAGGAGTCTTTGTATAGCGTAACTGTGAATACAATAGCGGTACCTGTCAAGTGAAAGTAATCTTACATCAAAACCAAACCACAGCTTCCTCGTTGGTCTGTTTTCCAAAAAAAGAGTGTGAGGTGTAGTCCGTTTACGTCAGAAGTCGATTCATGCTTAAAGTCAGATTGTGAAGGCCCTTTCCAGAGGGTAGGCAGTAGTCCCAGCTATGTGGCGTGGGCGTGGTTAGATGGTGAGCAATGTTCCTGTGTCCTCAGCACCAGAACGGCATGTACGGCCTCCACCAGGGCGTTCACAACTTCAACTCATTTGATGGGGTTCAGAGCCTGCCGCTGCTGCTGGGCCAAGCTAACATACGTACCGGTAGGACACACACACACACACACCATGGTGGACACACACACACACACCATGGTAGGACACACACACCATGGTAGGACACACACACACACACACCATGGTGGACACACACACACACCATGGTGGACACACACACACACACCATGGTAGGACACACACACACACCATGGTAGGACACACACACACACACCATGGTAGGACACACACACACACACCATGGTAGGACACACACACACACACACCATGGTAGAACACACACACACCATGATGGGACACACACACACACCATGGTAGGACACACACACCATGGTAGGACACACACACACCATGGTAGGACACACACACACACCATGGTAGGACACACACACACACACACCATGGTAGGACACACATACTACATGGTCGGACACACACACAGACACACCATGGTAGGACACGCACACACACACCATGGTAGGACACACACACACCATGGTAGAACACACACACACACACACCATGATGGGACACACACACACACCATGGTAGGACACACACACACCATGGTAGGACACACACACACACACACCATGGTAGGACACACATACTACATGGTCGGACACACACACACACACCATGGTAGGACACACATACTACATGGTCGGACACACACACACACACACACCATGGTAGGACACACACACCATAGTGGACATAACATATGTGTGTTACACCTCTATCCGCTTCTCTCTGTTAGTGTGTGTGTGTGTTTGTCCAGGATAATTTCCTTATTCGTCTCCACACAGGGATAATTGGGAAGAAACACGTCGGTCCTGGACCTGTTTATCCGTTTGACTTTGCCTATACGGAGGAAAACAATTCCGTTCTCCAGGTAAGATTACCATAGCAGGGTTGTATTGAGAAGGTTTTATCAATTCTATTCAAATGATTATGCTACTATAGGGCTGTATACTACGTACATGTATAATATATGGATAATATATGTATACTATATGGATAATATATGTATACTATATGGATAATATATGTATAATATATGTATACTATATGGATAATATATGTATACTATATGGATAATATATGTATAATATACGTGTCATATATGTATAATATATGTTTAATATATGGATAATATATGTTTAATATATGTATACTATATGGATAATATATGTATACTATATGGATAATATATGTATAATATATGTATACTATATGGATAATATATGTATACTATATGGATAATATATGTATAATATACGTGTCATATATGTATAATATATGTTTAATATATGGATAATATATGTTTAATATATGGATAATATATGTTTAATATATGTATACTATATGGATAATATATGTATACTATATGTATAATATATGTTTAATATATGTATAATATATGTATACTATATGGATAATATATGTATACTATATGGATAATATATGTATACTATATGGATAATATATGTATAATATACGTGTCATATATGTATAATATATGTTTAATATATGGATAATATATGTTTAATATATGGATAATATATGTTTAATATATGTATACTATATGTATAATATATGTATAATATATGTTTAATATATGTTTAATATATGTATAATATACGTATCATATATGTATAATATATGTTTAATATATGTATAATATACGTATCATATATGTATAATATATGTTTAATATATGGATAATATATGTATAATATACGTATCATATATGTATAATATATGTTTAATATATGTATAATATATGTTTAATATATGTATACTATATGTTTAATATATGTATACTATATGTTTAATATATGTATACTATATGTTTGTAATACTTATTATATGACGTTCTGGTTCACGTATAATGATCACAGACAATATGTCCCACTGCAAGGTGGGCCGGAATATTACCCGAATAAAACAACTGGTCAGGAAGTTCTTCCAGACACAGAAGGAGGAAGAGGAGGAGAGGCCCTTCCTCTTGTATGTAGCGTTCCACGACACGCACCGCTGCGGACATTCCCAGCCGCAGTACGGCCCGTTCTGTGAGAAGTTTGGGAATGGCCAGAGCGGAATGGGAAGGATCCCGGATTGGAGGCCGGAGTACTATACCCCAGATCAAGTCACAGTGAGGATTAGGTTCTTGTTCTGCTGTATCTGTTCTAAATGGATAATGCATAAACATTATACATATTAAACAGTATGTCATATTTAACAATGTTCTGTTTGGCCAGGTACCCCCTTTTGTGCCTGACACCCCTGTAGCCAGAGCTGATCTGGCCGCCCAGTACACTACAGTTAGCAGACTGGACCAGGGTAAGAGGAACACAAGCACTACTATCTCTACTATCATCTACTCATGTCTACTATCTCTACTATCATCTACTCATGTCTACTCTCTCCTCTATCATCTACTCATGTCTACTATCTCCACTATCATCTACTCATGTCTACTGTCTCTACTATCATCTACTCATGTCTACTATCTCCGCTATCATCTACTCATGTCTACTATCTCCGCTATCATCTACTCATGTCTACTATCTCTACTATCATCTACTCATGTCTACTGTCTCTACTATCATCTACTCATGTCTACTATCTCCTCTATCATCTACTCATGTCTACTCTTTCCTCTATCATCTACTCATGTCTACTATCTCTACTATCATCTACTCATGTCTACTGTCTCTACTGTCATCTACTCATGTCTACTATCTCCTCTATCATCTAATCATGTCTACTCTTTCCACTATCATCTACTCATGTCTACTATCTCTACTATCATCTACTCATGTCTACTATCTCCTCTATCATCTACTCATGTCTGCCCTGATCCCTTCAGGTATTGGTCTGGTTCTAGCTGAGTTGAGGGCAGCTGGTTATGAGAACGACACCCTGGTGATCTACAGCTCGGATAACGGCATCCCCTTTCCCAACGGGCGCACCAACCTGTACGCCTCTGGCACCGCAGAACCCATGCTGGTGTCATCGCCAGAACACCGGGACAGGTGGGGAGGAACCAGTGAAGCCTACGTCAGTTTACTGGGTGAGAAATGGCAGAGGTCTGGGAGAAACCAGTGAAGCCTACGTCAGTTTACTGGGTGAGAAAGGGACGGTGTATTAAAAGAACCAGTCAAACCTTCTACCAAGTGACCTGAAAAACAAACCTTGACCTTGTAGTAGTGTAGTAACACTCAGTTACCACACTGGGGAGACAAACTACCCTGCTGTTGGTTTGGCAATGTGAAAACAAAGTGAAGGAAGAAGGTATACTGCTTCCCGCTTTGTAGAAAGCTCAGTTCTCTTTCCTTAGTTCCATTCGGCTCTGGCTTCTTTCTCTTTTTCAAAGAGGAAGATCAAAGAGGAGCTTGTTCTTCCTGTTTCTCTTCTTTTTTATCTTCTCCAGTCGTCATCTTTTTCTCTCTTCTCCAGACGTCATCTTTATTTCTCTCTCTGTTCTCCAGTCGTCATCTTTATGTCTCTCTCTTCTCCAGACGTCGTCTTTATGTGTCTCTCTTCTCCAGACGTCGTCTTTATGTCTCTCTCTCTCTTCTCCAGACGTCGTCTTTATGTCTCTCTCTCTCTCTTCTCCAGACGTCATCTTTGTCTCTCTCTTCTCCAGACGTCATATTTATGTCTCTCTCATCTTCAGATATTACCCCGACCATCCTGGACTGGTTCTCAGTGCCGTACCCCTCCTACCACCTCCCTGGTAACCCCAAAACCCCGGTCAGTCTGACTGGCCGTTCTCTGCTACCGGCCCTCGTCTCCGAACCCTCCACCTGGCACACCGTCTTCGCCAGGTACAAAGCACAAGGCGGGCAGAGTCATTCACCGGGAAAGTTGGACAGCTTTTAGAATGTTGAATATTGTTCAAACTGAAGACCAACGGTTGTTGTGGCACTGGGTTAATATAACGAGTTTAGAGTTAACAGGAAATTAAGAAGGAAATTCTGCCTTAACTCTCATAAGGTTATGTTTGAAAGAGTGACAAACCTCAATGTGTCTGAGGGAGTCCGTATTCCTCTCTTGTTAATACAATGCAACTTGTGTCTTTCACCTCTGACAGTTCCATTGTGTTTATTTCTCCAACCCGTCTCCCACGGCAGCCAGTCCCTCCATGAGGTCACCATGTACTACCCAATCAGGTCCATCCACCAGGGGTCGTACCGCCTTCTCCACAACCTCCACTACCTCATGCCCTTTCCTATCGACCAGGACTTCTACGTCTCGCCCACATTCCAGGACCTGTTGAACAACACGGTTGCTAGGCGACCCACGGGCTGGTTTAAGAGTCTGCAGCAGTACTACTACAGGTTTATCCCCATTCATATATGATATGCACACATACCTGTGTAGCGTGTTACATGGCTGGATGGTTGTCTGTTTAAATTCCATTCCTGAGAGAACCATGACACTCCTGTCCTTTGCGATGCTCTAATTCAAACTGCAGCTGTTTTTACGTTTGTATTGACTGGAATTAAAGGGAACGCACTTAAGAGTTTGTTGGACTCAGAAGAAGAACTGACCTCTGTACAGCTTTGCACTGCAGCTTTGCACTCAGGTTTGACATTTGCTCTGGGACTAAAGTTAAATTTAATTTACTCTCAATTAACCTGGATTAATTTAAATGGATAAAGAAAACTGTTTCTCTGGTTACATAACGGTCAGTCCCGGGGTTAATCTCTGTGATCTCTGGTTACATAACGGTCTGTCCCGGGGTTAATCTCTGTGATCTCTGGTTATATAACGGTCAGTCCGGGGTTAATCTCTGTGATCTCTGGTTACATAACGGTCAGTCCGGGGTTAATCTCTGTGATCTCTGGTTACATAACGGTCTGTCCCGGGGTTAATCTCTGGTTATATAACGGTCAGTCCGGGGTTAATCTCTGTGATCTCTGGTTACATAACGGTCAGTACCGGGGTTGATCTCTGTGATCTCTAGTTACATAACGGTCAGTCCGGGGTTAATCTCTGTGATCTCTGGTTACATAACGGTCAGTACCGGGGTTAATCTCTGTGATCTCTGGTTACATAACGGTCAGTACCGGGGTTGATCTCTGTGATCACTAGTTACATAACGGTCAGTACCGGGGTTAATCTCTGTGATCTGTAGTTATATAACGGTCAGTCCTGGGGGTAATCTCCATCTCCAACCCGTCCCGTGCAGTTTTTAATCTACCTGTTGCTTCCACAGGGATCGCTGGGAGCTGTTTAACTTGCAGTCAGACCCAGTGGAGAGGGTGAATTTGGCCGGGGACCCATCGCTCGCCCCAGTCCTGGAGAGCCTCAGAGACAGGTTGGGATATTTCCAAATACCTCGTTTAACAACATAGATGCTAAATGTGGTAACTATGGATGCAACTTCATCTTTGCGCAGTATCATAATTTATCCATTGTCTCTATTTCTACATTGTTGGTACAAAGTAAGAGTTTAAATACTGGAATGCTGAACTCTTCACATTTTGCTGCTGTGTTCTGGTCGTTCAAAGTTGCTGTAAGGATTTTGTGATAGTGAGGGAAGTAATGTATTTTTCGGGAAATATTAAAGGATGATTAAATCATGACATGATTCACTTGTGCAGAATTTGTCCAGATCAAATAAAAAATAAATAAGTGGTGCCTGACGCCATTCTAATATGCTGACAGTCATCACACAAAATTACGCAGAATTTCCAATACAAGCCGTTTAATTTATCTAATTAGAGTCCAGTGTAGATAGGAAACTTTCTGAATGGAACGTAATTGGTAAACTCTCACACCCACTCACACACACACACACATCCATATGAGGTGAGGACACATACATATATGTGAGCATCACAGACACAAACTCATATCAAATTGATTGTTTCCTAAAATGTGTATAAAAGTAAAAAGAGGAGCTGTGCAACAGAAGGCTACAGCAATGAAATGAAATGGATAGATAACAATGTGAAACCCACTGTGTTCATTATAAAGTGAGTCCTGTTGAAATTATGAGACCCAACTCCAGTAGCGTTTTCTTTTTGCAAATATATTGAAATGTAGATCTATACCGCAAATCATACCTCAGCTTTTCTTTCATATGCCTACTACATATGGCTAAATAGCCTAACAGACACATCTAAATAAACATATTAAATTAAGTCTGTAATGTTGTTGTATACTGCATGTAGGCAATACTGTTATTACTAAATGGAATCTGAAATTACCTACAAAAGAAGTCAAACGCCTTTTTAATAGCAAAATATTGACTTCAGGAGATTCAGTTTTAACAAATTGTATTGATTACCAAACACGACAGATGGAAGTAGGCTAACGATGACAGGCTCTAATCTCAGTTTCGCAGCATTATGATAAATCATATTCGCCTGTCTGAATAGATACTTAGTGAGAACTCAACTCTCACATTGATTATTCCAAACAAGTCAGAGTAGAGCAGTTGTGCCGTTTGCAATCAGATCGTCTAACGTTATTTGGTCACAACACTTGCTTTACATTTGTTTTAACGGTTAAATTACTTTAGGGTGTTTCACATAACCACGGATAATAGATCAATAGATAACAATGCAGAACTGATTTATTGCAGCACATTACAAAATAGTGTCCCACAAGTTAACTTAGTAGAGATGGAAAAACAGTCTGGTGTACCCTGGCCAGGTGGCTGATATAAAAAAACTGGACAGAATATATAACATCTGGGTTATTTTGTTTTACCCATAGCAATATTGAGGTTGATATTTAAATGGGTATTCGGGAACGATTTAAATAATCTGTTAACTTTTTCCTGATTTTCTTGTTGGAAGATTCCTTGATTCACATGCAAATTTGCTGAAAAATACAGGATTCTCCAATAATGATTGCTTGAAAGAATATTGGTATTTTGCAAAAAAATCGAAACATTTTCCCTGCTTGATTTTTAATAATAATAAGTAACTAATGGCATTAACTTTATTCCATATGGAAGCAATATCATATAACAACAACAAAATTTGTTTGTAAAACAATTTGGCATAATACGTAATACAAAGAGCCGGTTTCACCTGCTATTATGTTGCCAGGTTGGTGAAGTGGCAGTGGGACACGGGCGACCCCTGGGTGTGTGAACCAGACGCCGTGTTCGAAGACAAACTGGAACCACGATGTCGACCGCTCTACAACGGACTCTGACCTGGACACCAGAGGAGCTTATTATTGTAAAACGTTTGAAAGGATGCTGCTGCAACCCGGTTAGTAGAGTTCAAGAGACTTGTTAAATCTATAAGCCAAGACACATTGACACGGTTTGTTGGCTTGTGGTGTTCCAACATCTTGATGAGACAGTTTTTCCTGTAATGATATTCAAAAGGCCCCTTCCACTTGTGCTGCTATATGCAGTAAACAGTCATTTCTGTGAAACTTTTACATTTCAGTGAGCAGCAGTGGCTAAATCCCATTTTACATTTAATCCAGACCCTAATCATGTTTCCATGATGGGATACACGTGGTACAGTGGGTCTGAGGTAATGAGTGATGCCATGAATCATTACAGAGTGTTTACGACATATTTGTATTGTTATTCAGATTGTACATATGTTTTTGTAAAAATGACTTCTTGAATTTTCTAGATTTTTCCCACGTTCATTCAGTATTTCCTAATAAATGTGTCAATTTTCATAATGACTCGCTGTATCTTTCACCTGTAGCGAAAAAACATTTTGGCTACTGTAGATTGAATGTACAGTTGCGCCTATATTGTGTTTTGTCATTGTCACCATAACTCAACTATGTTTTTCGGTCTTCAACAAATATTCTGCTCTATAGGCCAGGTTGAGCAAAGAGTAAATAAAAATAGTTTGACTGAAACAACAATTCACAGTGGGTGTCAAGGTCGTGACCAATGAAAAGTTGTGAGACATGTCATTGTTGATGTGTGGCAACAGCTTTGCTCTCACTACCACACAGTTTTATAAAGTCCAAGGTTGTTAAAGTTAAATGTCCAAAGAACGCTATAATTTCACTGTCTTGTCTCCTCAATGATCTGATGACGAGGATCAGTGGGGTTTCCTCGTGTCATCGCCCCCTTCCCTCCCAAACCCAAAAAGGAAAACGGATCAATCCGGATTGGAATTTTCCTCTGCGCGTGATTCACCCAACCGATCTGATCCAATCAACGGGTCACGATCGCGCCGCGCGCCTATATAAACGACCACAACATAAAAGCCCCAACCAACCCAAGCGTGACCAAGAAAGCCGGTTGATATTGTAAAGACAGGACTGGTAACTACAGCGCACGGCAGAAAAAGACATCAGAAGAACCCAAGAAAGTCCAACCGGCAAAACTACCCGGAAACTCGACATTGCATCCAGTGCGTAAAGTGCAATAGAGATTCCACGATGGAGAGGTCCGTTAGATTCGCTGTTGCGTGCGTCGCCATCTCCATGCTTATTTCGTGCAATCCTATCGAGGCATGGTACAAGCAGTCGACCGGTCCCAGCTACTATTCGGTCGGTCGAGCTTCGGGGCTTCTTTCCGGGATCCGGAGGTCCCCGTACATCCGACGGTCCGAGTCCGAAGAAACGGTTATGGACAGCGGAGAGTCGACAGGGAACAACGTGGTGACAGACGGTAACCGACAGACCCCTGTGTTAAAAAACATGGTGAGTGTAATTTGGCGAGTAAATTTGATGTGTTATTGTGATGTAAATTGATTATTTTTTCAAAAGAATCGTGAGCCATAGGTAACATTAGGATTGGTAGGCTAACTAGTTTTTTCACGTTTTAATGTGTATATAAATGCGGATAATAAGAAGGAATCGAAAAGGAAGTCGCGTGCCAGATAGAGGAGACATGTGCGTAAAAGCGCAGTTCATTTTAATCCCCAAAACTACTTGCCCGCATCCTTAAATAAAATATATGAATTATAAACTATTCACATTGTAGGTTTACACGTATACAAGCCTCCAATGAAATAGTAAAATGTACATTTAGATAACGAAATCGATATAAAACAGCAATTTTAACCAACCTGTAGGATCACCGCGGGCGGGTTGAATGAGTTGGACAATACGTATTGTTATAAGCCATTTCTCTTTCATAGAATCTGTCCTTGTTCCCTGTCTTACCCCCCCCTTCCCCCTCTCTCTCACCCTCCTTTTCTCAGGCCATTTGCGTGAAGGAAATCTCCCCCCTCCTAAAAAGCTGCGAGCTGCTGCGGGACGGAACCAGCAGGGACGGGACCAGCACGTTTCAGTGTAAGGCGGACGTGTTGCTCTCCCTGGACACGCAGGACTGCATGACCGCGTGAGCCGCACTAATCTCCCGCCGGCGCCAACGACACACCTGTTGACTTTGCGCGAGACCAACGGTCCGGGAAAAAAACTAGCTAGCGAGAAAAGAAACCGTTAATTGATGACGACGTTTAACCGTTTCTCATTTCTATAAAAAACCGTGTGAAGATGTTTATTTAATACAGCTAGTGTGTAAAACAAAATAACAAGTGAAAAACAAAATGGAAAAACGCCCAAGTGCAATGTGTGTTTGTGTCAGAGAAAGCTTTTAGCCTGCTAGGAAACAAATCTGTCTTCTCCAATCCTCAACCATAATTGTATTCGCGTTGCCAAATGTCGGCTGTTATTAAATGTTCATAAATCGTTGACTGCTGAGCAGAATCTGTCAAAGCACTTTTATTTATTAAAATGAACAAATATCGCTGAGTCCTTTTGCATGGATGTGCATTTTTTCTGGACTGATGTAGAGGAAATATGCAGTAATAGGCAATGATGTTTGTTATGTTGACAAAATGTATTTAATTTCAGAAAATGTTATGGTCATTTATATTATCTTTATTTTTTCATGCTGAAAATGAACAGGGCCGACCACATATTATACCGGACAAGTGACTAATAAACATGTCAAATAAGACTTGAATAGTGCATAGCCTATTTATCTTATGACACTACGGCCACGTTGTTCCCCAATGGCAGACAGCAATCTATTCACAGTAACACATCTCAATCTAAAAACACTAGCTTGAAAATGTTTAACAATGACAAAATAATAAAATATGTAATTAAATGATACATGCTGCACGTTGAAACAGTATTAAGTTACATTTCCGGAACTGAAAGGCACACAGGAATATGGTAGGCTATATTATGGTAGGCTATATTATGGTAGGCTATATTATGGTAGGCTATATTATGGTAGGCTATATTATGGTAGGCTATATTATGGTAGACTATTCTGAAACAACAAAATCACTAATACTTATTAGAATAATCAGGGGGTTTTTTCACTCACAGTTGTTTGGAAATTGTTTGACAGCAATTAAATGTATCGAACAACATGCATCTCGCACAAAATAGGTTTCATAAAAACAACCAGTTTCACATGTTAAAAGGGTATTAAATGTGTGAGAGGAAAAGAGCGAGCAGTTAGAATGGAGGTTGATGAAGCTTTATTCCGGGCAAATGAAAACAAAAGAGGCAACCTCCCAAATCGCACCTTTATTTGGTTAGTAGGTTTCACGGTGGGCTCCGGTAAAGTCGTGCCCTATTTAGGTGGTAGTGTGGTGTTTCGGACGTCGACCAAGGTGTTTCACCGTCGATCGTGACGCACATTCAGCTAAGCATTGACGATGGGAGGAAATTACACTACAAGTGCGGCGCATGAGTGAGCCCCATAAACCAGTACCTCACTGTGCAACACAACCTCTCATCCAATGGACAAATGGTAAATCCTGACTCTTGCCTGAGATGCATAGTCTCGCTCTCTCTCTTTATTATTGACTTTCATTCTCCTTTTTTTATTTACTCTCTCTAGTCGACTGGTCATTTAGCATCAACCTGTAACTGAGCAACCAAAGCAGAGAGCTTTCTACAGGGTTCCTTCAGCGCACACACAAACACACACACAGTGGTGTTCTATTATTGTAACTTATGTAATTACTTTCTAAGGCAACTCTGGTCTAAATACAACGATAATAACAAATATTACAATTTGGAAAAAATACAACAGTTATGTCAGGAAAAAAAATCCAAGAATCAGATTCTTATTAGGGCTGCAGCGATTACAAACGTACAAAAAAATAAATACGCAGTATGAGGTCCACAATTGTGCTCAAACAAAAAGGACAAAGGGGCAAAGGTTCAGTGTTCTCCAAAGGAAGCCACCACCACCAGAACCCTTAGAACTCACAGCAGGGAAACGGCTTCTAGGTTCTCTTTGATAATGGTGTCCATGACGACCTGGAAGACTATCTGGATGTTGGAGGTATCCGTGGCCGTGGTGAAGTGGTGGTAGATGAGCTTGCTGGGCGTGGCGTTGAGGGACACGAACATGCCGGCGATGTACCGGGCCGCGGTGTCCACGTCGCAGTCGGCACCTGGTGTTCGGGTCGGGGGGGGTTGTTCACTTGTCAGTCATAATTATGCCGCACACTACCATTACTGTCTACAGGAGTTGGTGGAATTTCACAATAAACACATTTTTTTGTTGTGATTCCTTTACTCGATCATAAGCCTGTGTTTTGTTTTTAACGTACCATGAAATGTTTTTATACACCAGCGGATAGCTGGAGAATTATCAACTGTCAAGTATTGTTTTCTGCACTGTGTGACATGGTTGTGTTTACTACAATGGACACAACACAAACACAGACAGTGTTGTTTCTTATCCGCACTGACCTTTGAACTGAGGTAAATACAGCCTTAGATGTCGCCCAGAGTGTAAAATCTTCTCTTGGAAAAGGTCAATCTTGTTCATGAATAAAATCTGAAATACACAAATAAACAAAGACACTCATAGAAAGGCAAGCAACTCTATAAATATATATATATATCATTTGTGAGATATTAGTTCCATTACAAATAACATTTACATCTATGTCATGGAACAAAACCACTAATTTGAATACAGATCGACTGTATGAGCAATGAGGACTGGAAGGTTCTGTCTTCAAAACATCATCCTGAGGTAGTTGGCGTCAAAGATTTTTTAAATTCTTTTGAGCACAACAACCCGAGCTGGGTTATTTAAGTGATATAGAGGTAGAAAAGGCAGACAAAGGCCAGGTCAATAAATACATTTTCTTCTGGTCCCAGGCTGTTCAGTAAAGTTGCTGTTGGATGAACGGTAAAATCAATAGTTGGAATTGAGCGCGACCACTGACAAATGTAGATTAATTACCCAATCCAGCCATGTCACAGATTGATCAATCAGTCCCTCTGTCAAAACATTTGGTTTCTCTTTCCTTTCAGCGGTAAGACGAATAAAAAAACGTTCTCATTCCACCAGTCGTTGTTGTGTAAAAGGAGTTCACCTCTTTTCGGTGGAAAGTCAAATATGTGTTTTCATTCCAGAATTACTTTCAGACAACGTGAAGGTGTTCTCAGTCCAGATCTGAAAAGACTTCTCCATCCACCTCTCAGTGGTACAAGAAACAACTACTAGCCAGATTATCAGGCATGTCTTATCTACACGAAGACGACATTGTGTGTGTTGTGGGTGTGTGTGTTCTGAGGGACCCGTATGCTGAGGGAACCGTATGCTGAGGGAACCGTATGCTGAGGGGCCCGTATGCTGAGGGGCCCGTATGCTGAGGGAACTGTATGCTGAGGGGCCCGTATGCTGAGGGAACCGTATGCTGAGGGAACCGTATGCTGAGGGAACCGTATGCTGAGGGGCCCGTATGCTGAGGGGCCCGTATGCTGAGGGAACCGTATGCTGAGGGGCCCGTATGCTGAGGGAACCGTATGCTGAGGGAACCGTATGCTGAGGGGCCCGTATGCTGAGGGAACCGTATGCTGAGGGAACCGTATGCTGAGGGCACCGTATGCTGAGGGAACCGTATGCTGAGGGACCCGTATGCTGAGGGAACCGTATGCTGAGGGAACCGTATGCTGAGGGAACCGTATGCTGAGGGGCCCGTATGCTGAGGGAACCGTATGCTGAGGGGCCCGTATGCTGAGGGAACCGTATGCTGAGGGAACCGTATGCTGAGGGAACCGTATGCTGAGGGGCCCGTATGCTGAGGGAACCGTATGCTGAGGGAACCGTATGCTGAGGGCACCGTATGCTGAGGGAACCGTATGCTGAGGGGCCCGTATGCTGAGGGAACCGTATGCTGAGGGAACCGTATGCTGAGGGGCCCGTATGCTGAGGGAACCGTATGCTGAGGGAACCGTATGCTGAGGGACCCGTATGCTGAGGGAACCGTAGGCTGAGGGAACCGTATGCTGAGGGGCCCGTATGCTGAGGGAACCGTATGCTGAGGGAACCGTATGCTGAGGGAACCGTATGCTGAGGGAACCGTATGCTTGGTTCATCGTCTAGTTTTTTGTTTTGGCCAAGACAGTTTATTTAAGTTGCTGACATGAAACGTTGCCTTCTGATTGCATAAATGTAAAATATACATTTCTGACCAGCGGATGACCATGAAATGTAAATGTATTTGGATAATGAAGAGCAGAAGGCCTTTGAGTTTTAATTTGCTGTACAATACATTTCTACATTTTCCATATAATTAATATCGTAATATTTCCATTACTACCATTGAAGTACTTCGGAAGAATATGTTGTTGCAGATGGAGGAGAAAAGCTTCAAACTCTCCTGTAGTCGGTTCTGAAAGTCAAAAACAAACAAACATTTAAATCCGCATTCGTAAGACCTTATAAGTAAGAATTATAATTGTTACGGTTATCAGTAAAATTAAATTTCAATATTGTTAATTAACAAGTGTGTGTGTGTGTTACCATAGATGGGTCCTCCACCAGGGTCATGTCATATCCACTGAGAGATACAACAAAAAGGACGGCCCGAACGTCTTCGAAACAACCGATCCACTTCCTTCTCTCAGTCCTCTGACCGCCCACATCATACATCCTGGAGAAGAGGAAGAGAGATGAAGAGATACATAAATCTGCACGGGTTTGGCCAATTAATTGAAAGTAGACCAATATGATATTGACAGCATGTTGCCAACAACTTGTGTTCAAATGGAAAATCCTGCTACTATTCTGAATGTAATTGGGTGTGTGTGTCTGTGTGTCTGTGTGTCTGTGTGTGTGTCTGTGTGTGTGTGTTTGTGTGTGTGTGTGTGAGAGAGAGAGAGAGAGAGAGGATGTGAAACTGTGTTTATCAATTAGACAAAGATTAGTGGTATAATGAATTTATTCAAATGAAGGCAGGAACCGTCTTTTGGGTCGTTCAGTCACACCTGGGGCCTCCGTGAAAACCCTTCAGGTCGACTGTGAGGGTGTGTCCCAAATGTCAGACGTTATTCCCCAGTGCACTACTTTTACCCAGGGCTAATAAGGCTTTAGTCAATCAAGGTACACTACCTAGAATGCCATTTTGTAAGCATCCAGAGAGCTTAGCATAAGCCAGAGATGATGGAAGGTAGTATTTTAGCATAAGCCTGTGTCATGAAACAATAGATATCGACGACAATGGGCGCTCTTCTCCTAGGATTCAGGGTTTAACACCGTCAATGTCAACAGCAAATAGCAGCACAAGAGAAATATCACCTTTTTTCAAAACAAAGTGACTGTTGTACCTGTGACGACTTTGGCTTGTCCATTCACCATCTACATTTTAGTCCCATCCACAACATTAGCATGAATACATGATTTTATTAATAACTGTAAATAACTGACATCCAAGATTTTAATTGAGACTTTAGTGTTTTTCTGAGGTTAATAACTGCCACCAAGATTTGAATTGAGACTTGCAATAATACGAGGAAAAAACCCAAAACCAATTATTTTTGGAACATTGAAATGATCTTCATTTCGTTTCATCTTCTATCCTTCCATAACTTATCCTGTATTCTCGGATACTTGTCTTTAATCTTCCACATCTCGTTCGTTCAGCACGACAACACCATATCGGTACTTCCCTTCTCGCTCTGAATTGTACATTCCCTCTTTTATTTCAACCACAACGCAAACTCCCAAACGGGCGATTATCCAAATGCTTTTCGATTCCCTCCGTTATTCCCCCTCTCTCCCTCTGTCCCGCTCTCCCTCTTAACCCAGTTAATTCCTTGGTCCATCATTACTATCGTTTCATTACGTGATGAAGACAGGAGATCCCAAACGGCATCATATCCCATGTGCCCTAGGCCCGGAGTCCTAGCTGTATGGAATAGGGACTAGGGTGGCATTTAAGACGGAGGCAGGGACATATTCTTCCTGGATCTGGAAGGGGGAATTAAAGAGGTCACATGTCAATTGGAAACACTATGCGTGCGTGTAGGCAGGCGTGCACCAATGGGTGCTGCTAGACGGCACAGACAACGTGATTGGAGCGTGTTCCATCCTTTCAGCGCATCGTTAATAGGGGTTAACTAACGAGCCATGACCTGGGATGACATTCAAGGTGTGTGGGTATGAGGAAATGGTTGAAGACCCCACAAACCCCCCCACCCAGGGAAGAGAATAAACTATGTAGAAATTACATTATTAGAGAGAGACCGAGAGAAACATAGAGATTGAGGGACTGAAGGTCTCTTACTATAAAACCATCTGGTACCCCCCAAAAAACAACCCCCCCCACATCCGCAGTGTTGATATCCGCAATATAACAGTAGTTGACGAGGCAAGAGTGTGTGTGTGTTAGCATGCGATAGAGATAAGAGGGGAGTGTGTGTATATCATATCACATTGTTTGTCATTTGACATCTGAATTGTGTTTGAAGTGTGTTGAAACCAAACCCCACAGAAACCAGACAGAGATAAGTAAGAGACTGGGGAAAGTGTTTTGATATCCCCAGTTGAATGTTTCTATCTTGTTTTATGTTGAACATTTAACTGTGTTTGAAAATATAATCAAAGGTTCATCGATGTTTAAAGCTATCTCCGATTCTACTCTGTATGTAATTTGTGTGTAACATTGGGAAATGTTGAAAAGGACACCCTGGTTTTAGCTGGGACTAAATAAACTATCTCCATCTCTACAGACCTCCTTCAAATTAAATTCATTAAGGTTTTACTCGCATGGAAAGTGTTATCCCACACGAACGTCAACATGTGGACACAAATCCAATCAACGCTGACGCAGATTGGAAATAAAAGGAAACATAGTCATACTCAATCAGCAACAACTGGCTAAAACAGTACATTAAGAGGACGTTGACGACCATAATTCAATCGTGAGAAAGACACAGGCTGTAATGTCATTGTCCTGGGTGGCCTGTTGACTGACAGCGCTCGCGGGTGTGTCAGAAAGCTATAGAGCGTTTTTACACTGGGGTAGACTTATTCAGATGAACAAGACTTTCTGCTTGACCTGAGAATCAGAAAAAAATGTTTTGATATAAACTGATGAAAGGGTCACCTGCCGAAGTACGTTTCCAGCATATACTACCTATGGTTACTGAGGTAAAGACGATATCTTGCTCAATGTGAATTAGAGTGGAACATGCGTTGACCCAGGAAGTCTGGTTGTTTTTTTAGCTCCTAATATGAACAAGTTTAGAAATAACTATTAACTAAGGTGTTGTGAAGCAACAAAACAATCAAAACGTGAGCATGCAGACAGTCTTACGGCCTTGCGACAGCACAGCCAGTTCCCTATTCCTCTGTGAATAGAAAATCGTATTTGAATAATTTGCAAATGTTCTCTAAAATAAATGTAACGTTTCAACATTTGTGGCGTCTAAATAAGCCAATTTTCTACAACTGATATGACACAGAGGTTTTCTCCCAATGGTTGGCAGATATTTGTATATCTGTATTTTCCATATAAAGTTGGGACATTTTCACTTCATATGAATGGGTGTACTCAGTTTTGTTGCCAGTGGTTCAGACATTAATGGGCACAGCAAATGTACACTGTTAAACAAGCTGTACACTCACTACTTTAAATTGTTGCAAAGTGTCATTTCTTCAGCGTTGTCATATAAAAAAAGTTATAATCAAATATTTAGACAAATGTGAGGGGTGTACTCCCTTTTGTGATGTACTGTTTATCTCTTAAAATTTTAGTATTCGTTTAAACATTTTCGGAAATAACTTTTCCCTTTTAAGTTGGTAGTGGTGGTGTAGTTTAGCTCTCTCACCATTGTCGGTATGTGTGTACCACACAGATAGATATTCAAGTGGAGCTACCTGGTTTAGGAAGGGTGGAATAAAGGATAAAATGCCATTTTCTCCAGAGAGTCTTGACCTTATCTCAGACCGTCATCCTGTGTTCGGGGTTATTGTCTTTGGAGAAATTGGAAAGAGGGACTCATGCTCTCATCCAAATGGATTTCTGACTCAACAGTTAGAGTGGTGTGTGTGTGTGTGTGTGTGCGTGTGTGCGTGTGTGTGTTTGCGTGTGTCAGCCTTTGATGTGACAATTGGTATTTTCAGTCAGTAAAACCATCAATCAGCAGTGCAAACTCCAGTTTGATTGACAGCTTTTTATTTAATGTGTCCATGACCCCACATGCTGATTCTCAATGTATGTGTGGATGTGTGTGTGTGTGTGTGTGTGTGTGCGTGCTTGTGCACGCGTGTGTGCCCATGATGAACCCAAATCAGCAATTTAACTGCGACAAGACAGATCGCATCACACATTTACTCATCCAATATGTGAGTGAAATACAGAGACACACACACACACACACACACACAGACACAGACACGCAAACACGCACACACACACACACGCACACAGGCACACAAACACACACACTAAAAAGCTGTGGAATATTGACAAGCTGGTCCTTCAAGACACTGTTACAAAGTTAGAATGGAAAACAGTGGCACCTTATGAAAAGCCTCTCGCCACAGCCAGGTTATATTGTATGTTGTTATAATTCATTTTAAAAAAATAGGTAATATTGTTAGTTAGAATCATTCATATGAAATGTGAAGGTAACAGGGGATTTATTGCATTTACTTTAAGGAATTCAGCTGGAGGGAAACCGTCGAGTCAGGTTTGTATCCGAAATGAGACACTAGTGTGTTCCCTATATAGACTAGTGTGTTCCCTATATAGACTAGTGTGTTCCCTATATAGACTAGTGTGTTCCCCATATAGACTAGTGTGTTCCCCATATAGACTAGTGTGTTCCCCATATAGACTAGTGTGTTCCCCATATAGACTAGTGTGTTCCCCATATAGACTAGTGTGTTCCCCATATAGACTAGTGTGTTCCCCATTTAGACTAGTGTGTTCCCCATATAGATTAGTGTTCCCCATATAGACTAGTGTGTTCCCCATATAGACTAGTGTGTTCCCCATATAGACTAGTGTGTTCCCTATATAGACTAGTGTGTTCCCTATATAGACTAGTGTGTTCCCTATATAGACTAGTGTGTTCCCTATATAGACTAGTGTGTTCCCTATATAGTCTACGGTTATCATCCACCAGTCTACGGTAATCATCCACCAGTCTACGGTTATCATCCACCAGTCTACGGTTATCGTCCACCAGTCTACGGTTATCATCCACCAGTCTACGGTTATCATCCACCAGTCTACGGTTATCATCCACCAGTCTACGGTTATCATCCACCAGTCTACGGTTATCATCCACCAGTCTACGGTTATCATCCACCAGTCTACGGTTATCATCCACCAGTCTACGGTTATCATCCACCAGTCTACGGTTATCATCCACCAGTCTACGGTTATCATCCACCAGTCTAGGGTTATCATCCACCAGTCTACGGTTATCATCCACCAGTCTACGGTTATCATCCACCAGTCTAGGGTTACCATCCACCAGTCTACGGTAATCATCCACCACTTGGAATTAACAGCAGCAGTTAGAGGTGTATCTTCAGCGTTGTTTACCTGAATAGCAGGTGGTTGACCTTAAACTGTGTCTCGACGACCCCTGTGGTGCGCAGCCTGACCCTCAGGACATCCGTTTCCGTGGGAACGTAGTCGGGGGAGATGACCCGACTCATGTTCTCGAAGAAACTATGGACGGGGGAGAAGTGAAAGAGGGGTGAGTGGTGAGCAAGGGGGCCGTGGGGAGAATGAGCACCAGGTCTCTGAAAGGTAACGATGTCATAGGTGACAGAGAGACCCGGGAACCCACAGAATGACAGACATGTGAGGAGCACAGAGAGAAACTAACGCCTTACCCCCCTCCCCCCCCCGGGCCTCCCAGTGCCTCCTGTAGGAGCTGCACCAACGGATGACCGGGTTACCGGACTTTACACATTTCAAATGAAGTGTGGCTGTGGTTTTTCTAACAGAAAGGGAGTGACACTTGTGTGTTGGTGTGTGTGTGTTTCTGTCCAGGTAGCTGATTAGGAATGACTGGGTTAGAATGTCAGCCTCACTTTGGAATGGCGGAGAGGCCAACTCTGTGTGTAGGCGTGTCTGAACCCTGTAGATAAGCCCACACCTAAAGCATTGTAGCGGGAACGAGAGCAGAGTCCTGTTGAGAAGGGTTGGTTTGTCCTTCAGGAACCATTAGGTATTAAACACACACACACACACACTGCTCCAACCCCCTGGGTGTGTGTGTGTGTGTGTGCGATTCTCAGTGACACACAGTCACAGCACACGGCTAATCACTGGACTCCAGGCATCTACACTTTGATAATTACACCCCTGGGTTGTCCAGTGTGTGTGTGTGTGTGTGTGTGTGAGAGAGAGAGAAAGAAAAGACAGTAAAAGATAAATTAAGTGTATAATAATACGCGCACGAGCATATTGTGTATTATATGTGCATTTCTATACATGTGTGTGTTTTAGTCATTGCTATAGTTAGTAGTTGCAGTTAAAACTTTAGCAGGTACATGGTGTGTGTACTCACTACAGAACTGTGTCGTTGTGTGTAAACTGGTATGTTTAATGTGTGTGTGTTATGTGTGTGCTCACTACAGAGCCGTGTTGTTGTGTGTAAACTGGTACGTTTAACGTGTGTGTGTGTTATTTGTGTGCTCACTACAGAGCCGTGTTGTTGTGTGTAAACTGGTACGTTTAACGTGTGTGTGTGTTATGTGTGTACTCACTACACAGCAGAGTCGTTCAGTTCAAACTCATATCCCCTCCGGACGGCCGCTCTGACACCACGGTCAGCCCAGAGACAGGAAAGGGCGTGGCCTACGAAAGGAAACAGCACCTGGTCCTCGTCAAAACACCGGCCGCACGACAACACTGAGTGGGCATGTACCTGGGGGTGGAGGGGGGGTTAGGTACGGGGGGTACAGAGGTAGGAGGGGGTGAGCGTCGGCACGGAAACGTGTTCACACATACAATGTTACAGCGAGCAGATCGGCAGAACCAGAAATGTGCCCCGGCGTCGGGAATAAACCTAATCTAGATGAACGGACAAAGGATGGCGGTTTGACAGCGTGACATCAGTCATAAAAACTGGACCACGGATGAACGCTGTGATATTAATTGTCAACTTCCAAATTCATCACCGGTGATTTGTCGGGCTTCCTGTGGGTGGTGAGGCTATGAGCTCTGTTACCTTTGACAATAAGGCTATTAAATTGAACCTGACACACACACACACACACACACACACACAGGCGCCACATACACACCACATACACACCACACACACACACACACACACACACACACACACACACCACCCACCATATCTCTTTTCCATCACACCATGTCATTATACAGTCATTATACTCCGACTCATTGACACAACTGGTTGTTATTGTGGTATATTTCAGTTAAATTCTGCTGTTCAAACACTTAAATTACACAGGTAATAGAGTAAGTGAGAGTGTGTGTGTGTGTACAGGTTTAAACGGTACCATAATTGCCCACAAGTGTAGTTAAACAAAGAGAATTAAACTTTCTCGAGCCATTTCCGCTTCTTCCCCATGAGGGGAAAAGCTAATTTTGACTAAGTTTCAGGTCAAATTTTATGCACAGTCGACGTTAAGTTAGCAACTGCCAGCTACAACATTATATTACCTCAGACAGTCAGATTTTAGTCAACTAGTGACTAGCAGCAGACAGACGAGACCTGTTGTCTCCGAGGCCACGGTAACCACCTTAGAGGCGCAGCAAAACATTCCCCACTTTTTTAAAACCCAAATTCTCATCACCAGCATGCATCACAAGGAGCAGAATAATTTATATAATTCATGCGGGGGCAGACAGGCAGAGAAATGACAAGAGCCATTTCGGACGGTTGTGGCACATGAATATCGTGCTATCGGTTTCGGGCCAGTAATTGTCTTATGAGTGCATCCCTAACGGACATGCGTTTGTGTGTGTGAGGTAGACACAGCGGACTGCCGGAGTGACACTGCCCTCTGGTGGCCGCCGGGGCTACTGCAGAACAACAGGGAGACTTTATTATGGTCAGCTAACTTCAGACCCACCTTGTTCTTGTTGTTAGCCAGGTTGATCCGCAGGACGCCCATCCCGTGGAGGACGAACTTCATAGATGTCAGAAGGTTGTCCAGCACTGCAGGCTGCACAGGGTCAAAAGGTCAGGGGTCAAAATGATTGCTTCCATGGCGACACCAACAACAGCGAACGGGAAAATGACATGAGAAACTGACATTTTATATTTTGGTCACAGGGAAATAAACAGAGAGGCAAGTAATATTGTGCACCAAAGGTGTGTGGGAGTTGAGTTTATAATCTGATTTTGTAAAACATTTTGAATTTGTGAGTGGACAAGTGGGTTAAAGGAGATTCGTTAGTCTACAAACACTGCCTGTGTTTTCTCTACAGTTTTTCCCACAATGCCTCACTTTCTCCACCACCAAAGAAATAAGCCTTGCATTCCGTCTCGATTTTATCAGTCTAGACTTCCATTCTTCCTTTCATTCGGTCCATCCTTTCTGACAGTTATCGGAGGTGTTTCCCAGCTTATGAACAGCATGTGATAAGAGAGAGATTACTCCACGAGCGTGACACATCACTGCAGCTTTAATATAGTGCAAACCTGATCCGGGCTGAGGACGTTCAGCTGTCAGGGACTAGTGATTCTTTATTAAAACATCTTCTATCAATAATCTTTGCTGACACCAGCACATTGATTTGTGTCTGAAAATAAGCTGCTTAGTCTCCATTTGCCTCAACCTCTGCCACTCTTCTGTCTCCGTCGTGAGAAGGGGAATTTGATAAAAACAAAGAATGAAATGAGCTTTTGTTTCTAAACTATTTGCTCATGTGCCTATCCTCTAGTACCATTCCTCTAGTACCGTTTCTCTAGTACCGTTTCTCTATTACCGTTCCTCTGGTACCGTTCCTCTGGTACCGTTCCTCTGGTACCGTTCCTCTATTACCGTTCCTCTATTACTGTTCCTTTGGTACCGTTCCTCTGGCACTGTTCCTCTGGCACCGTTCCTCTGGTACCGTTTCTCTAGTACCGTTCCTCTAGTACCGTTCCTCTAGTACCGTTCCTCTGGTACTTTTCCTTGGTCCAAAAAGGCTGCATTTGTCTTGGCTTTAGATCACATGACCTCTAACCCCAGTCTGCCATCTCACTGACACCCAGAGGGATGTTGACCTGACCTGGAAACTCCCTTAGAGACGGGTGATTCTACTACAAGTAAATAAATCTGTCTGTATTCCCACGCATTCACCTGTAAACACAAACAGACGCACGCGTTTGTTTTTCATTCATTGTGGATGGTGAAATCCATCTCCTAACCTTTTATTTCTAACCCATTCCATAATCTACCTCTCATACTGACCCTAACATTACCTTAAAACCCAAGTTGCTTAAACCAAAAAGTAACCCCAATTTCAAACTAACGACTATTATAATTGTATATTTCAACTGAAATCTGAAAAGTCTACTTGTCAGGTTTACTATATTTGTTGCTTGACCTGGTTCACACACACACACACACACACACAATTCCAATCCTCACTCCACCCAATCACCTCCAGCCAAAACAAACACATTCCTGGTCGTGTTTCCTGTCAGCTTCGTTTGGCGTTTGAACCGTGTGATCGTGTGTGAAGTTCGATCAGACACACCAGAGCTTCCTAGTCAAGGTTTCATCTTTCCCCATTTAGTAGAAACTTGAACCTCTTCAGTTAATAGGCGAATGAACACGGACAAACACAGATTAATTCTGTAATTTCCACCCTGCCTGCTGCCCCAGGTGTTGGTGATATAATCTCCCCATCCGAAAATGTTGATCAGTGTCCTGTGGTAAACCCATGTTCACCATAAATTAAGAAAATTAAGAAAATCTTGCTTCGACAAGGCAACACTTCGTTTTACATTTAGCTTGGGTATTCTGTGCACCAATAAGCAGTATGTCTTAAGTTGTCAAACTAAACTAACAATTATTTGACCAATTCATTTGCTAGATAGCTTGCTAATATGTTCCACGAAATGCTAGCAAGCAGCCCCAGGTGACAAAGGAAACTAAACACCTACTGATATGCCCCTCTAAAAGCATGTAACTGACTCCAAACTGGCCCTCTCAGCCCACAGCAACAGTCATGAACTGTGATCATACAAGACAATAAAACACACACACACACAAACAGCATATAAACCTGCCAAAGGACCTAGTTGGACACACTTGCGTGGAATATTGTGTTTTATCAAACTCCTTTCTCTTGTTCCAGCTGTGCCGGCAGCACAGCTTATTGCTGTGGTGGATATCAGTGGCGAAGTGCTGGAATTCATATTTCTGCATTCCTTTCCCTGAGAACATTTCATTATTGTGTGTGTGTCCGTGTCTGTGTGTGTATGTGTGTGTTCAGTAACCCACATGCAGGTTTCTCCTTGTATTCCCGGACAATGTTACAGAACCACTATGTGGAATGTCGCTGAACTACTGAAAGTCTGGCAGTCAAATCATTAACTACTGCAGTATTGTGTCAAGGCTGAGAGCGTTAAAAATCAATAGAATATCTTTACAACCAATATTTACAAATTAATAGATGAAGAGTCGGGAGATTCGGGAGTCGGGAGTTTCTCCTGAAAGAAACGGCGGTCTGGGTTTGACTCCTTGTTGCATAGAACCAGAATGTTGAACTCCCCTAGATTTTTTTTGACCTAGTCATCTTCAACACTGTGGTCTGAATACCACAGGCATCCAAAGAAGATCAGCAAAGCTACTGAACATCGCAACGTGCAAACCACCAGTTGACCTTAGAAACAGGACGCCCAGTTTACAGTTCAGTAAAATATACATAAAAGGGCCTGACAAGTTTTGGTTACGGTATTGCAGAGCGCTGATACAAAGATAAGCCTCTACCAAAATGGCAGCCGGAGAAATGTGTGGAGATGAAATGAGAACTGCTCACGATCCAGAGCGTACCTCCTCACCTGTGTAAATGTTTTAGTTTTAAATCACTGACTTGTAAATGTTTTAAACCCTGGTTCGTTTTATAGTGGTCAACAACATTACATGCGTCCACTCACTCATGGAATTATTGTAATAATTCCTAAACCATTAGAAGCATTTAAAATTCTAGAATTGCCAGAGTTCTGAGACCTCCAGGTAATTAGCTTGAGTGCCCCTCCCAGTGTTGTTATGGCGAGGGGAATGAAAGAGAAATCTGTCTCTCTGCATCGCTGCCTAGTAAAACAGCCCACAGCCCCGGGGCTAGGGGATCTGAGGACAATAAGGCAGGAATAAGTAGAGGGGTTTTGGATGCGGCTGTCACTGTCTGTGTGTTTGTGTCTGCGTATTAGGGAACGTATAGCATGCCTGTTGTCGTAGGTTAGTTCAGCGAAGGTCACAGACCAGGAAAGGCATTTGTGATTCTTTCCTCTTGAATAGAGTGTGTTGGTGTGTTCTTTGTGTTAATGACAACCTTCACCTAGCCATGTGGTCATTATCACCAAAAGATCTCTACCCAGGAACAAAGAGTCCAAATTACAACAGAGAACATTAAGGTTTCTGTTCCCAATACCCTCAGCCCAGAAACGTTCCCCAAATCCCGATGTCCACACTTACAGACACACAGACCTCGAATCGCGTTCTCTGTGTGAAATTACTTTTGTAGGAACCACAGACACACACACACACACGTGCACACACACACACACGCGCACACACACACACATCCTTGCTTTTAACACAAGTTTATTAGTACAGAACTACGTTACTGAGAAGTCATATGAACAATCAGACACAGTCACTATGAACCACATTCCTCTATTGAACCACCGAAGAAATGCTGCGCGCACACACACACACACACACACACACACACACAAAAGGAATGTGTATCCCTAAAAGACGACAGGCCCGACATCTAGGGCATGTCCAAAATTAATGTCCTAATCTTGTTTTAGTGCACTACATTTGGAAACATGTATAGTTTTCCTAAATGCATTCCTGCGTGGTTTAACCCCTGTGACACACACACACACACCCTGCAACTTATTCTCCACCATCCCCGCTGACCCCCTCCCACTCTACCCCTCCCCACCTCCCACTCTACCCCTCCCCACGCCCCCCTCCCACTCTTCCCCACGCCCCCCTCCCACTCTTCCCCACCACCCCCTCCTCACCTCCCACTCCTCCCCTGCCCACCTCCTACTCTTCCCCTCCCCACCTCACACTCTTCCCCTGCCCACCACCCACTCTTCCCCTCCGCCCCTCCCACTCTTCCCCTGCCCACCTCCCACTCCGCCCCTCCCACTCTTCCCCTGCCCACCTCCCACTCCGCCCCTCCCACTCTTCCCCTGCCCACCTCCCCTCTTCCCCTCCCACTCTTCCCCTGCCCACCACCCACTCTTCCCCTCCGCCCCTCCCCTCTTCCCCTGCCCACCTCCCACTCTTCCCCTGCCCACCACCCACTCCGCCCCTCCCACTCTTCCCCTGCCCACCTCCCACTCTTCCCCTCCACCCCTCCAACTCTTCCCCTGCCCACCTCCTACTCTTCCCCCCTCCGCCCCTCCCACTCTTCCCCTGCCCACCTCCCACTCGCCCCTCCCACTCTTCCCCTGCCCACCTCCCACTCCGCCCCTCCCACTCTTCCCCTGCCCACCTCCCACTCTTCCTCCACCCTCCAACTCTTCCCCTGCCCACCTCCTACTCTTCCCCTGCCCACCTCCCACTCTTCCCCTGCCCACCTCCCACTCTTCCCCTCCACCCCTCCCACTCTTCCCCTGCCCACCTCCCACTCCGCCCCTCCCACTCTTCCCCTTCCCACCACCCACTCTGCCCCTCCCACTCTTCCCCTGCCCACCTCCCACTCTTCCCCTGCCCACCTCCCACTCTTCCCCTGCCCACCTCCCACTCTTCCCCTGCCCACCTCCCACTCTTCCACTCTCTCACATACTGCACTTCTTATTAATTGAATGAGCTCATCCATTCATCTCACTTGTCTAGTTCCCTTATAGTGAGAGAAAACATGTCCTTACATAGATGAACCACTGATGCCCGCGCTTAGATAGAAAATGATTGATCGGGCCTCTATTCAATTTACTGCATATGGATTACCTGCCTGCGTGCGTGCGCGCCTGGCTGCCTGCGTGTGTGCCTGGCTGCCTGCGTGTGTGCCTGGCTGCCTGCGTGTGTGCCTGGCTGCCTGCGTGTGTGCCTGGCTGCCTGAATGTGTGTGTGTTAGCATGTCTGCCTGTGCGCGTGTGTGTTTGTGTGCGTGTGTGTGCCTGTGTGTGTGTGCCTGCCTGCCTGTATGTGTGCCTGCCTGCGTGTGTGTGTGTGCGCGTGCCTGCTTGTGTGCGTGCCTGTATGTGTGCCTGCCTGCCTGTCTGCATGTGTGCATGCGTGCGTGCCTGGCTGCCTGCGTGCGTACCTTAAAGCTGGTCAGTTCCTGCCTTGTGAAACCGTGGCTGTGAATGATCTTCATCTGTTTGACCAGAGTGGACTTTCCACTTTCTGCTGCTCCTGAGAGGATGGGAGGAAGATTGATGGGAGAGAAGGGAGGGAGTATAAAAAAGAAGACCAGAGGGATGAGGAATAAATGAAAGAAAGAAAGAAGGGGAGAAAACCCTAACCATATATTGTATTACAAAAGTTTAAGTTCAAGACATGTGATTTGTATTTATCTTCCAGCCTGTGATTGGTCCATGAGATGAGCCGCACCAAATTCTATAGAAACATCTGCCCTGTGGCTGCTAATCTCTCATTAGAAAGCTGCTAAATTGTACACCGCGATCTGGGACGAGGCAATGTATATTATTTTAGTTGAATGTGATTACAGGCCATAATGGCTGGTATTCAACATTTTAAACCAGAAATTTCAGAAAGTCGCCCAAAAAGCCCAGACAGACAATTATAATCAGTAAGGGAAGACAACATTTTCGAAAACGATTAAATCTGTGTATTAAACAAGATGACGGATACACATTTGTATTTAATATAATGCTGTGCTCATTCAATATAATTATATGTTTGATTGATATCAATACGAGTATGTTCTCCATCACTAGGCAGAGAGGTGTCAGGTGTGTGCCTGGTTCCTATGGAATTAACATGAGGCATGGTTGAACCTTCAGCTGTATTGTCCAAGTTCAACCAAATTACATGATACACTGGAAGTCATAATACGAACCATTTACTTTGTCAAGTGTGGTATATCGAAGATAACATTTCCTGTTTCTGCTAAACACCGCAAATACTTCACTGCTCCGTCAACCGAATAGTTTATTATTAACTAACTCCGTTTTTTTAAAGAAATATATAGTACAGATAAAAGACAGATAGGCATTGCTTTGACACAGTTTCACATGCCAATAGAGCTCATGTTCAATGCTTACCGAGCATTAGTAGTTTGACCACGTTCATTTCTCTCTTGGCTTGTTCATATAGGTCTCTGTCTATGTTCACACTTTGAATCCTGGCTTTCTTCCCCTCCTCTGTTAGTTCTTGTTCTGACCCCAGACACAGTCCCATCATCTCAGCTCTCATCTCCCCAGGCAACCGGCAAGATCCAACGAGACCCCGGAAAAATCACATTTGGCGACCGGTGAACTTTACGGTCATAGTTTATTTAAAACATGCAATGTAGTTTTCAGGTTGACGTCCACTTGTTTTTTTTTCATTAATCATATTCTAACGAGCTTTCATTGCAAATGTCAGCATGAATATGGTCCACATCGGTGTATTCACTGGAATAACAGAAGATAATAATCCGATGGTCGTAAAGTGTCCAGAAAGTGTCCCACTGGTTCGTTTGTCAACGCGTTGATGTGGTCGCGGAACCTCCCGCGATATCTAGTTTAAAAACGAGATTACCAGCAGCCCAATTAAGTGTGGTTAATCCGGACCTGAAAAGTGGACGACACGGTGAAACCCGGTGAGCAACCTCGCTGTTTTGGTCAACTGAAAACACATTCATGGCACAAAAAATCTTTCAAAAACCACTACTAAGACGCGCACTACCGCATCTCCCGAAAAGTTGTTCCACCTATTTGAACTGGGGAAATCCCTCCCACGGTCGCAGTCAGACATCACGTGGAAGTGACGTTTTTTGATCTTCTGGAGTAACTAACACCTGAGTGCAATAACCTCTCTACCTCATCCTCATCCAGAAGTTGTAAAAGTACTCAATTAACATGTGTTTATTTGTTATAAGTATTTTTTGTCCTCACAGCAGATTTGTTTACCGGTCACCAACGGTCACATGTGTAATCCGGTTTAAGCGCGTGGGTTGCGGATTAGTGGCCCTTTGTGTGTTTAATTATGGAGCCGTTTTTTATTCTGTCGTTGAGATTTATTAAGCGGTGACCTGGTTGTGGAGAGCAACACGCCCCGGGTGAACCGCCTGTACACACTACAAACCGGTCTGCCCAGCAACGGCAACATATAGCAATAAACAGTCGTTAACTAACTAACTATTGTTTTGTTGACTAGGGTTGGTGTGATTTCCGTCAATACATGCCACAGCTTTCTTATTCAAACATTATAGCTTTAAACTCGCTCTGCAGCATAATTTAGTCCAATGACCCATGAGGAAGGTTTATCATACAAACCTGAAACAGTGAATAGTTCACACACATTTCACTGTTATTTAAATGAAAACATTTGCTGCTGTTTCAAACGTGTATTTATTGTGGACTACAATGAATCGTCCAAAAAGGACGCAGTCACAGAAACAAAAAATGCACTTTACTCATTTAGTCTTTGGGAAGTTTCTGTATTATCATTTCATTTTTGTTGTGAAATACACAACATTTTACAGATTTACATGTTATCCTTTGGAGGGGTAAAAGCCATACAACATGTAGGCCCCATTTAAAATGAATCTCTCCTATACATACACAAAAATAGCCTCATTAATCATACACCAATACCTGCCAGGATAGAGATGACAATACCAACATTAAAAAAATACAACGATTAAAATATATTATCTGAAGCCTGATTCCTTTTTCATACAAGAAAATGTGCATTTGAAATTTGGACCTGTTCTTAACATCCGAGCTGCTCAACCCTGTTCCTCGTGATCTACCCTCCTTTACCTTTTCACTCCAACCATGTTCCCGGAGATCTACCCTCCTCTATCTTTTAACTCCAAATCCGTTCCTGGAGATCTACCCTCCTGTGACTGACAATTTCAATGTATTCAGTGTTTAATTAATGTTGTCCCCCTGACACAGAGGCTCATAACGTAGACATCTGAGGTCAGATGTTGTAACTGCTGGACCACACAGGCCACACCCACAGTGCCCTACTGTTGCCTAGAGACATATCGCTATTAATACAGGAAGCCATTAGGATTGAGACATTTTGGGAGGAGAAGTTCTACAGGTACAGTTAGCTAAAAAGTCAGGGGGGAGGGGTTATTACAGTACAGGATAGCAAATCGGGCAGACCGACTGAGCTCGTTGTGTTCAGCTTGCACCGTTTCCTCTGGTTTCTCTGAGACTTTAGATGAGGGATATGTACATAAGTCCAACAGAATTTATTTTGGGCTACACGGGTTCAGTCTGATCCAGTTGAACTGGTTTCAAATGTGGCCTGGGTGCATTTGACCCGTTCTGACCCAGTTAGTCCTGGTTAGTCCTGGTTAATGTGCTGCCTGGGCCATGTCCCCGGACTTTTCCTCCTCTGCCTGGCGTTTCATCGCCTCAAACACCGCCAGCTCCTTGGCCTCCTTCTTCTGGTTCCTCGCCTCAAATTGGAGTCTGGAGAGAACAGTAATCTTTCATTTGAGTTGCACGTTTTTCACGAGGTAGCGGTGTACATCAAATTAGAACAGTGAAAGTGCATTTGAAAACAAGGGGCGTACCGGTTTTCGATGATTCGCTGGACAATATCATCGGTGGTCAGACTGTTCCCGCTGTCCAGTGTCCGGAAGATGCCCCTCTTTTTAGGCTCCTAGGGGAGAGAATGTCATGCAATAACATAAAGACACAATTACATGTGAACAACACATATAATATATATAAATATATTACATATGAAGATGTAACAAACGTACTAGCACACACACACACACACGGTCTGTAATACTCACAGCGTAAGGATCAGAAGTGTCCTTGTCTGGAAACACCTCAGTCTTCCCATGCAACACCAGATCCACCTGCAGGAAGTCATTACACATATTAACCAATCATGTCTGAGGTCAATGGTGCATCTACAAAGTACAGAGTAAAGGGTCCGATTATTATTAGTTATTAATATAACCAATCACATCTCTGGTTTAACACACGTGTGTGTGGGTGTGCAGCCTTACCTTAAAGTGGTCCAACAGATCTTTTCCCACGGCGTAAGGAGCACCAATCACCACTTCTGATACATACTGGGAGGAGAGAGGAGAGAACAGGGAGAAATGGGAGGGGCATATACTCCTGATTAGTAGGAAGTTATGCCTGGCTCCTCTCCAGGTTTTTTCCTGTGTATGCTCTGTACTTGATGAACAATTAGTGACAGATTTATATATGCTACGTAGAGTACATTTTTATTTTTCTGTCAAAACTCTGTAGGCTCCTTGCAGGAAGATATTTAGTTGGTATCTGCTGAACTCACTATGTTAGAGGAGTATATATATTATATATGATATATGACTCAGAACAGAGATTTAGAAAGGTTGAATTACGTCTAACTCTGTTTCCCCCTGAGCTCAGAAAAAAAAAAAAAAATTATTTCATTACCTAGAAATATCCACGACTGGTTGCTGATTTGTATTTAGATAAATATTTAAACTCACATTCTCAACCAGTACCAACCCCCATGCCACCCCCCCTGCCACCACCATGGAGGACAGAGGGTCATTGTGCTGCACCTGGTCTGATACGTAGAGAGCCAAATAACAGGGACACATCCCTGTCCTTCTAGTGGGTGTGTGCGTGTGTGTGTAATGCATTCATCTTTAGGCAAAACAGATAGCTTTTTCTATTGGGTCTGTGAATGTGAGTGTGTGTGTGAATGTGAGTGTGTGTGTGTGTGTGTGAATGTGAGTGTGTGTGTGAATGTGAGTGTGTGTGTTCTCACCCTACAGGCCAGGACACTCAGAGTTCTCTCATGGACGTTCATGATGGGATAGTTCTTCCCCTTGTAGCGATTCACTTCCTGGTTGGAGAAAAAACAAACCATATTGACGCTGGCTGTTTGCCAAAAGGTTTCACAGGAATGTGAGAGAAGGAATGAGCAGAGTGCGACTGCAGTTTCAGAAACACATCAGGACATTGGCCCCAGCTTTTGTCTATAGATTGAGAACATTTCACAACTAAGGATGAGCTTGTAACATCATTAATGTTCTGAGACACTCCCGCTGGTCTGTTCAATCCACACTGAAGACCAGTGATTACAAACCGAACATAAACACAGAACAAATCTTAGACATAAAGTTAATCTTACATTAAGACAGAAAGCAAATGTATGTTTTCGTTGTTAACGGTTATAATACCAAACCATTTCGACTATGGCTTTACAATCTACGGTAGCTTAAATGCTCTATATTAACCATTAACAGCAATTCTTAAATAGCAAAGTTAACTGGAACCACATTTTCGCTTTAACTGTGTGTGTGCATGTGTTAGTGAAATAACGTGGGAGTGAGGTTTGCATCCATGTCTACAGGGATATGAAACCAGATTCTCCTTTTCCACAGAGAATCTGCAGGCATCAGCGGTTTTTGAACAAGTAGGTGTATGTATGTGTGTGTTTTTTTTATTGGGCCTTTTGTGTGTTAGCCCCTAAAACGTCTGCACAACTACAGTAAAATGTTTTTATTGTTCCGTGTGTGAAAACGAGTAACCGACCTGCCCCTGAAAGCAGGCTGGCAGCCTCCAAGTGTCACTGCCAGAGTGAAACCAGTGGAGAGGTTGTGGAGGAGGTCACAAGGTCAAAGGTCAACCACTGTGGTGTCCACGTTCTGCATCAACATCACAGCTGTGTGTGTGGGTGTACCTGGTCAAAGTGCAGTCCTACAATGACGTAGGGATTCTCTGCCTGCTTGTAGACGGCCTCCAGGAAGTCCACGTGACCAATGTCTTTCAGGGATGCGGGGTCAAGGCAATAGAACACAACGCTCACCGTTTCACACAAACACCTGTTCCAAACACCCAAACCTCTCCCTCACACACAGCCGCCACACTTGGATGGACAAATAGACGATGTGATGTGTCTGCTAGACCCGGCAATAGTCTCTCACTCGGCATGACGTAACAATGTGTACATGGCCGAAGCATACCCTGACGATCAATTGGTTTACAATATAACAATAACATTTTGAATAATTATAATAATGATTGCAATTAATATGGGTCGATTGGTGAAGAGAAAGAACCTGCAAGGATACGGAACAGGTCAAAGGCCCCCGCCACATAGATAATGGTGTCCCCAGGCTGAGGCTCCTTCCCAGAGGCAAACTGGATGATCTTCTGGGACGTCTGGAGGAACTGGGACACTCCGGTCCACGGGCTGTGACCTTTAGGACCCTGGGGATATGACCGAGAGATGTGAGTCGACCATTCCAGGGCAACAAAAAAAAAACGCTGAGACGGTTTATCATTGCCAAACAAATAACACACTTTTGCAATGACAGGTTAAATCCATCAGGGCTGTGTGTAACCCCCATGGAGGTGGTACAATACTGCCCTCTATTGGTAGAAAAAACAATGACCTGCAGGAGTCAATTTTGAAAAAAAAATTCCAGCTCAGATTTACCTTTCCAAAGTTGTCTGTGTGCCGTTGGTAGTCTGAGTTGTCCTGGAAGAGAGGATATTTCGACATTGTAATACAGGATAAATAGATTACACTGTGGCAACCGGCATAAACAAAACAAGCCCGCAGGCATAAACAAAACAAGCCCGCACACGTCTCTGGAAGTCTGACTCACGATGTTGCTGTGGTGGGCTTTGGTCATGAGCAGCATCCGTCCTACCAGGTCCGTGGTGGACACACCCTGGGTCCGTCGACACTCACGATACCTGCCCTCGCGTTTCACCTCCGCGTACGTGTCCTTGCCGTCCACCGTCAGAGTGATGTCATCTGGGGACACAATGACATCACAGGTTGGCTGTCTGACCACACCACCGTAGTCGTGACCAATGACGCTGGCCGTTGATACGGAAGCGGATGGACAAAGCTTCATAGACCTTCAGACACTTAACGATGAGGTCATAATGACATCAGCGGTACAGTGTGTTTCCGCGACGACAGACTTTCACAGAGTATCCACAGGTCACAGCAAGTCAAAGACTTAAGACTTTTTAATTGTTTCTTAATTCCACCTCAAATTCAATTTAAGACTAGTTTAACAAAAACACACCGTGCAAATAATACATAAGAACGGCAGTTTCACTGGAGTCCGCACTGTTGTCAGAGCTGTGAGATTCATTTAGATAAAAACTTGTAAAAATAAATACATTAATTTAAGTGCCCGCGGATACCATGCCCTCATATTGTGGGCAGAGATCTCACCGTTGTACTTTTACTTTGTAAACTTCCTCCCTCACCTCCGTGGACGCAGAAGTCACAGCTGTGTTTGTCCAGGGTGTCCAGAGTCGTGACGTAGGGGGCGCCCTCCACTATCTCATCCACCCATTTGATCGCTCGCACCATCTTATACCTACAACACCACACCATCATTACAACAGCATCCATCAGCACAGTGCCATTATTTCACTGTCCGTTCACACATGTAAAGAATTACCTTTTATTTAAAAAAAAACACTAATTTCTCACTGAATAGTTTGGATGTAGTGAAAGCAAATTTAAATTTAATTAAACTATGTTTTTCAAGGTTAGCGTTAGTTTAACTTTTATTGTGCAGTAAATGCTAGCTTGGTAACATACTGGATGTTCACTAAGTTCACACCAACACTGTTTAGGTATAACAAATGGAAATGTTTAACGAAAACAACACAAACAAAACAAAACATGGTACCTCTCTGCCTGCGTGAAGACTGGGGGGCCCTTGTGCTTTGAGATCTCTCCTAGAGGAGGGTTTGGGGGGGGGGGCATGGAGGAAACGGGACAGAAGGAAGGGAAGGTGAAGGAAGGTGTTTATGAACAAGAGTAAACAAATAGTACAGAGAATCACATAGTTGCATTGAACGTGTGTGTGTGTGGGATATCTTACCATCCGTATGTACTCCAACCACTAGATAATCTCCCATGGCCTTGGCCTGTCTCAGCTGGTTGGAGTGTCCGTAGTGTACCATGTCATAACTAGGAGACAGAGAGTAGTGTACCATGTTATAACCAGGAGTCAGAGAGGAGTTTACCATGTTATATAACTAGGAGACAGAGAGGAGTGTACCATGTTATAACCAGGAGACAGAGAGGAGTTTACCATGTTATAACCAGGAGTCAGAGAGGAGTGTACCATGTTATAACCAGGAGACAGAGAGTAGAGTACACTGTTATAATCAAGAGACAGAGAGGAGTTTACCATGTCATAACCAGGAGACAGAGAGTAGTGTACCATGTCATAACCAGGAGACAGAGAGGAGTTTACCATGTTATATAACCAGGAGTCAGAGAGGAGTTTACCATGTTATAACTAAGAGACAGAGAGGAGTGTACCATGTTATAACCAGGAGACAGAGAGTAGAGTACACTGTTATAATCAAGAGACAGAAAGTAGTTGCAGGTTGAACCTTTTATTTCAATTAGAACCCTCTTATTTACAGGTAAAACATACACAGGCCCAAACCAGGAAATAGAAAGGCACATCCCCATCACTCTCTCTCTCTCATTTCGCTATATAGACACTATTGGATTCTGTGATTCTGTTTCCTGTCCCTCTCTCCCCTAGGTGACCCCTGTCATACTGTCATAGCCTCTCACATGCTGTTATTCATTGTATGAGTCAGTCATTGGAGATGTTCCCCTGGTTAGTTATTTATACCTACACTACACTACACACACACACACACACTGCTGATTAGTTATTTATACCCCGTCCAGATCTGGACTGACAGGTCAAAACCACCTCTTTCTCTGTCTGGTACTGCGAGAAAGTGTGTGAGTGTGTCCTTCCTCTGTCCTCTGTTCTTTGAAATAGCTTTACGTGTAACCGGATTAGAGATAATGGGTCCGTAACTTTGACCCGTACGGCCACGTTAGATCAGTGAGCTGCTATTTCTTATTCATTAAGGTCACACCGTTATAAACGTGTTTGTACGGAAAACTAAAACCTGTGGAGTAGCCGAACATCTCCAGTTCCAGTGGCTCATATCCCAAACGATGTTCAAGCCTCATCTGCGTTGTCCTGTGTTTTTTTGTGGTCAAATTTCCCAATAAAGCTGAGAGAGCAAGGACATTAGTCTTGAATATGTTAGAAAATCAGTTAATTAGAAATCATAGGGTGCCAAGTGAGAGAGCACCCATGGGAGAAAGATAAGGAGGGCCGAAGAGGAATAGAGAGATTTCGAGAACAAATAAAAGCAAGACAGATAACTTCAAGTGTTTCTCCCGCCGGCAGACAGCTGCCAATCACGGAGCACCTTAAACATTTCCATTCATTTCAGTTGCATACCAGGGAAGGTGTTATGGTGTTATCCTGGGTTTTACAGATTAGGCCTTATCAGACAAATCTCGACCCATTTGGTCTTCTACAACAGGTAAAGGGAGGAGTAGCGCACTTTGACGCATTTACACCGTATGACTGACAACAGTGGACTTTGAACGTCCCCTCCAACCGAGGTAACCAACTATATGTCACTACACACATTACAATCAAAACAAGTATTGCCACATAATTAAACAGTGGGGCTGGGGACGTCATGTTCCGTTTACAACTCGTTGTATCATTTACTACGCTATAATACCGTTATTATGACATATATAGGAGGTCTCGGTTTAATCCGGTCCGTATTTGACAACCCGGTTCCTGGAGAGCGCAGCGGATCACGCGAGATTTAACTCCCCTATATATGGGCAACTAGGTGTGCTGTTCCTTTACCATGAAATAACATTACATCAATTAATGGGTAGCTTGAAAATGACCTAAAACTGAGTGATGGAGCAAGAAAACACTGACTGTGTTATCCCAGTTAAGCCGGCAGCTACACCCTACTGTCCACGTGTAATAACGTCTTATTCTGTAGCCATGCGTCAGTGACAGCTATTGGTTAAAAAGTCCCCACCCTGAATCTACTATAGACAATAATACGCAACCATGTGGACAGTTATGGCGATTACATTCCGGTTTCCTAGCTTGTTTATTTAGCAACAGCCTTCAGAACACGTAGCTACTGTATATTGGAAATCCATAATTGGCACAAGCTACAACAAAGCAAAACTCAAGTGGATGTTTTTTGAAGTAGCAAAATAGTAATTGCTGGATGTACTACGAATTAGCTTGCTATCATCCACATCCGATCATGCAAATTACTTTTATCTAGACTGTAACAACTACGCTACTTTACATTGTAGCCAACCAAAAGATAGTAGCTAAACTAGACGTGACCTGTTTATGTTTAGCTGTTTGTAATAGTATGCATAACTACAGGACTTGCCAGCCATCACACCACACCCGGATCATCCGTTTCCTCTTCTCTGGGCTGCATGCTGCGTCTCCGAGTTTAGCACCGCTCTCTCTACCCGACTTGTTCGTAGCGTGGTGACCGTTCTTGATCATTTTTAAGTATATACTTTAAGCTAAAAACAAGATTAAAAACAATATTTGCTCAAAGGTCCCAGCTGCGTCAATGAAAAGTTGAAATGTCAGACTGAGTGCTCTCTCTCTCTCACTCTCTCACCCCGCTTATGGAGGAATGACGGAGCCGGTGGAATAACCACTGAGGTTGTGGTCACGCCCCCGTAACCGCGTCACCATCGAACCATCAGTCCTCCCCGTGCCCTCAAGCAGCCGCCATGTTGTTTCCCAGAACACTCCTGTCACGTGATCAAGAAGGTGCGCGCCTGCTGCGCTCGTGTGGGTGTATGTGTGTGTGTTTCTGAGAACTTAAATTCGAAATTCGCTCTTTATTAATCTCTTTTAACAGTATGAAAACCATAAATGAACAATGTGGGCGACATGGCAATGATTTGAAACAGGTAATTCATAATAGAGGTTCGCCCCAAGGTTTTACATTGTGAAATTGCAGCACTGTCCAGATATGACATTAGTCATCATGATCTCAATCAGTGTTTATCACGTATGACGAAGTCGTCCGTAAGCATTGATCTTGGATCAGTTTTGTCTCTTCCCCGCTAAAGGTGAAGGTAAATACAAAGCTGATTCGTGGTCTTCTAACTAGAGCAAACTCCCCCCTAAGCATCTCTAAAAATAAAGACAGGACCATAAGTGAAGTTACAGTAGCATTTAAGAGAAGACTTTCTGTAAACGTGTAGCACCAATGAAATACTAAGTTCAACACTCAGAGTCTGTATCCCAAATGGCTTTTCCCCAGGGTTTATAAAGAATAGGGGACCATTTGAGACACTTTGACGCCTGCCGACAGTCACTAGTGTTCTAACGCTCTTGACTCTGGCTTGAAGAGGAAAATAACATTGGCCAACATTTCCTAAAAAAAAATATATATATATATATATTGCCAGTGGCACAGCCGACAATATATAAAGTACACACACTAATCGTGATACATATAGCTTATCAGTGGTGTACGACAGCCAAGGCAAAACAAAACACACCTGGAGTCGCCTCTCCAACACTTTTGCTTTGACCGCCAACCTGAGAAACGTTTCCAGGGAGCCGTAAATTCAACAAACACAAAACACCAGCCCTGGGTAACTCATGTGAAGCACCATTTAACGTGGAAACAAACAGTCACCCGACGCCTACATTATCTCCTCACTCCATTAGTGTGTGTACTTATTCACCATTCCCTACACATTTATAAGCACAGGGTTGTTGGAGGACCAGCCTAAAATGTTTCCCTCCGTTTTCCAGATCTGAACCCCGACGTGGAAATATGATAATCTGTGGTTCTCACAGAACAAGGCTGTTCAACCAATGGCAACTCAAAATGAGGATGTGTTCTCAATTCTCTCATTCTCTTTTAAATCCATAAGGGAAGTTCATCAGGTCACAGTTCAGGAGAAAGCAGATTATTAGGACCATACTTTAGGTACAAATGATTAGCCTCTGAAATAATAACACTTCATTACAAATAGTTCTTCCCCCATTTTATCCCAGTGTCCTTCTAGTCCTATGCCATCCTCTTCCTCTTTGTCCTTCCTTTGGAGTATCCTTTCCCGAACCAGCCTCCATGTACTGCGCCCCCTCCAGCCTGTTCCTGGGGGTCCTCCAAACCAGCCGATTGAGCGATCACTTTCCGGGAATGACTGTCCTCCTCTTCTGGCCTCAGAGGTGTAGTTGAGATGAGTATAGGATCCTCCGTTCTAATGATTGAAAGAGCAGGTGTCAGTGAGGGTGTCTGTCAGTGGGGGGGGTGGGGGTGGATGTCAGTGAGAGGGTTCCGATGAGGTATGTTCCTCCATTATGTGTCACGAGACATGATGTTCAGTTTGGTCAGGCATGTTATAGGGAATAAAACCAGCAGGGTTCATGTGAGGCTTATGTGACATTTCTTACTTGTTATATGCCGGGATCTGGATGTTCAGGTCCTCCATCAGAAGACTCATCACATCGTCACATTTCCCATGGATCTTCAGTGTGGCCAGGTCATCTTTGGGTGTCCACTAAAACAAGACAACCAAGCTGGGGGTCAAATGGCAGCCTATTCCCACTAAATGATAAAGACATTATGGAAGTGTCCCAGCAAAAGCTTTTTACAGACTCTGTGCCTGGTATCTAAAAGCACACAGTGAATTACCTGGAGATTGACGATGTAGAGTTTGGGTCTTCTGTTGGCTGGTTTGTTCATGCCCCACAGACAGGAATACTTCTTCAGAACCTGGGTAATAAGACAGAAAACCTATGATCAATCTGTCCACTTCAGGCCCAGGTCTTCTTTATATATCCACCTGAATTTACCTGATTCGATTAAATTAAAAGCATAGAAATACAATGAATAGAAGAGACTCGTTGAATGGGAACACACCTTTAGACTGGAGCCCAGGCAGAGGATGACGTCGGCCCTCTCGGCGGCCTCCATCGCCCCTCTCCAGTTCAGAGGCTGCTCCAGGGTGCCCTTCTCCCCAAAATGTACAATGGTGTCGCTGAGCTCCGCCCCGCAGTGGGTGCACCCCCTCCCGGTCCCGTGGCGGTGCCTCGCCGTGTGCTCAGTCACGTCAAAGAGGCGCACGTACTCCCTAACCGGAGAGCAGGACGTGCAAACCTGTGTGATGACATCATCGAAACCAATGAGTTCTGTAGGCCGTACGTGTGTGGTTTGTGATATATGTTTGTATGACAGGGGCATCTATGCGTGCGCGTCCTACCTCGATGAACATGTTGCCATGGAGCTCAGAGAGGGCGTGTCTAGGAAGGCCGCTGCGTATGTGGAGCCCGTCGCAGTTCTGAGACACAATGTGCTTCACCTGTACACACATATATAATACACACACAAGCACATCACCCCACACATAAATATAGAAAAACATCCCAATATCTAATGACGTTACGGCGTTACAAGTACAAGGTCCACGAGGAGCACACACACACACAGTTCCAGGATCACTGACCAGCTTCTCTTTGTGGAGCATCCTGATACACATGTGTGTCAGAGTAGGTTCTGCTTCACTCAGGTCCGACGAGCTGAAAAGACATCGGTGGTCGAGCAACAGAAAATAAAAGTAGAGTTAATTATAGAGCGTCGACAGCATCGCAAAGCCTCTACGCTGTTTATTTATCTGTTTGCAGAATAGATCTTCTGCCTACATGATTAAGGTCCTGTTCATCAGCAGGTCTCACCTGATGGTTTGTCCCTTTTGTAGCAGTGTCCACACCCCATTGGGTCCCCTGTAGTCTGGGATAGATGCTGACTGAAACACATCACACAAAAACATGTCATTAATCCTAGTGTGTGTGTCTCACTGAATGTGTGTGTGTGTGTGTGTGTGTGTGTGTGTGTGTGTGCACTTACCGTGCTGATCCCAGCCCCTGTGTAGACCACCAGGTGTTGGGCCTGCCGAACCACCTCAGCCAACTGTCTCACTTTACACCTCAACTCATCAGCATCGTCAAACACCTGCAACAACCAGAAATCACCCGCAAGAGAAATAAACACACGTGTGAGAGGGAGGAACACTCATGTGACAGGGGGAACACACTTTCAAGAGCACAATCGAATAGTACAGCAAAAACATGGAAACATACATTTCATATAGAGGCAGCAGGTGGATTTTAGAGCATCTGAGGTGATCAACATGGGTGAAAAAACAATCGCATGATAACAGACTCTCAGCCAGGAGGTCAGGCTATATCGTGACAATGTTTTTGAGCTGTTAAACCATCAGTTCATATCACCGGACCTCTTCCTGTTTCCTCTTGAGGACGTTCCGGCGGACCTGCCGCAAGCTGAGTTCCTGCACCGCGTCCCGGTGCTGCAGAAGATATGCAACCTCCTCCTGTGTTCGCTCGCTCTCCTGCTTCTTTAATATCTTTGCCACCTGGGGCGGAGGAATGTAAAATGAAGGGTATGTATAAAGACTGTAGACAAAACAAAACAGTCCATCAGGCTAATCACTGGAGGAGCAACACGACATTTGTGTTATGTGAATTATTAGTTAACTCTACTGTCACGCCCATTTAACGCCCTCGTATCCTCAAACTATGGTTCATAGTGTAATAATTAAATTAATTGCAATTACCACAAAAAAATATTCTGGGAATTTGCCTAAATTAACACTAACAGAGTTTAGCCAGAGTTGTCAAAAGCACATACAAATAATTACATTTAGCAGAAGACGGAAAACTGTAGCCATAATAATTCGCCAAGACACCACCGGTATTGCTTGCTAAGCCGGTAGCCTGTTAGCTAAACAGCTAATCATAGAGTTTGTAAATAGTGGACTAACATCGCCAAAGCTCCATTTGTAAAAGCATGTCCTCACCAGTTTGAAAATATTCCGTTGATTCTCCCGTTGTAGTATTTTAGCCTTATCTTGAGCTTTTCTCTGAGCCCTGGCAGAAATACCGGTGTCTGGATCATTTTCCATTCTAAACATGACGATGAAACATTTTTCAAAACAAAAGCACACATCTCCAGGAAAAACCAACGAGTGCTTTAAACGGATGTCGGCGAATAAAGACACATCAATTCTCAACCAAAACAGCGCCGTCTTGTGTTTTCAACATGTAAGTTTTAACATGTACGTTCGTTACCTGGAGCGCTGACAAGAGGGAATAAACTCCATAGACATACGTACTCCCCATGTTAAAGCCAACTTCCGGTCTATTAATTTTACGTTCGAGACCAGACATCAGAGTTTCTGGTATCTATATATGTTGTTCCACTATTATATATAAGCCTATATCAATATACTCTGATCAACCAAAACATTATGACCATTCACAGTTGGGGGAAAAAACAAGCCACTAAACATTTATTCTATTGTTTTATTGAAACCACCACATGAAAAAAATACCAAATAATTTAGAACACATACAAAAAACACTGGGAAAGAGCAACACTTCGAATAGTTCCAAAATACACTATGGTGTGTGACTCCGGTTACGTTCCCATTCCAACACTGTATCACAAATAGATCTTCATCGAGACCTGCGGGATGGGATGTTCTTGGGAACTCTCTGAGGGTTGGGTCGGAACGACCCACGTGTTGGCCTCACAACCCTCACATCTGATCCTGCCGGAGGGCCCCTATTGCCAGTCACCACCCCGGCTACAACCCCTGTACCCCCCCGCTTCTCTGCTGGTTTTCCATGTGTCCTGGAGAAACAAACAGAGGGAGTGCAAGCAACATAAAGTCAGGGAGCGACATAAAGAAAAAGAGAGAGACATGAAGAGGGAGGAAGAGAGACATACAGAGGAAGAGCAAGAAAGAGGGTGGGGGTATGAGAATTTAGGATAAATAATAATTGAGATTTCGTGGTCCAGGGAAGAGACATGACCAGTTTGCCAAATTTCACTACATTCATCAGATTTATTTATTAACTCGGCAACAGGGTTTTAGTTGTATTAAATGTAATCTGAAACCGTCTTGTTGTTACTTGGTAAATGCTAATGTATCTCAGTATTTATTGATTAATAGGGAGCGGTCAGCTGCAGTATCATTCACCTCATCGTTCCGGTCTTCCTCTCCAGGGCTTTCAGAGTGGCAGAAGAGAGAGAGATCTTTGCCCCTGTCAACAATGGCTGCCCAGCCTGTGGGCAGAAACACACACACACACAAACACACACACAGTTAGATGCACAAACACTCGGTAAGTGTTGTCACAACCCCCATCTCCACGGCGATGGGTTACCTTGCGTCTCAGGTCTCTCTCTCTGATTCGCTGTCGGTCTCTGCTGATGATCTTCATCCTCTCTCCAGGTGGCAGACAGAAGAAGATGTCTTGGATCTCGTAAAGCGCCGACCGGAGCTGAAACCAACCAGTAATAAAACAGTGTGTGTGTGTGTCCCAAAGTGGGAGGTCAGACAGAACACTACGTCAAACGTGGCCTTCATTGGTCCATAAAAATGGGTGATAAAATCCCAGCTCGATAGGCATTGGTTTAATCCGCCAACCAATCATATCCCTCAACACCTTCTGTTGTCATGTAAACCCAGGCACAAATCATGGAGCTGCACTCTGATTTAAGGCCAGGAAACACAGTTAGTGCTTCATTAAACTTGGTTCATTGTGATTTAATATCATTATTCCTGTAGGTAGTTGGCTAACCAGAGGAACAGTTCATTTGATGTTGAGGAATCTACTGTATTTTTCTTTTAGCTTATTTAACAGAATGTTTCCACCTCGTCTCCCCAATGTCTGGCGTTTGGGGTACCTGCAGTGTGACTCTCTCCTGCAGAACCAGGTCCTGTCTGCTGGAGGTTTGGGTCTGGAAGTCCTGCAGGAACCTCCGTGTGTCCTAATGGTGGAAAAGAACACACACACACACACACACAGCCGATTCAACACACATCTTTAAATCACATTGTCTACTAATCCATAATGAATTGTGTGTGTCATTACCATGATTGTTCGTCGCAGCTGGCCGACGGTTTCTGTGCACAGGAGCCTCCTGGTCAGAAAGCCCTTCACTGCTGCCGCCACCAGGGGGTGGTACTGCGCAGACAGACACCTGACAGGCTAAGAAGACAAATGAAAATGGGATGGAAAGAGTCAGAGGGAGAAGGGAATGGAGTGATGAAGAGTGGACAAGGGTGATGGAAAAAGTGAGAGAGAGCAGAGAGAAGTTGTTCAATGACAACCCAAATACAGACTGTCAAGGTCCTTCAACCGGTGGTCGACTGGAGTCAGAAATAATACCTTTTGTTTGACCCCCACCTGTTGTTTGACCCCCACCCGTTGTTTGACCCATCTGTTGTTTGACCCCCACCTGTTGTTTGACCCCCACCTGTTGTTTGACCCCCCTGTTGTTTGACCCCCTGTTGTTTGACCCACCTGTTGTTTGACCCACCTGTTGTTTGACCCACCTGTTGTTTGACCCAGCTGTTGTTTGACCCACCTGTTGTTTGACCCACCTGTTGTTTGTCCCACCTGTTGTTTGACCCACCTGTTGTTTGACCCACCTGTTGTTTGACCCACATGTTGTTTGTCCCACATGTTGTTTGACCCACCTGTTGTTTGACCCACCTGTTGTTTGACCCACCTGTTGTTTGACCCACCTGTTGTTTGACCCACATGTTGTTTGACCCACATGTTGTTTGACCCACATGTTGTTTGACCCACCTGTTGTTTGACCCACATGTTGTTTGACCCACATGTTGTTTGACCCACCTGTTGTTTGACCCACATGTTGTTTGACCCACATGTTGTTTGACCCACCTGTTGTTTGACCCACCTGTTGTTTGACCCACCTGTTGTTTGACCCACATGTTGTTTGACCCACATGTTGTTTGACCCCCCTGTTGTTTGACCCACCTGTTGTTTGACCCACATGTTGTTTGACCCCCCTGTTGTTTGACCCACCTGTTGTTTGACCCACCCGTTGATCACAAACTATCGTTCATGGAAACACGGCCAACACTCTAAACAAACTCTACATGGACCAGGTGTGAAATGACATTTACCTCTGAGTCAAAGGGATTCTCTGGAAAGTGGGGTCCTGGGTGTGGGGAGGACGGAGGGAGGGAGGAGAAGGGAAAGAGGGAGGTCTTCTCGTCCCCTAGACAGGAGCTGGGTGTGGCGCGGGAGGACACAGGGAGGGGCATCGGGGAGGACAGACTCTGGAGTTGCTGGTAACGTGTGGATAGAGTCTGGGGGAGAGGAGAGTGAGAATGTGCAGAAGGGATGAAGGTGAGAGGGAGAGAGGAGGAGGTGGGAGGCAGAATGGGCAGAAGGGAAGGAGAAATGAGGGATGTGGAACAGAGGAGAGAAAAAATTATATTAGCGGCAGGTTCTGGGTCGGATGATTTTCCACGTAACCAGCACGTAACCAGCAGGTAACCAGCATGTAACTAGCAGGTAACCAGCACGTAACTAGCAGGTAACCAGCACGTAATCAGCAGGTAACCAGCACGTAATCAGCACGTAACCAGCACGTAATCAGCACGTAACCAGCAGGTAAACAGCAGGTAACCAGCATGTAACTAGCAGGTAACCAGCACGTAACTAGCAGGTAACGAGCACGTAACTAGCAGGTAACCAGCACGTAACTAGCAGGTAACCAGCACGTAACTAGCAGGTAACGAGCACGTAACTAGCAGGTAACGAGCACGTAACTAGCAGGTAACCAGCACGTAATCAGCACGTAACCAGCATGTAACCAGCATGTAACCAGCAGGTAACCAGCAGGTAAACAGTAGGTAACCAGCACGTAACCAGCACATAACCAGCACGTAAACAGCAGGTAAACAGCACAGAACACCCCCCTCCTCCTGCCCTCAACCATCTCTCTCTCTCCACATCATGCTGTCTTTCCAACAAACCAGATTAACTACTTTTACAGGCCACAGATCATCAACAATGTAGTGAGAGAGAGATGGAGGGATAGAAAAGGAGAAGAAACAGACAAAGGTGCTCTTATTAAACAGCTTGTTAATTACGATGTTGTTAAAGCTGCATAAATTAAACGAGAGCAAGGACACTGCCCAAGGACGCACACACACACACACACACCCAAGACGCAATATATGCCAGCTAACGGGGTTGTCCTTGGGTTGAAAAGAGAGGGAGAGGAAGAGAGAAAAATGAAGAGAGGAGGGAGGCAGCTAGCCAGACCTCCTCTTTAGGCTCTAATGAAACATTTATAGTACAATCTCTCCCAGGGCCTTTCACTGAAGGAGGAGGTGGGGGGAGTTTGAAGGTCTCTAGTAATGGCCATATGTCTGGAGTCTGCGTGTGCGCGTGTGCGTGTAAAACACAGCCAAGAAGCCAGCTGAGGTCTACTCCTATACTTTGCAGAACATTATGGTCAATGTAACATCAGAAGCTGGGGCTTTTAAAGCTGATTTTAAAATAAAAGAGAGAGAGAGTAAGAGAGGTTGGAAGGGAACAGACAAAGAGGAAAGACAGAAACAAAGAGAAAAAGCGAGGGAGTGATGAAAAAGAAAGAGACTGGGTATACCAGTGACAGCTGGATGGGTTTATAGGTGACCATGGTGGGATATCAGTAAATGCAATGGATATTGGTTATATTACGGTTATATTACGGTTATATTATGGTTATATTACGGTCCAACAATCTCCCTTTACAGACTGACATTTCCGTCTCCTCAGTCTGGTCGAGGTCACATTTGAGTTCACAGAGAGGAGCTCTGAATAAACCGGAGTGGTTTTCTAACCTGCAGGAGCTGTTGCTGCTGTCTCCTCTGCTCCTCCTTGAGGGCTCTGACCTGGGCTGCGTGGGCCTCCTTCAGCTGGAGCCTTTGGTTCTCCTGACCACGGGACATCCTCACAGCTACGGAGGAAAGAGCAGGCATGGCCACCAGACCAGGGGGAGAGTGCGGGGAGCGTTTCACATGATTACACTGATCACATGATCAACCGTGAAGCAATTACTTGTCAGTAACGATGTCTGTTAAAAATACTGTATCAAGGCTCGTTAAAAGCCAATTAAGAATTGCCCCACAAAAACTACTGCTGCAGGCTATATTTCAGGCCTGAACAAGTCCCAGCTACAGTTAAGGCAGCGTTTACACAGGCAACATAATTCAGATCGTTTTATCTACCCAATGACATGTTGACCAATCACATCAGATCTTTTAAAATGAGTCCTTTTAGAGCTACTGTGATTGGATGACACGCCAATAGACCAGAACTGGGCTGCTTGTGGAAACGCAACCTAATAGACATCTACTGATCCAGGAGAGCACCTCCTTACCTTTAGGAGTGCTGGACTGAGGCCTGACCCTCACCTCCTCTTCTCCTCCCTCGGGCTTCTGCATGACCAGTCTCCGTTTGACTTTTGACAGTCCTCCCAGCCCCCCTCCTGCATTCTCAGGGGTCAGCCGTTTCCCCTCGGAGTAGTAACCTCTGGCCGACCCCTCTGAACCCTCCCCTCCCTGGAGCCAGAGTCCCGAGGGCGTCTCAACGTCGTACGATTCGTTGACAGACAGGAACGAGGCGGGCTCCTCCTGACCACTCTGGTCGCTTATTGGCCGATGTGACCTGATGTTGCTGGCGACCGAGGCAACAGAGGTGGGTGTTCTGCGCGTAATTGTGTCAGGCGGAACTTTCCGGAAGACGCCGTCCACTCTCGTCTTCTTAGTCAGCGATGTGACACGGTGCGACGCGGGAGGCCGCAGTTGGCGACCGTCTCGGCTACCGTAACCGGGGACGCCCTTCCTCACCTCACCAGCCGACCGCGTCACACCGTTAGGCAGACGGACCTCACATGGAGCAATCGTCAGCTCATCGGCCCACCTCAAACCTTCCTCACGGTCACCGCGGTTACTAGTCTGGCCGCTCGGTGTCTGGTAGTCTGTGTGTTTGTATCGTGAGTCACCGTTATCCGTCGGCTGGTTGTTGAGCGCCAGCTGGTTGCCCTGGGTTTCTGTGAGCGTGGACTCCAAGTCAGAGATGAGCATTTTGAGGCTGGACAGGTTCAGCTCCAGTTTAGTTATCTGTTCTGCCTGATTAGTCCTCGTCATTCCACCCCCGGCAGCTAGGGGAGCTGTAGGAACGGCGACTGAATCGCCTCGGTCCCCACTAGGACAATTCCCTGGGTCCACCTTGTTGTTGACATTCAAAGGCCTCTGGGTAGTTTCACCCCTTCCGCCTCGTCCCACTTTGCTTTTGCAGCGGACGGGGCTCATGCAAAACTGTGGCGAAGGGACTATTTTGAACTTGCCAACCCCGAGAGAGAAAGGCCTCTGTGGGTCACTGACATGGCTCTTCTCGCTGACTAGGTGGAAGGGTTCCTGGGCTGGAGACTCATCGACTGGGGCGGGATGTGAACGTTTGGCTATTAGCTTTGGCGGCGTTTCTGGGTTATCTGGTGTGAGGTGTAACTCTACGCCAACAGACAGTCCTGGAAGAGATTGGGTTTGTCCGCCTTCTAAAGTCATGGGCCCATTTACAGACTTCCATTCCGTCACAATTCCTTCAGAAAACGTTTTTTCCACGGCTATCGCTTCCCTCTCAATCCCAGACTTTGTCACGTTGTTGTCACCGTCACGTCGAACCCATGCTTCCATCGGAAATTCCTCCAGCGGATGAAGTCCGGGAAACTCGACTCCCCTTTCCGAAGGACCCTTCCTACTATCCTGATCAACTGTTTTCCGGCCCTCTGCAGTCACCACACTTCCTGAATGGAAAAACTCCTCATTCTCCTTGTCAGAGAAGCCGTGCTCCTCCTCTGCTATATGCGGGCGAGTGGCGGTCGCCCCGATCCTAAATCAAATTAAACAAATATTAAAAGGTGCACATAAAATAAAACACATTGCCACGTAGGAGTATTAAAATAGGCCAATATATATTTTTATATTTGTTTCTTTTTTTTATTTAGCCGACACGTTTAACTGGATACACCTAAACTGAGTTCAAGCTTGACCACAGATTACATTGGTGGGATTTACTGCCACTCATCTCTGAAGGATAAAACTGGATGAAATAACATTGACTTGTTACCTGACTGGGCCGGTGGCGCCAGACTTGGTCAGGTTCTTCAGTTGGCGCTGGCGACGCCGGTGCTCCTGGGACTTCTTCAGCAGGGTCTGAAGGCTGTGCCGGTACGGTCCAGTCGGTATCTCTGTTTCAGGGTCTGCTGGGTCAATATCGCCAATCGGGCTTTTCGGTGCAGGTTTCAGTTCTGGTTGGTTCCTCCCTGGTTTGGAAAGGTTTAACGCCAGCTGGGACTTCTTTAAAAGATTCTGGAGGCTCAGTCTGTAAGGCCCGCTGGGTCGGTCCAGCTCTGCGTCTGAAGGTGGATTGTAGTGTGGGTTCTGACCTGGTTCTAGGAGGTCCTGTGTGGAGGCCTCAGCCTGGGGATCCTGCGTAATCCTGGGTTCAGGGTGGTTTGGTGGTAATGACGAAGACTGCTGCTGCTCTTCCTCCCTTGGTTGACTTCCTGTAAGGTCTTCCACCGGAGGAGGTGATGACAACACTGCCGCAGCTTCGGAACGAGCCGGTGACGTGATGTCGCTGTGCCAGGTCAGTGCCGGGCTTGCTTCCTGTGTTGGTTGAGTTGGTACGATGACATCATCACACTCAAGCGACCACTCGTCTAAGTCGTCAGCGTTGATCGGGGGGTGGCTGATGATGGTGCATGCTGCAGTTGCGGTTGTGTCCCAAGTGCTGTGGCAGAGAAAAGCCCCGGGGTCCATCGGTGAACCCCAAGGCCCCGACCTTACGCTCTCCCAAATCTCGGTCCGACTCGAGGCCACCTCTGCGTTCTCGTAAGTCACGTATCCTGACAATACAGATCGGTGGCTAATGTCAGCGAGAAGATCCACGTTTGTTCCTAACATCAGGTCTTCCTCCAGAAAGCACCCAGGGCTGATGCTCCTATTCTGGTTGGCTGAGAGACTCTTCCTGTTCTGGGTCTCTGTTGGCTGATTGGCCGAGAGGCTCTTTCTGGTCTGGGCCTCTGTCTGCTGGTTGGCTGAGAGACTCTTCCTGGTCTGGGTCTCTGTCGGCTGGTTGGCCCATGTGATTGTCTCAATGGCAGGAGAAAGTGTCAGCGGGTCACATACCAAACTATCAGGCAAGATGTCCATCAAAGCGGCATCGCAGATTGTTGGCGACAGGTGTGGTGAGGACCACAGGTGAGGACCACAGACGAGGGTTTGGTTAAGTGGGGAGACCGTCTCAGTAAGGTTGGCCGTAGCGACATCATTCTGCAACACTTGAACATGACGAGCGGTACTGTCGTGGAAGTTGGGGGTTTTGGGTAATGTCATTCCAGATTCGCCCTGAAAGAACTCCTCCAGTGTTGGGGCTTGCCTCAGCTAAAATAAAAGACAGACAACAGAAAAATAAACATCACACATCAAGTATGACATTTAGAAATGACCCCAAACCCAGACTTGTTTACCTGAACACTCTGCAGAATGCTCTGAACGTAAGACATCCTCGGGTCAGATGTTGTGTTCTTACACGTCCTCTTTGCTGTTTTGTGTTGCTGCATCTGAGCTTTCTGCTCTCCGCTGAGCTGGAATTGGGACCACAATGTCAGATGAAATGTCAGTAGGCTTCTTTAAATCAGTGCCAAAAAAGCAAGCAGGCCGCCATTTGGAACAAAGCGCAATTCTTACTAATATTCGTAAAAAAGCATAGATATACTTTCCAGATGCCTATATAGCACATAACATAACATTGCATAAGCTGGGGCTAAACTAACAACTGTCTGCAGAACAGCTAGTTATGCTGACACTGTAAACACTGACTGCTGTTTTAATTAAAAAGGTATAGATGTACCACGACATCATCAAACTTGTTAAAACTCTTGCCCCGGGTATAGTACCAACGGTAGGAATGTAGCCTAATAAATACATAGGCTGGCTATAGCCGGAGACAAACACCAACATGCAAACATAGCTAACCATTTCTCTAATGTGTAAGTGGCGATTTGTAACTTTGGAGCTATTCGAATAGCCAGTTAACGTTATAATAGGTCTTACCAAGGGAGGAAGAATGGGTAACCCATGGAAACGAATGGTTGACGAGCCGAGGCGAGGAAAAAGTGTTGATTCTGTCAGTTGCTCCTCTTTGCTTTTCCTCAGTTGGGAAAGTTGATGTTGTATGAATTTTTCATAGTCCTCCATTTTTTTAGACGGTGTGTTTCATTCAATAGATACTAAACAAATAAATGAGCGACTTGACAATAACGAAATAATCACGTTTGTGGTATCCTAATCTCTCCTGGCAGCTATCAGCTGCATCTTTAGTTAGCTAGAAGTTTGACTAGCCAACAATGCGACTGCTTGTGTACTAATAAGTTACATGTATCGGATGAAAACAGTCACATAATACATATCAGCAAATATCTTTAAAACTGTAAAACAAATTAAAATTATGTGTAAGACAGATCCATCTGTATGTTTACTTTTTACCCGCCTCCTAGAGAGACAACAAACTGTCAGTTAGGCGGAAACTGTCACAGCGGTGTACAAATCCTGTCATGGAGTCACATGACGTCATGGATTCTGGAATGAAGACCAAACACAAACGCACGAGATGTTCGGTCCGTACTGAATATTCTACCCCACGTTTTATTAGTGTCCACTTATTTTAACTGTCAAATATTTTGCTACTGCCACCTACTGTGCTGATGGTCTCTGGCAAATAGGCAGCTTACAAAAAATATGATTTACCATAGTAAAATATAATATGCCAGATACAATTTGGTAAATAGGTCTACTACAAATGATTATTTAAAAGTTACATAATAAGCCGTCAAAAGTATTCTGAATGCCATGAGAGAAATGGAATGGAGTTCGAGGTCAGTTACATGTGGATAACTTGTGTTGAATTGGGTGAGACAGTGAACTACTACTTATTCAACATGTGTGCTGGCTGGTAGATGTCCCTGTATAATGGAAATTGGCAACAGTCCTAAAGAAGTGTGACAGATTCACTCCTATGGTCATGTATGTCTGCTGTTTTATGCCTTCATACAACACACACTAACCCGAAACCCAGCTCTAAAAACGTACATTATATGGGACCATTGAATAGGAATAATTTAGCTGGTCTTTGTTAAAATGTGTTTATTGGTCATATACAAAATAAAGTAAACTGTTTATCAACAAACAATACAGTATGTACACCAATAAATTAACAGATGCATCAAAACGATGGCGAAAACATTTAATTTCCAAGGTTACCAATACGTCATCACTTATCTACAAATAGCAAAAAAGTACAATAATTTACTCATCAATAAATACTTACAGTTATATGGACATACAGTCACTTCAGTAGCGGATGTCCCTATGCAAAGTACAGTGACACAGTGGCATTATAACGCGTAACAACCCAATACAGAAATATTACAAAACACGTATTCCTATAAACGTCCATGTGATTTCTTTGTTACTGACAACTCTCATAACTCACTAGTTATTTTTGTTGCTCTCCATCTATTACCGTTTTACTTCTGAGACACAAAGATGGACTCTGTCCAAATGACACCCTGTTTTCTCTGCAGTTTACCACTATTGATTAGAGTAGGGTTCTTTGGGGAGGGAATAGGCTGCGATTTGGGATTCTTACAAATCAACCCTCCTGCTGACTAATCATAAACAGTCATATGCTTACCAGACAACACAACAGGTGGTGTTGTTGTATTTTATTTTTTAGGGGGTGGGGGGTTGCTCTAGGCGGCAGCTAAGTGCAGGAGATAGAGATAGTTGTCATATAAACACTTGTAGTAATACAGTCAATACATCTCAACAAGATAATGATAATGTGTCTGTTGAGAGGGGAAATCTAGTTTTACCAAGGCTATACCTCTCGAAATGCTGCTGTCATGTATACTTGTTTACTGGTCAAACGCACGAGAATGGTCCAAATTCCGACCTCTTGACCGATGTATGTTGTGTGTTAAGCTCCGCCTAGGAACGTCTTTTTGTGTGTTGACGTGTTTGATTGGTGCTGTTCTTTTAAGCACCTCCCAGGCAAGACTTGTGATTGGTTGGAAGTATGGCAGGCGTCATTAATATACACCGCATCTCCACCCCTTTTGTAGCTATATCTGGCTATATATTTCACAGATTATGGTAGACTAACCGCTGTCAATCAAAAACCTCAAATCAAATTATCAATGGCGGGTTTTGTGTTACTGACTGGTTATTATTGATGGGGCAACTAGTCGAGTGGCGTGACTGGAAAAACCAACACCGGCACAGTAGTAGTTAATCATTTCTATGTAACTTATGTGCAGATTGCCTTTAACATCCCCCACAATGTCCTCATGTTAACTAAACCGAGGGTCGTGACGCACTGTTGCAATTGAGGGTACTGTAGTCTATTCCTGTACATGTATGTGAGGTTTTTTAACCATTTATTGGCGAAATAGGCGGATGCAAAACAAATCTGCCCATTGAACTGATACAATTGCAGTTCAACCAAAGAAATGGGATAGAATGACAAGAGGGGAAAAGGAGGAGAAAATATGTTGCTTTGCCTCTCCGTTAAAAACCACAGACAGATGAAGAGTTTGTATGAAGTCACACCGTACCTGCAGTAGGTATTTTACGCTAACAACACATTTTAGACAACATACTACAAATCCAGCTCCAGCTAAGGCTTTAACCCTGCGATTTTAAAGCGCCATCCAGTCTTTGCAACGCAATGTGTGTATGTGTGTGTGTTTGCGCGCGTTTGAAGAAACGTCAACAGAAACAGCAGAACTATTTTCACCGGTCAGTGGCACTTTTTACATACATACTAACTTACTAGTTATTTAGTTTAAACATTGAACATATCGATATTTTTCTTATTCAAGTAAACTTCCAGACGTTGCTCACAGACTTGCCACAGTTCGAGAGTAGAATAACACCATCGGTAGGTACAAAAGCAATCAAAGAAAGATGGAGATAAATACAGAAAAAGATTGCGAGGACCCAAAGTCGTCATAGATCGCCAGTCAAACAAAGTAATTTTTTTGTCCATTTAAAAGTGAATAAAGAGACATATTCTGACATAACACGTACATAAATATACTGTATACTAAATATCTATTTATGTCCACGTATCTATAAGCCGGTTGCTGAGTTTCAGCGTTAAAGTGATAAGCAGGTGGTTATTTCTTATCAAACTTCTTCAGATTTGCCACAGTCCCTACTCTCTCATGTTATCGAACCCACAGACGTGTTATCGTAGGGACCATTGTTGTGTGTGGTACCCCACTTTCCTTCCTCTCCCTTTAACGCCTCAGCAGACACAGGTTTGAACAAGTAAAAGGGACATTATTGTATACTGCACAGCAGTAACTTACATTGTAAGACAATAGCAGGGTTTCCCCACAACATTGTGTAAGCTTCGGCGGGCTGTTGTTAGTTAAGTTATAAGACTGATTGATAAGACCCATTCAACTTGTGTTCGTATCCTAAAAATCACATATTACTCAACTTTGCCAAGTGTGTGACTGGACAGATTAAAGCTGAGGAGCAAACTCCACATCTGTGAGAAAACCATGCCTCAGACAGACCAATCCACAAGCCCGACCGCTGGAATTGTATGGAACACCAGAGTGGGGTTGGTCTCCTGTCAACAGGACAGAAAATCATTGAACTTGATCAGGGAAACTTTTATTCTATAATTCTACAATTATAGGATTTCTATGACCCCGCCCCGATTTAAACCGATTGTAGTAGTACATCGTGTCGGTTCCATATGACAACAGTGCAGTTAACAGTTTTACTTCCCTGGCATTTGGAGAATATCAAAAACAAAAAACAAAAACAACAACCACACAGTTTGCATTAAATATAGAACTCACAGAAGAGATAAGAGGAAAATAATTATGTTAATCTTACAGCAAAGTAAATATAACTTATTTCACGAGCACGGACGACGTGACCGTAGGCCCATGTCCCACTAACCCTTCTTTCCAGTTTCTATTCTGAGAGACTTTGTGTCATGTGCCTTACGGAAAGTGTAACACATTAGGCAATACAAGCGACTGCATATGATTGAGATTTGTACAGTTTGTATTACATTTTGTGTAACATGTCCATAACAGCCGTCGACAACGGGAAATGGGAGTGTGTAGGTGCCTCTGATTACGTCTTCGGCCCAAAATAAATAAAAACATCACAGTCACTTATCCTTAACAACAACAACAACAACATAAGGAACAATAACATTACCAATACCTCGTCACGTACTATTGTACATTACAACGTCACACCATCACGTGCTAGCCTCACGGTTACCATAGCAGCCACACGCGCCTATAGTCACAAAGAAACCAAAGCTATCAACGTCAATTAGTTAAGCCACTTTTGGTACAATTGCAAAAAAGTGGAGATATCTAACAAGTGTCCACCATGATACTTTTTTGAAGGTCTTTTATAAAGAATGCAAAGATACTTTATGTAATTTACAAAATTCTAGACTCGACCAGGTATACTGTATGTAGACAATGAATTCTTCAAAGAATATGCAACGTTCACTGTTAAAAGTTCTGAGAATTACACCCAACTAATTTGACTGGACAGGCCTATTTGAATAACTGGAAAGAAATGGCAATTAGAAATAATGGCCACTAAATGTTTCACAGTAACAGCAGTGTTACCCGTCATCGAACCGTTCTATCGATAAATTAAAACGTCTTTTAGAATTAGCTGTATTTACAATTAATCCGGTTTCTGAATAAAGGTCCTGGCTAATCAAACAAAGCGAGTGTCAATCATTGTCTCTGATTCAATATTCACACCATCACACTGCCCACGAGCGGCGCCCCAAATGTACCCCAACAACACACGGCTACATTAGATCGGATTTCTTGCCAGTAATCTGAATTGGGTTTCCAGTGTAAACGCACCCTTTGAGTTCCGGCCGTGTCATTTTGAATGTAATAAGTTATACGCTAACATTAACATTAGATGCTACGCGTTGTCATCTTTCTAGCAACCCCAGTATAGCACACAAAACGTCCAGCCCGACAACGGGACAACATCTGTGTGAAATGGTGATAATTGGTCAGTGCGTAACATCTACCACAGTTAACAGCAAAGCAAATATGAAACAAAAGGAGAGAAAAAACAACTTCCTGAAGATTTACGCTTCTGAACGTGTCTTTGAACAAGTGCAATGAGCGGGGAACGGTGAACTTCCAGAACAACTTCGTTCTTCTGCACTTTTTAAACTCGACGGCTCTGCGAGACGTTTCTGCAGAACCAACGAGTGCCTGTAATTACCGAAAACCGTTTGGACGAAAAAAAATAAACGGTTGTTTCGGAGCGAGAACGGGCCCAGAACGTCATCCCAGAACGTCGTCCAATGATTGGAGGTTCACAGTATGTTGTCACACACACATTATTACATCACACACAGAACACAGCAGTGGACCCTGTCAGAGCACCGGCTATTGCAGTGATGTAATGTCCCGCCCGGTGCTTGACAACCAAATACACTGACCGACAGTCTCATATCAAAGTGTCCCAAGTAGGCTCCTCCCCTTGCCCCTCCCTCCAGCACCCAGTCCCACAACTAAGACCGCGCCTCTGTTTTTGACTTCACTATCGTGATCACGCTCGTCGCAGCCACCTTGCCCGGTACGAGGGGCCCTATCACCGACCCCACGCCTGCAGCTCCCCTTTGACCCCCGACCCCTAACCCCACCCCGGGGCTTCTCGCCACAGTCCGGGCGAAACTCTGCAGCGCCTCGTACTTAGACCTGAGCTGATCGAGCTCCGCCCTCATGCTGGCGTTCTCGGACGCCAGCTTGTCCACTTCCTGCTGGAGCTGGGACTTCTGTTTCTCCAGCTCCTCCTTCTGCGTGACCCGTTTGACCCGGCAGCTGGCGGCGTAGCCCCGGTTCTTCAGGGTACGCCGGCGCTGTTTCAGCTGCTGGATCTCCTCTTTGGTAAGGCCCCGGAGGTGCTGGTTGAGCTCGCGCACGGACATGGTCACCAGCTCGTCGTCCGTCAGGGTGGTGCCATTCTCGCCCGGTTCCCGCTTCACCTGTTAGGGTGGGAGGGTGGAGGAGTGGGGGGTAGGGAGAGTGTAGGGTTGGAGAGAGAGGAGAGCAGAATGACTGATGTCAGCGGGGAGACAAGTACACTATTTGTTTGGGCTTGAATTTCATGTAATAAAATGCGCCTCTCACCTTCAAGGCCTTGTTTCCTTTGTTAGCCGTCGTCATGCCCCGGGAAACACTTCCCTCTGAGCAGACCTGTGCAAAACGTCAGGTGACGACCAGATAGAGAACGAGGGAGAGAGCGATGTGAAGCAAGAGAGATAAGGATGGAACACGACGGAGAGAGAGAGAGGGTAAAGGAGTGAGCGAGAGAAAAGATAAAAAAAGGCAGCGATAAGCTCAGTGTACGACAATATTCAAGCCATCCAGAAACTGTCACAGTGGACGGTTGAACACACACGCTCCTCAACTTCCTGTTTCTCCGTGCTGCATGTGGCAATACCCGCCGTTTTGGTTCTAGAACACGTAACAGCCATCCTGATTGGCTGGCAAAAGACCAACGACTAAAGAGATGTGAGTAGTGGGACAGAGTCCAGGGGAATACCAAACACATGCACACACACACACACATACACACCAAACACACACACACACAAAGACAGAAACAGAAGAAAATGAAGAAACACTCATATACGATAGCTGTGAATGAGATTAGGTCAATTCTTTACACACACACTCACAAAAAGACACACACACACAGACAGGTGCTAGCTGGGTCATAGCCCCAGACAACAAGCCTCACAGAGACGTGACACACCGCCCTGTACACTGTAACACTGTGCGATGAGGAGCAGCCATTGTAGCAGCCACTGAGCGATGATCATGAGATCAGTCACGATGACTCAGCAGATTCCTGACCTTCCTCCCTCCGCCTCTCTCCAGCTCACCCTCCACATTTCTTTCCCCTCCTCTCCTATTCCTCCCTCGTCCCTCCCTCGACCCCTTGGTCCTGTCACTAGCTCTCCCTGTCAGTGGACGACAGGCTCTAAGAAAATGACTGAAATAAAATATGGCGGAGAAACTGGTTAAGGAGAAAACGAGAGAGAAATACAAACGACAATAATCAATCCAGGCCCAGCTAAGCTGCTTTTGTGTTTTCAGAGTGTCAGTTCTAGATAGGCCGATTACTCTCTAATCCACAAAGGACTAAGCTACCAAGAATCTGTGCCAACTGTCTATCTGTACCCACAATGCACTTCACTAATACTGATCTCCCGCCACAAACCATGAGCTAATAAGATTTTAAAAGCACAGCATGGGGAGGAGAACACTACTACTACTAATACTACTACCACCAATACTACAAAACTACTACTGCTACCACTACTAGTAATACTACTACTACTACCACCAATACTACGAAACTACTACTGCTACCACTACTAGTAATACTAGTAATACTACTACAACTACTACCACCAATACTACAAAACTACTACTGCTACCACTTAATAGTGCTACTACTAACTACTACTGCTACCACTACTAAAAACAACTTCTAATACTACTAATACCACTACTACTAATAATACTACTACAACTTACATAACTACTACTACAACATTAACAATGTCTACACTGTATTTCTGATCAATAAGATGTTCTTTTAACTTTTCTTTTGAAAACAAGGACATTTCTAAGTGAGCCCAGACTGCCCCCCTACCAATGCCAGCGGGTGCACAAACAATACACAGAAAACAAGTTCTCTGTAAGATGAAATGAAAGTGTGTACACACACCACACACACACACACACACACACCACTCAGAAGTCTCAGTGGTCATTGCCACAGCAACGGATGCTTTGTGGTCATTGCTACAGCAACCGTTACCATATCGGAGGTTGTTTTATTTTTTGCTGCGGCGGGCAGTATTTTTATGGAATGTCTGAAAGAATGCTGACATCTCTGGAACAGATATAGACGAAGGGAGGAGAGAGAGGGAGGAGCACGGGAGAGGAGGTGAAAGGAAAACGGGAGAGATAGCAGGACGAGGAAAAAACGAGAGGAAGGGAGGGATGAAAAGGGAGAGAAGGCTGACGTCTTCAGAGCTGATTATTAGAGTTAAAGAAGAGACGAAAGTGCTGAGTATGGAGATAAAGGTGGAAGAGGAGAGAGAGGAGAGAGAGGGCAGAGGTGAGAAGGAGAATGTGAGACAGAGGAGGACCAATAGGGAGAGAAGGGGGGGCAGGAGATAGGGGGAGGGAGGATGAAATAAAGAGGGATAATAGGGAGTAAAGAGGAGGAAGAAGAGAGAAAAGGAGGAAGAAAGGTAGCGGGTGGGAAATTGCATCCTCAACACATTTGTAAGAGCTTAGCTGTCGGGGAGGGGGGGTAAGGGCTGTGAGGGTTGGAGGTATTGGAGGAGGGATTGGGGTCGAATACGAGAGAAAAACCCTGAACTCAGCAAATGGGGCGGGGGGGTGAAGAGGGAGGAGGGGGACTCAGCAAGTGAAGGGGGTTGAAGAAGGGGGGACTCAGCAAGGACCACGACTAAAACCACCAATTAGAAAGTTCTGAAGTTGATCTAACACTACAAAACTGCTGCTGCTTGCTCTCTAGCTCTCACACACATCCACACACACACACACACACACACAGTTCACACATACACTTACAGACACACACTCATACACACACACACACACACAGTTCACACATACACTTACAGACACACACTCATACACACACACACACACACACAGTCCACACATACACATACAGACACACACTCATACACACACATACCCACACCCTCATACATACACAGACCACACATACAGACACACACCCATACAAACACACTTACACATACACACATACACAGACCACGAAAACAGCCTTTGCTGAAACATCAAAATACAGTAGAATAATATTTCACATAGCAAAGTAACAATTTAGGATGACCAAAATGTTAAGCAGAGATATTTTTTATATTTGGTATTGTACAAAAAACAACAGATCATCAAATAAGCCCTTCCTTCACACGTCTAAGCACATCTGACATTCACTGAGAACATCGAACATGTAGAAAAATGTTTCACCATGAAATATATTATGTTCATACGAAGTACAAGCATGATGTGCACAGCCATATTCGACATGTCATGACATCACCACCTCTCTCCTAAATGGATACGACATGTCATGACATCACCACCTCCCTCCTACATGGATACGACATGTCATGACATCACCACCTCCCTCCTACATGGATACGACATGTCATGACATCACCACCTCCCTCCTACATGGATACGACATGTCATGACATCACCACCTCCCTCCTCCTAAGACATGGACATCACCACCTCCCTCCGACATGGTCATGTCATGACATCACCACCTGCCTCCTACATGGATACGACATGTCATGACATCACCACCTCTCTCCTACATGGATACGACATGTCATGACATCACCACCTCCCTCCTACATGGATATGACATGTCATGACATCACCACCTCTCTCCTACATGGATACGACATGTCATGACATCACCACCTCCCTCCTACATGGATCCGACATGTCATGACATCACCACCTCTCTCCTACATGGATACGACATGTCATGACATCACCACCTCCCTCCTACATGGATACGACATGTCATGACATCACCACCTCCCTCCCTACATGGATGGATCCGACATGTCATGACATCACCACCTCCCTCCTACATGGATCCGACATGTCATGTCATCACCACCTCACCACCCCTCCTACATGGATACGACATGTCATGACATCACCACCTCCCTCCTACATGGATACGACATGTCATGACATCACCACCTCCCTCCTACATGGATCCGACATGTCATGTCATCACCACCTCCCTCCTACATGGATACGACATGTCATGACATCACCACCTCCCTCCTACATGGATACGACATGTCATGACATCACCACCTCCCTCCTACATGGATACGACATGTCATGACATCACCACCTCCCTCCTACATGGATACGACATGTCATGACATCACCACCTCCCTCCTACATGGATACGACATGTCATGACATCACCACCTCCCTCCTACATGGATACGACATGTCATGTCATCACCACCTTGTGATGTGCAAATGTACAGTTAATGTGAAAACAGTGAAATAAACCACAACATGTTACCACTTCAAAGACTTTGGAAACATGTGTCTTTCATTGTTTGATTGTTTGAACTGATTGTGATCTTGTGGTGAAAGATGTTTAGAAACCAAATGAAAAGGCAGCATGTAATGTTTCCACTTATTTGACATTGAGATGAGTTTAGAGCTTTGTACTAAAGAGATTTGAAACATTGTACCATACTATTGATAATAGTACAAAAGCAACTAGAAATGTCTGTAATATCTCAATAGACAAGCAGCTGTAGAAATACACTGTAGGACTATTCAGTTAGAAATGTCAAGCAATACGGATTGTGTGTGTGTGTGTGTCAGTGTGTCAGTGTGTGTGTGTGTGTGTGTGTCAGTGTGTGTGTGTGTGTCAGTGTGTGTGTGTGTGTGTGTGTGTGTGTGTGTGTGTGTGTGTGTGTGTGTGTGTGTGTGTGTGTGTGTGTGTGTGTGTGTGTGTGTGTGTGTGTGTGTGTGTGTGTGTGTGTGTGTGTGTGTGGGCTGTCAGACAGATGAATCATTTTGAGTGAGAACCGGCCAGCCTTCACTAACAATCAAACCAACAACTTCCTTTAGCACATACACACACAGAAGTTTGATTTTGGTGTATGTCAAATGTACAGACAGCAGATAAACAGGTTAATGGATGAAAAAACACAGTGAAGGAAAAGAAAGAAAGTCAGAGTGGGGTAGAGAGGGTGAGAGGAAGTAAGGGAGAGGAAGATAGATGCTTAAGAAAAAAACATTAAAAACCTCAGAGTTCCACTGGTTTAGGAGTCCCTTCTCTGGAACCTCCATCGCTCCTTCCTAGAGACAAAGAGAGAGAGCAGGTGAGATGAATATAAGTGGAATGGGGTTTAGTGGTTACGTTTAGGGTTATAATTGGGTTTACTAGTTAAGTTTAGGGTTATAATGGGGTTAGTGGTTAGGTTTAGGGTTATAATGGGGTTTAGTGGTTAGGTTTAGGGTTGTAATGGGGTTTAGTGGTTAAGGATAGGGTTATAATGGGGTTTAGTGGTTAGGTTTAGGGTTCTAATGGGGTTTAGTGGTTAAGTTTAGGGTTATAATGGGATTTAGTGGTTACTGTCATTACTAAAATCCAAAATGATCACTATATTTCGTAAATGTAAAACCTACATGTGTAGATTAAAATTGTTAAAACTAATTGGAATTTAGAAATCATGTGATGATGAAAAGAAAGAAGGAACGACAGAAAGGCAAGAGAAAGACAAGAGCCGGGCCAAGTGTGAAAAGTGTAATAAATTGACAATGCGAAAAGTGAACAGAGTAAAGTAACATATAGAAGCAGAAGTGAAAGAATAGATTTGAACTGAAAAAATAATTACATTTTTTAGATTTCTACTGTAGTAGAAAAAAACATTGTTCGGTTGGCTGGGTGTGTGTCGGTGCTCTGTGTGTGTGTGTGTGTGTGTGTGTGTGTGTGTGTGTGTGTGTGTGTGTGTGTGTGTGTGTGTGTGTGTGTGTGTGTGTGTGTGTGTGTGTGTGTGGTCACAGTATTATAAGTGAGAACAGTGACCCCCCCATCGTAGGTAATAAGTCTGAGTGTGTGATGACAAATTCCCTAACAGCAGCAGAAAATTTGCACCGTCAGGCGATTGAGGCTCCGGCACCTTTTTATTTTTTATTTAGTAAGGGCTTTTCACAGAAGAGAAAAACCTTGTAGGTAATTTTGTACTCAGCAGCTAGCGGGTGAGAGTGTGTTTGTGTGTGTGCGTCGTGGAGGTAGAGAAGTTCCACTCTGTCCACTAAGACTACCTGCTGTTTACCCTAACCATTTCCCTAACCCTAACCATTTCCATAACCCTAACCATTTCCATAACCCAAACCATTTCCATAACCCTAACCATTTCTCTAACCTTAACCATTTCCATAACCCTAACCATTTCCCTAACCCTAACCATTTCCATAACCCTAACCATTTCCCTAACCCTAACCATTTCCACAACCCTAACCAATTCCATAACCCTAACCATTTCCATAACCCTAACCATTTCCATCACCCTAACCATTTCCATAACCCTAACCATTTCCCTAACCCTAACCATTTCCATAACCCTAACCATTTCCATAACCCTAACCATTTCCATAACCCTAACCATTTACATCACCCTAACCATTTCCCTAACCATTTCCATAACCCTAACCATTTCCCTAACCCTAACCATTTCCATAACCCTAACCATTTCCATAACCCTAACCATTTCCATCACCCTAACCATTTCCCTAACCATTTCCATAACCCTAACCATTTCCCTAACCCTAACCATTTCCCTAACCCTAACCATTTCCATAACCCTAACCATTTCCATAACTCTAACCATTTCCATAACCCTAACCATTTCCATAACCCTAACCATTTCCATAACCCTAACCATTTCCATAACCCTAACCATTTCCATAACTCTAACCATTTCCCTAACCATTTCCATAACCCTAACCATTTCCATAACCCTAACCATTTCCATAACCCTAACCATTTCCATAACCCTAACCATTTCCATAACCCTAACCATTTCCATAACCCTAACCATTTCCATAACCCTAACCATTTCCATCACCCTAACCATTTCCATCACCCTAACCATTTCCCTAACCATTTCCATAACCCTAACCATTTCCCTAACCCTAACCATTTCCATAACCCTAACCATTTCCATAACCCTAACCATTTCCATCACCCTAACCATTTCCCTAACCATTTCCATAACCCTAACCATTTCCCTAACCCTAACCATTTCCCTAACCCTAACCATTTCCATAACCCTAACCATTTCCATAACTCTAACCATTTCCATAACCCTAACCATTTCCATAACCCTAACCATTTCCATAACCCTAACCATTTCCATAACCCTAACCATTTCCATAACTCTAACCATTTCCCTAACCATTTCCATAACCCTAACCATTTCCATAACCCTAACCATTTCCATAACCCTAACCATTTCCATAACCCTAACCATTTCCATAACCCTAACCATTTCCATAACTCTAACCGTTTCCCTAACCCTAACCATTTCCATAACCCTAACCATTTTCCTAACCTTAACCTATAAGCAAATACAGCCCATACAAAATACTTTTTCTTTGGTAAGGACCAGGTACATTTATTTGTATTATTACGACTCAGATTTTCCTTGTTCTACTTTACTTCACTTCACTTGGGTTCTACACGTTTATCCAGTACACGCACGCACGCACGCGCACGCACACGCACACACACACACCAATGGACTGGGAGAAATAACGTTTAAAAAGCAAGGTTCCCCTGTATTCACTTGGGGTTTATGAAGGCCATATCCACACAAGGCGTTTTACATACAATTAGGGAGTGGGAATGTTTGCGTAACGAACTGAACGCTTAGGGTCTGTTTTCTCGTTCTTTAATAAAGCTGTTTTGATGAATAACATTTTTTACAAGGCTGCCTGGCGAAGGCATTGGGCTGAAAAAAATAAATATATAATGCGAGTAGGCTGTGCGTTTAAAACGAACAACACTAAGGTAGTATGTAATAACTTTAATATCAAGGGATTACACGCATGAAAAGCAAACAAGTCCATTTCCATCCACATATGGGGAGTTTGGGTCACACACAAAATGAATGCGTGCTAGGTTGTGGAGGTCAAAGTTCACGCCGTAACTTTTAGCATCTCCACTAAAATAGGCATTTGGCTGGTCTTGAATTCTCTTTCTTTGTGAGGTTTGAATTCAGCTCTATTTTTATTCACAGACAGACTATTACAGCGCTCCAACCCAACGCAAAGCTGTTGTAAGATGGATAAATGGCCGAGCGCTACATTTTGAAAGAGTATTTGGCTTCAACAGATATAAATCAGCAGTTAGATTTAACGACTGCACAGAGCAAAATAATTGCAATGTAAATAGAGAAGTTCTAATTGAACAAAGTTTAGCGGTAGCGCTGGTGCTACCAATATGAAACAGAAGGAATTTTAAAGATAGCATCGGCTATTTTGTATTCCTACATACAGAACGGATCTGAGCAAGCAGGGTTTGAAAAAATAAAAGTCTGGCAGATAAACGTGTTCATGTTTTTTCAGAGGGGACAGAAATATATACAGTAGTCTACTTATATACAAGACCATTCAAAAGGTTTTTGGATCACTTGAAAATGTCATTGTTTTCAAAAGAAAAGCCCATGCTTTGTCCA